>CM035421.1:31984343-32681843 GCA_020310875.1 Ceratopteris richardii
CCCATGCTTTTTGAAGTGCCACCCTTATGTATCTTCTATTCAGGACATAACCAAAAATAGCTTTAAATACACATACTCTAATAGACTCATCCATTAGAGTATGTGGGGGGAGATTGTACCCAATATTTTGTTTAGTTTTGTCTCTCCATATTCTATGTGTGCTCTTGTAAGATTTCGTTTTTATATTATCTCTATGTACATGCATCTACAAGATCCAATCAAGAGTGTTTGTTCTTGAACATAATATATGAAGTCAAAAAATCTAGGGAAGCAGGAGATTTTATTCTCTGACAAAGCATTGTATGCTCTCAAGCAAGCTCCAAGAGCTTGGAATTTCAGGCTTGTGTCATTCTTGCAGGACAAAGGCTTTCAACCAAGCAAGGCAGATCCTTCACTCTTTATTAAAAAGAGTAATTCCGAGGTCATCTACCTATGTGTATATGTAGATGATATTATATTGACAGGAAATGATGTAGATGGTATGAAGAAGATCAAAGATCAGATGATAGAAGAGTTCATGATAAGTGATTTGGGTTCACTTACCTAATTCCTAGGTTTGGAAGTTGTCTACAAAGATCATGGTTTGTTTCTCACTCAAAGAAAGTACATTAAGGACATGTTGGCAAAATTCAAGATGCAAGATTGTAAGATTGCAGGTACTCCAATGGAGGTCAATCACAAATTGAGCTCACATGAAGGTGAACTCATAGAGGACATCACATCATATCAAAGTCTAGTGGGTAGTCTCAACTATGTCACATTGACAAGAGTAGATATATGTTACAGTGTGAGTGTGCTAAGTCAATTTATGCACAAACCAAGGAAACCACATATGGATGCTGCCAAAACGATTCTCAAGTATCTCAAAGGAACCATCAATGAAGGACTTTATTATCCTTATGTATCTGATTTAGGTTTGAAGCTATTTTCTGATGCAGATTGGGCTGGCTCCAAGGAAGATAGAAGAAGCACTTCAGGTTATCTTACCTTTGCAGGTTCAAAGCTTATTTCATGGTCATCCAAGAAGCAACCCACAGTTGCTCTCTCTTCTACTGAAGCTGAATATAGAGGTCTTGCCATAGCTACACAAGAAGCTATGTGGATGAAGACATTATTCAAAGATCTTGGATTGGAGTTTGGAACTCCAACTATTTTTGGCGACAATATGAGTTCTATTCATTTGGCTACTAATCCTATTTTTCATGCAACTCTTGGAAGATTGAAGACCTCAAGCATACTTGGCCTGAGGGGGAGCTGTTGGAGCAAGTCTATGACAAGCCTAAGTATTGGCTTGAGTCCCACAAAGTCTTAGAAGAAGCTTTAAAAAGAAGACTATGTAAAGTTCACTTGTGAACTACCTCTTGTAATTTTTTGAAGAGTTTACTTAATGTAAAAGTAAGAGAATCTTAAGTGGTTGAGTCCACATGATCAAAAAGGGAAAGAGGAGCCACGAATTCGTGATTTCTGGTAGGTAGAGAATCAAATCAATCATTGATTGATTGGAGAGTGATTGAGGGAAGTTAGCCTCCCAAACTCAACTATAAATAGATGGCAGTTTTAGTCGTGGTTAGAGAGACCTATGTGAAGACCTTCAAGAGCTGAGCTTTATGCCATGTCAAGGTGTGATTACAAGGCACACATATGTATCAGTAAGTCATTGTTGTACAAGCAATATACTTTCATTTTCATGATTATTTGAGTTCATCTTTCCATGTTCTTGTGAAGTGTACTACTCACTGCCATTACTCTCAGTTTTCTCACTCAGCTTGCAGAGATGTTTTCTCTGAGCTTGGTGCATCATTTTCTATGATTTAACTTGGTAAAGTTAGCTCTATACGTCTACTACCTATATGCTCACAAATCTTCATGTCATTTGGATGTTGCAATCTTCAGTTATGTTCATTTGAAGTCAATAGGGTCTGTTCATCTTCACTTCTCTGTCAGGTACCCGACTTTTTCACTCATCTTGTCAGAGCCATTTCTCAGTGGTTACTTATCCAACATCAGTGATTGAAAGCTTGTTGGATTCACCTTACTGTCTAGTATAACCACACAAATTTTCATAATCATTGGATTCCTAAATTTTGAGTTATGTTGATTTTTCTGCTCACTAGTCTCAAACTGTAGCAGCCCGTGAAAATCGGGATGATGTCATCAGTTGTTAAAACTCATTCTCAGTGTGTGGTTCATTATTTTTGATGAGATTACTCTTGAAAGTTAGCTCTTTAAGCTACCTAGACTTCCCCAAGAGGAATTAAGCTAATTGCTACTGTGCTCAGAGAATTATGTAAAACACTGGACAGGTGTATGAACCAAGAATAGCAAGTTTTCACCTCTGAGCTAACTCCAACTTATCTGTTTTGATCTATCTTTTTGAGAGTGATCTTCCAAGGTACATAGGGTGTATAATACATCCATTGGCAAGCTAAAAGGGCCCACCATATACTTCTGGAGTTCATTTGGCTGGTGTAGATCAAGGATTTTGCAACACCTCTTCATCTTCAAGCACATACCTATACATCTCTTCACAGTGGTATCAGAGCCAGGTTGGACAACATGGCAGATGGATTTCCTTCATCAATTGACAAATTGGATAGAGGTAATTGCTCAGCTTGGTCATTAACGATGGAAGCGTATCTCCAAGGTAGAAGTTTATATGGTTATGTGGCTGGAGATGAAGTTATGCCAAGTTTCAGGAACAAAAGTCAACCAACACAAGAAGAGCAAGAAAGATTGAGCACATGGTGATCCAAGGATGCACTTGCAAGGTCTTATCTCCTCAACTCTATCTCAGATTTTTTGTTGCCTCACATTAGAAGTTGTAAGACATCTCAGGAAGTGTGGGATGCACTTGAAGCTTTCTTTTCTTCAAGTACTAAAACTTGGAAGCATCAAATATGGTTGGATTTCACAACTCTGAAGAAGGCTCCCAAACAAAATGTGACTGATTTTGACACAAAGCTCAAGGACATAGCGGATCAGTTGGGAAGCATTGGAGAGGTAATAGATGAAGAGCAAATTGTAAGGCACGTCATCAATGGCTTGAAGGCAAATGACAAGTGGGAAGCATTCACCACAGCTATGGATTTGTACATGGACATGCATGTACCTGATTTCAACACACTCATTGGACAACTACTTACTCAAGAGGCAAAGCTTATCAAAAATGGAGAAAGCTCTAAAGGTAATCAATCTTCAGCTTTCTACACTGATAAAAGCAAGTCCAAAGATAACAAAGGAAAGGCAAAGAAAGTGGATGATGAAGTAGGTACATATCAAGCTAACTATGCAAGTAGAGGAAGACATGGCAGAGGTAGAGGAAGAGGAGGTAGACAAGGCAGGGGGAGATCCCAAGACTCCAACTCATGTTCTATTTGTGGATTAACTAATCATACAACTGAAAATTGCTTTAGGAATTCCAAGAATCAAAGAGGTAGAGGATACAATAGAGGAAGTTATGGCTACTCAAGAGGAAGGTTTAACAACTACCATGGCAACTACAACAACTACAATCATTCAAACTATCAAGGAGGCTACAAAGGAAGGAGAGACTACAATAACTACACGGAAGACTCAAACAAAGAGGATTCATTATTGATTATGAACATGGTTATGCCACAAGGTAAATCTGATGAGCATGTTTTCTACATAGATTCAGGTTGTTCAAATCATGTGGCAGGAAATGTGGCACTCCTATCAGATTTAGAAGTTCCAAGGAATAAGCATGAGGTACAAACAGGAGATGATACAAAACGTCCTGTGGAGAAAATAGGCAATGTCAAAGCACCTGATGGAAACATCAACCTACTTAGTAAGGTACTCTATGTCCCTACCATTACAAAGAATTTGATAAGTGTTGGGCAGATAGTAGAGAAAGGGTTGCAAGTCAGGTTCACAAAAGCAGGAGCATTTGGTGAAGATCCAAGTCAAGGATTCAGAAGAATTGCAAAAGGTGAAAAGACAGGTAGATTGTTCACATTTGAATTACAGGACACTAGAAACATTGCTCTCTTTAATTATGGTAGTCAGACACTCACAGAATTGGAAGTATGGCACAAAAGGTTAGCACATATTGGTGAAAGGTCATTAAAGCAAATTTGGAGGAACCAAAGTGTCAGAGGATGATGAAGAATCTCACATGGAAAAGATCAAAGCATGGAAGTCTAAAGGTAAAGCAAAATTGCAGGAACTTGGACATGAGGAAGAATCATCACATCATGGCCTAAGAAGATCTATGAGGGAAAAGAAAAAACTAGAAAGGTATGGGTTTGACACCTCATTAGTAACTAAACATTCTATCTACATAGCACAGGACATAAACCAAGAGGAGCCATCATCATTTGAAGAGGCCAAAGCAAAAACAGAATGGAAGCATGCAATGGAGGAAGAGATTGAAGCACTTGAGGAAAACAACACTTGGGATTTGGTGCCCAAGACTTCATCCATGAAGGTAATAGGCTCAAGATGGGTCTATAAACTCAAGAAGAATTTTGATGGCTCCATTAACAGGTATAAGGCAAGGCTTGTAGCAAAAGGCTTTGCACAAACTCAGGGAATTGATTATGAGGAGACCTTCTCTCCTGTGGCAAAGATGCCTACTATTAGGGTTTTGCTTAGTATTGCCTCTTCCAAGAATTGGAAGATACTTCAACTAGATGTAAAGAATGCATTTTTGAATGGTTGGATAACAGAAGAGGTATATATGGCACAACCACCTGGTTTTGAGAATCAAGTTTATCCTGATTATGTGTGTAAACTTAACAAAGCATTGTATGGTCTCAAGCAACCTCCAAGAGCTTGGAATTTCAGGTTTGTTTTATTATTGCAGGACAAAGGCTTTCAACCAAGCAAGGCAGATCCTTCACTCTTTATTAAAAAGAGTAATTCCGAGGTCATCTACCTATGTGTATATGTAGATGATATTATATTGACAGGAAATGATGTAGATGGTATGAAGAAGATCAAAGATCAGATGAGAGAAGAGTTCAAGATAAGTGATTTGGGTTCACTTACCTACTTCCTAGGTTTGGAAGTTGTCTACAAAGATCATGGTTTGTTTCTCACTCAAAGAAAGTACATTAAGGACATGTTGGCAAAATTCAAGATGCAAGATTGTAAGATTGCAGGTACTCCAATGGAGGTCAATCACAAATTGAGCTCACATGAAGGTGAACTCATAGAGGACATCACATCATATCAAAGTCTAGTGGGTAGTCTCAACTATGCCACATTGACAAGAGTAGATATATGTTACAGTGTGAGTGTGCTAAGTCAATTTATGCACACACCAAGGAAACCACATATGGATGCTGCCAAAACGATTCTCAAGTATCTCAAAGGAACCATCAATGAAGGACTTTATTATCCTTATGTATCTGATTTAGGTTTGAAGCTATTTTCTGATGCAGATTGGGCTGGCTCCAAGGAAGATAGAAGGAGCACTTCAGGTTATCTTACCTTTGCAGGTTCAAAGCTTATTTCATGGTCATCCAAGAAGCAACCCACAGTTGCTCTCTCTTCTACTGAAGCTGAATATAGAGGTCTTGCCATAGCTACACAAGAAGCTATGTGGATGAAGACATTATTCAAAGATCTTGGATTGGAGTTTGGAACTCCAACTGTTTTTGGTGACAATATGAGTTCTATTCATTTGGCTGCTAATCCTATTTTTCATTCAAGGACTAAACATATTGAAGTTCATTATCACTATGTACGAGAGAAGGTTCTAAGCAAAGAGATTCAAATATCATATGTGTCCACTCATCAACAATGTGCAGATATTCTAACCAAAGCATTGGATGGTACAAAGCTTTGCAAATTCAAGGTTATGATAGGTTTGGAGGTAATCTTGGAAGATTGAAGAACTCAAGCATACTTGGCTTGAGGGGGAGCTGTTGGAGCAAGTCTATGACAAGCCTAAGTATTGGCTTGAGTCCCACAAAGTCTTAGAAGAAGCTTTAAAAAGAAGACTATGTAAAGTTCACTTGTGAACTACCTCTTGTTATTTTTTGAGGAGTTTACTTAACGTAAAAGTAAGAGAATCTTAAGTGGTTGAGTCCACATGATCAAAAAGGGAAAGAGGAGCCACGAATTCGTGATTTGTGGTAGGTAGAGAATCAAATCAATCATTGATTGATTGGAGAGTGATTGAGGGAAGTTAGCCTCCCAACCTCAACTATAAATAGATGGCAGTTTTAGTCTTGGTTAGAGAGACCTATGTGAAGACCTCCAAGAGCTCACCTTTATGCCATATCAAGGTGTGATTACAAGGCACACATATGTATCAGTAAGTCATTGTATTGTACAAGCAATATACTTTCATTTTCATGATTATTTGAGTTCATCTTTCCATGTTCTTGTGAAGTGTACTACTCACTGCCATTACTCTCAGTTTTCTCAGCCAGCTTGCAGAGATGTTTTCTCTGAGCTTCGTGCATCATTTTCAGTAATTGAACTTGGTAAAGTTAGCTCTATACGTCTACTATATGCTGACATATTTTCATGTCATTTGGATGTTGCAATCTTTAGTTATGCTCATTTGAAGTCAACAGGGTCTGTTCATCTTCACTTCTGTGTCAGGTACCCGACTTTTTCACCCATCTTGTCAGAGCCATTTCTCAGTGGTTACTTACCCAACTTCAGTGATTTAAAGCTTGCTCGATGCAGCTTACTGTCTTATATAACCATAAAACGTTTCATAATCATTAGATTCCTACATTGTGAGTTATGTTGATGTTTCTGCTCACTAGTCTCAAACTGTAGCAGCCCGTGAAAATTAGGATGATGTCATCAGTTGTTAAAACTCATTCTCAATGTGTGGTTCATTATTTTTTATGCGATTACTCTTGAAAGTTAGCTCTTTAAGCTACCTAGACTTCCCCAAGAGGAATTAAGCTAATTGCTACTGTGCTCAGAGAATTATGTAAAACACTGGACAGGTGTATGAACCAAGAATAGCAAGTTTTCACCTCTGAGCTAACTCCAACTTATCTGTTTTGATCTATCTTTTTGAGAGTGATCTTCCAAGGTACATAGGATGTCTAATACATCCATTGGCAAGCTAAAAGGGCCCACCATATACTTCAGGATTTCATTTGGCTAGTGAAGATCAAGCATTTTGCAACACCTCTTCATCTTCAAGCACATACCTATCCATCTCTTCACAATCATGAGACATGAAAAGTTACATGAAGTTTGAGATTGTAGATAATTATATTACTGTTGATGATAGGTAGTTTGGAATAAAGTTTTGCAATAGTACATCTCTAAAAATAGTAACGGGTTTTGAAGTGTGAAATTTGGAGATATTAGTGTTTCATTAGAGCACAAAAACACAAAAGAAACCATGAATCTATCTAGGATGTTTTATAAACTCAGCAAACTAGTGTCGATCAAGCCCCCTAGATATTTTGGTGCTCTAATTGAGGATACATCTAGGATGGTGATCTCAATTACCTGGCTATTGAGATGATTTACATGCTTGTAGGTCATTAAGACTCAAGGCATTAAACTACAGATGGAGAAAGTCAACTCGTGAGGAAATAATGGAAGGCATATGTTTCTTTTAAATGGCTCCACATGAGAGAGTTCACGACATAATCATGAGTGTGAAAGATAGAGCACTGAAGTGTGGAAGATAATATGATGATCGGTTAATGGTTCTTACTATATTTGAAGTTTTATTTGGTGAGTCACTCAATTAGTTCGTTTTAGTGCTCAGGCTAGGGGAGAAAAACAAATGAGAGCATTGGTATGTTTCTCTAAATAATACCTCTAAAGAGGAAAAAGCCTGGATGATCTTTGAGAGATCATGGATTTGTTGAAATTAAAAGATGGGGGGATTTTGGATGCTTATTACTCAACAGTTAATGCAAAGTGGGGATTGGTTGTTGATGCAAAGTCCAAGCTCACACATTTGGCTTGAAGCTCATGCACAAATGAAGCTCCATGGAAACCATTGCTAGAAAAAGTTTCATCTTTACCATTCGTAAAAGTCATTTATTTGACTTGACAGAATATTTGTAATCACCTACTAAAAACTCGTGGATTTTTTAGTTAGAAAAGTAACTACCTCATTGAGGGAATATTTCCTAGATTGAAGGACTACTTTTAGAGAGAGCCAAAAGTTGAATTCAAATACAAATTTGAAAGAAGTACTTATAAAAAGTGACTTGAAAAAGTCGCGTGCAGAACTCTCAACTCTCGATCTCTCCATTGCCATTTTGTAAGTGTGTAAGGCCTACATTGTAGCCTACACTACTATCCATCATTAGGCTATGACTGTCAAGCCTATGAACTTGTACAACATTGTTTATTAATATATTAGATCTACATTGTTTATCTATGATTTTGTTATAGTCTATCATAACTATCAACTTGTGCTGCTCATATCTCACTCAATTCTCCACCATTTTCAATGCTCTATAGCTTGTTGGAGTCCGATCCATGTCATCTACATGGGAAAAAATCTTGAGGTAAATCCATTCAGCCAATTTGGATAAAAGTGCATCAAAGCACTCACTGGTCAAAATCTACAGAGGTCCTAAAAAATCAGGGGTAATTATTCATTTGTTAAATTGATTGCTCTGTGTATGGTGCATCATTTCAAATGATTCCACTTTGAATCATTAGATTACTATGCTAATTAGATAGTTCTAAAAGGAATGATTCTAATTCCTACTGTAGTGGTAGCACTAAGCATTACAAGCAGCAGGTGTGTGATAAAAAATAGAAGGTTTTCATTGATCCTTCTATTTGGAAGTAGTCTGTTTTGATTCAATCTTTTCTTACATCACTTCCAAAGTACATTGGCACTTGTATAGTGTCTTTGGAAATCTAAGAGGGCCCACAACTCAACTTTGAAGCTACAAGGGGCTTCTACAAAGCAGGATCTAGTAGTACCTACTCATTTCTTGGAGTGTTCATCCATCTTTCCCAACAGTGGTATCAGAGCAAAGCTAAGGTAAAAATGGGAGATGGTTTTCCTTTTTTTCATTGATAAATTAGACAGGAACAACTATCAGTCATGGTCCCAAAGGATGAAGACATACTTGCAAGGAAGAAGCCTTTATGGATACATCTCAGGAGATGAGGAGATGCCCATATTTAGAAGCAAAGGACAACCTACAAGAGAGGAGCATGAAAGACTCAACAGATGGTGTGCCAAGGATGCATTAGCAAGGTCGTACTTACTTAGCTCAATCTCTGATTTTCGTATTCCACATATTAGGAACTATAAGACATCCCAAGAGACTTGGGAAACATTGTCTTTTTATTTCTCTTCCAACACAAGGGCTAGGAAGAACCAATTGTGGATTGAGTTCACCATTCAAAGAAAGCAACCCAAGCAAGGTATCTCAGATTATGTAGCAGATCATAGCTCTTCTGCCCTATACACTGATAAAAGTAAATCCAAAGAGAAAGGGAAGAACAAAAAGGTTGAAGATGAAGGAAGTACCTCTCAAGTCAACTATGCTGCGAGAGGTAGAACCTCAAGAGGAAGGAGCAGAGGAGGTAAGCAAGGTAGGGGGACACCTTATAACTCCTCACCATGCAATATTTGTGGATTATCAAATCATACTACAGATGAGTATTTCAGGAACTTCAATAATGAGAGAGGTAGAGGATATCAAAGAGGTGGATATACACAATCTAAAGGAAGATTCAATCACCATCAAGGATACAACAACAACTACAATAGCAGCTACCAAGGAGGTTACAATTTCAGAAAAGATTACAACAACTAAACAGAGAAGCAAGAAGATTCTCTTCTAATTATGAAATTGAATTCAAAACTAGGTATAAATGATGACCATCTCTTCTACATTCACTCAGGATGCTCAAATCATGTGGCAGGCAATGTAGCTCTTCTCTTTGACCTTGAGGAACCAAAGGGTAAGCATCAGGTACAAACAGGTGATGACACCAACCACCTAGTGATTAAAGTTGGAAATGTTAAGACCTATGATGGAACAAGAATCTATTGAGTAGAGTACTATATGTACCCAAAATTACCAAGAATGTGATGAGTGTTTGACAGATTGTGGAAAAGGGTTTGCAAGTTAGATTCAACCAATATGGAGCATTTTGGAGGATCCCCAGCATGGGTTCAAGAGAATTACCAAAGGATAAAAGACAGGTAGAATATTCACTTTTTCACTTGAGGATACAAGGAACATTGCACTTTATAGTTATAAAGATCAAACATTATCATAACTTGAAATTTGGCATAAGAGATTAGGGCATGTTGATGAAAGAACCTTTAAACAGATATGTAGAGATCAATGTGTGCTTGGGATACCCAATGTATCCAAGCAACACATGATTTAAGAATGTGGTGCTTGTGAGTTTGGAAAATCTCACAGGTTACCCATTCTCAAGGGAAGGCTACATGCATGAGGACTACCTAGAGCTTGTCCATACAGATGTATGGGGACCAAGTAAGGATCCCTCAATCTGTAGATCAAGGTATTATTTTATCTTTCATTGATGATTACAGTAGGTGGACTGTATTGTATTTTATGAAGCACAAAGATGAAGTATTTAGTTGCTTTAAGAAGTATCTTGCACTTGTTGAGAATCAAACAGGAAGAAATCTTAAAAGGTTAAGGTGAGATGGAGGAGGTGAGTACTTCTCAAATGAGTTTGATATATTCTTGCAGGATAGAGGAATCAAAAGAGAAATCACAACAAGGTATACCCTTGAGCAAAATGGGGTCGCAGAAATGAGAAATAGATTAATTGTTGAAACAACTAGGTCAATGTTAAATGAGAAAAAATTACCTAACTACTTGTGGGCAGAGAGTGTGTCCACTGCCACTTATCTTGTAACAGGTTGCCATCCAAATATCTTAATGGGATGACCACATATGAAGCATGGCATGGTAGTGGACCTTCACTTGATCATTGCGGGATCTTTGGATGTGTAGCTTATGTGCATATTCCTTCTGAGATAAGAGGTAAGCTAGATCCTAAGGCAGAGAAGTGATCTAAATAAAAAAGGATACAGGTTCTACAACCCTTCAAACAGGGGATTCATGGTCAGTAGAGATGTTGTCTTTCATGAGAATGACTCTTGGTTTGATAGTGAATGCAGGAAAGTAAAACTACCTTATGACTTGGAAGAGGAGTTTCAAAGCCTCACTAAGGAGGAGTCTACTCAGAATGGAGACATCAACTCAGATGATGAGGGCATCATCAACCTAGAAGAGTTCAAGGAATGGAAGTCAAAAGGAAAAGTCAAGATGAAGAAATTTTAGGATAGACCTCAATCATCCAACCAAGCAATTAGAAGATCAAAAAGGGAGAGCAAGAAGCTAAAGTATTTCGATGGCGATGCACCACAGTGTGCTCTCCTTCTCGAGATCTTCACGATAATATGCTCGGAGTAGACAACCGAGCTCGGAATGCCGCACACAGTACTTTGCATAGAGGCTGTAGAATATGCAGAAAACATAGTACACATGGAGCACGAAGACAGACTTCTTTGTCTTACAAATGCGGTTGAACTTACAGTCTGTGACTAACTAGGCCACTATATGTTTTATTAAAGAACATATACAAAGAAGTATCCAGTGGCCATTTGGCCTTTCACATGGACACTAACGGTAAGAATCTCCCACTAAAGGCCAACATGGCCTAAGTAACTATGGGAGAAAAATAAAGAATGATAAAGAATACCTAAGTGTTAGTATACAAACTATACCTCCCACCTCATGGGCATGTTATAGAGTATACAAGTGACTGTGTAAGATCAAGAATCAAGTACCCCCATCAAGTGACAATAGTGTCGAAAGATATCCTATGGTAGAGCTTTAGTCAAGGCATCTGCAACATTATCTCGAGTGTGAACCTTCTCAAGAATAATGCGCTCAGTAGCTAAGCCATCTCTAATGAAGTGATACCTCACCTCAATAAGCTTGGTCTTTGCATGATAGACCGGATTCTTAGCCAAAGCAATGGCACTCTGACTATCACTGAGCAAGCAAGGTACATGCTAAGGTAAACCCATATCACAAGCAAGACGAGAAAGCCACAATGCTTCCTTACATGCCTCACTTGCTGCAACATACTCTGCTTCTATGGTGGAAACAGCTGTACATTCTTGAAGACGAGATCTCCAAGAGATAACACCTCCATCAAAATGAAAAATGTACCCTGATGTAGACTTATGATTGTCTACACAACCAGCATAGTCAAAATTTGTGTAACCAATAATGGATGTTTTCCCTCTACCTAAGCATAGAAACTTGTCCTTAGTGCCACTCAGATATCTCAAAATCATCTTGACAAATTCCCAATGTTTCTTGTCAGGATTAGACATATATCTGCTCACAACTCCCACTGCAAATGCAATGTCTGGTCTAGTAGCTACCATAGCATACATGAGACTACCAACAGCAGACTGATAGGGAATTTTGGTCATGAATTCCATTTTCTCATCTGATTTGGGGCAATCATCCTTGCTCAATTTCACATATGTGGGTAAAGGTGTACTTAATGCCTTTCCACCCTGCATATTGAATTTGTGAAGAACTTTGGATATGTTCTCACTTTGAGATAAGTATATGCATCTTTTACTCCTATCACGAGTAATGCCCATGCCAAGAATATGTTTGGCATCCCCCAAATCCGTCATATCAAATGTCTGACTCAACTTCTTTTTGAGAATTGATATTTCAAACTTCTCAGTAATCAACATATCATTGACATAAAGTATCAAACATATCAAGCTGCCATCTAAGCATCTCTTTGTGTAGAGACACTGATCCTCATTGCTTCTAGAATAGCCTTGAGACTTCATAACAACATCAAACTTTTGGTACCATTGTCTAGGGGACTGCTTAAGTCCATACAAGCTCTTCTTGAGCTTACAAACTAGACTTTCTTTGCCAAGAACTACATAACCCTCTGGTTGTTCCATATAGATCTCATCTGTAAGATCTCCATGCAAGAAAGTAGTTTTCACATCCATTTGGACTAACTCTTAGTCCTCCATTGCAATGAATCCAAGCAACATGTGCAGGGTAGTCATCTTGACCACTAGAGAGAAGATTTCCTTGAAATCAACACCATGTTTTTGCTTAAAACCCTTTGCAACAATTCGTGCTTTATACTTTGGAGAAGCACTATTAGATGTGAATTTTAGCTTATATACTCATTTACATGGTAAAGCTCTCCTTCCATTTGGCAAAGGTACTAAATCCCAAGTACCATTATTGTGAATAGAATCCAACTCACTCTTCACGGTATGCTTCCACTTGACATGATCCCCTGCCTGCATAGCTTCTTTGTTGCAAGACGGCTCACCGGCATCTGTTAGCATAACAAAACCTAAGCCTAGAACATATCTATCACGTGGATGTGAGACACGTACAGAACCTCTCAATGGTTGCTAAACAAGAACATGTGCAGACTGATGTGAATGGACATTCTCTTGAACATCCCTATGTGCAACATCTTTATGCATGCTAACCAGAGTACTAGTATCCTCAAACACCACTCTTCTCACTTCAACCTCGTTAATGGGTTGTTTATGCATCTTAGACTCATTGAAAATGACATCACTACTTCTAATCACTGTCCGTGTTTCAGGATCCCATAAGGGATATCCAATTTTTCCTTCTCGACCATATCCAAGAAAAATGCATTTCTTTGACTTATGGTCCAACTTTTGTCTAAGATTCTTGGGTATATGAACATATGCTTCACACCCAATAACTCAAAGATGATCATAATATGGTGGCTTCCCTGTCCAAAGCTCTTATGCCACTTTCAGACCTTTGGCAGTACTAGGTGAAAGGTTAATCACATGAACTGCAGTCAATACTACTTCTGCTCAAAAGCCTTGTGAGAGGTTTGCATGATGCAACATAGAGACTACTATATCTTGAATGGTTCTATTCATCCTCTCAGCTACACCATTCTATACTGGTGTATAAGGAGCTGTAAACTCTCTACGAATCCCTCTAGAGTGAAAAAAAAGGATGAATTCATGTGAGGTATACTCAAACCCATTATCTGAACGTAAAGCCTTAAGCTTAGTTCCTTTTTCAGTCTCAACTGAAGCAAGCCATTTTATGAAAGTAGGAAATACATCAGCCTTCGATTGGATAGGATATACCCAAACTTTTCTAGTAGCATCATCTATGAAAGTGACAAAGTAGATAGAACCACCTAAGGACCTAGTGGGCATAGGACCACACACATTTGTATGAACGAGATCTAAAGGTTGAATTGAAGATTCAATGTGCATTCTATGCACATTTCTGGTTTGCTGTCCATATTGACAATGCTCACAAAATAAAAAATCAGAGAAAGAATATAACACAGTTAAGTAGCCATGAACGAGAAAGATTTTCCATTCCACTATGCGATATATGGCCCAAATGACCATGCCAAATACAAGCCATAGGCTGTACAGTAACAGCTAACAAGTGTTCTCTCTGTGATAGAAATAAAGGATAAAGTTAGCTAGCTTTGCTTCCTTTTGCAATAACCATATTGCCCTTTGATATTCAAAAGGACTGAGCATAGAAGACCACCTTGTAACCAAGGTCATCAAGTTGACCAACTCATATTAAACTGCGTGATAACTGAGGTACATGGCGTACATTATGCATAGTAAATTTTGAACCATCAATGAATTGCAGAACCACATCTCCAATCCCCACAACATCACATTGGTAAGAGTCACCAAGCCTGAGCGTACCAAGAGACTTTGCTGCATGATTAGAGAACCATTCTCTATGTGGTGTCACATGGAAAGAAGGACCAGAATCTAGCAGTCAGGTGTGGGAAAGAGACCCAGCCATTAAAGCCTCAGTTGGCACAGTACTATCAAGTGTCAACACATCAACATCATCAGAAATAGCATTAATTTCTTCAATCTTCATAGTCAAAGTAGATGGTGTATGTAACTGTTTAACATGCCCATCAACATTCTGTTCTTTACCTTTAGCATTCTTTAATGCATAACAGTCTTTCTTCATGTGTCCCTTCTTATGACAATAATGGCATTCGATATCCCTCTTCCTTGATTTACTTCTACTCTTATTTCGTTGACCATTCTTTTCTTTGTTCTTGCTCCTCCCACGTTGTTGATTCTTTCCTTGGTAAGAATCACGAACATTATATGCATCTCCACTCTGAGTGCCAACCATAGATTTTCTACGAATCTTCTAACTCAAGAGTGCTCCGCATATGTCATCATAGATGAGTTTATCACTAGGTGCACTATTGCTAATAGCTGTGCAAAATGTATCCCATGATGATGGCAAGGTGCACAACAACAGTATTGCTTTCATTTCATTATCCATATCTATTTCCTGAGCCTGTAACTAAGAGAATATAGCATCAAAATCATTCAAATGAGCAACAACACTATCTGTGTCCATACAAAGTTCATATAACTTTCTCATCATATAGACTTTATTTGATGCCGTCTGTTTTTCATATGTATTGCATAACTTCTTTCAAAGCTCCTCTGCACTTTCACAGTCTAATATTGTAAAGTAAACATTATTTGCCAAGTGCAAGCGCATGGTAGACCTGGCCATTTCATTTAACTCATCCCAATCATCTTCATCCATGTTAGGAGGCTTCTTTGAAATTCCATGTACTGGCTTCCATTGCCTCCTTTGAATCAGTACATCTTTAATCTGATTCTTCCATAGAGCAAAGTTTGTGCCATCAAATTTTCGGATCTGAAAATGGTCTTTGCCCTCCAAGTTATAGCTCCTCTTCGGAACACTAGCACTAGACCCTAATCCACCGGATGTGCATGAGACGTACCTCTGATGCCATGATGGTAGAGAACTGAATAGAATGATAATGGAGCTAGAAGAGTGTGAACACCAACAAATAAGTGTATTAAGGACTAAATCGACCACTATATGGTTGATAAAATCAGAAATGTAGAAATATTTTACCAGAGTATCCTCTACAAAATGACCGTATGACCAATGTCAAAATATCATAAAACTGCGAGTACTGACATGTTTTCGTGCATAGTGAATCACTGACTCCACTAGATATAATCAGTTACCCAATAGAAGTCAACTAGGCTTATAGAGCACCTATGGACAACTATCATACATCTCCTATGGCGAGGCTCGGTAAGTCTTCCACCTGCATCACCGAAGAGACCCTGACATGTGGGTGTCTCCTAGTTAAGAAAACCTCACCACAACCCTCTTTATCAAACGTAAAAGGCTTTATGCAAAGAATGTAACCGCTATATCAATGACCATATGGACGTACATAAGCGGTATCCACAGAAGCATACATAGTGTGTATGTGCTCAATATATGTAATAAAATGACACTAAAGGCTGAATACACAGCCCAAAAACTAGCCAATAATACTTGCAAGTGTCTAACAACTCTGATATTTTAGGCTAAAAAAACCTTAATAAATTTGCACCAGCTGCTCCCACCAAAACTGAAACCTTTCAAGAAACCTGTAGTTTTACGACTGTGAGGTATGCCAAGGTCTATGCCTTGGTCGCCGCCTTAGTCGTAAGCCTTGGAGAAAGCCTGGGGGGGTGCTCGCTTCGCTCGCACAAAAGGAACAAAGCTTTTGCCTCAAACTGCTCTGATACTAGTGAAGTATTTCGATGGCGATGCACCACAGTGCAATCTCCTTCTCGAGAGCTTCACGACAATATGCTTGGATTAGACAACCGAGCTCTGAATGGTGCACACAGTACTGTGCACAAAGGCTATAGAATACGTAGAAAACACAGTACACAGGGAGCACGAAGACAGACTTCTTAGGTCTTACAAATGCAGTCGAGCTTACAGTCTGTGACTAACCAGGCAACTATATGTTTTATTAAAGGACATATACAAAGAAGTGTCCAGTGGCCATTTGGCCTTTCACATGGACACTAATGGTAACAAAAGCCAATCAGATATGGGTATGACACTTCCCTAGTTACTAAGCACTCTGCTTATCTTGCAAAATATTTGTCAATTGAAGAACCAACATCATTTTGATGGCAAAGACTAAGGTAGAATGGAAGGAAGCTATGGACGAGGAAATTGAAGCACTCAAGGAGAGTGATACATGGGGACTAGTACGAAAGAAGGAGTCTATAAGGGTAATTGGTTCTAGATGGATCTATAAGATCAAAAGGAATTCTGATGGATCAATAAGCAGGTACAAAGCTGGACTTGTGGTTAAGGGTTTTGCACAAACCCAAGGAATTGATTATGAAGAAACCCTCTCACCTATGGCCAAAATTCCATCCATCAGGGTACTGGTAAATGTGGCTGCATCAAAGAACATGTATCAGTTGGATGTACAAAATGCATTTCTAAATGGCTGGATTTCAGAGGAGGTGTACATGTCTCAACCTCCTGGTCATTAGGACCCAAACAAGGTAACATATGGATGTAAATTGAACAAAGATCTTTATGGATTGAAGCAGGCACTTAGGGCATGGAACCATAAGTTGACTACATACCTTGAGAATGAAGGTTTTGTCATGAGTAAAGCAGATACTTCTCTGTTCATCAAGAGAAGTAATTTAGAGGTAATATACCTATATGTATAATTTGATGATATGATTGTCACAAGTAATGTTGCTAATGGCATCAAACACAACAAGAATCAAATGATGGAGTTCAAAATTAGTGACCTTGGATCACTAAAATACTTTCTTGGACTTGAGTTAGTCTATACCAACTCTAGAATTTACATTACTTAGAGAAAGTATATACAGGATATGCTAAAGAAGTTTCACTTGCAGGATGCCAAAGTTGCAAGTACTCCAATGGAGGTAAACCTAAAATTAAGTGCTCATGAAGGTGATGTACTTGAGAACATTGTAGGTTACCAAAGCATAGTGGGAAGCTTCAACTATGCTACTTTGACAAGGATTTACATTGCTTATGGAGTAATTGTTCTAAGTTAGTTTATGCATAATCCTAGGGCACCTCAGTTGGAGGCTACCAAACGAATCTTGAAATACCTGAAGGGTACTCAACATCATGGATTGTATTTCCCTTATACATCAGACTTGGACATCAAGATATACTCAGATGCAGATTGGGCAAGATGCAAAGATGATAGGAGGAGTGCCTCAGGATACTTATCTTTCGCAAGTGATAAGCCAATATCATGGTCTTGCAGGTAGCAACCTACTGTTGCTTTATCTTCTACAGAGGGAGAGTATAGACGATTGACCAATGCTACTCAAGAGGCCATATGGATTAGATTGTCATATAGAGAATTAGGTTTTCATACTACATCTCCAATGATTTTTGGAGATAATACAAGTTCATTACACCTTGCAACAAATCCTATTTATCATGCTAGGATCAAGCAAGTAGAGGTCCAGTATCATTATGTGAGAGAGAATATATTGAGCAAGGATATTGATTTGGCATATGTATCAACTAATATGCAATGTGCAGACTTGTTGACTAAAGTATTAGATGGTACAAAACTTTGCACGTCAAAATCAATGATTGGATTGTAGGATATTCATGAAGATTGAAGATGAAGACCAAGCCAAAATATTTGGCTTGAGGGGGAGCTCTTGGTGCAAAGTCCAAGCCCACATATTTGTCTTGAAGTTCATACACATATGAAGCTCCATGGAAACCATTTCTATGAAGAGTTTCACCTTTACCATTTGTAAAAGTCATTTATTTTACTTGAGAGAATATTTTTAATCACCTACCAAAAAATCATGGATCTGTTAGTTAGAAAAGTAACTACTTCATTAAGGGAATATCTCCTAGATTGAAGGAAACTTTTAGAGAGAGCCAAAAGTTGAATTCAAATTCAAATTTGAAAGAAGTACTTATAAAAAGTGACATGAAAAAGTCTCGTGCAGAACTCTCAACTCCCGAGCTCTCCATTGCCACTTTGTAAGTGTGTAAGGCCTACATTGTAGCCTACACTACTATCCATCATTAGGCTATAATTGTCAAGCCTATGACCTTGTATAACATTGTTCATTAGTACATTACATCTACATTGTTCATCTATGATCTCTCTGTTATAGTCTGTCATAACTGTCAACTTGTGCTGCTCATATCTCACTCAATTCTCCACCATTTTCAATGATCTATAGCTTGTTGGAATCAACACCACGTCCTCTACATGCTGGCAAATGTTGAAGTAAATGTGTTTAGCCAATTTGGAGAAAAGTGCATTGAAGCATTCACTGTTCAAACTCTCTAGAGGTCCTAAAAAATCGAAGGTAATGATTGATTTGTTAAATTGATTGCTCTGTGTATAGTGCATCATTTCAAGTGATTCCTGAATCACTTGGAATCATTAGCTTACTAAGCTAACTAGATACCTCTAAAAGGAATTTTTATAATTCCTATTGTACTCATAGCACTGAGCATTACAAGCAGCAAGTGTGTGATAAAAAATAGAAGGTTTTCATTGATCCTTCTATTTGGAAGTAGTCTGTTTTGATTCAATCTTTTCTTACATCAATTCCAAAGTACATAGGCACTTGTATAGTGTCTTTGGAAAGCTAAGAGGGCCGCCAACTCAACTTTAAAGCTACAAAGGTCTGGTACAAAGCAGGATTTGGCAGTACCTACTCATTTCTTGGAGTGTCCATCCATCTTTCCAAACACATGTGTCCATATTTTAAACCTGCACCAAAATTTACAAGATATGAGTCTTCAAAAAGTCCACTCCCTCTCTCTCTCTCTCTCACACACACACACAAACACACAGAAACACACACACACACACACACAAACAAGAAGACAGAGAGGTTCATGTCGCATGTATTCTGTGACTTGGATCCAGATTCCTTGAAGATTACAAATACAAATTTTTCTTTTTGTGTTCTCCGAAAGTGCATTGCTAACCAAGTAATTGTTGTGAAGTATATAGACAACGATGTAGCGCTGTATATGAGTTTCAATATTACTTCTTGAGGCATGCATTGACCCTCCAGTAAAGGTACTAATGGTGGGGCATGTTTGAATAAACACAGTAAAGGTGAAAATGGTGGGGTATATTTGAATGAACACATAGAGTAACACTAACAGAGTCATCGTTTTCCCATAGAATATCTAAGGAGTTCTCTTCAATTCTTCACACATTTTCAAACAAAACTTCTCATGTTGTTTTCTTGTACGAAACGCAGACGTGATAAATTATAGAGTTCATTATTGAAGATTTCTTCAACTGTTGGCTAACCACTTATCCAGATGATCTAAGACCATATATGATGCTCTCTCTCTCTCTCTCTCTCTCTCTGTCTCTCTCTCTCACGTCGAGGAGAGAAGAGGAACACAACGTGCACGCAGGCATTCCGCATACATTACAGAGATAAGCTTAGCGTGCACACACATCACATGGCTGTAATGTATCCATGTGGAGACGTCACCTGTCAGAAAAACCTGCCAATGTCGATAAGATATCTATGCACCAAAAATCATTGACGAAATTTAAGACTCAAGAGTTGTATACATATGTGCGTTCATGCATAAAAATCTATGGCACACTTTATGCTTTTTAATCGACGTGTAATCTCTCTCTCTCTCTCTCCCTCTCTCTCTCTCTCTCTCTCTCTCTCTCTCTCTCTCTCTCAACAGCTTCTGTCCTGCTTCACGCTAAGGTGAGTTTTTGCATCCTGGCAAGAGCGAGAGTTGCCGGAAGGCGTCGGAGATGAAGAGGCACAAGGAGAGAAGTTTGGGACCTTGACAAGTGAGCCATGAAGAGATACGAACAGTTTGTCTTTCGAATGAATATCCACCGAGTGTGGCGTGTGTCTGTGTATGCGCATATGTGGCTTCTAGGTGAATATAGAGATGCGTCTTTTGGCCGTTTCTCGCCAGACTATTAGAAGGAGCAAGGAAGCCCAGATGAAAGTAATTGTAAAACTCTGCTCTCCCATTGAAAGCTGATGAATATGTTCCTTGTTATTCACTTGAAGAAGAATAAGTCCTCAATCGAACTTTACACTCTTTGTAGCTAAAAAGAGACAAGAAAGAAACAATTACACCAGAATGGAGAAATTATATTCGCCCTCTCGTAGCACCAACATTTTTCTATCCATGATCCTCTACGCTGCCCTTCCATCTTCTTGACACCTCTCCTTTCCATATTCACGCCATCCCAGAAATTAAATCTCGTAGTTACGTGATTAGAACGCATAACAAATGAGAGCGTTGGTACGATGCTTTGAATAATGCCTCTAAAAAGGCCGAAGCCTAGATGATCTTTTGGAGATCATGGATTTGTTGAAATTGAAAGATGGGGAGAGTTTGGCTGCTTATCTTTTAGAAATTTAGGCAAAGAGGGGATCCCTATGTCTAATTTTTAGAACTGTACCAAAATTTGTAAGATATGGATCTCCAAAAAGTCCATTAATTCTTCAGCATCTTGATCCAAATTAAATGGTTTATAGGAAGTTGAATAAATATTATGAGCTCAACAAGGTTTAACAAGTAAATGAATGTCATTCGAGAAATGACTGATATGGAGAGAGAACTTTAGATTTCCATAACTGTTCTACCATTGTCTAGGATGCACGATAACTAATGGCGACGGATAGTTGTATGTTATGATTGCAATAAGGAGGGACATGTCTCTAGCATATGCGAAAGTGACCGTTCATAAGTTTCCTCAAGATTTTGATGAGTCTCATGCTCTGGTGGGAGAAAACAGCAGCAAAGATTTTTGGCCAAGTTAACAGTAAATCAGAGCCAATACAAAGGAAAGAAGACCTTGCCAAAAGGAAGGAAGTAATAAGCAAGAAGAATATACATATATCTTTAGCTTTTTCCCATGCTCCTAACCTTGACCAACACTAGATGATTTCATTTAATACTTCGTTTCTTGTTTGTTTTCGTCCAAGCATAAAATTTAAGATCATTTTATTTTTCGCTTACTTCTGAAACCATATCATTTCATTTCATCTCACTTTTGGTGTCGTGTATTTAAGTTCATTCTGAAATTCCATTTCTCTGTGAGATTTGAATTCCATTCATCTCTCTCTCTCTCTCTCTCTCTAATTCCTCACACTATTGAAATACAACCTCTCACGTTGTTTTCTTGAACAAAAAGTAAGAGTGTTACATTTTAGAATCCATGATAGAAGATTAGCTCAAACTTCTCGCCAACCACTTCTCTCTCTCTCTCTCTCTAACACACACGTTGCGCAGAGAAGACGGACACTACGTGTACGCAAGCATGCAGAATACATTACATGCACAATCTTAGCGTGCAACACATCAGATGCCTGCAATGTAACCATGGGGACGCGTCAGTTGTCAGAACAGCTTGCGACAGTGGGTAAGCTCTTATTTTATCCTTCCAAAACTTATGTTTCCACCAAACGTCTTTGTTGACATTGAAGACTCAACCGTTGTTTACATTTGTTTACATATGTTCATTCATACTGAAGCGTACACACATATCACATTCCTGTAATGTGGACCCGTTCGTTGTCAGAGCAACTTGCCAATGTTAATAAGCTCTAAATTTTTTCCTTCCAAAACTTATCTATCCACCAAAAATCTTTGATGGCGTTTAAGACTCAAGAGTTGTATGCGTATGTCTGCTCATTCATAAAAAACGATGGAACATTTTAGCTTTTTTTATCTGCGTGTAACGTCCTTCTCCCCATCGGTTCTGTCCTGCTTCACGCTACGTTGAGTTTTCGCATCATGGCGAAAGCGATTCTCCGGTAGGCCTAGGAGACGACCAGCCACGAGGACGGAAGTTTAGGATCTTGGCAAGAGATGCATGATGAGATAAGACCTGTTTGTCTCGTGAATGAATATTCACACAGTGTAGCGTGTTTCTGTGTCTGCGCACATGTGCCTTGGCATGAATGATCGAGATACATCGTTCGGCCAGTTGCCGCCTGACTATTAGATGGATCAACGAAGCCCGTCCGAATTCTGTGATTGTTGCGGATCTATCGCGACATCTACAGACGCACGACAACGAACGATCGATCGAGAGAGAGAGAGAGAGAGAGAGAGAGAGAGAGAGAGAGAGAGAAATCTTCTGCTCGGTGAGGCGTCGACACACAGACAATTTATTTCATTTTGTTAAGTTGTTTTTATACAACTGCCACATCATCAAATCTTCCCCTCAACCTCAGAATGAGCTTGACTACAAAATGAAAGAAATACATATGTCCATACAAGATGAAATAACGTGAAATGAAATCTAAATACAAACTAAAGCTTCCTAACTCCTAAAACTTCTTTGAAGTAGATGAACTTGTCTTTGGGAAGAGCTTTGGTGAAGATATCTGCCACTTGCTCTCCACTGGTGATGTGAATCATATCCAATTGTCCTTCGATGACCTTCTCACGAACAAAATGATAATGAACTTCGATGTGCTTCGATCTCGCATGATAAACTGGACTCTTCGATAGCATAATGTTGCTCACATTCTCACAATAGATGACCACTTTTCTGTTGATGTAGACTTCCATGTCTTCAAGTAGGTACTTTATCCATGTTGCTTCACAAACGGCTTGTGTAATGCCTCTATATTCAGCTTCGGTACTTGACAAAATGACAGTTGGTTGCTTCTTGCTACTCGACGAAACGTCCAAGTGAAAATGAAAAACCACTTGTTGACCTTCAATCCATGACATTTCTTGCCCAATCAGCATCTGTGTATGCATATATACATGGTTGAACTTTTCTCTCATAAAACAGGCCAAAATTACATGTTCCTTTCACATATCGCAATATGTGTCTCACTGCATCCAAGTGCACTCTACATGGTTTATGCATAAACTTATATACCAAACCAACTACAAAACACAAATCCGGTCTTGTCTTTGTTACATAAATCAAACTTCCAACCATTTTCTATACATATTGGCATCATGCAAGTACTTTCCATCATCCATAAGCTTAACATTAGCATCAAGTATCAATAGGTTTACGAGCACTCATACTAAATCTCTCAAGCATTTCCAATATATAATTGCATTGTATCATCCAAATTCCCTCTTTCATTGAAATTATTTCAATTCCCAAAAAGTACTTTAGCTCTCTCAAATCCGACATCAAAAATTCAGATTTTAGTTGCCTTTTCAAATCATCAATCCTCTTCTCAACATTGCCAGTAATGATCAAATCATCGATATAGATCACTAATAGAATCGTTTCCCTTCCTTGATTCCATACAAACAGTGAATAATCAGCCTTGGATTGCATAAATTTCAGATCCGACAACTTCTTAGTGAATCGTTCACACCATGCTCTTGGAGCTTATTTCAAACCATAAAGCGCTTTCTTTAACTTGCATACATAGTCAAAATATTTTGGATGCACCCTTCTGGTTGCTGCATATAGACTTCTTGATGCAATTTGCCATTCAAAAATGCATTCTTAACATCCATTTGATACAATTTTCAAATTTTCATAGCAGCCCATGCAATTACGCTTCTTACTGTTGTCATTTTCACCACTGGACTAAACATTTCATCATTATCCAATCCATACACTTGTGCATATCCTTTTGCAACTAAACGCGCTTTAAATATTTCCAATGAACCATCACTTTTGCACTTCACTTTGTATACCCATTTACATCCAATAACTTTCTTATTCAGTGGCAATTTCATTAAATCCCATGTATCATTCTTCTTCAATGCATTCATCTCATCATCCATTGCTTTGCACCAATCTTCACTTTGTGATGCATCATGAAATTCTTTGGTTCATCATGCTTGATTCTCTCAGTCATGTATGCATAGTGAACCTTCATAGACTTATTGTATAGATTCAATATATCCATAGGATGTTTTACTCTTGTAGATCATCTCAAAGGTGTTTCTTCATTTGAGCTTAAACGTGTCTCTTTCCTTGCATGTGGAGGAATATATTTCTCCTTCATATTCTTCAACATGCCAGGCATAACTATCTCATCTTCAATATCTGAATCAGACATGTACATATCTTTCCCTTTATCCTTTCTTCTCGCATAGTCCTTTGCATTTTCACTCCATGATGTTTCAAGTGTAGGAAATTAATATGAACCCTATTCTTGACTTTCTTCATGGTCAAATGTCTTCGACTTGTTCCTGGCTCATCATGAACATTATGCATAGAATCATCCATATCGTTCTCTATCAGAACCATGTCTTTGGGTGTGTACCATGATGCTTTTTCATCGAATATAATATCTCTACTCACTATACATTCTTTTGTAATAGGATTATAACATCGATATCCTTTCTTCTCTTCTAAGTATCCAACAAATATGCACTTTTCAGATTTTGCCTCAAACTCGTATCTCAACTGACTAGGCACATGTGCATAACAAATACTTCTAAAAACTCGTAAATAGCTAACATTAGCCTTATGCTTCCATAGCCTCTCATAAGCAGTGAGATCATGAACCATGCCTGTGGAAGCTCTATTTATAACATGCACAGCCGTATGACAAGCTTCTGCCCAAAACATATATGGCATATTCTTTTCATTCAACATGGCTCTACCAACCTCCTCAATCACACAATTTGTGCATTCTGCAATACCATTTTTCTCTGGTGTGTATCTACAAGACAATTGCCTTTTGATTCCATGATCACTAAGGTATTGTTCAAATTCTCTTGAGATATTTTCTCCTCCCTAATCTGATCGTAGGCACTTTATATATATTCCTAACTACTTTTCAATCATATTTTTGAATCTCACAAGCACTCAAAAACTTCACTCTTATGTTTTAGGAAGTAAATCCATGTATATCGGATATAATTGTCAACAAATATCAAAAAATATAGTGAGCCACCAACTGATTTTGTTCTAGTAGGTCCAACCAAATCACAATGGATTAGCTCTAGAGGTCTCTTCCTATGCATTTCTCTTCTTGGAAACTTCATATGTTCATGTTTTCCAAATGCGCATGCTTCATAAATTCTTTCATAGTTGAAATGAGCAAATCTTGGTAGTCCATGCACTAATATTTGCTTTTCCATGGACTTTGATTTTCTCAAATTGATATAACCAATTCCTTTATGTCATACTTCAGCTATATCTGAGTATTCACTATTCTTGGCATACATATTCTCATAAAAGGGTTTACCCATGTCAAACGTGAACATTATATCCATCTTCTTTCCATGACCAAGTAATTTTCCTCTTTTTCCATACTTGAAATCATGTATAAAACAGCCATGTTTATTGAAAATTACTTCCATGTCTTGATCCGCTAGCTGACCAACCAAAACTAGGTTCTTTGTAATGCTAGGCACATGTAATACATCACTTAATGTGCTTCGAATACCATTTCTTTGTACTTGTGGTACATTCCCAACATTGTTAATCACGTGTAAGTTATCATCACCAAATGCCACATACTCTTTAGCCTTCAAAGCCTCTTTTGACTCAAACCAATTTCCTATGCTCGTCATGTGATTTGTGCAACCAGAGTCTATATACCAGTTCATATCATTTCCAGGTTTTGACATACTCTTCAACACATGCTCCATCGCCAACATATTATCCCTGCCATAGTCTCTATATGAACTTTCCACAGAGAAATTTCCATGTGCCACATAATGGCTTCTACCTCTTCCTCTTTGACTATTTTTCTTATAATAACAATCTTTCTCAAAATGGCCGTACTTGCCACAATGGTAACAATTCCTAGGTACTTGTGATCTTCCTCTACCTCTAGAGTATGATCTTCCTCTACATCTTGGCATATCCACTATATTTGCATTTCTAGAAGATGATCAACCACGATTAGAGCCTCTTCCTCTATTCTGAAAGAATGCATGATCTCTCGAATTGCCAATTTTCGATGCATTCAAACCAAGCTTTACTTCTTTTGTCATGCAAAGAGCTACTAGCTCTTCAAAATCTGGCATAGTGCCTCTCACTGAGATAAAAGTCTCTAAGCTTCTATATTGTGGTCCTAGACAATTCAGCATGACTGAAACCATATCATCACCATTGACAGTGCAATTTATGGAAGCTAAATCACTACTAATCTTCCTAATCCCAACCACATAATCCGTTATGGATCTATTTCCATGCCATACGCTATACAACTTTTGCTTTAAGTGAATTTTTCTAGCTTCCATCCATGTACCATATATCTTATGAATTATGTCCCAATCTTCCTTCACTGTGCTAGCTTTCATAATATGTGGAATCAGGCTCTCTGATATACATATCAAAATCCAATAAAGAACCTTTTCAGATTTTTCTATCCATGTTTTATATTCCTTCTGTTGTTCTGCATTCGGGTTCTCTAGCAGCTCAAGACACTCGTCCTCTCCATTCACTAATCACCAAAGACCTTCTTCCATCAAGAAATTTTTCATCCTATATGAACATATGTGGTAATTGTCTCTAGTCAGCTTATCACCAACTATTTGCACAATATTATCACACATCCTTGCAATTTAGGCACTTCTCTATGGTATGGTAATTTTATGGCAAGGCCTAGAAAAAAATTCAATAGCATTTCAGCTGATTTTCTAGATATATGCACCAAAAGTGAATGTTCACAAGTAATCTCAATGGTTTTCCTCCTGTTCTAAGCACTCCCTATGTCTCTATGCATAGTAAATCCAATCCAAAAACCCAAACTCTGGGTAAAAGTATCAATAACAACACGTAACGTAAGCAAATACTCTCTGACGAGAGGCCTCAAAAATATACATTCATCCCGTGATCGGCACATGAGGTCTTTGGATTGTCTTCTCTTTGGCCTTCCACCTATATCACTAGAGTATCTCCAAGCATGAGAATATCCCAGTTAAAAACCTCACCACCTCCCTCAGTTTTTAGTTAAATTCAAGGTTTTTAGTAGGGTAATAAAACCTCACAAGGCGCGTGAGTTGTCCAATTAAGGACCCGCAATATCATACATTCGTCTCACAGTGTATGAGTGTTGTCCATTCAAGGACCCACAAGAAAAATGCATGATGTCGCCTGCCACATGCACTCGAAATAAAGAACCAAATGAAATGTGTACTTGAGTGTATAGAAAGAACATTCTACTTTTCTTTTGCAAGATACATATGTATGTATGTATTTGGGTGCTATAAAGTAGATCAACTTCTGTCTTTTTCTTTGTCTTCGTCAAAATTTTTAAAACCTTATGTATAAAGACATGATTCACCGAAGAAGGCCATGTCCTATATAGGATTTGTTTCTGTACACATGCAAAGCAGTAGCGTGCCAAAATTTATCTTTGTTTAGGGTATGCTTGATGATAAGACAGTAGTTCGACTTTCAAGTAAAAATTGGTAACTTTTGTAGAAATCCTTTGCTTTTAATATCAAAAATTGTAGTCTACAAAGATCCTTATTCTAACCACTACTTTGCTTTGATTATGGTGAAGTAGTGGTTACATGAAACGGCTTCAAAAAGCATGCATGAAATTAAAAGTTGGTAACTTTTGTAGAAATCCTTTGCTTTTAATATAAAAAATTGTAGTCTACAAAGACCCTTATTCTAACCACTACTTTACTAACTACTTCTAAAAATAGTATCCTCTATGCAGATTTATTTACAAACTATATAAATTATAAATGAGATTATTGATGTCCGTCCTTTCACGCCTTTCATGCCCTCATGAACCTTCAGCTGGTATATCAAAACATCCAAATAAATTAAAAACATTAATAAATTAACACTCCAACAATGCCTTGTTCAACACATTCCATAATTCATAATATGCCTCACAGTTGAAAAAACAACTAACCTTAATTGATAAAATACAAATAAACATGGATGGACAGTCACATGTTCCATCACTGAACAAAAATAAGCATGTTCCATGTAAAAACACATGCATGGAAATGTTCATGGAGGAATTATATTAATGTGTTTGTGTATGATATGCAGAAATTAAGTGGTCATAATGAGGTGTTAATTGTATTTTATGCATCCATTGACATTCTTCAACAGAGTGATTTTTGTACTTAACTAAATATTGAAGATATTGAGTACCTGTGCATGTAGTAGTGACATCATGATCAATTATTCTCTCAAGAACTAAGATTTCAAATTGTTCTTCAACTAAAGGAGGGTCATCAAAAGGTGGAGTGAGTGGTAACGTTCCTTTAAATGGTTTAAGTAAACTATTATGAAAAGATTTATGTATATTCCAATGAGATGGTATATCTAATCTAAATGAATTATCATTAAGTTTTTGTATAATGAGAAACGGTCCATACTAGCATGGTGCAAGTTTAATTTTAGGATGCTGCAAAATAGTTTTGAGAGTTCTTTTATTGATACGCAACCATAAAAGCTCATTTTCCTTGAATTCCTTGGCTAATCATTTTGTATTGATATTACATGTGTATCGCTCTTGACTTTTCCTAATGTGAACGTGAACATCATGAAGTATAAAACTCTGAATTTGAGCACTAGAATCAGCCATCGGAATGTGAGTTTGGGTGAGTGACATGGGAGTGGGAAGCTTTTTTGAATAAACAATTTCAGAAGGTGCATGACTAGTAGTGGTGTGTGTCGTGTTATTGAAAGTAATATCAAACAATGGTAGATTTTCATCCTGGTTACTAGGATTATCTAATGAATAACAACATAATAAATCAAGAATAGTACTCATTGTAGCCTCACTTTGTCCATTACTTTCGAGATGAAATGTAGAGCTAAAATCTATTTTAGAACCAAAATGTTAAAATAAGGCAACCAAAAAATGATTACAAAATCTAACATCACGATCAGATAACATTACTTTAGGAACTCCATGATGTGGGAAAATGCATTTAATGAATAATTATGCAGCCTAAGGTGCATATGAATTTTTTCTACAAGGAGTGAAATATGCATATTTACTAAACCTATCAACTACTGTCCACATCATATCATTATGTGATGTATCGATAGGAAAACCTGCGATAAAATACATAGAGATTTATTCCCATGGTTCATTCGGAATGGGAAGTGGCATTAATAATCCAATCCAAATGGTTTACCATGATGAGGTTTTACATGCTAACATACAATGCATTGAGAAACATAATGTACAATATCTTTTTCCATGTGTGGCCAAAAGAAGAAATCTTTGCAGGCAAAAATGGTGCTCTATATGCCCCTATGAACCATGTAAGATGGCTCATGCATTTTTTTGGTGACAAAATCTTTGAAATCTTGGATTATGGACAATCTATGTAGAAAATAAAGTAAACCATGATGAGATATATATTGTTTATTAAATAAAGAGGCACCATGATTGAAGTCATACCATGCACATGAAAAATACAAATCAGATGCATACGTCTAAATCATTTCCTCAAAAGATTGAATTTGGATGGCTGAAATATTATGCAAAACTACAAAATGTGAAGGAAAATGGCAAAGAGCATCAGCTATAATATTAGCTTTACGAGGTTGATATTGGATCATGGGTTGGAAGTTTTGAGTAAACGAAGCCCATTTAAGATGCGGATCAGAGATTAAGGGCTAATTTAATAAATTTTTAATAGGCTATTGATCGGTTTCAATTACTATAATTAATTTCTGAGGATTTAAGCTTTCTACTTTCAAATGCAATAGGATGATAATTTTGCATCAGAATAGCACCTATTCTTGAACCATTAGCATCAGTTACAACATAAAAGGGTTGAGAAAAATCAGATAACTATAAATTAGGTGCATGTTTGAGTTTTTCAAAGGATTTTTTTTGGGTAAGTCCCCATGAAATTTTTATTTTCTTTTTCAATAACAAGGTAAGAGGTAATGCTAAACAAGGAAAATATTGAACAAACTTCCTATAGAAACTCGCCAACCCAAGAAAAGAACGAACATCATTAACTGCTTATGGTGTAGGCCATTCGACTATCACTTTAATCTTTTTTGGATCCACATGCATGCCTTGAATTGAAAAGATATATCCTAGATATTCTAGCTTACGTTGAAAGAAGTAACTCTTCTCACAATTAGCATAAAGTCTGTTCTCTCATATCAAATGAAAAAGTGTTTTAAGATGCTTCTCATGGTCACTATCATTCTTACTGTAAACAAGTGTATTATCGAAGAATACAGGAACAAAAGCTTGGTAATCAAGAAAAATGTTGTTCATCATTCGTGCGAATGTAGTAGGAGCATTAGTAAGTCAAAAAGGGCATTATCGTAAATTCATAATGGTCGGTTTGAGTTCTAAATGCAGTCTTAAAAATATCACTTTGTGTCATACAAATCTGATGGTAATCCGGTTTTAGATCAATTTTACTTAAGACACGAGCTCCTCGTAATTTATCTAAAAGATCATCTATTTGAGGACTAGGGTATTTATTCTTAATTGTGATCTTGTTAAGGGCTCTATAATCAATGCGCATTCAATAAGTTTTGTTTTTTTTCTCTACTTAGAGAACTAGTGCTGGAAATGGAGAAGAACTAAGCCTTATAACTCCTTTCTATAGTAGGTGTTTTACTTGGTTTTCTATTTCCTTTTAGTGTAGTGAGCCATGCCTATAAGGTGTTTTATGAGGAGGAGAACAACTCGGAATTAAGTCTATGCTATGAGATGATGGTAGTTTAGAGGGATAATTAGACATAAAACAATCCTTATAAGTAGTCATGAAAGGTTTATGTGCATCGGGAAGTGTACGAGTATAATCATTGATGAAATTGACAAAACAAAAATGCAGGAATTGAATCCTTTTCTAAATGCAAATTTTACTTGAGTATGATTCATTAATGGAAATGGTTGGAAATCATGTGGTGTTGTCGGAGAGATTTTCACATCCAAATTAACATGCAAAAAATTAAAAACATTTCTGTTTTAAGATGATTAACTTTCATCTCTCTCAAATCTTTTTTATTAAACTCTTTTACTTGACTAATCTCTCTAGTACCTACAGGCAACAAAACAATTTGATTGGGGATCCCACAATATGAATTCTTTATGTTCATGATGATCATTTGAACCTATGTAAATGCATATTTCACGGACTATCATATAAATATGTATATTTAGCCTAACATATATGTGCTTATGGAAGTAAGGATATGCATATGCATGAGTGTGCATGTGCATTGTAGGTATATTAAATATGTGTATGATTCCCTTTACATGTGATACAATAAGAATGTACATTTAAATGAAAACGTATGTTTGAGAACACATTATGTTTTGTGTAGGCTATGTAAATGCATATTTCACGGACTATCATATAAATATGTATATTTAGCCTAACATATATGTGCTTATGGAAGTAAGGATATGCATATGCATGAGTGTGCATGTGCATTGTAGGTATATTAAATATGTGTATGATTCCCTTTACATGTGATACAATAAGAATGTACATTTAAATGAAAACGTATGTTTGAGAACACATTAAGAATAGGGTTATGGGAGTATTTGATTATGATGGATTTAATATTTAAGTATGCATCTTGTGATGGTTGGGATGTACATGCTATTATTTTGGTGGGCTTGGAGAAAATGAGATCTTTTGGATTGTAATGGGTCCGTTTTCACATGATGCAGATTGAATCAATCTTGAGTTCATGGTATGTTCGAATCCCCGGCTTCATTAATTTTTTGTTCCATGATACATTTAAGTTTTATTGTTTGGCTAAATTTTATACTTTAAAGTCCAAACTATGTGAGGTTCTCATTAAAATATGTGTGTATGATTATAAGGAACATAGACCATGAATGAAATATGTGTTCATGTAATAGTATATGTGTGATTTAAATAAGTCAAAAGGCTATGTGATGTATTGTAAATGATAAAAATATCTATATAGTTTATACCTTAAAACAAGAACCTAACGTAAAATAAAATACTAAAAATAAGAAAAAGGTATTAATTAGAAACAAAACTAATTTATGATGCATGTGAATTGTGGTAGGAGTGCATGAAAATTAATGTGTGGTTTTGTGAATGTGAAAAGTCTGCCATATGTCTATGGGTGTTTTTAGTAGTTACCTGCATATGCTTGTGTGTTTTTTTAGTAACTATGTGCACATTTTTATAAGGGTGTATATATATGTAGTATGCATGTTGTGTTCTTTCTAATGATTTTTTTACAGACCATTTGAAGAAGAGTGATGAGCAGTGACAACTTGACGAAATCTATGAGCTTTTTACTAAGAGTTTGAAGCTTCATTTATGCTGCTTCTCTTAGTTTCATTTTATCACATTTGAAACATGTAATATTGTATTAGGCTTTTTATCTAAGGATTTTTATAGAATTATCTTCAAAGTATATGTATTAGGACTTTTCTCTAAGCACTTGTATAGAATTATTTTGGTTCTAAAGTCTTAGCATTATTACTAAACAATTCAATTATCAATCAAAACATTATATTACACTTTATTTCTCATGTCTACAAATAATGCATCTTATAATTGATGAAGAATTAATCTTGCAATCATATCAAGACACTGTTTCTAGGTATAGATCTGCACTCCCTTACAGACCATAGACTCATAAGCTAATCTTAAATAGAGTATTAAACTATAGTTTATAACTCTTCACACACTGAAAATACATCCTAGGTCCTAAAGTACGCAATGAAACACCCATCATGTAGTTAGATAGTGAGGATAACACAAGTCAATTTTGATGAGAGGCTGCCTCCTTTCACACATCTCAACAAATTTGGTGAACCCGACGTGAAATGTGACGCTAATGTGCTTAGGAGTTTTGGTTGTGCTTTCAGTCTTAATTAAAAGAAAAAATTAACCTTCATATTCTTCTTGTTTGCAGGTGAGGGGAGGAATAAGAAGCAATGTTAAGTGAAGATCTTGCTACTACCTACTCTTTTCTCTGGTTGTTGAGGATTGTTCTCTAGGGAACTGAGCACCTCCATGGGAAGAGAAACAATTCAAACTGAAGAATCTTCGACACTTCATTCCCCCCTCCCCCCCATCAACATACAAGAAGACATGGAATACAGGATCACTTCTAGTTTGTACTTAGGATTGATTTATTAAAAACGTTTGTAAAGAATTATCACAGTGCACATTAGAACATTTTGCATCAAGCAACTTCAGGTAAAATGTTTTTCAAGTTCTTTCAATTTGGTTAAAGCATATATGATGATTATATCACTTGCACTTTTTGATTCTTAGCATAAGAAGAAGAACAGAAAAGGATTATTATCACTCACATAAACATATTAGAAGAGTTTTTTTCTTTGCATATTTGCATCAACTCTTTGTAGTACTAGTTTAAACAGATTCAAAACAAGAGTAATGGGAATTGAGCAAAATACAAATATGAAAACTATAAATCAAAATGAAATGAATGAATCTCACATAAATGAATTGCAAGAGCAAATTCCAAAGAGTGTTGAAGCATATGTGAATGCACTTATTAATGAAAAATTGAGAACATGGAAAGAAACATTTATCAAAATGGAGAGTAATAATAATGAAGAAATACAACATAAATTTAGAATTATTTCGACCTTAAATGATACCATAAGTACTATGTCAGAAATTCTCCTAGTATTAGGAGTTGGCCTAAGAACATGCAAAGAAGAAATGATATTGAAATTATAGAAATGAACCAAAAATATGGTTTGTTGTTCAAACAAATATAAGAATAAGAATTAGCTAAAGCTAAGCATGAAAATGAGAGAAAATACCAAGGTCTATATGCATATTCTTCTTCTGAACTCCATTGAGATGATTTCAAAAGATCCACTCCTAAATTTCCACTAGGAATGCCAAATAGGATTCAAAAAACATTTTTGGAGTGTTTTGGAGTGTTTTGGAGTGTTTTGGGTGTGATCACTATGGACACACATTTTGGGCTTGTAGTTCATATGAAGATGCACGAAGACAAAAATGAGTGATTAAAAATGAGCGAAAAAACTATAATTATCAGAATTTATTACCTTTACAATTAAACCTTGGAAGAGGTGGAATGAAGCAATTCATAAAATAGAACCACACAACCAAATGCAACAAATCCATATGAAGAGAACCAAAAATTATCCAAACCTAACACACATATGGACAACAAAGCAAATGAACAAATAAGTGAGAGTACATTTACAACAGAACACGAAGTAATGAAAGAAATCAACAACAGTAAAATCAAAGAGGAAAATCAAAATTTTAAAAGCATTAGGGAAGAACCCTTGGATATAAAGCAAAGTGAATGCGATCGTGAAATACGAGTTGGATCAAGGAAACTTGAAAATTTTGAGGTTTCATTTGATCCAATGCTCCTTGCCAATGAGAACTTTTTTTATCAAGAAAAAATTAGGGAATTACAAACTCAAATTAACAAACATGACAATCAAGAAGTAATTAAGCAAGAAGAGATTAAACAAAATACTACAAAAAATTGTGTGAAACAAACGAGTGGAGCAGAAAAACAACTTCTTGATAACATTATTAAACAAATTGAGAACACTATGAACATAAATTCAAAAAAGTCAAAACCTTTAAAATTGAACAAGAAAACTAAGAGTTTACCATTGTAGAAAATAGATGAGTTTATCATTGTAAAAAAAGATCAGTTTATCATTGTAAAAAATAGATGAAATGATTAAAATACCAATCCGAAGATAAAACAAACTATGATAAATACAATGAATTTAATTATTAGATTATGAAACAAATTAAGAGTTATTTTTTCTTTTTTTCTTTGAATATGAAACATTTTGATAAACAAAAAGACGTTTTCTTTTTACAAAAAAGAAATACAAAGAATTTAAGAGTTCTTTGAATATGAAACATTTTTTATTAACAAAATTATGACAAAGCATTTAACTATAAGATTAAACAAAAGGAAGTTTTCTTTTTACAAAATATTTGCTATTTTACGAAGCTATTTTGTAGATGAAAAAGATGAAAAATGATGAGTTTAAAGCCAAGACAAAAGATAAAGTTATTTAAATGCAAGTTGAAGATCCAATTTAGGGAACTTATATATTGTGAAGAGCATAGGAGAGTGGAACAGTTGACTTGTGACCCTTAGTAAAGGTAAATTTACTTTATACAAGTAGGCTTCTTTATTTTCTGAAACCTTTTAGCAAATAAGATCCTACTTCTTACTGTAGCATGCTTCTAGAATCTCAGCTCTAATTAGGGTTAAGCCTTTTCCCTTAAACAAAGAAGTTGTGAAGAAAAAAAAAAAAAAAGAGAAATGAATACATCAAGCAGTACATTAATGGTTGTTGCAAGATGAAAGAGAAACAAAAAAGAAGAAAAAAAGAACAATAAAGAAAAAGAAAAAGAAAACAATTATTATGATTCACTTGTGGTCTCGAAATCACTTATGAAATGTATTGCGGGCTATATGAGGCAGAGGTCTGCTACAAAAGATGTTAGATGTATCTTATGGCGGAGGACTAAGATATAAATGATAGAATACTTATATAAGTTAAATATTACTTGTCACTTGTGGTCTCGAAATCACTTATGAAATGTATTGCGGGCTATATGAGGCAGAGGTCTGCTACAAAAGAAGTTAGATGTATCTTATGCCGGAGGACTAAGAGATAAATGATAGAATACTTATATAAGTTAAATATAACTTGTGAACTCGGTTACTAAAATGGTAAGTATTGCGATTGTCTAAATGACTATTATAGGATTTTCTAAATTTGTCTTTTGACTTCATGCAGTGAATGAAATATTTTCTAATTCACATTTACATTGTTTTATGGATTTAATTCTTTATTATCAAAAACTTAATTTGAATTTAGAAGCACTTTTTATCAACTTATTTGAAGTCAATTTATAAGCTTTTTCCTAAGAGTTTGATGCTGCTTTGCATGATGTGCATGTTGGCCCATTGGGACGATCTGTAGGTTTGGTGGGGGCAGATGTCGGAGAGATTTTCACATCCAAATTAACATGCAAAAAAAAAAAAAATGTTTTAAGATTATTAACTTTTATCTCTATCAAATATTTTTTATTAGATTCTTTGACTTGAATAATCTCATTAGTACCTGCAGGCAGCAAAAAAATTTGATTGGGGAGCCCACAATATGAATACTTCATGTTCATGATCATTTGAACCTATGTGTCTAAGTGTTTTTGTGTAGCTATGTAGATGCATATTTCAAGGAATATCATATGGATATGTATATTTAGCGTAACATATATGTGAATATGTATGTAAGGATATGCATATGCATGTGTATGCATGTGCATTGCAGGTATATTAAATATGTGTATGATTCCATATACATGTGATACAATAAGAATGTACATTTAAATGAAAATGTATGTTTGAGAATACATTCAAGAATAGCGTTATGCGAGAATTTGATTATGATGGATTTTATATTTAAGTATGCATCTTGTGATGGTTGGGATGCACATGCTATAATTTTGGTTGGCTTGGAGAAAATGAGATCTCGTGGATTGTACTAGGTCTATTTTCACAAGGTGCAGATTGAATCAATGTTGAGTTCATGGTATCTTCAAATCCCCAGCTTGATTAGTTTTGTGTTCCATGGTACATTTATTTTTTATTGTTTGGCTAAATTTTATATTTTAAAGTCCAAAATATATTAGGTCTTCATTAAAATATGTGTGTATGATTATAAGGAACATAGAACATGAATGAAATATGTGTTCATGTAATAGTATATGTGTGATTTAAATAAGTCAAAAGGCTATGTGATGTATTGTAAATGATAAAAATATCTATATAATGTTTACTTTAAAACCAGAACCTAAAGTAAAATAAAATAATAAAAATAAGGAAAAGATATTAATAATAAAAAACCTAATTTATGATGCGTGTGAGTTGTGGTAGGAAAGCATGAAAATTAATGTGTATTTTTGTGCATGTGAAAAGTCCTCCATGTGTCTATGTGTGTTTTTAGTAGTTACATTCATATGCTTGTGTGTTTTTTTTTGTAATTGTGTGCACATTTTTATAAGTGTGTATATATATATGTAGTATGCATGTTGTGTTCTTTCTAATGACTTTTTTTACAACCGATTTGAAGAAGATTGATCAGCAGTGATGACTTGATGAAGTCTACGAGCTTTTTACTAAGAGTTCATAGTTTCATTTTATCACATTTGAAACATAAAATCTTGTATTAGGCTTTTTATCTAAGGATTTGTATAGGAGTATCTTCAAAGTATCTATATTAGCACTTTTCTCGAAGCACTTGTATAGAATTATTTTGGTTCAAAAGTCTTCGCATTGTTACAAAACAGTTGAAGTATCAATCAAAACGTTATATTACACTTATTTCTCATGTCTGCAAACAATGCATCTTTTAACTGATGAAGAATTAATCTTGCAAACATATCAAGATGTTGTTTCTAGGTATAGAGGTGCACTCCCTTACGGACTAGAGACTCATAGGCTAATCTTAAATAGAGTATTAAACTATATTTAATAACTCTTCACACACTCAAAACACATCCTAGTTCCTAAAGTACACAAGAAAACACCCAACGTGTAGTCACATAGTGAGGCTAACGCAAGTCAGTTATGATGAGCAACTACCTCCTTTCTCACCTCTCGACAGTGTAGAAAAAGTAATGATTTGACCTTTAAATTGAAAGTTAAAGGTATGTGTATGGTAGTCAATGAGTGTATTATAATGATGAAGAAAAGGCATACCAAGTATAACATCGAAAGATTTCAAAGGTGCAATTAAAAGTGTTCGTACATGTACATATGGGGCACAGAGACTAAAATTGAAACTAGAATAGGAACAAGAATGAGAACCGGAAACAAAAATGGACATGAAAATCAAAATGGAAATCGAAAATTGGAAATCAAAATCAGAATCAAAATCCGAATCAGAAATGGAAACAAAAATCCGAATCGAAAATCTGAAATGGAAACATAAATGAAATTAGGATCGGATCATGAATAGAGAACAGTGAAACAGAGATCAATCTCCAAAAGAAACAAAATGAGACTCCCCCATAGTGACACATGCAAGGCTCAGATACCACTATTACCAGAATCTTGCTCACTCGCACATAGAGGCTATGGATGCAGAAAACACACAAAAAATAGACATGCCAGGAGACAAGAAAGAATACAGTATTGGGTGCAATCTCCCCCCATGCACTCTATTTCGACAATCCAGAGAGTGCATGTTTTTCTGAGAATTTTTTATTATATCGAAATAGTGGTTACATGAGAGCAGCTTTAGAAGCATGCATGAAAGTAAAAGTTGGTAACTTTCACAGAAATCATTTGCTTTTAATATCCGAAACTATAGTCTACAACGACTATTATTCTAATCACTACTTTACTAACTGTTAGTAGACGTAGTAACCTCCATGTGGTTTCAATTACAAACTATATAAATTATAAATCGACTTATTGATGTCCACCATTTTGCACCTTTCATGCCCTCACAAACCTTCAATTGCTATATCAAAAACACCAAAACACATTAGTACATTAATAAATAAACACTCCAACAATTCGTTGTTCAACACATTCCATAATTCATAACAGCTACACTAAAAAATGGAGCAATCAGTTATGAATTCTTTTGTCTACATTTGCTTCAAATTTGATGTCTCCGACCTTCTTGTGCCACAAATATGTATATGCAAGTTGCTTGTTCCCTATTGAGATGTTTTTAGTATAACTAGGTTCTAGTCTTACCTAAATCCAGATTAGTCTTCCATTCTTCTTCCCTTATGCTACAATATTCTGATCATCCTTGCAATAGATTAGAATTCTTTGTCTTTCATTTAACATTACTTCATATAGCCTCTCTCAACCATTTGAAAAAATCATACTACATTCATGATCATTGGGGGAACATGCAAAACATATTAAGAAACTTTGCACTTTGATAACTATCGACTTGATATACCATATGTGCGTATCCTTGTGCTCTATATCATAGTTTATTTAGACATGCGCTTGTGACCTTGAAGTTGAAAGTTATAAAAAACCTTTGTCATGTAGATATTACAACCAGTCTTGCTCTAAAACGTTGTGTCTATTCTAATTTGTCTATTTCTACCATGGATCATCGAAGCTAAACTTTCATTCTTTGATGTTTCAATTTTTTCTTAATCATTTAATTTGATAATCTTCTTTGATATCTCTACATCAATATTTGTAGATCCGGAGAAGAAGAGTTGACTTACCTATGCATATTATATGAAAGGTGGAGTTCTACAGAAGCATACATGTTTGAAAAGAATTTCAAATGAAAATTATATATTCACGTGGATTACTATGGTATATTCCACTCAACATCACATAAATCATACATCATGCTTCATCTATGAGGAACTCAGTATTTGTAAAGAGTCGTAATCTAAGATTCAACGTACTAATTATTAATGGCTAAAAGCCGTAAAGTTTTAACCTAGAAAACCAATCCTAGATGATAAGTAGTTAGATACTAGACTCTAAGAAATCCCTATTTTATTTTTTAACAAAAGGTGTTTTTATCATTGTGTTTATATTCTTCTTCATGATTTCTTCTCACTTGTATGTAGTTCTAATCTTGTCTATGGGTAGGGAATGATCACCCGATAAACCTTCAATAACATTTCAAAGGAAGGAATTCAATGCCCTCAAAATAATCAAATTATACCACTCAAAGTCGTACCATAGGTGGTTCAATTTGTAATGCAATCACAAAGATTGAGAATCTATTTACCAAGATAAAGATGAAAACAAGAATTCTAAAGAGGAAAAGGGGATAGTAAAGTGGATGAATTCAATGCGTGACGTGCATGTGTCACAAGCAGATGGGTATGAATATGATAAGGTATATATGGAGATTTCATAGATCTTAGAAGGTTTTGAAAATCTAAAGAAGAAATCAATGACTAATAATAAAAGTGAACTAGATATTAGATGCATTAAAGTCAAATGGAAGTCTTACTAAGGAGGAATCATTAGTGGATCATATTGCCGTGGGTTGAGGGATGAGGGTAGATGAAAAATCTATAGTGAAGCAATCAATGTAAGAGTTTCTTTACTAGATTTTATAGAGTTATTTACTCCGATCATCAGCACGGAAATGAATTTGTGGTGAAGTTCAACCAAAGGAAAGCAAGCACAAGTGTTTCATGTAGGTAGTTAAAAGAGTCAAAGCGAGAAAGACAAGTCAATGCTTGGATATGTGAAATCATTTTCATGGTTGTTTCATTAATATACGATTTTAATCCTTGTATTCCCAAGACCATATACTGCACTTTTTAGGATCGGATTAATGGCGAACAAATGGTAAACTATTCGAAAAGTAAATATCACACACACATAAAAATAAGTTAGGCATGGGGACCCATTACATCCGACTTACCCTCCTTGTATCCATTACAAGGTGGTGGTCCACCTTGTATCCATGCCTAAAGGGATAGATAAAATGAGGTATATTGTACTTCCTAAAGAGGACATTATCAACCATGTGGAAGGTTGACCTATTTGCATGAACATGACTTATAATGTATGCAAATTCCTTTAAGAAGAAGTGATCTCAATATTTGGATATGTTGAGAAAGTGGTTGCAGATAGGGGAGAGTTAGATGTGAGAGAGGCAAAAGAGTTCTTTAATCATCATGGAATTAATTTGTCTCTCACTACTGCCTATAACCCTGAGGCGAATGGAAAGATTGAGAGAGGTCATCTTTCCTTCGTAAAGGCCACCTCTATGGCCTAAAATGGTGACATAAAGCAATGACCTATATTTGTTCGATTCGTATTATGGGCAGATATGATGACATGTACTCAATCCATAGGTTTTATGTGTATTGAACTGATGGATGGTCAAAAGCCAATTTTCCCCATCTAGACTCAGATATTGACTTGGATGATGCTCCTATGGATTGATGCAATGATGACAGAAGAGATTTTATCACTCAGGATTAAACAATTAGAGCAATCAAATGAGAAGTTAAAAGAAGCAATTGAGAAGATAAAGGAGTCAAGGTTAAAAAATAAGATTTATTTTGAAAAATCTCATTCAGTTAGGCCACAAAAGATTCAGATACATGACTTGGTATTGGTGACGACTATACGTTTGATACTCAGTATCATTCTAGCAAGAAACTAACAAAAAGATTTCTTGGAACATATTTAGTGATGTCTTTGTTTGAAAATGGAACATATGTGCTTTGAGAGTTTGACACTAGTCCATTGAGATCCTTGATTGCAAGGAATAGAATAAAATTGCTCAAGAAGAGAAACAATGAAGACTATGAGGTTGATCAAGAACTACTTGAATATGCTGGTGAAGGAAGTGAAAACAACTGAATGTACTTTTTTTGAGTTGTCCATTTTTTGTTTTATTTTTTATATTTGATTTCCATGCATATCATGTTGCATTTCATGATGTTTTGGGTAAATAGAAGAAGATTTTAAATTGTGATAAGAATTTATTAGAGATGTTAGTAGGTATGTATGCACTCAACAGAGTAAGATTAGATACCCTATAGTCAATATGAGGACCTAGATAGAACACTCTAGCTTGAAGCTCATAGTAGAAAGATAGACTTATTTTATACGAGTAGGGTGTGTGAACTTTTGGAAACATTTAGGAAGTGAAATGCTATCTCTTCTAGTGCATGTGTCTAGATGTGCAGCTCTAATTAGGGATTATACCTTTCCTCTTTAACAAAAAAGTTGCAAAGAAAAATAAATAAATAATTAAATAAAAAGGTAGTACATTAATGGGTGTATCAAAAAAAGAAAGAGAAAATAATGAAAGAAAAAAGAAAAAGAAAAAGGAAAACAAAAAAATAGAAGAAAAAGCCAAAAACAGTTTTCATGACTTGGAAGGGATCTCAAAACCACTTCGTTAGATTTGTACGCAGTCTATATGAGGGGGAGGTATGCAATAATTGAGCTACTTGTATTTTTTGATAGGTGTACATGGACCAAACACAAGACCATTTATATAAATAGAGGATTGAAATCGAAACGAGTTGATAGAAAATATTGGTTCTTTAAAGTCTAGATAATTTTTGTAGCACACTTTGACTTGTTTTCAAAGGTAGTATACTTATCGAGCAGATTTTTCAATCATGACTTATGCACTTTAAAATCATCTTTGTTTTACCTGAGACCTACATACGCATACAACATTCACGTTTTAATATTTGAAAAGAAAAAAAATAAAAAATATTTTTAAAAGAACTTTGATACGCTTCTATTGAATTTTGCAGATTGGCTGATCAGGACAATGTATAGGTGTAGTGGGTGTGGATATTGAGATGAAATTCCTTAAGGATTATATGTCAAGAAATCTTTTCAAAATTTATTTCTTTGGTTTTCTTACCATGATATGATGTTTTGAGTGCAAAATATGAAAATAATTATAAACTCTTCAACTATTTGGTTGATTTGATTATTTACGTGATGAGAAAACATTTCATTTCTATACATTAGACTTTTATATTTGTATAAAGTTCATGAACCCATTGTAAATCCTTGAAACACTAACTTTTATCCTTGGAAACCTAGATTGGACCATAAGAAACCCATGTGTTTTTATAAACCTTGAAAACCATGTCACTTTCATCTTCAAACCCTAGAAAACATGCAAATGAATCCTTAAAACCGGGTTCTTCACCCTAGAAAGCCTAGATTTGACCCTTAAAATTTAACTTAAGTACTTGTAAACCCTCGGCCTTAGCCTATAGTCGATATAAACCCATTGGTTTAGGTGGATTAGCCATAGAAAAGTGATACCCTAATTTTTTCGTATAAAGGCCCTAGGCTAGGACCCAAAAATCACAATCTATCCTAACTCTAGCCCCTTAATTTCATTAAATTTGTACATAGGTGTGAAAAGAAAAGAAATATTAGTCAAAAATAGAAAGGAAAAGAAATAGAAATAAAAACGAAAAAGAAAACTAGACAATTAAAAGAGAAAAATTAAAAATAGAAATAAAAGATTTTTCAAAATTGGAAAGGAATAAAAAGAAGATAATTTCAAATTAGAGTGGAAAATTAGGAAAGATCGAAATTCTAGAAGGGAATAAATGGAAAAATCTTAGAAGTGTCATGTATGATGTGAAGAGAATGGGAGTTTAGAATTCTATAAGAAGGATTCAATTGTTCGTTGGGTTTTCCCGATTGAATTTTTAAGAATGGGAGTTTAGAATTCTATCAGAAGAAGACCATTGTTCGTTGGGTTTTCCCCATTCTAATTTAAGAATGGGAGTTTAGAATTCTATAAGAAGGAGTCAATTGTTCGTTGGTTATCCCCATTGAACTTTTACGTACTTACTTTTTCTTCACCACCATCTTCTTACTTGTATTCATTGAGAGAACTAAGACAGATTCTGAGCAAAAGGGAGAGAGAGAGGACTTCATCTCTCATCCCTCCCTTCATCTCTGAGTTTTTAAATTTAGTTCTTGTTAATTCTTTTTCATACAATAGTGAAGAGAGAGAAAGAGACTTTGATCTCTTTTCCCTCGTTGTTCCTCTCCATTGCGTAGTCATAGAGATGTTGTGTTGTGAGAAAGGGAGAGAGAGATTGATCAACTTATGTTATTGTTTATATGTGCATCATTTGATAAGAAATGAACCACTTATAATCGCTAAGGGTTGACTCGCAAACCTCACAATGTAGAGGGAGAGTTTTATGTTGATTGAGATTGTATCATGTGATGTATGCAAATGGATGGCACCAAATTCCTTCAAAAGAGTGTTGGCAAATGAAGCTCTACATGAATTAGTCTATCTATTGAGTGAGTGAGAGAGAGAGACAGATAGAAAGAGACAAATAGATAGAGGGAAGCTCAAATGGGCTTCGTTGCAAGTGCTCACTTGATAGAAGGTGAAGAGACGAGAGAGAGAGAGAGAGAGAGAGAGAGAGAGAGAGAGAGAGAAAGAAAGAATTGTAGAAGTTTCCACTTTATAGTATGCTAAAGACTAGTTGGAGAATGGAATACTTTTGAGGATTTAGCAAGAGCACCATAACCGTGGATATGAATTGTGACCTTTACTTGGATGGATGTAATAGTATGAGGCTGTAGTTTCTATTTGACATCTTTCTTGTATCATGGAAATGGATGCCTCTATTGTTAATGGTCGACTTCAACAGGAATCAATTTCATATCCGAATGATTCCAAGATGCATACAAACACTTCTTTCAAAACCATTATGCTCAAAGGATTGAAGGAGATTCTTCTTCATCTAGATCCACCACATCTATAGGAGTTCGTTCCACATCTTATGGAGCTAAAGATAGAGACTTCTGATTCTATGCGGAATTATCTAATGCAGGTAGTGATGACGATTAGAGGCATGACAATAATATTTAGTCAATACTATGCATACTAAAGCTAAGGTTTATATAGTCTTATGGTTGGCTGGACTAAGCTTCTTATTAGAGAGAGAGAGAGAAGGGGCAAAAGAGTTAGTAGATCAATGCACAGACAATAGAGAGTGAGGACTAGGCTTGATAACATTGCATAGTCTATAGTTTATAGAGAGAAAGAGCTTTAATCTTTTGTTCTTCCATATCAATAGATGCTCAAGAGATAGAATGATGTAGAGTTGAAAGAGAAATATGTGATTCGATGCTGTTCATGCACAAAATGAGGGCATATAGATTGAGTGGTAGAAAGAGAGAAAGAGGTGAGATAGATAGTCAATGACATGTAGTAATTGTGTGATTTGCTATGTTCTCGGTCCTTTCTATTTGATTCGCCATGCCTGTATCTACTAGGACAACGGGGCCTCAACTTTGATTCACTAGGCAGCGTGATGGAAACGGCACAAATCAATCATGATGGCAGATGATGTCAACGAGAGAGAGAGAGGGAGAGAGAGAGAGAGAGAGAGAGAGAGAGAGAGAGAGAAAGTGAGAGAGAGATAGAGACAGAGAGGAGAAGTAGAAGAAGAAGAAGAAGAAGAAGAAGAAGAAGAAGAAGCAGGAGAAAAGGAACATAGCAGCAGTGCTCGTTATCGAGAAATACAGAGAGAGAGAGAGAGAGAGAAAGAAAGAGAGAGAGGGATAGAGAGAGAGAGAAAAAAAAAGGAACAAAGATGGATGTGCTGGCTATGGAGAAATATGGTGAGAGAGAGAAAGAAGATCAGTAACCGGGCACAAACATAGAGAATATCCAAGAGAGCGATGGAGAGAGAGAGAGAGATGAAGGTCGGTGAAGAGAATGAGTGTGAGGGTGGTGGAGAGAGAGACAAGGAGAGAGAGAGAGAGAGTAAAATCTATCTTAAAAAGATGCTTCCCAAAAAAGAGCCTTAAACTTGTGAAGGGAGATGGTGGATGCAATCCAAAAACGAGTTGGTGCTGCTACAACCGGCTTCACACCAGCCAAATGAGACTTCAAAGGTTATTAGTAGACTCTTTGAGCTTCCTAAATCCACCATATATCAGCGAAGTACTTTGGAGCATGTATCTCAAAAGCTTAAGTCAAGATAGACTAGTTGCAAAATGACTAGCTCCCAAAATGTGCTATTTTTTAACATACACCTGCTCGAAAAACTGAATGCTACTCTCAACCTGGTAGGAATTAGATTAATTCCTTTAGAGCATAGCAAAAAGACTTAGATAGCTTTCTAATCCAAGTTAAAATACCTCAGTTCATCAAGTCAGTAGTGAGAACAAGTTTTATCAAAATCAAGAACATGCCTGCCATTCTCAGGGCTCTCCAAAGATAGACCAGTAAACAATAAAATGTAGATTTCTCTAAAGTTATTACTCCACAGACCTTGAAGTTTTGATTCCACAACTAGACTTGTAGAGACATCCAACGCACTTTGAAACACTAAAAAAGGTTGAGTATAGCTCGTGATATGAGCTTCTGAAGTTACTACTCTGAGTGAGTATATTAGAGAACAAAATAGAGAAGTAGAGAATGATAAATCTATAGACTCACATATGATTACAATCACACTGGCAATGAATATTTGCACAATGGGAGTAGAATGATAGAGCTATGGAGTAAGCTCTTGAATCTCTACAAAATGACATGCAGTGGTCACATACAAGGCTTGCTAATCACCACTTCCTTCTTGCTCTTTTTATAGCTACTTTTGGAGGGAGTTTTGAATTTGAATTCGAATGGCTCCACCTAAAAGTGATCCCCAAAGTAAGGAAATATTCCCTCAGCTCACCAATTTGTGGTTTTAGGTAGTTAGAGCCACGAGATTGCTTTTTACATCATGGATGAGGTAAGCCATTCTTTTTCTTTTTTCTTTTCCACAATTATAAGAGATAAAATGTACTCTTTTAGAAGAGGTGTTCACATGACTACACATATGACTACAAATGAACATAAGTCAAATAATATCAAGCATCTAGGCTCAGGTAAAATGCACAAACAGCTCTCCCTCAAGCCTAACATGATTGGCCTCCAAATATAGCTTCAATTGTCCTTGATTTCTTGCAAGCCAATCATCAACTTGAATTTACTTAATTTTGTACCATCAAGAGCTTTAGTCAATATGCATGCACATTGCATATCTATGGAGACATAGGATAGTTGAATATCCTTGCTCATTAGCTTCTCCCTTACATAATGGTAGCGGACTTCAATATGCTTGGTTCTAGCATGGTATACCGGATTAGCTACAAGATGTTGTGAGCTTGTGTTGTCACAAAAAATGTGAGGTGTTGAAGAATGAAGTCCAAGATCTGTGTACAAAGACTTTAACCACATGATTTCTTGAGTTGCATTAGCCAAACCTCTATATTCCGCTTTAGTAGAAGATAATGCCACGGTTGGTTGCTTCTTGGATGACCAAGAAATGATTTTTGAACCTACAAATGATACATACCTGGATGTGCTTCTTCTATCATCTCTAGATCCGGCCCAATTTGCATCTGAGAAGACCTTTAGCTCAATATCTGAAGTAAATGGATAAAACAAACCTTCGTTCATAGTCCGCTTTAGGTACTTGAGGAGTCTCTTGGTCGTTTCCATATATAGTCTTCTTGGATTATGCATAAACTGACTCAATATGCTAACACTATAGCATATATCCACCCTTGTGATTGTTGCATAGTTCAAACTTCTAACGAAGCTTTGATAGCATGTGATGCCTTCAATTGGCTCTCATTCATAAGCACTAAGCTTAGAAAATTTCTCCATAGGTGTACCTACACACTTCGTATTTTCCATCTTGAACTTGACGAGCATGTCATGCACATACGTCCTTTGTGAGATGTATATACCTGAACCTATGTAGATTGACTCCAATCCAAGAAAATAAGTGAGAGGTCCGAGGTCACTTATTTTGAACTCCTCCTTCATTTGAGTCTTTACCTATTTGATTCCTTCAAGATCATTGCTTGTGATAATAATATGATCAACATAGACACATAAATAGATCACTTCAGATCCATTCCTCTTTATGAACAAAGAGGTATCTGCCTTGCTAGCTTTGATTCCTTGATCCTGCAAATAAGTAACCAATCTAAAATTCCAAGCTCTTGGAGCTTGCTTCAATCCATACAAAGCTTTCTTTAATTTGCATACATAGTTAGGATGATGTGCATCCTCATATCGAGGAGGTTGTGCCATATACACTTCCTCAAAAATCCATACATTTAATAAAGCATTCTTCACATCAAGTTGATAGAGATTCCAATTTCTAGATGAAGAAAGAGTAATGGGAACCCTAATTTTAGGCATTTTTCCAACAGGAAAGAAAGACTCCACACATCTGTGTGCACTAGATCCAAAGGATTTTGATACACATATCCCTTGTTATTGAAAGGTTGTCTATGAGCCTTGCCGAGTTGATAAACTTCACACCTATAAATCATGTGTTGCCTTGTGATATTAGGCAAACCAAGTACACTTTGGTCCCTGCAAATTTGTTTAAGTGTCCTCTCACCAATGTGAGCAAGCCTTTTGTACCATATCTCCAACTCTATGAGAATTTCAGATTCATAGCTAAACAAAGCTATGTTCTCTCTATCTTCCACTTCAAAAGTGAAGAGCCTTCCTATCTTTTCTCCTTTGGGAATTCTTCTAAAGCCTTGCCTTGGGTCTTCAACATATGCTCCAAATCGGTTGAATCTAACCTGCAACCCTTTTCCAACAATCTGCTCAACACTTATTAAATTTTTGGTAACTGTAGGGACATGCAAGACTTTGCTTAAGAGGTTCATATTCCCATCTGATGTCTTCACATTACCTATCTTCTCCACTAAGTGCTTTGTATCATCTCCTATTTGCACTTCATGCTTGTTATAAGGATCTTCCAAAGTAGAAAGTAAAGCCATCTTTCCTGCTACGTGGTGTGAGCATCCCGAATCAATGTAAAAGATGTGATCATCATCCTTACCCTTCTTCACTGGTAGATTCATAATCAATAATGAATCTTCTTGAATTTGGTCCTCTGCATAGATACTGTAGTCTCTTCTTCCTGTATGGCCACTTTGATAGTTGTTATTGTTGTAATTGTTGTGTAGTAGTTGTTGTTGTAGCCTCCATCGTATCTGCCTCTATTTGATCCATAGCCACCTCTATTGAATCCTCTTCCTCTTGAGTTCCTCAGTTTCTTGAAACATTCTTCACTAGTATGATTAGATAAGCCACATATATTGCAAGGTTGAGATGATTGGAATCCCCCTCTGCCTTGCTTTCCACCTTTGCCTCTTCCTCTAGCTCTTCCTCTACTTACAAAGTTTTCTTGGAAAGAGCTACCTTCATCTTCATTATTCCTATTCTTTGACTTGTTGTTGACCTTAGCTTTATCAAAATATAAGGTAGAAGTTTGATTACCTCTTGAGCACTCACCACCTTTGCTAATCTTTGCTTCATGAGTTAAGAGTTGGCCCATGAGTGTGTTGAGGTCGGGTACATGTATATCCATGTATGAATATATGGTTGTTGTGAATGACTCCCACTTGTGATCTGCTTTGATTCCATTTATGATTCGTCTCTATGATTTGGTCCTCTTCAATTACTTCTCCAATGCTTCCAAGTTGGTTGAAAATCTCCTTCATCTTTGTGATATAAAAATCACACTTTGCTTCGGGCTTTTCTTCATTGTTGTGAACTCCATCCACAATTGCTTCTTCCTTGCTCATGTGTTGGAGGAGAAGAAAAAAGCAAGTGCATTCCAGGTCTCACTTGATGTCTTGCATCCCTTGACATGAGGTGAAAGAAAATCAGAGATTGAGTTTAGAATATAGGACCTTGCAAGTGCATCCTTCAAACACCAACTTGAAAGTCTTTCCACTTCTTCATGTGATGGTTGTTCTTTGTTCCTCATGGTTGGTGTTGGAACTCAAAGTCAAGCACAAGCATGGAAGCACATCAGAAAGGTGGAAACACACAAGAAGAAGGAGCACGTAAGGAGCTCCATGAAGTAACTGTCAACTTTTCATAAGAATCCCCTACAAAAATAGTGATTTCCATCACTAAAATCATTGTAAATACCATTTTCTATTTTGGTAGCTCCATTTTGTGCAAGCCGAGGAGTCCTCGAGCTTGAGGAGCATTAGAAGTACCATCGTACCAAATTTCATAATTTTTAGACTCCGTTTGAGCCCTCAAATAAGCCCTGGAACCTAATTTTTAACTAGGCCGGACACTAGGTCTGGACAGGGCCAAAACTAGTCAAAAAACTATAAAAAGAGCTAGAGAGCTCATTTTTGAGGTTAGCTTCTTGTAGATTTCAGTTTTGTAATAGATTTCTTTTTGTAATCAAAATCCTTCCATTGTTCCTCTCTTTGATCTTGCCTTGTGCGCGTGTGTGTGTATGTGTGTGCATGTTTGTGTGCTTTCACTCATGCACTTGTGCCTTCACTTGCTCGTGGTCTTCATACCGGTCCTCACGTCTCCGCGGATTGACAAGTAAAGGAGGTGGTGCTTACGCTTGAGCTACACCAAATTTTGGCGCCGTTGCCGGGGAGAGAGCTTCGAGGACGAGCGTTGTGATGGTAAGATCGTAGATTTGCGACGTTGGAAGGTAAAAAAACTATCATTTCAGTTCATTTTCTGTTTTTTCCTCTTCATCTTCATCATCATCATCATCTCCACCTTCTCCCATCTTCTTCTTCATAGAAATTTCTTGTTTTTTAGTGCATTTTCACCATCTTCATACCATTTTTCATGCATTATTGTGTGGGAAGGAGTTAGGAGAAGCAAGGGAGAGCAAGCGCTGTGTTTTTTTTCATGATTTTCTGCTCATACGGAGCTCGCCATAGCCGGCGCTCAGAAATTTGAATTTCCCGCCAAAAAACGCGATTCTGTGATGAAAATCGCGATTCTGTGAAAATTCAAAATTTTTTGAAAAATCACGATTTTCAGTTTTCCCGCCTAAAAGTTGGTTGAAAAAATCGCGATTCTGTGTTTTTCTCAAAAAAAAACGATTCTCTGCTCAAAATCGCGATTCTCTGAAAAACACGATTCTCTGCTCAAAATCGCGATTCTCACCAATCACGATTTTCAGCCAAAACACGATTTTGTGAAAAAGGCGATTCTGTGAAAACACGATTTTTTGCTCAAAATCGCGATTTTCAAAAACACGATTTTGTGCTCAACATCGCGATTTTCATGTGAAAAATACGATTTTCAAAAAACACGATTCTCTGCTCAAAATCGCGATTCTCACCAATCACGATTTTCAGCAAAAAAAACACGATTTTGTGAAAAAACACGACTTTCTGCTCAAAATCGCGATTCTCACAAATCACGATTTTCAGCCAAAAATACGATTTTGAGAAAAACACGATTCTGTGGAAAAACACGATTCTCTGGGACAAAATCGCGATTTTCAAGTCAAAAACACGATTTTGAGAAAACAAGAATTTTTGCTCAAAATCGCGATTTTCAATTCACGATTTTCTGCTCAAAATCGCGATTTTCATGTCAAAAACACGATTCTGAGAAAACACGATTTTCAGTCAAAAACACGATTTTGTGAATCACGATTCTCTGGATCAACATCGCGATTTTCAGAAACACGATTTTGTGATCAACATCGCGATTTTCAGAAACACGATTTTGTGATCTACATCGCGATTTTCAGAAACACGATTTTGTGATCAACATCGCGATTTTCAGAAACACGATTTTGTGATCAACATCGCGATTTTCAGAAACACGATTTTGTGATCAACATCGCGATTCTCTGAAACACGATTTTGTGATCAACATCGCGATTTTCAGAAACACGATTTTGTGATCAACATCGCGATTCTCTGAAACACGATTTTGTGCTCAAAATCGCGATTTTCAGAAATACGATTTTGTGATCAACATCGCGATTTTCAAATCACGATTTTCTGCTCAACATCGCGATTTTCAAATCACGATTTTCTGCTCAACATCGCGATTTTCAAATCACGATTTTCTGCTCAAAATCGCGATTTTCAGAAACACGATTTTGTGCTCAACATCGCGATTTTTTTTTTGACTTCACAGCATCGCGATTTTCAGAAAGCTCACAAAATCGCGATTTTCTCCAAAGGTCCTGTTTGCCTGTTTTGACCCCCAGGAGCCTGATTTGACATAACTTTCTCATCCAAAGTCCATTTTTTGAGCTCTATAGCTTGTTGGAAAGCTCGTTTCAAATCCTACACGATCTCAACTGTTTTTTTCAAGAATAATGCGTTGATTTTGAGATAGGATAATTTGAAGTTGACCCTCAAGTGGGACTAGGAAACCAGGGGGACTCCCAAGGATTTTTGAGCAATACAAAGGGGGAGAAAATTGTGTTATGGGAAAGAAAAAAGCAAAAGATAGAAGAAAAGGGGCTAAGATCGAAAAAACGGAGGGCGATAAACATGAAATACATGAGATAATATCACATCAAGATGAAACATTTAGAGAAAAATTGCAAGGAATCGAGGAAACGGGGGAAATGTCTGGGGGGGTCGGATCCATATTTGCAACAAGAGAATATCACAATATGTTGGTGGATATAAGAATAGGATATGAATGTAGAAGGTTAAGTGCATATATCAATCCTCATTGTGAGTGGAATTTGATTCATATTGACTTCTTGACCATTCTTTTTGAGAACATACAACCAACAACTCATTCTTCTATCCTCATGGATGATGAACATTATGAATGCATGGGTCAAGTTGTGTTGCCTGTTATGGTGGGTGATATGCAATTTTCGGAAACATTCTTGGTCATGGATTGTATAGATGAAGGCTTGATCATTGGCACCCAAAGGTTCATTAAACAAAATCATCAAGAATTTGAGGTGCCTTCTCCACCTATCATCCATGCTTCTACATATGTGTCTATGGAAAATCCTAATGACTATCCACCTTATGATGATTGGGGGCAAAATCATCTTTTCACAGAGCTTGCTTTTAATGAGAAAATTTTTCTTTCTACTCATGTTTTTGAATCTGATCCTTCTTTGAGTAAATCACAGGAAACCTTAGAGAATGGAGATATGGAGGACTCCAAGTGTTTGGGGGATGTGGAAGGACCCTCTCTTCCTGTAAATTTGGATTCCCCTCATGAAGCCATAAGTAGGGATGATCTGCACTCAGATGGTCAAGAAGGAGATGATCAACCACTGTTGTGTATCACTGATGTGGAAAAGGAGGTCGACTCTAGGGTGAATCATGACAATCCATCACCCATTTGTACACCTAGGGATTCTATGTGTAATAAGGATAAATGTCTCGATGAATCTCTAGATCAATCTCAAACCACGCAGCCCATTGATCCCTTGCATAAGTCTGATGTAGGTATAGAAGATCAACCCTTGTTGCACTCCCCATGTAAGGATGAGTTTTCTCAAAAAACTCACATAGAAGGCCCAAAAGACCCTTACATCAAGAAACAGAAATCACATTTTCTTGGTAATGTCAAGCAAATTTGGGTGGCCAAGAACTTACTTAGAGCCCAACCAAATCGCACTATGATATGGGTACCAAAGAAAGCCCTGGCACAAAATCAGTCCCCTCACACTAGACTTCAAAATCTATGGTCTAGGCCTACCATGACTTATCCTCAAGAAAGACCACTTCCAATCCTAGGACCCCAAGCAATCAAGCCTAAGCTCAGACAAAATCCAAGGGGGAATTTCAAGGCAACAACCTGCACAACAAAGACACCAAGGCGAGGTAAAGAACTGAATCAAGCACAGAGCTCCAATAAAGATCAAAGAACCTCTTCTGCAAGGATATGGGTTTGGAAGACGAAAGCACTGATAGCATCCACCAAAATAAAGAGCCAGCCACGATGGATCAAACCCTCAGGAGATCATTCAAACACGAAGTGGGCAAAGGTGATCTCTACCCAGTTGCAGACTGTTCTCAAATGGATCCCTACAAGGAGGAATGATCAGTTGTCCTCTCGAGATACAATGGATACCTCCAACAAAGATGGCATCAATATCTGCAAATAACATTGAAAACCTCGACGAGCGACAACCATGTGCCCTTTGCACAACCCTGTCTTATGCACCATTCAGGTCATGCATTTCCCAAGTATGCATCATTATAGGGCCACATTACATGGTCGTGCATAGACACACTTGAGAATCCTAAGCACAAGAGCACATTGACATATGTCAAATTTTTTCTACTGATACTAACTTTTGTGTTCTTGTTTTGTGATAATTTTTCCCAAAAAAAAAAAAAAAAAAAAAAAAAAAAAAAAAACGAGGAAGAACTTGTTCCCAGGTTTCGCTCATGGAACATGAATGAGTCATGCTTAGTTGAAGATTGAACCATCGATTACTTGGCATTTATCAGTTTGGATAGAAGTGTGTCTTGGCTTGCAGATGATTCAATTGCTGTCTTATCTCATAAATGTCAAGAACTTAGCATGAGCAGGGCATCCACAACTAAGGTTTCCTCTTACTATGGTGGGAGTGAAGAGCTTGAAGGTCCACAACTTGAGTGATGCTTAACTACTGTATGTACCAGAGCAGCCAAGGAGATATCTGCAAAAGGTAGTTCTGGAGGAGAAGACTCCTGTATATGGGAAGCTAAAGAGAATATGTGAAACTCAGCTTGGTGTAGTTACCCGATGTTGCTTGCCAAAGAATATAAAGCAATTCAATTCTCAATATCTCCTGAACCAGTATGGAACAGTAGCACTGGTGAATGGTCTATGTCAATCAGCATGGTAATCTCTTAGAAACCGGCACGTGTCCAATATTCCTCTGAGTGTCAATATAGGGAAGTGAACGTGCATGAGCCCAAGCTCAGAAATGCACATTGTTAGTGACAAATGTTGCTTTGAAAAGAGGAAAGGGGATTCACCACTCAAAAGATCTCATCAGTGGACAATCAACATGGACATTCATCAACAAGGTTCCATCCCAAAGGCCGAGAGTACAACACGAAGAGACAAAGCATCCATCAACCTTCTCCATGGTAAGTATCTTTACTCTGGAAACAACATAACCATGATAGTTTAGGAAACCTCTTCGTCAGCATACCCTTGAGCACTTAGCTCAAGAACTGCATATTTTGCACCATACTTCTTCCAATGCATTTTCCAAGTAAGCATGTGTAGGGCTACATTACAAGGCCGTGCACAAGGCACATACTTTTTTCAACCCAGGCACGAACACACTTACCCATCATTCATTATGGGTTATGAGTAGTTGGCATGACTGCTCTCAACATCATCTTTGGAAGAGCTAGCGGTTGGGAACAACATCCATACCTAGGAAGCAATTCGAAGCTAGTAGTTGCTCTAACTCGATCTTGACAACCTCTTTTGAGCAACTCGCGATTTTTGAGAGCTCACAACGACGCATTCATGCTGCAATTCATGAAAGAAGCACATACCAAAGGACGACGACTTGTAAAGGCTTGCAGTGACACATGAAGAACCGGACAACCAACACTATCAAATTTGGAAGATAGACGGCTCTCGTTCATACAGAATGGCTACTACCCCTCAAAGCACTACATGGAACAACCACTACAACACGGGTCTGTCAGGGACGACAGACTCAAGAGGGGGGGGAGTGTTGGAACTCAAAGTCAAGCACAAGCATGGAAGCACATCAGAAAGGTGGAAACACACAAGAAGAAGGAGCACGTAGGGAGCTCCATGAAGTAACTGTCAACTTTTCATAAGAATCCCCTACAAAAATAGTGATTTCCATCACTAAAATCATTGTAAATACCATTTTCTATTTTGGTAGCTCCATTTTGTGCAAGCCGAGGAGTCCTCGAGCTTGAGGAGCATTAGAAGTACCATCGTACCAAATTTCATAATTTTTAGACTCCGTTTGAGCCCTCAAATAAGCCCTGGAACCTAATTTTTAACTAGGCCGGACACTAGGTCTGGACAGGGCCAAAACTAGTCAAAAAACTATAAAAAGAGCTAGAGAGCTCATTTTTGAGGTTAGCTTCTTGTAGATTTCAGTTTTGTAATAGATTTCTTTTTGTAATCAAAATCCTTCCATTGTTCCTCTCTTTGATCTTGCCTTGTGCGCGTGTGTGTGTATGTGTGTGCATGTTTGTGTGCTTTCACTCATGCACTTGTGCCTTCACTTGCTCGTGGTCTTCATACCGGTCCTCACGTCTCCGCGGATTGACAAGTAAAGGAGGTGGTGCTTACGCTTGAGCTACAGTTGGCATTGCTTCATCTCCAGATATGAATCCGTATAAATCCTCCCTTGAAGGTAAGCCTCCATCCTTAGAGATCATTCAGGGTAGTTTTTTTTATCCAATTTGTCAATTGTTGATGGAAATCCATCTCCCATGTTGCTTGACTATGCTCAGATACCACTATGAAGAGAGATGGTGGATGCAATCCGAAGATGAGTTGGTGATGCTACAACCCGCTTCACACCATCCAGCCGAGACTTCAGAGTTGATTAGTAGACCCTTTGAGATTCCTAAATACACCAAAATATCATCCAAGTACGTTGGAACATGTATCTCAAAAGTTTAAGTCAAGACTAGTTGTGAAATGACTAGCTCCCAAAACCTGCTTTTTTTTAACATACTACTACTGGAGAAAATGAACATTCCTCTCAACGTGGTAAGTATTAGATAAATTAATTCAGGGTGTAGCAAATATACTTAGGTAGCTTGCTAATACAAGTTCAAATGCTTCAATTCATCAATTGAGCAGTGAGAACAAGTTTTATCAAAATCTGCAACATGCCCGCCCTTCTCGGGGTTCTGCAGAGATAGACCAGTGAGTGGTAAAATAGAGATTTCTCCCAAACTATACATCAAATGACCATGGAATTTTACATGCAAAAAATAGACTCAACAAGACATTGATGCACATTAAAATACTGAAAAAGTTTGAGTATAGCTTGCGCTATGAGCTTTTGAAGCTACTGCTCTGAGCGAGTACATCAAAGAACAAAACGAAGAAGTAGGGAATGATAAATGTATAGATTCACATATGATTACAACCACATTGCCAATGAATATTTGCACTATCGGAGTAGAATGATAGAGCTATGGAGTAATCTCTTCAGTCTCTACAAAAAGACATGAAGTGGTCAAGGCTTGCTAATCACCACTTCCTTCTTGCTCTTTTTATAGCTACTTTTGGAGGGATTTTTGAACTCGAATTCGAATGGCTCCACCTAAAAGGGATCCCCAAAGTTAGGATATACTCCCTCCGCTCACAAATTAATGGTTTTAGGTAGTTCGAGCTAGGATTTTGCTTTTTACATCATGGATGAGGTAAGCCATTCTTTTTCTTTTTTCTTTTTCACAATTACAGGAGATAAAATGTACTCTTTTACACGAGGTGTTAACATGAATACACATATGACTACAAATGAACATAAGTCAAATAGTATCAAGCATGTCGACTTGGGTAAAATGCACCAACAAAAGCTAGTGTACCTCAAGATGTTTTTCAAGTTCATTTCATTGCTTTTCTCGACGTGATATGATGTTTCCATTGGGAAAGAGTTATAATCTGTGCATGTTTTGATTGAATTGATTGATCATGAGATGCGAAACCATGTCACTTATGTAGATTAGACCTGTATATTTGTAAATAGCCATGAAACTAACTTATAAACCCTTGAAACCTAGGGTTTGACCCTTTAGAAAATCAAATTTTAAACCTTCAAACGCTATGATTGACCCTTAGAAACCCTAGAAATTTAGCCCATAAGTATGAATAAATCCTTTTATTGATGTGCTTGACCTTGATCATTGGCAAATCCTAACGTTTCGTGATTGAAATCCTAGATTGGACCCTTAGATTTGTTAATTACCCTAATTCTAACCCTTGGATCTAATTTAATTTTGTACATAGGGTGTGAAACATAACCTTAGTCTAAGAAAAATAAAAAGAGAAAAAGAAACGGAGAAAAAAATAGAAAATGAGAAATTGGAAAAATAAAAGAAGAAAAACCAAATTATAAATAAAAGATGGAATTTTTTAAAAAAGAAAAGAAAAAGAACATGCAAAAAGGTTCTGGAAATAGAAAGAATCAATGAGTAGGTTAGAAGATTCTAGACAGGGGAACCTATAAATAGAGATCTCATGCTCATTTGGTTTTCCGTGCGGATTCTCTCTAGGTATACTTCTTGTCTTTTCTTGTGCATTCTTTACTTTTATTGTTTATATGTCTTAGTTCTTGTTCATGCTCTCCGTTATCATGGTGAGAATGCTCTCCGTTATCATGGTGAGAGAGAGAGAGAGAGAGTAAGAGAAAGAGGCTTTCTTTATCTTGTCGAGAGAGGCAGAAAGAGAATTGGGGGGGGGGGGGGGGGGGGGGGGGAGAGTCTCGCACCACGTTTGGAAGGGGATAGAGCTGGAATTTAGGCCCTCGAGCAGGGATGCAAGATCAGGCAATTGAAGAGACTCTCCATTTGGTTGGAGAACACTAGCTTTGTGGAACCACATGGTGCATAAAGAGAAAAATCCTATCATGAAGGCAGAGCAAGAGAGTTGATGGGGGCCTCAATTTAAATGACACATAAGAAAGGAAATGACTATTGTAGGGAGGAGTTGAAGCTCTCTTTAATTGGTGTTTGGATGGAGAGCGTCGGCAACAGAAAGGGGACTCCTCATAAATGGAGCTGGATGAGGGCATTTGAGAGGGAGACATTAAAGTATAGTTTCGCAAGAGGGGCGAAGTATGCTCTAGAAAAGATGGGGGCACTGTGAATTGAAGTTCTCTCTTCATCGGCTAGGAAATTTTGGAGAATCCGTGAGAACTATGATGGATCTCTTTGGAGGAAGATCACGAAACACAACCCTTATGGAGGGACTGATTTGAAGGCTGCTGAGTGAAAGGAGCGCACCGTCTCTTTGAAGGATATGAGGAAGTATTTGGTGCAAAGATGGAGCACAAAATGATGCTGTCAAATTTTCTCACTTCTTCCAACAATTGATAGAAATCAAGAGGGCAATAGAACGTGCGTTCATTAATATTGAACAAAAAGGGTGTATGCCTTAAATCTATGCTGGCCATCCTTCCATCATTGTGGTTGATGAAGAGCATTTTTCTTTGACAAAGAGAGAGAGGCAGGTATGGTACTATAGTTCAAAGTTTAGAGAGAGAGAGAGATTTGGGCACTGTAGATAACACAAAGTAGCAGCCGAATTAAACCCTCTTGTTGGCATATAAGCTATAAGAAGAGCATACAAGCACTAAAGAGCGTTGTCGTAGAGGGGTGTGAAGGTAGGCTGATGTTCATCTACAAGAATCGCGCTAACCTAACCGTGTGACTGCACGCAGGGTGCTTCTAAGTATGCCTAGGGCCTTCAGTTCATTTTTCAGTTTAGGTGTGAAAAAAACCTATATGTTTCTAATATATGGGAGTGCAAATTAAGAACTAATTATTTAGGCTAAGGACCGTAGGGACGAGCGTTTCTATAATGTTCTATAGCTTCTAATTCATAAGACATAACTAAGTTCTCGTTTGTAATTTCATCTTTAACAAAGTCAACTTCTTCGTTCTCAATTTGATTTGAGTTAGGTTTTCTAACTAAATTAGGTGGGAATAAGCCTTTCTTGTCCTCCGGTTCTGGCAAAACTATGGTAATTAAAAGTAAAATTCTAGAAAGAAGACGATCGTAATCTAACGTGTGTAAAGTTAATTTAACTACTTTATCTTTAATAATTTCAGCTTCTAAATTTTCGTTATTATTTGAACTATCAATTGAAGACGGAAGCAATGTTCCTATTATTAAGTTTTCTAATTCTTGATTCTTAATATGAGAATCATTTGTAGATACTAGTTTAGAATTACTTGTTGATCCTAAGTCTTTAGACATACGAAATAAAAAAGTAAAGATCTCAATTGATTTTCAGAAAAACAGTATGAAGATTTTTTAAAATCAATTTTATTTAAGCCTATACAAATCTTAATTATATCAAAAATTGTAAGTGCTAGAGATCTTTAGGATTTAAGCCCTATACAAAAGCTTATACAATTCTCTTAATAAATAATCCTTTACAACTTAATAAACAATCTTCAAATATTGTAATTTTGTGATCCTGAAAATTTCGTATGCTTGTTTTCTCGTAATCTCCTCTTGAAATCTCTTCAATGATCTACAGACAAAGGAGCATTAAAACAAAAAACATAAGTATGAAAAGGTTCAACAACAGAATGATTTAGCAGAAACTTCTCTCTCTCTCTCTTTATGCCTATTCAAGACTTGCTACCGCCTTAGAGTCTGCGACCTAATTTAAAATATGCACACATCAGGCGTCACTTTAAATCTACGTCAGTGACCACTATCATTATTCACATTTTCCATTAGGCAAACGAAATGTTCAAAGCGATTCCTAACAGTGGCAAGCCTTCTTCATCCAAGAGAGCATGGAAGCCAAGAGCAGCTCTGTCCTCTTTCCTACGGCCTTCATCAACGAAGCTTCTTTCTCTTTCTCACATTTTCTGCGCTCTCAAGTCTCTCTCTCTCTCTGAGACACACGACATGCATTCTTAACTTGCTTGCAAGATGCGCACCACAGTAAACCTGAGTTCCAATCCATAGAAAGATCACCCTTAGCCTATATAGACGGAATCTAGGAACGTAGAAATTCTCTCTCGCTCTCTCTCTCTCGGGTACAGCTTGCCAGAAGTCCTCCTCCAGATTAGCGGTACAATAGGAACATTCCGAGTTGCCAGAAAATTGATCATTTGCACTATTATCAGTGCGTGATCTTTTTTTGTCTTGGCCAACCAATCGTGCGACAATCTGTTTTGCCGTCTCCTTCATCATTTCTGCGCTATTAAGACCACCAGATGGAGCATTGCTAAAACCGTTGTGATAATCAGATGGAGGACCTGAAAATCCAATTTTCCTCTCTGATTGGTCACCAGGCATACCAAAAAACCCGGTTTTCCTCTCAAAATCACCATGGGGAGGACCCAAGAAATCGGCCTTTCTTACGGATTCAGTGGGTACAGAAGAAAATCCAATTTTACGTTCGTATTGATCAGAAGAGGGTCCTAAGAAGCCAGTTCTATGCTCGTATGGTTCTGAGAACGGAGCCAAGAAGCCCGTCTTTCTCTCATGCAGCAGCTCAAAGTTAGTCAATTCAAACCGATACATAAAAAAATTTTGTGAGAGATATCATTTAACCAACTCTAAAGCAAAATATTTTTATTTTTCCATATGACAATTCAAGTGAGGAAATCCTTCCGACATTTGCCCCCACCAAACCTGCACATCGCCTTCGATGGGCCAACCTGCAGTTCAATAGGAAAGCAGTATCAAATTCTTTCAAAAAATATTTTTTTAACTATTTTCAAACTTATATGAAATATGCTCCTAAAGGTAAGTACATCTTCTGATAGTTAAGAAAAACCTTTTAAAATTATGCAAACTTGAATCATAAACGTTTTCGTTCAATGCATGAAATTGAAAACAAGTTTTAGAAAGTCCCATAGAAATCAAGCAGACAGTTGTGGTACTTGCTCTTCTATTAACCCGTTCAAAAGTAATAAATATTTTATATAAATGGTCTATCCCTCACTCCCTAGCCACTTGCCATAAGATGCTTCTAACTAATTCCTCTATAGCATAAATCTGCTTCATAATGCCCGTATGGAATTTCAGAAGTGGTTTCGAGACCACAACTGAATCATGATAACATTTTTCTTTTCTTTTCTTTTCTTTCTTTTTCTTTTTCTTTTTTAATTTTCTTTCTCATCTTGGAGTAGCCATTAATATACTGCTTGATGTTCTCATTTTTCTCTTTTCTTAATTTTTCTTCGCAACTTTTTTGTTTAAGGGGAAAGGCTTAACCCCTAATGAGAGCAGAGGTTCTAGAGGAATGCTATATTGGAAACTAGGATCTCATTAGCGACATGGTTTGGAAGTTAAGGTAGTCTACCTATATAAAATAAACTTACTTCTACTAGGAATCGAAAGACAAGTGTTCCCTCTCCTATCCTTATGAAAGCCATAGGGTCTCTAATTCTTATCTTCTCTTCATATACATTCCTACTTCAGTTTTAAATTCATTGTTTCATAATTTTAAAAATCTTCCTTTCCTATCAGAAGGTTGTATATATCTACACATGAAATGCATCAATAAAAAATCATATTAACAACTAATAAATAAGTAAAGTTTAGAACTCTTTCACCTGATCATTTTTATTCTTCTTCATCGTCGTCCTCCAAGAAGTCTTCGTCCAATTCAAATTTACTGTTTTCTCTTCTTCTAAACAGCTTGATTCTTTTTCCTGCAATCAAATTTCTTAACACAGAACCATCAAATTCACGTAATTTATATGTACCTGTTTCATAAACTGAAACAACAACGTAAGGTCCGAACCAACGTTTAGTTAGTTTTCGACGTGCATCGTATTGAGTATCAAACGTACTATCATATACAAGCACCCAGTCACCACTTTCTATTGGTTACGGTCTTAGTCTATGTTTCTTATCAAAATATAATTTATTTTTCAACCTAGATGTTTTTAATTTTTTTATTGCTTCTTTAAGATTTTCATTTCCTTGTTTTAATTGCTTAATTCTAAGTGCTAATAAGTCCTCTCTTGAAACATTATCTTTCTAGCCTAAATTCATCCAATTAATTATCTAAGTATGAATGGGAAATAATGGTTTCTGACAATACATGAGTTCAGCCGGCATAAAACCAGTTCTTCTCGTGTACGTCATGCGATCAGCCCAAAGAGTAAATGGGAGATATTTTGGCCATTGACCAATATCTCCATGGCAAGCTTTTGGAATAGCCTTCACTATGGAAGGATGCCCTCGTTCAATTTTACCATTCGCTTCTGGGTTATAGGCAGTCGTAAGAGACAATCGAATCCCATGTTGTGCAAAGAATTCTCTTGCCTCTTTTGCATCTAACTCACCTCTATCCGCTACTAATTTTTCTATATATCCAAATCTGGATAATACTTCTTCCAAAAGAAATACACATACATTATAAGTAGTATTGGAACAAAGTGCTCTACCTTCGACATGGTTTGTCAAATCTTCTCGTGCAAGAACAATATATCTCATGCCATCTTGTAATGAATTCAAGGTGGATAGGTCGGGTGAAGGGGATCTCTATGCTTGACAGAGGAGTGTAACTGGCACGTACTACAAGTGCTCACAAATTCTTTAACAGCTACATACATCCTCGGCCACCAGTAGCTTTCTCTAATTTTTTCATATGTAGCTACAAATCCTTTATGACCAGCCCAAAGGCTTTCGTGCATCTCTTGCATAACTTGCACTTGAAAAACCTTCAAACCTAATACTCTTTGAGGGTTTCGAACCTTACCTCTAGCATGTCTCCAAAGATATTCATCTTTCAAGAAGAAGTTGAAAGACTTCTTCCTCATGTTCTGGAATCGATTTGAAGACCAGCTTGGGGAAGGCTGAAATGAACTCAGATAGTTTCCTATATCTCGCCACTTTCCTTCATAATCACACTCTCTAAATCTCTCATATGCATAGGTAGATGTTTCATAATTTAATAAATTAATATGATTATTTAATGCTTCACTATCATTATCGAACTTTGCTCTTGAAAGCATATCAACAACGGTGTTATGTTTACCGGCTATATGAACAAAAGCAGGATTAATGAATTTAATATAGGATATCCATCGTAGCATAGCTATATCTGGAGATGAACAATTAGCTATCAAACCTATTAATGGAAGACAATCGGTCTCTACTATTACATTAGCTCCTATAAAGTATTCTCTATCTGTTTTTAAAGCTGTAACTAATCCCCACAGTTCTCTTTTAATTTGCGGGTAATTCTTTTGAGTATCATGAAGAATCTTTGCTCCAAAGAGAACTGTGTACCTTTGTTCCTTCTCATCATCCTGCCTAATGACCCAGCCTATACCAATAGGACTAGTGTCAACAGTTAGGAGTACAGGCTTATTTCCTGTATAGTCAATATGTTTCAAAACAGGAGCATTGATAAGCAATTGCTTTAGACGCCTCATGGTTCTAGAATGCTCATCAGTCCAAAAGAATTTCTTTCTTTTTCTCAATAAATCATAAAGCGGATTCGCTACATGAGCAAAGTGAGGCATCCAGATGACATAGAAAACACATGCACCTAGGAATCTCCTTACATCACTTACATTGCGACATCTCTCAGAAATCCTACTAATGGCATCAACTTTTGCTGGATAGGGTCTACGACCATAATGGCCACATAAATGCCCAACTATTAGCACTTCATTAACACCAAAAGTTGATTTCTCTAGGGAGAAAGTTAGTCCAACCTCTTCAAATCTTTCAAATATCTTTTCACAATCTAAAATATGGCTGGAAACAAACTTTCTATAACCAGATGAATCTAAACTTTCATCCTTTTCTTTTTCCACACACCCCTTTATTGGAATATCATCAATAAAATGCATCGTCACTTTTGGGATAAAGTCATGTAGGACCAGATTCATAGCATTCATCATGTGTGCCACAGAATTCGTGGCTCCTGGTAAAGTACACATACGTACTAAACCCAAAGGATTCTTCATCGTGGTCACATCTCGACTCTCAATTGCTAATTGAAACTGATCATACCGTGAATACAGGTCTCCCATTGAATAGATGGAGTGACCGGCAAATGCCTCGGTAAACTCATCTACAATGGGACCCATTCCTACATTCCTAATAGTGACTTTATTCACAGGCTGCAAATCCTGAATAAAGCGTAGCTTCCCACTCTTTTTCGGTACCGTGAACCACCTATTAGAGTATGGTGCTGAGGATGGTTCCAAGATTCTCATGGCAATCTTCTCCTTTAACAGTCTCATTAGCTCAGGTAAATGAGCCTTTGGGACTGGAATCGGACGAAGATTCCAAGGAATATGTGGTACTGTGAAAATAATCATCAGAGCTACTAACTTTGGATCTGCACATCCTATCTCATGTGGGAACAAAGAAAAAGCTTTACCATGAGGAACAATCATCTTGGTAAACTACTCTTTTTCAATTTGAGAAAGAAATTCATCATCGAATTTAATAAACTTCTTACTCTCATCAGTAAATATGTGACCTATCTTAGATCGATCTCTAAGAATAGGATCATTTGATACTTGACGAAGTATTTCATGACTATCTTTGGGTAAGGGTTGAGCTAGAGGCTTTATTTTCTTTTCTACAGTTTTGTATTTGGTTTCTATGCTAACTTCATGCTCTAAGAAGAATTCACTTATAATCTCATACTCTTGAATAGAATTACGAATTATTAGATTTGATTCAAAATTTTCATGAGAAACACTTTCAAGCTCTTCTAATAAATTAGAACTTTTTGATAATTCAATTATACTCTCAATTTTCTCGTCACTTGAAATTAATCCGATTTGTCTGAAATTTTTTTCAGTTTGTTTTCTAAATGTTTTTGTAAGGTTTTCTTTAGTAATATAATGCAAACTAGTTGTAGGAGTACAAATTAGATAATTTTCAAATATATATTCATTGATAGGTGAGACATCAAAACAACGTCCACTATTGTCTTGCTCAATGGAGTCTAGCAGAATTTTTGATCATAATATGCTCCATATTCTCTTACAGCCAATGGATCATCACAAACATGACTGATCGAGTTAATGGGATTTCTTCTTAAGCTCTTTCTATTTCTAGTGTGGTTTGGGCAAACCGTCATAACTTGCAAAGAATCCATCCCTGATTTGGATCGATTTCTTGCATACGCTGATCCTTCGTTCATTGCTTTTGTTTCCATTGTCATTTCAGCTATAAATGGTTGTCCAAGAATCACTTCATATGAACAATTATCTTGAACGAAGAAGTGAAACTCTTCTCGAACACCACCTATCATAATAGGCAGACTCGCACATGCACCCAACAAAATACCAGAGCCATTGTCAGCTGTTCTCATCCGCCAACTGTGCTCTTTATCAATTGGCCACCTAAATTTGTCAAAGAACTTTTTTGAAATCACGTTTATCTCTGACCCTGAATCAATGAGAGCCAAAGCTAAACAAGAATCTTTCTCATCTCCAATTCTAATCTTCACTTCCGGTGTGCCTCGTGCCCAGAAGGTAGAATTGTATTTACTTTCACTTTTTAACATTTCTTCATCAGGTTGTATAGGTCCTAGAAAATTTCTATTTACACTACCCGTTGTAAATTCTTCATCATCCTCATAGTCACTTTCTCTTAATGTAACTGCATCATTCATAGCTAGGATTTCTTCTGCCACGTCTTGCATATCCTCGTCTTGTGGCAAAGGAAAGCGTCTTCTTCTAATAAGTCGAATAAAACTGTCCTTGAACTCTAGTTTCGCTATGGAAAACACTTGCTCAAGTGACATCGTTACTTGACTTTTTAGAAGAATGTCATTTAAAATCTCCCTAGCATCATTTTTCTTTTCGAGCTCAGAAATCATAATAGCACGTGGAGCTCTTCTACCCTTCTTCTTCCCTTTCTCTTCATTTTGCTTTTGATCCTCTTTATTTTCAGGTTTAGAAGTTTCTTTTTCTACTTTCTTCTCTTCTTCTTGGGATTGAACATTTTCATCAGTCGGCTTTTTGCCTTCCTTTATCATTTTTCTCTTCTCTTCTTGAGATAAATTTGATTCATCAAATTAAACTTTCTTGTCACTTTTCTTTTCATCTTCTCTTGTTTGTCTCCTAGTTACCCTCCTATCACCTTCTTCTATATCATCCTGTTGATCTTCTCATCTCCGTTTTTCCTCAACATTAGCAATGTGAGAAAAGACTGAGGATTGTTCTACAGGAGATTTCCATGCAGTCTTGTACATTATTTCATCTCTAGCTCGTACCAGTGCCTCTATTGAATATGGATTTTGGCTAGGCATTGAAGAAGGCCTATCCTCGACCAGCTCTAATCTTGCAGCCGAAGTACTGGCAGTTGCATCTAAGACTATTAAATTTTCATAAAGCTTTTTCATTCCTCCTTTGCCCCAATGGACGGACAAAGGAAGACCTGACCTAAAGTCACATAGTCTTCTATCTATTTCCACAACTAATTGATTCGCCTTAGCACTTTTTAAGTCTTCACAAGCAAATGATGCGTGCTCCAGACTATCGCACCAAACACAGGGCTTCACGCCAGTCCCTCTTTTCTCATTATTTCTTTGAAAGGGTGGCTGTACAACAAACTGAGAAGCTTGCTGAGGTGCTGGCTGAAAGACTGGTTGTGGTGGAACATATTGAGGCATAACTTGTTGATTAGGCGGTACTTGCCCTGCACCACTACTGCTAGCCCCTGGATCATTAAAGCTCATGGAATAAACTTGTATATTCAAATTAGCAACCTCTTTTGAAAGAGATGCTTGCATGTTCATGACATTCTCCATCTGTTTACATAGAATATCCAATTGAAATTCTATGGGAGCTTTAGTGGCAGCTGAATTATTAGCCGTAGGTATAGTAGCAGGCATTGGCATATCAACTTGCCTTATAGCAGGAGTCTCTCTAGGCTGAGAAGCATTAGGTCTAGAATATAAAATTGTTTGCCTTTGCTTCATTTGAGCAACAACCTCTATCTCTTTTTTGACTTTCTCCCAGTCATCAGTTAGCCCATACCTTTTTCCCGGCTCCTCTATTCGTCTTTCAATTTCAGCCCTATCTTTTGGACTAAGTATCTTAAGAAAATATATAATTACATATGGATTAATAGCATTTCTATCATCTTCGAGAAGTTGAGCCAGACGTCTCATAAACTCACTGTGAAGATGAGTTAAAGACTCATTACTCTTAACAGTGTTTAACCAACGCAGAAATCCTTCACGACTGTGCTGGCTAAAATCTTCGAGGTAGAAAATTTTATGAAGTTCCTTTCTAAATTCCTCCCATGTTTTTTCAACATGCTCTTGAATAGATTCGAGAAGTGAACTAGAAACAACATGTCCAAAGTATTTAACTAGCACATCTTCAGATAATCCCTGGAATTGCACTTGCTCCTCAAATGCATCCAGGTATTCTGTAATGTTTAATCCGGTAAATTTTCCTTTTTCTTTTAGAATAGCTTGGATTGTACGTGTCCCTTGCTTTTCTATCATCATGTTCCTAAACATCTCCTCCATCTTGCGTTCTTGATAACGTTTCGAATAGAGAAGAAGTTCCCTAATAGCCGGATCTAGTTGCTCTCTAAATTGTCTAAATCTATCACTAGTTGATAAAGCCAGGGATGGCTTTACCCTAGTCCTAGGCTTTACTAATTCTAATCTTCTTTTTCTAAAGTCTAATTGATTTCTTTAACCTAAATTTTGACTAATCTCTGATATTTACTCTTTTTGAATTTAAGTTTTTTAGAGGTTAAAATTTTTTTTTTTTACTTTTTCAATTTTAAAGGGTTTTTTTTTATAAGGTAATTTTTATAAAATAGTTTTTCTTGAATTAAGTCTTTTAGTTTACTATTAATTTCTTTAAAATTAATTTCTTTGAAGAAATAGAAGCATTAACTATAAGTCAAAAGAAACCTAAATTTAAACTATTTTTATGCTATAAGCTTTCTTTTTATGCAATGAAAATAAAACAAACAATCTTTCTTTTTCAAAACTTAAAATCTTTTCTTTTTAATGATGCAAAAATAATGACTTTTTTTAAAAAATGCAAATATTTAAATGCTTTAAGTAAAAATTATATTTCCTAAATACAAAAGAAAGATTCAAATATTCTTTAAATGCTAATATGAAAGTGCTTAGATCCTAGTGTAGATGAAAACAACTTTTCTTTTTAAGTGATGTGCATAAACTAAACACAAAGAACTTAAACTAAACACCTTACTTGATGATATCTTTGCTGAAGAGGTTCAAAAGTAAACGTTAAAACAATCTAAAACACAAAATTTATCTTGATTCTCTTGAATGTTGAGGGAGGGGGGGAGGGTTTGATACGACGAAGCTCCACCAGTTGGAAATCCTTCTTCCACGGTTTTGTCACAGCTTCAATCTTTAATTTTTCTGCATACAAGAAGAAAATGAAATTAGAGATGTAAATCAAAACTGAAAATGTAACGTAAGTCCTAGGCACACTATCGTCACGCTTCACGTCGGGTTCACCAAAGCTATCGTAGACGGGTGTGAAGGTAGGCTGACGTTCATCTACAAGAATCGCGCTAACCTAACCGTGTCACTACACACAAGGTGCTTCTAAGTATGCCTAGGGCCTTCGGTTCATTTTTCAGTTTAGGTGTGCAAAAAACCTATATGTTTCTAATATATGGGAGTGTAAATTAAGAACTAATTATTTAGGCTAAGGACCGTAAGGACGAGCATTTCTATAATGTTCTATAGCTTGTAATTGATAAAACATAACTAAGTTCTCGTTTGTAATTTTATCTTTAACAAAGTCAACTTCTTCGTTCTCAATTTGATTTGAGTTAGGTTTTCTAACTAAATTAGGTGGGAATAAGTCTTTCTTGTCCTCCGGTTCTGGCAAAACTATGGTAATTAAAGGTAAAATTCTAGAAAGAAGATGATCGTAATCTAACGTGTGTAAAGTTTCTTTAACTACTTTATCTTTAATAATTTCAACTTCTAAATTTTTGTTATTATTTGAACTATCAATTGAAGACGAAAGCAATGTTCCTATTATTAATTTTTCTGATTCTTGATTCTTAATATCAGAATCGTTTGTAGATACTAGTTTAGAATTACTTGTTGATCCTAACTCTTTAGACATACGAAATAAAAAAGTAAAGATCTCAATTGATTTTCAGAAAAACAGTATGAAGATTTTTTAAAATCAATTTTATTTAAGCCTATACAAATCTTAATTATATCGAAAATTGGAAGTGCTAGAGATCTTTAGGATTTAAGCCTATACAAAAGCTTATACAATTCTCTTAATAAATAATCCTATACAACGTAATAAACAATCTTCAAATATTGTAATTTTGTGATCCTGAAAATTTCGTATGCTTGTTTTCTCGTAATCTCCTTTTGAAATCTCTTCAATGATCTACAGACAAAGGAGCATTAAAACAAAAAACATAAGTATGTTTTTAGTAAAAATAAAACACTCATTAATGTAACATTTAATACATAACTTAAACCTATACTAACTCATGTATACATAGACTTCTAACTTCCTAACTTTCATGCATTTGAAGACACCTATGCAAACACACATTTGTTTACACGCAAACATGCATCATATAACAATTCAATATCTATCATTCATACAAGCATATCAACATGCATACAATCTTATATCAATTATGCATTCACTAATTCGTATTTAACATGCATAATATATTTATGTATTAACATGCATTAGTATATATATGCATTTACTAGCATGCATAAACATGCATACTAACATGCATTCATAAACATGCACTATCATCTAATATGTATACACTTATTCTCATGCATTTATGCATACATTTTCATACGTACATTCAATACACATGGATATATGCATCATTTCACATGCATATATGTTGTAGTTCTCATGCATATCCTATCTTCATATGCATATGCATATGAACTATCTCTAATATGCACATGTATTATCTTATACCTTCTATATGTACATGTACTACATGCTAACTCTATCTTAACATGCACATGCATACACATGCACTCTTACTCAAATAGACATACATAGCATATTCATCACTCATGCTTATCATTTCTACTTATGCATACTTAAGCACATCCTTTACATATGCACATGCATACACTCAGTCATGCATACATGCACTATTTTCATTTATGCACATGTTCCTCACACACTTATGCATGTACATGCTCTCATGCACACACATGCATACATACACTTATATATTCATTTATGCATGTAAACAAAAACATAAATATATTTCTAAACTCATGTATATATATATATATATACACAACACATGCATACATGCTCTAATACATATGCATACACATGTACTAATACATATATATTCATGCATCAATTAACATACAAACTTTACTCTCACTTATGCATATGTTACTCATATACTTATGCATGTACATGCTCTCATGCACACACATGCATACATAAACATGCACACATTCATACTTATGTATTTCTCTTTCTCTCTCTCTCTACGGTTCTTTCCAGTCAAAAGGCTAGATTATAGATCTAGATAGACATTCAGACACAACTGATCAAAGCTCCCCCCCTGGTTTGATATGAACCCAGTAGTTCCTTTCAATTCTTCCTTGCCTAAAAGCGACGGACTGTAGAGAACAACCCCCCCTAATGTCCTGCAAAAAATGTTCATTCATAGATGTACTGCCCCTTCTTCGTATTCTAGAGTTGGACATCATCGATATAACGATCAAAATTAGATGATGCTTAATCGAAGACAACATATCAACTCGTAATTCCCTTGGCATAATTTTGAGGATGATGAAGTTTGGATGCATGCATGAATACTCTACAATCCGATGTTGATTGACTCCTATCGCCTTCCTTTTCCATTAATAAAAATAGACATAAGTATGAAAAGGTTCAACAACAGAATGATTTAACAGAAACTTTTCTCTCTCTCTCTTTATGCCTATTCAAGACTTGCTACCGCCTTAGAGTCTCCGACCTGATTTTAAATATGCACACATCTGGCGTCACTTTAAATCTCTGTCAGTCACCACTATCATTATTCACATTTTCCATTAGGCAAACGGAATCTTCAGAGCGATTCCTAACAGTGGCAAGCCTTCTTCATCCAACAGAGCATGGAAGCCGACATCAGCTCTGTCCTCTTTCCTACGCCCTTCATCAACAAAGCTTCTTTCTCTTTCTCACGTTTTCTACGCTCTGAAGTCTCTCTCTCTCTCTGAGACACACGACATGCATTCTTAACTTGCTTGCAAGATGCGCACCACAGTAAACCTGAGTTCCAATCCACAGAAAGATCACCCTTAGCCTATATAGACGGAAGCTAGGAACGTAGAAATTCTCTCTTGCTCTCTCTCTCGGGTACAGCTTGCCAGAAGTCCTCCTCCAGATTAGCGGTACCATAGGAACATCCCGAGTTGCCAGAAAATTGATCATCTGCACTATTATCAGTGCATGATCTTTTGTTGTCTTGGCCAACCAATCGTGCGAGAATCTGTTTTGCCCTCTCCTTCGTCATTTCTACGCTATTAAGACCACCAGATGGAGCATTGCTAAAACTGTTGTGATAATCAGATGGAGGGCCTGAAAATCCAATTTTCCTCTCTGATTGGTCACCAGGCATACTAGAAAACCTGGTTTTCCTCTCAAAATCACCATGGGCAGGACCCGAGAAATCGGCCTTTCTTACGGATTCAGTGGGTACAAAAGAAACTCCAATTTTACGTTCGTAATGATCAGAAGGGGGTCCTAAGAAGCCAGTTCTATGCTCGTATGGTTCTGAGAACGGAGCCAAGAAGCCCGTCTTTCTCTCATGCAGCAGCTCTCCAGGGGCCTGAGAACCTCATCTTCCTCACACGTTGCTGTCCCAGCCTATCTGACTGCCGCCAGACCCGAAACTCTCTCCTCAGCTTGCACAGAGTGACTAAAAGCATTTGCATGGACTATTGTACTTGCATCTTTCTCTCAGACACTCTCTCTCTCTCTCGAATCATGCAACAGTCAAGGACTAAAAAAAACACACAGACTCTCTCTCATCTCTCGTACGCACCTGCAGACAGAGGAGCATTAAGAGAAATCATACTAATCATTACCTATATATATATATATAAATATGAAGGTCTTTACACGTATATACACTCTTTGTTAGCTAGCACTCATATGTTCTTAACTAACACACATCTCATTTGAGCCATGCATCTATTAGATAACTAGTTTAACTAAAATAAACACTTAATTTACTAATACTCATATCTTAAGTTATTCACACGTAGAATTTTAGTTAGAATTATAATAAAATATTACCACAACAATACAATAATTATTTAATTCATTAAGTCATTTAATGTATATATTATAATTATCATTAATAATATACAATGATCTCAAAATAACAAGGTTTAAAAACACGAATTTACACATGGGTTTTAATTAAGATAAAGTAATAGGTTTATAGTAAGCTAGGATGATTTTAACTCATGAAAAAAAATAAATAAGTATATCAAAGGAAAAATAAGTATTCATCAAGTACTTAAACTTATCTTATGGACAAATAAAAAAACATAAATCACACCTTTATAATTAACATTAAGTTTTATAAAAAACACATGATACAAACCCATGTATATACATACATATGATCATAATATATATCATAATACTTCCTTGTATCCAATTATAAACTTGAAACCCTTTTAGATAAGAAAACCTTTGTTTAATCCAACTCCTCATGTTTTTTATTGCATGCAGGTACTAAGAGAAATAAGAAAAAGTTAGTCAATTCAAACCAATACATAAAAAAAATTATGTGAGAGATATCATTTAACCAACTCTAAAACAAATTTTTTTTATTTTTCCATATGACAATTCAAGTGAGGAAATCCTTCTGACAGCGTTCAAGCACAATCAAGGAATGAGGCCTAATCATTTTTTTCTAGAGTTACTTCCAAGTAAGATTGATTTTCATCAACATTGTAAATCCTCTTTTTGGTAGAATAGACTCCATTTTGTTCAAGCCGAGGAGTCCTCAATCTTGAGGATATTAGAATTAGCTACATACCATTTTTCGTAAATTTTAGATTCCGTTTGAGCCCTCCAATAAGCTCTAGAACCTAACTTTTAACTAGGTCGGACACTAGGTCTGGACACTAAAAAAGGTTGAGTATAGCTCGAGATATGAGTTTCTGAAGTTACTAGTCTGAGTGAGCATATTAGAGAAAAAAACAGAGAAGTAGAGAATGATAAATGTATAGATTCACATATGATTGCATCCACATTGGCAATGAATATTTGCACAATGGCAGTAGAATGATAGAGCTATGGAGTAAGCTCTTCAATCTCTACAAAATGAGATGAAGTGGTCACGTACAAGGCTTGCTGATCACCACTTCCTTCTTGCTCCTTTTATAGCTACCTTTAGAGAGAGGTTTGAATTCAAATTCAAATGGCTCCACCTAAAACGATCCCCAAAGTTAGGAAATATTTCCTCAGCTTACTAATTCGTGGTTTTAGGTAGTTGGAGCTAGGATTTTTCTTTTTCCATTATGCATGAGGTAAGCCATTCGTTTTCTTTTTTCTTTTTCATAACTATAAGAGATAAAATGTACGCTTTTACACGAGGTGTTCACATGACTACACAAATGACTACAAATGAACATAAATCAAATAATATCAATCATGTAGGCTTGGTTAAAATGCACCAATAAAAGCTAGTGGACCTCAAAATGTTTTTCAAGTTCATTTCATTGCTTTTTTGGGTGTGATATGATGTTTCGATTGGCAAAAAGTTATATTCTATGCATGTTTTGATTGAATTGATTGTTTATGAGATGTGAAACCATGTCAGTTATGTAGATTAGACCTGCATATTTGTAAATAGCCATGAAAATAACTTCTAAACCCTTGAAACCTAGGGTTTGAACACTTAGAAAATCAAAGTTTAACCCTTGAAAACCTAGGATTGACCCTTAGAAACCCTAGGAATTTAGACCATAAGTGTGAATAAATCCTTTTATTGATGTGCTTCACCTTGATCATAGGCTGTCATGAGGAAGGATATAAGGAAAAGAGCTCACAAACACACTCCCACTCTCAAGGAGAAGCACACAAAGAGATTGAGACAAGGAAGAATGATCGTCTTCTTCCTCTTCTATTACATAAAAAGGAATGTACAAGAATGACCTAAAAACAAGAATACAACAAGTGCAATATATAAAGATCAGCACACACTAAAAAACCTAATGTCCACGAATGAGTGAGTTGGCAAGGAACAAATGTGCGATCACTCTTGGCAGATAAATCTAATAAAGCTCAATGAAGTATCCCTGACATATAGCGGCCTGACCACTATACATGTCAGAGAAACAAAAAACTGGTACGTGTCATCTTGGATCATCACATGTTGAGATTGATATCTCAACTCCCCCTCAAGCTCAATGGCATATCTTGTAATCCAAGCATCTCCCCAAACTTCTTCAACTTCTTAGCTCCAAGTGCTTTGGTGAAAATATCAGCAACCTGCTCATTTGTTCTCACATAAACAAGATCAATATTACTTGCTAATACCTTCTCTCTGATGAAGTGATAATGTACCTCGATATGCTTTGTTATAGCATGGAAAACAGGATTTTGTGCCAATAGTATGCTGCTAAGATTATCACAATCAATAGTGATAGGCTTTCCCACTTCCACACCTAAATCTGCAAGTAGCATTTCTAGCCATGATGCCTCACATGCTGCCATTGCTGCACCTCTATACTCAGGCTCTATGCTCAACAAAGCAACAGTCGGTTGCTTCTTGCTGCTCCATGTAATAGTTACACTCCCAAGTGAGAATAGAAAATCACTAGTAGATCTTCTATCTGCAATGCTACCATCCCAATCTGCATCGGTGTATCCATAAACTTGAAAATCTACATGAGCCTCATAAAAAAAATGCATAATCCAAAGTAGCACTCACATGTGTTCAACCGTCAGTTAGGATTTGTACAGATCTGAGTATTAATGGCTAATAGAAGCACAGTTTATACAGTTCTTTGTGACTAAATACAATTTGAATTATCTTCTTTACCGATTAGTATATGAAATATTGTGAAGTTAAATCATCAGGTCAAAGGTTGAGGGATTGATGTTGCTCCAACGTAACTTGCTCAATCAGAATTTTGACATGGCAAACATTTTCTGCGCAAACATCTGACACTCTAAGTTTTCATTGATCGTGAAGCATTTGCTGTAAGAAATTCGAATGCTACTTTATTCTATTGTATATGAACGACAAAACTTTATAGCAAATACGTGAGTTTATCAAAAGTTTTCTTTCATCTTATATGTTCGAAAGAATTTCAAGGTTTATTTTCATTAACATGTTTTTGAGTAAAACGTAATCATGAAATAAAACAGTTGATCATGGAAACAACATATGGATTTATGTGTTGAAATTATATGCATTCTAAAATGATTTTTTTTTTCATCTTTTATTACTAATGCTTTTGTTATAAGTATATGAAGACTAACCTGAGCGTGCTTGTTTTAAAAACTGCAAAGATCTTCACCTCCGAACACATGTACTGTGCATAGTATTGATTTTGTTTTTCGCATAGCTCCTGGTTTGAATGCAGATCTCAAGACATCTCTGAAGAATTCACTGTTCATGTACCAATTTACATTGAAGGTACCATCATTTGAACATGCATACTTTATCTTACTATAATACATACTCACTTCCAATTCTTATATAAATGAGAGAATATCCCTCATATTTGTTCTCATACAAAACGATCACTATGAATGAATAACAAGTTACTATGAATGCTAAATTCGATTATTACAACATATATTAGAAAACGTAGATACATAAACGTTCACATCAACTCTTAGTTAATTCAGATGATTTCGTTCAAAAAAGTCATTGCATTATGAATTGAACCTTCTACATATATATGAACGAATGATTTTTTTTTTGAACTATGACCTTTAATTCTAGATTTATTAAATTTATGAAGAATAAACCATCTCCGCAATTCTGTTGTTTAGCTTCCTTTATTGGAATTCCTGTGTAACTATGCGTTGTTCTCATAAATGACACATAGAGTATAACAGTTGAAGACGAGGATTGAGTGTAGTATAGATGCATATAGGCATCTTCAATCAATGTGTGAGATTAATGACATGCAGGAAAAGCGTATTTTGATAATACATTAATATATTTGATGTGATAACTTGAAAACATTGTTTATTTGATGACAGGATTATGTAACGTATGTATATACTAAAAAGTAATCTATTGCAGGTCAAAGATCATTTGATCGATGAGAAATAATTGATATGATGTAATGTATTAGTGTGATGTATATCTATTGTTAATCGGCCACCGGAGTGGGACATATGTAATGACTGCCGAATGTAACGGAGTGTTTCGAAATTTGCACGAAAAGTTGGTACGCGCGTCCTGTAAATTTCTTTATAAAGCAATGGAAAAAGAGTGGTCAAGAGCCCGTTTTTCTCGACTTGCCAGAGTGATTGTCAAAGCCTGTGTGATGTATTGTTGTGTAGTCTGAGTCTTGTTAGTGTTCTGATCATAAACCCTTAAGAAAAAAATAGCCCGCACATTTAGATTAGCCAAAAATATGTATCTAGAAGGAATCATAGATGAACAATAATTTCTGTAATCAAAAACCACTTGCGGGCTCGAGTCCACCGTGCGTGCCAATGTTAATCGGCCGCCGGAGTGGGACATATGTAATGACTGCCGAATGTAACGGAGTGTTTCGAAATTTGCGCGAAAAGTTGGTACGCGCGTCCTGTAAATTTCTTTATAAAGCAATGGAAAAAGAGTGGTCAAGAGCCCGATTTTCTGGACTTGCCAGAGTGATTGTCGAAGCCTGTGTGATGTATTGTTGTGTAGTCTGAGTCTTGTTAGTGTTCTGATCATTCGGCCTCGCCCACGGATACTCTGGTGCATAATAACGAATCATAAGTAAAAGGTTGTGCGTCTGCTTGTTGGCGTTGTGTTCAGTTGTATAAGTTCCCAGGGGTTTGCGTACTGTCAGTCATTTTCTTTGCATAAGCTAATTGATAGTGTGAATTTCGAATAAATAACTAGAAATGTGCTATGTTGTGATACCAGATTCAGTACCTGCGGTATCATTCTCTGGTAACCCCGATTATGAGAAGAACTAGTACCTTCAGTAGCCTGAATAGGTTGACTGAAGAGTACTGATGAGTTTTGTGATGAATGAATCTATCGATTATAGTACATTCTGGTTGATTTACTGCCTACTGTGAGTTTGGATGCTATCCGGCATATATGCTTGTTATGAAGAAGTTGTGTGTTGATTTACGAGAATATAATACCTATTAGTTGTTAGTATTGATTCGGACTACTCCTCTGTCTCAATAGTCGGTTTAGTCTGTAAAAGTTAGATACACAGATTCCCAAAAATCGGATATTGTTTGATAAAGGCTAGTAACTGAGCTAAGATGTGTTAATGGTTATTTACTGTTGTGCAAAGATTTGGGAAATTAGTACAGGGCCTCTGTCGAACAGACCCCTACCACTCCCAAGAACCCACGTTGTTTTGGTGACGATACTGGAAGTTTAATACAGTTTACGGTGAATCACTGTTTTACGTTTAATACTGGTTCGGTAACGATTCCGGCTAGACAGTAACACATCGTGTGTTTAATACGTGTAACACTTTTTACGCTCCTTTAACAATATGTGCAGGACTACATGTTACAGAGATTGTTATGTGAAGATTCTTATATGCAGAAGCATCCTGCAAACAGGTTATGCTTTATATATGGTTGCGTCGAGAGGTTTGTATGGAATCAAGCGATAAGGTTTGATACAACATAAACTTTAGAGTGAAATTTTGACTGTTCATATGAACTGTTCAATCTAAATATACTCAAGATGAAATGTACTGATGCACGCAGAGAAATATATATTTATGTCGAAGACACTCATTATGAATATATGCAGGTCATTCACTGTTGAGATAAAACACGACATCATATGATTAGGACGTTGTGATTTTCCAAGTTGTAAGTTTATAGCACATCTCAAAGGACTAGATGCATTCCATGGTATGTTGGTGTTAAGATTATAATACAATCATATACAGGTCGTATATCTTGAAGACGAAAGCATGTTTATATGATGTCTGTTTCTATATCATATGCAGAGTGCACAAGAAAGTACAAGGGCGTCATTATAAGCAAAATGTGATAACGTAAACTGCTATAATGTGTTATAACTATATGTTCTCAAAGAAAGCATTGAAAAAGACGAGTTTTTCACAATATGTTAGCTGATTTTCTAGCTCTACGCTACTATATGTGTACTTTCTTAGTTCAGGTTCAACTATAATGGGCTATGCGATCCCGCTCAGCTGTGGAAGATTGTACCCCGTAAGTGTATTCACTTTTATACTATCTCCTATGAGCTCTTAGCGCTAAAATCTATTGAACAAGATTTGCATGGAACTCTGTGTTATAAACTTCGCTGCATTACAAGTTTTAAATTGAGAAGTTATGGGAATTTAGTTGATAGCATACGTATGATACTTGTAGATATATTTTTTGATTTTTACAACATAAATAATGACTTTAGTTATTATCATAGTGTTTAAGGCAACGTGTTTGTCAGACGACTCCATAAAGAAACTTCTTCATAAGTAAACTTCTGCCTAAATCAAAGGTATATTTTTTCAAATTCTAAAAGAACGTGTTCAATTATGAAATGTATACCTTATTTAGTAAAATGGTTCCATTGTTGATTAAAAGTAGAAACAGATCTTGATGCGAATTGCACTCAAAAACATTATTACTGTGTCGTCATACCATCATAGCATTTGATTTACTAAAGTTTGTTTTCAAGTTTTTCTCTTAAAAGGAATGAGAAATATTGTTTCAGTATTGATTTGAATTTTTATCCCAAATAATTTTCATGAACATACATGGCTTATAATGATTGAGTAAATCTTTCTTATTTTTTGATTAATGTCGAATGGGTCTTGACATGACGATAATGGTTTTGCTACTTATGAGCTAATCTCTTCTTGATTTCCTATCTCTTTTGAGTCTCTCTTCTATGCACCTGAGCTTATATATTTTGAGAAACTTGAGTTTGCTCCAAGCACCCGGCGTGCGCCGTATTTTCGGCGGTTGGCTTGATCCACCGACCGCTGCTTTCGCGCCGACAATGTAGATAATGGGGAAGTGGAAAATCAAACCCTATGAATTACTATTGAAGAGGAAATAAAAAATATTTCCAGATTACAGTCTCAAATCAAGCACACCTAGAAGGCCTAGCAAAAGTTAAAGAAGATTAACGAGGAATCGAGTGTCAAAATGAAGAACTTAGAAGATCAGGTGCAAGAATTGACGACCAAAGTTAGCATCGTCTAGTTGATCGTTGTTGATGGTATTGAGGTCCACACCACTCCTAGTAAAGTGGGTTAGTAGTTCAATCTCCTACTCAGGGCATCACTCATGTCCAACCTCTCCCCTTGTGCTACCATGGAGTAGATTTTCCCCAACACCACTGTCGGGAAGGAAGCAGAGCCGACGCAGAGTTTGATCAGGCCGGTGGTGTGCGTCATTCCCATTTCCGACGAGTGGCGTCTGCACATTGGGTGCCTTGCTCTCTCTGGTATCGCGATCGTGGTAGGCCCTTGCCCCTCAGAAGAGGCGAGCAAATCTGTGTGCGCATAACACCGTAGGCATCAGGAGCAAGAAAATCCAAGTACAAGGCTAAAACACGCAAGTCACCAGATCGATATGCAGACAAAGCTCGATCATACAATGTAAATGCCATTGAAGTCCTCCAATAAAATCTTGGTAATACTATTATTCCCGCTCCAGTACGGCTTGAGGATACAGAAAGCCGCTATAGTGCGGAATGGTGATATGGCAAACCGCTACAGTGCGGAATGGTGATACAATATGCCGTTGCTATAAGACGGATGGACCAAATATAATGTAGGCCTCCTGCTACAATGGGAAAGCTTTTCTTCCTTTTACTTTATGTCTTTGGTCTTCAAACAAAGCTTCTCTTCAAGTCTTCTCGGCAAAAGCTTTTCTTCTCTTTACTTCAATAGTCCGCAGAAACCTAGAAAGAAGATCCACATAGAAGACCCACGGGGTACTCTTTGCTTTAGTCTTCAATCACTTTCTTCACTTCATATAAACTCTGAAATCATCAACCGCAACCTGGAGAGGCATTCCGCAAAAGAATTCTACTAGGGGGGTACGTGTGAAAAATAATCAGTAGTGGAACAAAAACTTCAAAAGTGCAAAACTAAAACTTCAATACTATATATATATATATGCTTTATGTTGTTCTTTTTGTGTTTCTTTTTGCCAATTTTCCCCCTTTTCTTTTTATAACATATATATCAAATTTTCCTCCAATTTTCTCATTTTATCTTTTGAGTATCTTAACCTTTCACACTCGGCATTCATCTTATTGACTTATAACTCCATGTTGATGATTTGCTATGATCCATTACACATGTTCGTGTCGGTTCTATGGTCCCAACTGTGTTTGATACCTCTATCTCTCTCTCTCGTGCTGATATCCATCTCTTATGTGCGTCCCAATAAACACATTCCAATTTTGTAAGGATAGCTATAGGTTTTAATGTTGTTGGTCATTCCCGTCCTTCTTGGGACTATCAAAATCGATAAGGCTATTTTCCAACTTTAATGCCGCATCTTGAACCGTAAGATATGGGATTCATGCATGTAATATTTACTTCTCTCTCTCATTTTCCTAACCGCCTCTTTCTTCCCTTTCTATTTTTGTCCTATCTCTATCTCTCTGTGCATGTTCTCCTTCAATGCCTTAATTCTTTCTCTCTCTCCCTCTCCCTCTTGTTGCTAGTATTATTTTTTTTTTTTGAGCACAAACCGAAAGTATAATATTGATGCAGAAAAGAAAAATACAAGAGCACTCCCACAAAAATATTTGGGAGGAGGAACTACTACAGCAAGGATCAGGGCCAGGAAAGCCCAAGCAAGCTAGCACTTACTTGACATAATTTCTTATGTACCAGTTAAAGAAACAAATCATATTGTTTCTGTCCCTAGAGTACATCTGAAGCAATTTGTTCTTCCAAGTACTAAAAGGAAAATTTTCATACAAGGGGTTCTTGTCTAGTAATTTCTCGTTAAGGGTCTCTATGACCATGTCGGAGAGGGGATACATGTAACATGTATGAATAGTTCCTAAGGGACTTGTTCCTTATTCTACTTACATTCAGTTGTTCTCACCAAAACACTTTCTACCGTTTCTCTCATCAACGATCATCTCTTTATGTAACATACCGAACACCATAGCTCATTCTCTCTCTCCATCATGCCGACTAATTAACATGAACAATAAAAGAATGAATAGGAGAAGAGCAAGATTACCTAGAGAGGCATTCCACTGAAGAAACCCACGGGGAGAAGCTTGGTCCCCTATTTATAGGTTCCATCCCTAAAACATCCTTCTAGATTCTTCGAACCTCCTCTCAAACTTTCTATATCCAAAATCATCTATGCATGTTCATCTGCTATTTTTGGAAATTCCCATTCCTTATTTCTATTTTTGATTTTTCTCCATTTTATTTCTCCTAGACTAAGGTTTTGGTTTCACATTGTATGTACATTAATTAATTCAAAGGTTTGGACTTAGGTTAACAGCCAATTTCAACGGTCCAAGTTAGGGTTCTTGTTGGGGAAATTAGGATTTTGCCTATAATTAACTCAAGCACATCAATTCAAGGGTCTATTTACAATTATAGACAAAAGTCCTAGGATTTTCTAAGGGTTCATGCTCAGTTTTCATGGGATAAATGCACATTTCTAGGAGTTTTCAAGGGTCAAACCTACGGGTTTATGAGTCAAACATTAGCTATTTACACACATGTCTAATGTATATATTTAACATGGTTTGGCATCGCACAATCAGTTGAATCTGTCAAAACATGCAGAGAATATACCCCTTTTTTCATCGAAACATCACACCATAATCAAAAATCAATGAACTTTGAAAAAAATTTATTCACACTTCCTTGAGGGATTTCATCCCGACATTTGTCCCCACTAAACGTGCACATCATCCCAATGGGCCAACCTGCAAAATCCAACTGAAGCGTATCAGGGTTCTTTTGAAACTCTTTTTATTTTTTTATGTTCTTCTTTTCAAAAATCAAAGCCTGATCTCATGCACTTAATGTAATTTATAAAGATTAGTACAAATGTTTGAAAATTAAGTCGATGCAAGCTTCACAAACATCAAACTTTGTCTTTGCTTCTGCAATCGGACACGTAACCATATGAATAAACCGTTGGCTTTCTAGATCTTTTGTTTGATCAACTGGTTCAGATCTAGCAACTCATTCTAAGTACTAGCATATACTAAGTTTCTACTAACCCAGTTTAAAGAATATGCCATGATTCCTCTATTTATGCCCTACTGTTGAACTCTCCATCATATCTTTTTCTTTTTCTTTCACTTTTTCATTTTTCTTTTTCTTTTCCATTTCTTTTATTCTTCACTTCATCTGAGCTCAGCATTTTTCTTTTTCTCTTTATTTTCACAAATGTGCCTATGTCAAAATCGGGTGTGACTCATGGACTTGTCCGCCCGGTCAAGTTTACCCCACCTGCCTGTCGACCCCACATAGCGCATGACATACACAACGTCAGCCCTGCATGAAATCGACGTCAACTCGTGGCTCTGACCACCCGTCTAGAGTGACTCCACCTGCCTACCGACCCATGCAGGCGCATGACAATAGATAGGTCAAGCCTATGATGAAACTAGCTACGGCTTGTGGCCTTGATCACCTCATCAAGGTGGTTCCACCCGCCTACTAGCCCATCGTAGCGCACTATAATAAGATGCACACACATATAAGCTGGCTTTAGTATGAAGGTTTTTCATAACTCATGATCCATATGGAGGTAAGATCTCGCAAGAAATAAATAGTAGTACCCAAAGAATACCACTTGCTAAGCGTTCAAATCAATCAGCATATACATGCACCTAGTCCTAGCATGCCATCACATTCCCAAGCTTTCACTCGCAAAAGTGTCTAGTTTGCTAATTGATTCTGTTCACATAATTTCTCATCATTCATGCTTCATGCAAACCCATAATAGATATTGGCTTTCTTCATTCTACATGATTTTCTTAAATTCATACATATCTTTATCATACACATAAATGCAATGCATATGCTATATCAGAAAGAAAACAAATCTCAAGTCGGAAACATTTCATCTAATCACTTTGCTCCATCTTCATCATTGATTCATCTATTTTTTCTTCAATTTCATGGTCTATCATTCTTTATCAGCATAAACCTTAGTATCATTAGCATCATCCAGCATCATCATCATCATAATCATCATCAACCATCATCATCAATCATCATAAAACATCATTGTGATCAATCACTAATCATTCATCTTCATCATCATCCATCATCAACCATCAATCATCATTCATCAATCCATAATCATTCATCAATCATCATCATTGATTAATCATCATCATTCATCAATCATAATCATTCATCATCATCAATCATCTTCTTTCATCCATCATCATAAACCATCATCATCAATCACTAATCATCTTCATCATCATCCATCATCATAAACCATCATCATCATTAATCACTAATCATTCATTAATCTTCAATTAGTGTCATTCATTAATCATCAATCATCAATCATTTATCATCATGAATCATCAGCCATTCTCATTCATCAATCATAATTCATAATTCATCATTTATCAATCATCATAAACCATCAATTTATTCATCATCATAAATCATCATTTATCATCATCAATAAATCACCATCATTCATCATCATCAATCATCATCATGTATTATCATCAATCATTCATCATCTTTATCATCATAATTCATCATCATCAATCATCAATCATGTGTTATCATCAATCATTCATCATCATTCATCATCTTTATCATCATAATTCATCATCATCAATCATCAATCTCATCATGATCATTTTCATCAATCACCATCATGTATTATCATCGATCTTTATCATTTAAGAGCTCTTGTTGAAAAGTTAGTTTTCTACTTCTCCTATTCTTCTTCAAACTCTTAGAAGTCTTTGAAGTTGTCTTTACATTACCCTCGATTTTCTTGATAATATCATCAAGCAATTGTATCTCTACTTTGTTAAGTCGCTTGCCAGATTCTATATCTTCTTGAGTTTCTACTTTACTCTTTTCTTGTTCAATTTGTTTCTCAAAGCTTATTTGGGATTGCAATTTCATAACTTTCTCTTGATCAAATAGATCCTCATTAGTCAAAATTTTGGGATCAAACAAAACATATACCTCTTGATCTTTCTTTGATTTCTCTTGAATTTCTCTATCATATTCTCTTTCATTATCTATTTCTATTTGTTCTCTCAATATCAGCTCAATATTTTGTTTCTCGACCTTTATTTGTCTACTTTTGGTTTCTTTAATAGATTTTTTTCTACTCTCAATAGATAGCATTCTCATTGGTTCATTAGGTCTACTATCCTCATGAGTTTTTGGTTTCCATATCTTTTGAAATGATTTTGATCTAGGTTTGGTCTCTTCAAAATATTCCTTCATCCCACCTCGTCCTACATTCAAAGGTAAAGGTAATTGATCTTGGTATCTACATATTTTTCCTTCATGCTCACTTACAAGTCTATGCCTGCATGCACTTTCATATGCTATGCAATTCCAAAACATATGTCCATATTTATCGCACGAAAAGCAACGTATAGGTCTCTTCTCAGCCCAACTTGATTTCCTAGGTATTGCTCTAGGCATGGACCTTCCAAGATCTAATGATTGTTTGCCTCATGCTCGTTATCACATTTCAATGTTTGTAGGTCTTTAACTTGGTTAGACAACAGGTCAACCTTATGTTTCAGTTCAGAAATTCTAGAATCCACTTCATTTTTTACATGTTTAATACTTACGCCCATTAGCTGAATAGTGTCAGATATTGCATTTATTCTTTGCATTAGGGTCATCATAATAATAAATTTTGATTCTATAGATTCCCTTGCATTAATTTCCATTTCCCTAAATCGCTCTTCGTATTGCCTAAACTGCTCTTCAATCATTTTATTCATTTTAGTTTCTTGTGCACAAACATATGGACTAAACTAGAGCACATCGTGAATGCTCAAGCTCAAACAACCAAAACAGTCTTTCTGTTCAAAGTGTGTATGTGAAGTAATGTAAAAAACATCATAGAACATGAAATGCTCGTACCTGGAGTCTTTGGCCGATGCCGAGGTTCCCATCTTCTCTTCTCAAGGAGTGGGTGACGCGTCGAGGATCACCGAGCAACCGCCTCGCTTCACGTTGGGTTCAGGTGTCGAGAAGGAAGCAGGTGATCGGAAGAGCCACTATAGGATTGGATCAGGCCCTTGGTGTGCATCATTCCCACATGCGACGAGCGGCATCTGCACATTGTGTGCCTCGCCCTCTCTCTGGTATGGAAATTGTCCTAGGCCCCTGTCCCTTGAAAGAGGCCAGCGGATCTGCGTGCGCATAAGACCATAGGCATCGGGAGCAGTATAAGGCTAAAACACAGAAGTCACCAGATCGATGTGCAGAAAAAGCTCAATCATACAATGGAAATGCTGTTGAAGTCATCCAATAAAATCTTGGTAATACAATTATTCCCGCTATAGTGCGAGTTGAGGATACAAAAAGCCACTACAATCCGGAACAATGATATAGCAAATGGCTAGAGTGCGGAATGGTGATACAATATGCCACCACTATAGTGCGGATCAGCCAAATATAAGGTAGGCCTCCTGCTATAGTGCGAAAAGGTGCCATGATCTTCGGCTTCAGTCTTTGTGGATGGATCCTTCCTTTACTTTATGTCTTCCGTCTTCAAACAAAGCTCTCTTCAAGTCTTCTCGCCAAAAGCTTTTCTTCTCTTTACTTCAATAGTCCATAGAAGCCTGGAAACAAGATCCACACAGGAGACCCATGGGGTACTATTTACTTCACTCTTCAATCCCTAACTTCCCTTATATAAACTCTGAAATCATCAACCGCAACCTGGAGAGGCGTTCCACACAAGAAACCCACGAGGGGGGGTTCGTGTGAAAAATAATCAGTAGTGGAAAAAAACTTCAAAAGGGGAAAAATGAAACTTCAATACTATATATATGCTTTGTTGTTGTTTTTTGTGTGTTTCTTTTTGCCAATTTTCCCCCTTTTCTTTTTATAGGATATATCCAATTTTCCCATTTTATCTTTTGACTATCTTAACCTTTCACATTCGGCATTGATCTTATTGACTTATAACTCCATGTTGATGATTTGCTATGATCCATATAACATGTCCATGTCGGTTCTATGGTCCCAACTCTGTTTTATACCTCTATCTCTCTCTCTCTCCCGTGGTGAAATCCATCTCTTATGTGCGTCCCAATAAAAACATTCCAATTTTGTAAAGGTAGCTTTAGGTTTTAATGTTGTTGGTCATTCCCGTCCTTCTTGGGACTATCAAAAACGATAAGGCTATTATCCAACTTTAATGCTACATCTTTAACTTTAAGATATGGGATTGATGCATGTAATATTTACTTCTCTCTCTCTCTCATTTTTCAAACTACCTCTTTCTCCCCTTTCTAATTTGAGACGTATCTCTTTGTGTATGTTCTCCTTCAATGCCTTAATTCTTTCTCTCTCTCCCTCTCCCTCTTACTGCTAGTATTATTGGTTAATGCTATGGCAAGAAACTACATCAATTCATGATGTATTACACAACTCTCTGTCTCTCTCTCCATCCTCATCATGCGGATTTTCTCTGTGCATGGCCGTCTCTCTCTCTCTCTCTCTCTCTCTCTCTCTCTCTCTCTCTCTCTCTCTCTCTCTCTCTCTCTCTCTCTCTCTCTCTCTCTCTCTCTCTCTCTCTCTCTCTCTATATATATATATATATATATATATATATATATATATATATATATATATATATATATATATATATATATATATATATATATATATATATATATATATCCCTCCCCCCCCCCTCTCTCTCTCTCTCTCTCTCTCTCTCTCTCTCTCTTTCTCTCTCTCTCTCTCGCTTTCATCCACGTCTGCTCCCTAGGAAATCGACCTACTATGCTCTCTACCTGGCCATACAGCCAGCCAACAATGTGGTCGCTCCTATGTCTCTCTGTACAACTCCAGAAAAGAGCCCCAAAAATTGTGTGCACCATCCGTAGCCGCCCCCTTCATGGGTTCTCTACATCGATTAGATGACTATATCTTTCTGCCACACACGCAACACAACCATATTGGGTATCTCTCTCTCTCTCTCTCTCTCTCTCTCTCTCTCTCTCTCTCTCTCTCTCTCGACCATCCCTGCTCTGTGCATCCCCGATGTCTTCCCAAAATCTCTCTCTCACGGACGTTTGCACGCCAACCAATTCTGATGCAGCATCCCTCTCTCCACGTGGCTTAGCAGTGCACAATCATGATCTCTCTCTTTGCAAAACGTGGACAACAACTAACCCCTTGGAACCTACAGCACTAGCCGCCAGTGACATATCTACCCATCGTCAGCCCTAGTTCTCCATGTGCCACCACAGTGATTCTCTGACTCTCGCTCTAAGTTGCCACACATGTCAATGGTTGCAACTATCCTTTTCCATCTCCTCCAGATATCTCTGTCATGCACACACCTTTGTAGCATCTAGATCCCTCTCTGCCTTCTGAATTTACCTATGATCTTCTCATCTCGCATCATCGATTGTCTCTCCAATCCGCTTGCGTCCATTTCAACCACTCTCTCTATCTAGCATGGTATAATAGTGCCACTCCCTCTGCCACATATGTGTAGTGCTGATAGCAGCATGCCTATAATGAGCTTGCTTCTACCAGCTCTCTCTTCTCTATGAATTTGTTGCGACTGACATCTCAGGATGGTCTGTTCATACGCGCAACAGTCAACAACACCAACCACCCATGCCCTGCTCTCCAGCAGCTCCAATCTCCTCCAAGCACATGCCTCCCACCAAAGCACATACCCCCTCCTTCCATCTCTCTCTCCGAATGATCCATCTGTCTGTCCCTCTACCTTGGAACTGTTAATCTACCTCAAAATTCTTATCAATAGGACTAAAAAATGAATGACCATAATGTTCTGTGAGGAAACAGATTCTCGCTTTCATTAAAAGTCCTAAAGGGTCTCTATACCATGGCAGAGAGGGGATACATATAACATGTATGAATGAATTCCTAAGGGAATTGTTCCTTATTCTAGTTACATTTGGTTGTTCTCACCAAAACACTTTCTACCATTTCTCTTATCAACGATCATCTCTTTATGTAAAGTAGTGAACACCAAAGCTCATTCTCTCTCTTCATCATGCAGACTAATGAACATGAACAATAAAAGAATGAATAGGAGAAGAGCAAGAGATTACCTAGAGAGGCGTTCCACAGAAGAAACCTACGAGGAGAACAAATGAAGCTTGGCCCCCCTATTTATAGCTTCCCTCCCGAAAACATCCTTCTAGATTCTTCTAACCTCCTCTCAAACTTTCCATATCCAGAATCATCTATGCATGTTCATCTGTTATTTTGGGAAATTCCCACTTCTTATTTCTATTTTTGATTTTTCTCCTTTTTATTTTTCCTACACTAAGGTTTTGGTTTCAAACTATATGTACATTAATTATTTCAAAGGTTTGGACTTAGGTTAACAGCCAATTTCAAGGGTCCAGGTTAGGGTTTTTGGTTGCGGAAATTAGGACTTTGCCTACAATTAACTCAAGCACGTCAATTCAAGGGTCTATTTACAATTGCACGCAAAAATCCTAGGGTTTTCTAAGGGTTCACGCTCAGTTTTCATGGGATAAACTCGCATTTCCAGGGATTTTCAAGGGTCAAACGTGCAGGTTTATGATTCAAACATTAGCTATTTAATCACACATGGTTTTGCATCGCACAATTAGTCAAATCCCTCAAAACATGCACAGAATATACCACTTTTTTCATCGAAACATCACACCATAATCAGAAATCAATGAACTTTGAAAAAAAATCATGCACATTTCCTCGAGGGATTTCATCCTGACATTAACCCCCACTAAACCTACACATCATCCTGATGGGCCAACCTGCAAAATCCAACAGAAGCGTATCAGGGTTCTTTTGAAAATCTTTTTAATTTTTTATGTTTTTCTTTTCAAAAATCAAAGCGTGATCTCATGCACTTCATGCACCTTTATAACGATTAGTACAAATTCTCAAAAATTAAGTAGATGCAAATTCTCAAAAATCAATGAACTTTGAAAAAAATCATGCATACTTCCCTGAGGGATTTCACCCCGACACTGCCATAACAAATTCACCATTCCCTATCAATCAAAAGTAGAGCATTCAATCCTCTAATTCTTGGTCATGCCCATGAACATGAAACATCAGGCCTATGGATTCTCGAGGAAATTGTATTCTCTTATCACCAACTTCATGCAACAGGCAATAGACTGGGCTACTTTTCTCTTTAACTGCATTCATTGTGAATGCCAAAAGACTATGAAATAGTTGTAGGAGACCGATGCCACCCCAGCCCATCTCCCATATCTTTTGTCCATTTTTTACCTCAGAGAATTCCCCATCCAATTCCATGTCTTAATGATATCTTGCATTTTGGTACCTCTTGGCTCACCTACCATGGAGGATGACGAAAGAATTGAGCTCATTTTTGGACAAGCCAAGCGCTCTTGTTCATCATTCTGAATATCCAAGCATGGAAGTTATTCTTGTCCAGCTTATCACTCACAAGCTAACTCATTCCATCAGCGTTTGCCATTTCTGCAGCAATTCTCAACACTGCAAAACACTACAAGTAGCACTTCTGCTTGAACACTATGGCACTATAATGTGACAATTCGATCTCAGAAAAACACAATTTTTGTGTATCAATAATTCTAGATCTCGAATACATGAGTGTTGCCAAACACAGCACAAGTTATAGTTTCCAAAACTGACCTGGTTTTTCTATGGGCCCCACATTGCGAGCTCAAAATGGAGGTCGCGATGGCTCCGAAACCTTCATGCCAATTTTTATAGCAAATGGAGGTCCTTTGTGAATCGTGTTTTCTCCATGCCTTGCCATGTATTCTTCATCGTCACCTTCTCCATGAGCTCTCTACAACCATGCTAGCTCTGATACCATGTCATGAGAAAGGAGATAAGAAAGAGAGCTCACATACACACTCTCACTCTCAAGGAGAAGTACACATACATATTGAGGCAAGGAAGAAGATCTTCTTCTTCTTCTATTACATAAAAAGGAATGTACAAGAATGACCTAACACAAGAATACAACTACTGCAATATATAAACACCAGTACATAAAGAAAAACCTAATCTCCGTGAATGCATGAGTTGGCAAGAAACAAATGTGCCATCACCCTCGGTAGATAAATCTAATAAAGCTCAATGAATTGACCCTAACATATATTGGCGTGACCACTATACATGTCAGAGAAATAAAAGAAGTGATATGTGTTATCCTAGATCATCACATGTTGAGCTTGATATCTCAATAATCCCCACCCAAGTCTTGATTGTTCCCCTATGGATTCTCTCTCCCAACCCTAGAATCAACTTGAGTGCTCTGATGTTCCTAAACTCCTTCTCCCAGCCTTGCTTGAAGATTACCGATCCTTTAGTGTTGACTCCAATTGTAGTATCAACGTGTTCTTCCACCTCCACACTTACCTCATCCATATGCAAGAACTCATTAGACATGATATGGATAACTACCATCGTACTTGCAACATGCTTTAGCATGATAACAATAGCTTGCATCCTCAATGGCAGGAAATCCATGCACAACGTTTGGCCTATACCAAAGAATCCTCAAGACTAGAATCTACATGAAGCAAACACCCTCCACCTTCAATTAATCAGCAAGCTAGAGTATCAAACAATGGTGTAGAAAACATTGTTGCGTGAAGTAGAATTCAATTTCAGCAATGAGTGTAGGAAAGGGATTTGTTATCGCAGACCACTGAAGCTCTACAGGGGACTAACAATACACTCTCTCACTCACTAGGTGGGCCCGTACACCTCTAAATCTGACTCGAACAAACTAAAGCCATGAAACCTCAAGCCCTTCAGCAAGCCCAAACAGAGAGGAGGACAAGGAAGCACATTCTCAAGCAAGATTTTTACTTACAAGAGGAATTCAGTGTTAAGCACATTGAAGCACAAAACCATTCCATCGTCTCAACTACAACTTTGACTAGTGATGCCTCCTCTAAAGTTTTTCTCAAGCAAGATTTTCACTTACAAGAGGAATTCAGTGTTAAGCACGTTGAAGCACAAAACCATTCCATCATCGCAACTACAGTTTTGACTAGTCACACCTCCTCTAAAGCTGCCCTTTTGGATCCTCATGAAGTTCAAGAGTTGTCAAAAACTATGTGCAACAAGGTTCCATAGATCTTGCAACAAGGACAAGATTCAATCAACTCTAATCTCCATGCCCACTAGATGAGGAGCCTTAGAAAGAATAGGAATCACATTTTTTGGATTCATGTCCTTCGGGCATGCCAATGTTAGTCTGCCAAAGAATTATTGTAATTTTGATCTACTACTGGAAGTTTCCATGAATAGTTCTAACCAAAAAGGTAGGACTATGCATTGTAACTATTTGCAAACTAATGAAAGTGTGCTTTAGGCATGTTATGCAAGAAAAGATCAGGGTGTGTGCTGGTGGATCTGGCCATCCATCCTTAGGCACGTTGTTCTCGATAAATCACTGTGTTTAGTAGTCTTTGTATCATTCTATTTGTCTTTCTCTAATTTATTGTGTATTTATCAAAGTTATTGAAGATTTTCATCGTAAACTCAGTGTACAAGTTATTCTAGAAGTCTTTAAATAATGGTGTAAGAATATGAATGGAAGTGTGATAAAATGCAATGATTGCTACACTATATTAATCCATTTGACAAGTATATATGTCTTGTAGTTCGGTGCAAAGTAGTTCGGAATGGTGCTTTGTTTGTTCGATACTACCTTTGTAATTTGGAACTCTACATAATCCATTCTACATTTTGATGATGTTAACTAGTTGACTAACCTATAGGTTCGAGTCTTGTTTGGAGAAACTCAGAGACTTAGATTCATCTAGATCATCCCACACTAGAACTCAATGCTCACTTATGTTGAGATATCAAGATCAACATGAGATGAGCAAGGATGACACTCATCACTTTTTCAACATGTATAGTGGTTATGTTGGTATATGTCAAGGATACTTTAGTGAGCTTTACAAGATTCATCTACTAAGGTGATGCTACACTTGTATCTTGTCAGCTCACTCATTTGTGGACATTGGTCTCCTCCTTATGTACTTTTCTTTATATATTGCACTAGTTGTATTGTTATGTTAGTTCATTTTTGTATATTTCTTTTATCTAATAGAAGAAAAAGAAGAAGAAGGTCATTCTACCTTCCCTCAATCTTTGTGTGTGCTCCTCTTTGATTAAGAGAGGGTGTGAGTGAGAAATCATCCTTATCTCCTTCCTCATGACATGGTATCAAAGCTAGTGTGACTGTAGAGAGCTCATGGATAATGATGATAGTGAAGAGTATGCATTGTTGGAGGGCAGAGCTGACACGGTTGGACTAGACCCTAGTGTGTGTGTGTGTGTCACTTGTCCGATGTGTGTCATGTCACTCTTGTCCGTTGGGTGTGTTTGGCACATTATGTGTGCATGTCCCTTGTCTGGCATGTGTCATGTTACTCTTGTCCAATCACTGAGTTTTGCACGTTGGATCATACCCTAGTGTGTGCATGCGTGTCGATTATCCAACGTGTGTCATGTCACTCTTATCCGATGGGTGATGACCATGGAGAAGTGTGAGATGGGGGGCTTGCCATGGGTCAAAATAGAGAAAGTAAATAACACATTTCACGAGCCTAGGATGTGGAGTAGAAAAAGCGGGTGGTAATGGTTGTGAAAGATGCATATGGATGTGAAAATAGAATGACTTGAAATAGTCACCATTTTTGGGAAGGAAGTGGGTTGATGGGAAGAGCCAGCACGGGGTTGGATCAGGCTCCTGGTGTGTGCCGTTCCCACTATCCGACGAGCGGCGTCTGGGCGCTGGGCGCCTCGCCCTCTCTCTGGTGTGGCAGTCGTCGTAAGGCCCCTACCCTCTCAAAAGAGATGAGCGAATGTGCGTACACATAAGACTGTGGGTGTCGGGAGCGAGAAAATCCAAGTACCACACTAAAACACAGAAGTCACCAGATCGTTGTACAAACAAGCTCAATGATACAATGCTGAAGTCGTCCAATAAAATCTCAATGATAGAAAGATTCTTGCTACAGTGCGGGTCGGTAATACGGAAATCCGCTACAGTATGGATCAGGTGAATACAAATATATGCTACTGCTACAGTGCCGATCGGCAAAATATAAGGTAGGCCTCCCACTACGGTGCTGGCTCTTCCCATCCATACCCAACGTTGGCTCTTCCCATCCACCCGCTTCCTCCTTCCCGACACCATTGTCATTAGTACAGAGATAAAATAGAATGTATACAATGAGATAATACATCATGTTTGATCTTAACATAATCGATCAAAATATAACTATAAAAAGGTGAATGTTATGATGCAATCTAAAAATGAGTATTCCACTATATTATGGATGTAAAATGACAATCTTTGGTTTTCTAGGTTGTAGTTCCAGAAAGATCAGTCTCTTCACTGCGGCCTTCAAAGCTTCTCTTCACTTGGGATAATAGCCAGAAAATTTGATGGGTGTAAAACTCAATTAGTTCATTCGCAAGATAAATTAGAACACTCACATAAAACAATGCCCCTCTTTCTCTCTTTCTCATAGCACTACTTAAATTTCCCTCTTAGTTCTATGCATCTTTTCTATCAAATCTTATGTGGATTCACTAGTGCAATAATGTTTAATCACACTACTCAAGAAATGAGATAGTGATGACCACCGTACGTTATGGAGATCAAACATCCATTCACACATTCTAACACATGTCTTCATTTAACATGATATATTTATTATTGTTTGTGAATGAAAATAACTTCTATCACTCAATTCTTCTTTCAACCTCGTGCTCAAGCATGTTCAAAGAGTATTTACATTTTGATCTTTAAATATGGAGAGAGTTAAAACATTTCCCATAATTGCAATACTATTTCTTTCACAGTTGTATCATAAAACAAACAATCGTTTGTCTCTTTTGTTATTCAAATGAATAGGGAGTGAGTCAAACATTTCAATAATGCTAATCACAAAACTCATGTGTAGCTCAGTGATGAGTAGCAACTCCTTTAATGTCAATCCGGGAAGACATGAGGATGGTATGAAGACCTCGAGCAAGTGAAGGCACAAGTGCGTGAGTGAGAAGCACACAAACATGCACACACATACACACACATACACACACGCACACACACGGCAAGAACAAAGAGAAAGATAATGGAATCCTTTTAGATTACTTCCAAAATGTTCATACAAGTTCAATTCTATTACAAGCTAACCTCAAAAATGAGCTCTCTAGCTCTATTTATAGTTTTTTACTAGGTTTTGGCCCTGTCCAGACCTAGTGTCCGGCCTAGTTAAAAATTAGGTTCTAGGGCCTATTTGAGGGCTCAAATGACATCTAAAAATCATGAAAATTGGTACGATGATACTTCTAATAATCCTCAAGCTTGAGGACTCCTCGTCTTGCACAAAATGGAGTTACAAAAAGGTGAAATGGTATTTGCAATGATTTGTAGTGATGAGAATCACTGTTATTAAGATGTTGTTTTGGAAAAATTTGAATGGCCTACTTGCCAGATCTTCGTTGACTACTTAGTCTGCTTGTGACTTCTCTCCGCTCTAGCTCCCTTCTTTGGCTTCCTTGTCTTGTGAGTCCTTGGGTGCTTTGATTGCTGTCAACACCCCCCCCCCCCTCTCTCGTCTCTCGTCTCTGACAGACCCTTGTCGAGCTAAGCGTTGGACATAGTATTTAACCACATCGGAAGCAAGGTGGTGTTCTTCTAATCGTAGCCCCCGTGCTAGGTCTGTTGACAATGTATCCCAATCCACTGGACCTAGAACGTCTGGATGTGGCACCCATAATTGATCTGAGTGGATGGTCCTCTCCACAGCGAATAGTTGGAGGAGATGTAAGGGCTTGGGTATGAATATTTATGAGTGATATTCCCAGAACCCTGTGACGAACATCTCCTCGAAGGTCTGCTTGAAGCAAGCTGGGAGGTATTTTATTCTTGCGTGCTAAGCATATATTACCTTTATTGAGGGGGTGGTGCTCATGTCATATACGAGGTCTAGGTTGCCTGCAGTGAAGCCAACTCCTGAGAAATGGGGCTCTTTGATGTTTCTGAATGTTCTGAATGTGATCAGCATTAATTCAAAGATCTTCATGCACATCTGTGCCATCACATCAGGGGTGTTCCGTAGTCGAAGGCTCCAGTGACGGATTGTAGAAATCATGTAAGCAACGGTGGGAGGTCCTTGTGGAGGTGCTAGATAGACATAATTTAACCACTTTGCACAGCCTTTGACTTCCTTGACAGCAATGGTAAACTCGGGCCAAGTGCGTCTTCGAACTTGAACATAACAGGGGTTGTATTTGATAAATAGCGGCATGTTATTGCAGGTACGAACCATTTCAGGGTAAGTTCCTAAGAGTCGTATTCGCCAGGTAGGTTGATGAATGGATCCTTTTTGAGCACTTTCAGGTATATCATCAGGGCCAAATTGTGTGGCGAAAGTCGGGGCTTTGCCGCATCGTCGTTGAATCTCGGCATTGTAGTCAGCCGTTAGAACACAGTATGGCACGTATTGATCATCATTAGTGCCTATCCAGCGGTGGTGTGACATGTTCTGAAAGTTTTCTGAGTTTATGATAGTGTCCTCCAGTTTAGCCATTGATTGGATTTGGACTGCCACTCGATCTTCATGGAGTTTAGCTGTCTTTTCAAGTTTCTGAAGCCATTTAGGTGCTTCGACTTCCAAGGTGTCCATTCCTTCCGAGGTTTGCTGACCTCTTGGCATCGGCATAGGAACATATGGTTCCTTATACAACTCATCCACCTCAATGGGCACCAATTCATCTGGCTCTGGTTCTATGATTGGAGAGGGTTGTCTTTCATGCTCAAGTAGCTTCTTTTGCAATTCCTCCACCTGTTCCGTTAATGCCTTTACCTCCTCTGAAGTCGAGGTTGCCTCTATGACCTTGGGTTGTTCCTCTTGTTCCCTGAGCTGGCGGTGTAGTGCATCCCATTCCTTTTCCACATCATCATGTGCTTCTAATAGATCGGCATAGCTTTCCAAGATTGTCTTCATTGTATCTAATTGGACTGCTTTAAACTGTTCTGGGTCGATCTCGTGGGGGCAGCCTTCTATTGCGGCTTCTAGGTTTTCTTCGTTTTGCTTTTGCAGACGCTTGTTCTCTTCTAGGGCGGTAGCCATGTGTTTCCTAAGTAGGGTCAAATTACGCCGGACTCTTATATTAACTGTTTGGTAGACTTCAAGTAAAGCCTCGAGTTGTTTGACGCCTGGCAACTGTGATGGTTGGGGTGTCTCCAGGAGGGTTTGATGGGCCTGTTCGAGTGTGGTGTAGCGTTGATTGAGGTCAGCGTTTTTGTCCTCTATAGTTGTAAGCTACCTCTGTATTTGTTGGTGGTTCGTAGTTAGTTAACGATGACGGTCTTCGAGAGCCTAATACTCACCTTGTAGTTGGTACACACATTGATGTAACGTTGAAAAACACATTATTTACATTAAAGAATGCAGGGAAAGGAGAGGATGCAGGGGGAATGGGGAAGGGAAAGGGAGTCCTGAATGACATGGAGTCAAGTGGTGATGTGGGTGGAGGGGGTATGGGAGATTGAGGCTCCATGGGGGGAGGGAGTGGTGCGGTGGCTGGTGATGTTTCCATGGTGTCAAACGTGTGTGTGACTCTGTAGATGGGGACAATGGGTGGGGTGGATGTGATATTCGTGAATAGTGTTGTGAAAGTGGGCATGGTAACTCCTCCGAATTGGATGCTAGGAGAGAGAGGAATTCCCATGACATATGTGGTGATGGTGGAAGTTGGGGTGGTAGTGCCATGTGGTGAAGTGAATTGTGATGAGAGGTGAGGGGTGTGGTGAGAGTGGTTCCACCTGATGTTCTTCTGTTTGTGTGGTATCTCCTGGCGCTGATACATTGATGTGAATTTGCTTGCCGGATCGCATGGGACGGGTTGGCACTCGTTTTTCGAAGCGATGAATGTAAGAGACAGCCAAATGAATGGCTTCATCTAGGCCCACCGCATCCGCGTGTAGGTTCAAGGACTCAACAAACATTTCATCCACTCCCTCTTCTCCTAACATCTGACTTATTAGCATTATTCCTGTGTCGAGTGATAATTTGTGTTGTTCCTGGACTCGCTTCATGGTTTCATACAATCTTTTTATTTATGCCGAATAGGCTGGGGCACTTGCTAGTTCTGAAGGTTCTTCGTATTCTTGATCATGCTCCTCATATGCTTCTTCGTCCTCAGTCTCTTCTTCATCTTCCTCTACTTCCACTACTTCTGGTTGGGTCAGGGCTGAAGTTGTAGTGGTAGGTTGTGGTCCTTGGGTCTTTTCTACTTCTGTCTCCAGGTTAGACTCATTAATCATGTGGACGATTTCTTCATCTGTCAAATCGTCTAGGGTGTAGCCTTGTGGGAACTCCAAGTCCGATGGAATCGGAGGGAATACCAGATTGGGTCCTTCTGCACTTGGTCTGGGTAGGCAAATAGTAAATGGTCGGACATGTCGCATTTGTGGAGGGGTCACCTCTGGTGTGGTGGTGGCTCCCCTTGCTTGGGCACATGGTAATTGAACTGCCCCTCTCATTTTCTTCAATGGAGGACCCGCCGTTGATAGCCGTCTTTGGAATTCTTGGTCCCTAGACCATACTAGTGCTCTTTGAATGGGCATGTCGTAAGCTAAGCACCTGTAAATTATTTTTGTCAGAGCACAACACCCATGAAGCATGTTCTTTTATTTCTTATTCCATTGTTGATGGGCTAGGTGGATTTGAACGATGATCCAGTGTGGCAGATTGATGGTGAGATTCTCTGTCTCTACCAAGTACAAGCTGAACCAGATCTTTTTTGGTGGCATTGTGAAGCGTTCTTGGGAGGGGAAAGCGAAGTGTTGCATGATCTTTCGTAGGTGGAGAGCGATGGTTGGTGTCATTGCTACCATGTCCTTCAATTTGTTGAGATCCTTGTGCTTCATCCTGCCTGGAATCATTGTTTCTTTCTCAGTGGGAATATGCATACCTTGCATGTTCAATGCATCGCATACTAAGTTGAGGGTCAGTTTGAATATTTTGAGCTCGTGGCCTGGTGTCAGTGAGGGTAGCACAAAGGTACTATTGCCTCCTTTAGCCCTTCTAGGGGTGATGGTATTGATAAGGTAGGAGCAGCGCAGGAAATTTGGCTTAGGTAAATGTGCCCGAAAATAGCCATCCAAGCCCGCTTTGGTCCATACCGATCACATTACTTCTGCATTTTGGTACTGCTCAAACTCACGGGTGAAGAAATGGTATCGTCCCCATTTGCCATTAAACTCAATTTCTGCCTCCCAAAAGTAGGTTTCGTCTCCCAATGGTCCTACGACATCACTGAACCAATGTGCGTGTTTCCCCACTTGAGAAGTGTGTCCCTGTGGAGGGTCCTGAATAGGAAGCACATGCACAGCTCTAAGTTCTTGAGGTCGCTCGGTGAGTTGTGGTTCAAGAAGGAGGGTTTCAATGTCCACAATCAGGGCACTAGACCATGCCTGGGAACTGGGGCCCCTTGCTTCTACCATGTTACTGTTTGCTTGCTGGTTCTATGAGAATATAGAAGCATGTGTTAACATTGTAATGGTCAAAGTAGAACATTTTTTGTCCCTGTTACAACATTAACATGAGGTGAATGATGGATTAGTAGATCACTGAGTGCTCGATGATTGTGTGTGTTGTTAGTGAACACGTAGTCCTATGAGCTAAGTGAAAAGATGCACTTTGAGAATGGTGCAGTTAGTAGGTGGGGATTGAAAGAACTTGGAGAAGCTTGTCGAAGGTAGAAAAGTGCGTTTCGAAGCGATGAAGTTTGGTCAAGCCAACCGGCACAAGACCAGCCCTTGAGCTTTTGGAGACTCAAAAAGACCTTATAGGCATGCTATAAGTGCAAAGAAACACACTATGTACCTTGGAGCATCAAGGAGAATGAGTCGATACAAAACAGATAGGTTCTCGGGGCAACTAGCTCAAAAAACTTACTATCTATGGAAGAGACAATGAACTTCAAATGCCCATAGCGACCAGCGTGATTACAATTAGAAAAAATCCTTTTATGGGAGTGATACGCATAGGGTTGAGTGTATGGAATGCACAAAAGTATAAGGAATAAGCAAAATATGCTATAGGAATGAATGCGACATTCACCGGTGGTACTTCCTATTTTTCAGGAATACGCAGAGATTGACCCCGAGGCAGAAAAACTGCGATTTCTCCAAATCTGCTGAACCAAATGCTTTGAAAATGTACAGGCATAAACTAAACACTGATACCTTTCCAATGAGTTATCTTGCACTCAATTTGAAGCTCTGAGGAGAGAGGAGCAGCCTCTGCAAGATTACTGTTGGCGAAGAAGATGATGCAGAAAATTGAAGGAGCAATACAATGATGGTCACAAGTGTATGTATATTGCTTCCATGTAATGTACAAGTGATTTCAACTCCTTATATAGCCTCTAGAAGTGTTCCACGACTTTTACAACTTGAATTTGAATTCAAATGAAGGTGGGAATGGTTGTTGGAGGGAATCAATTCACTTCCCTACAATCTAGGAAAAGTGAAGATCTTGATTGATCTACTTTTAGGTGATTGATTGCTTGATTGAATGCAACTTCAACCACCAAAATTTCATGGGATTTTGGCCCTATATTTGTACCTTTACATGTGTACAACTCAAGGCTTTTACAACGCTAAATGAGCCATCAAAATATTCTCAAAAAATACAATAAATGAGCATATGAAAAAGAACTCTCCAACGGATATTCTTTCGACGCGATAGCCTTTGATGTAGATCAAATCCACCTCAAGCATAGTGTAAGCTTGATGTTCCAACAGCTCGCCCTCAAGCTAAAGTATGCTTGAGTCTTCATTCTCTGATAGGTTGAATACCTGCCATAGCTTTGAATCTACAAAGCTTTATTCCATCAAGTGCCTTTGTCATCATATCTGCTACTTGCTTTTCAGTCGGAACAAAAGAAATGTCAATCTCCTTTGCCATGAGCTTCTCCCTGATGAAGTGATAATGGACTTCTATGTGCTTGGTTCTCGCATGGAAAATAGGATTTGCCGCTAGATGCATGGAACTTACATTATCTCCAAATATGTGAGGTTTGGAACTCACAAGTCCCAAATCTGTATACAATGCTTTTAACCATATTGCCTCTTGAGTTGCTATGGTCAAGCCTCTGTACTCTGCTTCAGTTGAAGATAAAGCAACTGTTGGTTGCTTCTTGGAACTCCATGACACTAGCTTCGAACCTGCAAATGCTAAGTAACCAGATGTACTTTTTCTATCATCCTTAGCTCCTGCCCAATCTACATCTGAGTAGATTTTGATATCCAAATCGGAAGAGTAAGGATAGAATATACCTTCGTTGATTGTACCTTTGAGATACTTCAGTACTCTCTTAGCCGCATCCATGTGTGGTCTTCTCGGTGAGTGCATGAACTGACTAAGCACTCCCACACTATATGAGATGTCTGCCCTTGTATGAGTAGCATATATCTAGCTACCTACCAAACTTTGATACTCTTTTATGTCTTCAATTTTCTCACCTTCATAAACACTAAGTTTATGATTCATCTCCAAAGGTGTATCTGCAAGTTTAGTATTCTCCATTTTGAACTTGAGAAGAAGATCCTGAATGTATCTTCTTTGAGTCAAATACATTCCTTCATCTGTGTATATCACCTGCATACCTAGGAAATATGTGAGCTCACCTAGGTCACTGATTTTGAACTCCTCTTGCATGTGTCTCTTGATCCTTTGAATGCCATTTAGATCATCACCTGTCACAATAATATCATCTACATATACACATAGATAGATAACCTCATTGTGATCCCTTTTGATGAATAGAGAAGGATCTAAGTTGCTAGCTTTGAACCCTTGGTCTTGAAGATATGTAACCAACCTGTAATTCCAAGCTCTTGGAGCTTGTTTCAATCCATACAATGCTTTCTTAAGTCTCCAAACATAAGATGGATGATTAGGGTTTTCAAAACCTGGTGGTTGTGACATGTATACCTCTTCACTTATCCAACCATTTAGGAATGCATTTTTCACATCAAGTTGGAGGAGTCTCCAATTCCTTGCAGCAGCTACACTTATCAATGTCCTGATTGTAGTCATCTTTGCAACTGGTGAGAATGTTTCCTCATAGTCTATACCATGAGTTTGTGAGCATCCTTTGGCAACTAATCTTGCCTTGTACCTGCAAACTGATCCATCTGAATTTCTTTTAACTTTATATACCCATCGGCAACCAATTACCTTTTGATTCGGTGACATTGGAACCAAATCCCAAGTGTCCATTTCCTTCAATGCATCTATCTCTTCGTTCATGGCCTTTTCCCAATTAGGGTTTCCCTTTGCCTCTTCATAGGTTGAGGGTTCCTCTGAAATAGAGTCTTTTGCCAAGTAGATTGAATGCTTTGTAACAAATGTGGAATCATATCCATACCTTTCTGGTTGTTTCTTCTCTCTTGCTGATCTTCTAGGTGCTTGTTTGGAGCATTCTCCAACCTCTTGCATCTTCGCTTTGCCTCTTGACTTCCATAGCTTTTAATCCCTTTCTCTTTCATCTTGGTCATTGTCTGTATCACTTCTTGGATCCTGGACCTGTGTATCATGCTTGCTTCCTAATTGATGAGAGTCATAATCAAGATCATATGGTAGTGTTACCTTTTGTTTGTCTTCACCATACCAAGACCTGTGTTCTTCAAACACAACATCTCTACTTGTAGTGAATTGCTTGGTTGAAGGATTGAAGAACCTGTAACCCATCTAAGTTGAATCATATCCAATAAACACTGCCTTTGTTTCCCTTTCATCTAGCTTACCTCTTATTTGTGATGGTACATGAACATAAGCTAAACAACCAAAAACCTTGCAATGTCCAAGACTAGGTTTTCTTCCATGCCATGCTTCATAAGGAGTCATACCTTGAAGTGATTGGATGGTAGTCGATTGACAAGGTACACTGCAGTTGAAATAGCTTCTGCCCATAGATAATGTGGCAACTTCTTCTCTTCAAGCATTGTTCGGGCTGATCCAACTAATGTCTTGTTTCTCCTCTCTGCAATTCCATTTAGTTGAGGAGAGTACCTGGTAGTCACTTCCCTTTTGATACCTTTATCCTACAAGAACTCATCAAAATCTTTGGAGAAGTATTCTCCCCCTCCATCAGATCTGAGCTTCTTTAGTGATCTACCTGTATGATTCTCCACATGCGCAAGATACTTCTTGAAGCAATCAAACACTTCATTCTTACTCTTGATAAAGTATAGAACAGTCCACCTACTATGGTCGTCAATAAATGAGACATAATACCTTGATCCTGCCAATGAAGGTTCTTGACTTGGTCCCCATACATCTGTATGTACTAAGTCCAATAAGTTGTTGTGGATGTAGCCTTTGTCGTTGAATGGTTGTCTTTGTGCCTTCCCAATCTGACATGCATCACACCTGTTGATCATGTGTTGCTTTGATATGTTCGGCAGTCCTAGAACACTTTGATCCCTGCATATATCCTTCAAGGTTCTTTCATTCACATGAGCAAGTCTCGTATGCCACACTTCAAGCTCACTTAGGGTTTGAGACCCAAAGTTGAATAGAGCTATGTTCCTGGTATCTCCTACTTCAAAAGTAAAGATCCTACCATGCTTCTCACCTCGGGCTATCTTCTTGAAGCCTTGACATGGATCTTCCACAAAAGCTCCATGTTGGGTGAACCTAACTTGCAAGCCTTTTTCAACTATTTGGCCTACACTTATTAGGTTTTTAGTGATAGTGGGTACATAGAGAACCTTACTCAGAATGTTTGTTCTGCCATTGGAAGCTTTGACATTATCAATCTTCTCCACATTGTGCTTCGTGTCATCCCCTGTTTGCACTTCATGTCTATGCTTTGGACTTTCCAAGTCAGATAGAAGAGCAATGTTGCCTGCAACATGATTCGGGCATCCTGAATCTATGTAGAACAAATGATCATCTTCTTTACCTTCTTTGTGGCTTAGGTTCATAAGAAGTAATGAGTCTTCATGTGGTTGATCTTCTGAATAATTGTTGTAGTCCCTTCTATTATAGCTTCTATTGTTGTTGTTGAAGTTGTGTCCACCTCTGCCTCTATTGCCGCCATATCCACCTCTTCCACTTCCTTTCTGGGTCTTCCCATTGAACCAGCAATTCTGAGTGGTGTGGTTGGTCTTATCGCATATGGCACAAGGTTGAACATTCTGACCTTTGGCTTTGTCTTGCTTTGGTCCTTTCTTCTTCCCTTTCCACTTGCTCTTGCTTGCGAAGTTGGCTTGGGAAGTCTCTTCTTCGTCTTCTTCCTTCTTCTTGCCTTTCTGCTTCTTATCCTTCTTATCTGCATATAGAGCACTCGTTGAATTACCATGATAAGAGTTACCTTCCTTTATGCTATTGTTGGCTTCTTGATTGAAGAGTTGTCCAAGAAAGATGTTGAAGTCTGGAGTTTGCACATCCATGATGAAGGATTGCCATTGCTTATCACTTCGAATGCCGTTGAGAATTTGCCTCATGATGACCTCTTCTTCAATCAGCTCTCCAATGGATGCTAACTGATCCGCAACCTCCTTGACCTTGGTAACAAACTCTGTGATGGTTTGTTTAGGTGTCTTCTTCATTTGGTTGAACTCGTTCCAACGATGATTCTTTCTTGCTTTGGTACTAGCAGAAAAGAAAGTCTCGAGGGCATCCCAAGTCTCTTGAGATGTCTTGCATCCTCTAATATGTGGTAATAGAAAGTCAAAGATAGAGTTTAGTATGTACGACCTTGCTTGAGCATCCCTTGCGCACCAAAGTGTGAGCTTATCTGTCTCCTCTTGTGTAGGTCCTCCTTTGGATCTTGGAATAGGCATAGCTTCATCACCTGCTACAATTCCATAAAGATTTCTACCTTGCAAATAGGCCTCCATTCTGATTTGCAAAAAGCCGCGTAGTTGTGTCGATCAAGCTTCTCGATCATTGAGGGAAAGCCGTCACCCATCTTGAACTAGCTCTGATACCACTGAAAGAACTTGGAGAAGCTTGTCGAAGGTAGAAAAGTGCGTTTTGAATCGATGAAGTTTGGTCAAGCCAACCGGCACAAGACCAGCCCTTGAGCTTTTGGAGACTCAAATAGACCTTATAGGCATGCTATAAGTGCAAAGAAACACACTATGTACCTTGGAGCATCAAGGAGAATGAGTCGATACAAAACAGATAGGTTCTCGGGGCGACTAGCTCAAAAAACTTACTATCTATGGAAGAGACAATGAACTTCAAATGCCCATAGCGACCAGCGTGATTACAATTAGAAAAAATCCTTTTATGGGAGTGATACACATAGGGTTGAGTGTATGGAATGCACAAAAGTATAAGGAATAAGCAAAATATGCTATAGGAATGAATGCGACATTCACCGGTGGTACTTCCTATTTTTCAGGAATACGTAGAGATTGACCCCGAGGCAAAAAAACTAAGATTTCTCTAAATCTGCTGAACCAAATGCTTTGAACATTTACAGGCATAAACTAGACACTGATACCTTTCCAATGAGTCCTCTTGCACTCAATTTGGAGCTCTGAGGAGAGAGCAGCAGCCTCTGCAAGATTACTGTTGGCGAAGAAGATGATGCAGAAAATTGAAGGAGCAAGACAATGATGGTCACAAGTGTATGTATATTGCTTCCATGTAATGTACAAGTGATTTCAACTCCTTATATAGCCTCTAGGAGTGTTCCACGACTTTTACAACTTGAATTTGAATTCAAATGAAGGTGGGAATGGTTGTTGGAGGGAATCAATTCACTTCCCTACAATCTAGGAAAAGTGAAGATCTTGATTGATCTACTTTTAGGTGATTGATTGCTTGATTGAATGCAACGTCAACCACCAAAATTTCGTGGGATTTTGGCCCTATATTTGTACCTTTACATGTGTACGACTGAAGGCTTTTACAACGGTAAATGAGCCATCAAAATATTCTCAAAAAATACAATAAATGAGCATATGAAAAAGAACTCTCCAACGGATATTCTTTCGACGCGATAGCCTTTGATGTAGATCAAATCCACCTCAAGCATAGTGTAAGCTTGATGTTCCAACAAGGATGACTTTACAAATGGGGTCAGGGGGTTTATTACAAGCTTTGGGCTGCCAAACACAGTGGATGATTGTCGGTTTTGGTCTTGTGGAGACTCTAGAGGGCTTTATAAGAGTGTCCAGTTGGAAATGAGGCTTTTTAGGGACCCATTTACAAGTGATTCTGCTCGTGTTCATGGGCAAATATGTATTTGTGTGTATCAAATAAGAGGGGGCTTCGGTTGTTCGAGTGAGTGAACCATGTCGTGCATGGTGTGATCTGTGTGTAGCTATTTGAGCCCGCGAGCAAGCCTTAGGCACCCCAATTTGTCTGGATTGTGGGTCAACCTTCATCGACTTGTTGGGTACCTAGACCGGTTTTACTTTTACAGAAGAATTCTTGGAGGAATTCTTATTAGTGTCTGGTCGTTGATCACTAATAGGAAGTTGAGCTATTTGTTGTGGCTTGACCGCAATAGGATGCTCGCCTTTCCCCACCCACACTCGTTTCAATGGCTGAGACACCTTGCTTCGCACGTTCTTTTGCCTTCCATTATAGGTCATCTGCTTCTTCTGCTTTTGATCCACCTTTGGTTGCCACATCCCGATGACCTTTGGAAAAGAAGGGAGTTTCGTGGTACCCTTGCCGTCTTTGTTGAGATAATCATCCCTTTGCATCACATAGTTTTGGACAACAATAGCATGGTCATCTTCATGATTAATCCTCGAAGAACCAGGAGTGTGTGCCTTCCCTAGTTCCTTGAGTGCTCCATTTTCTAACTCAACTGTGATTCGACTCTGATTCACCCATGGCTGAAGAAGTCCACTTCTTAGGTTTAGGTTGACTACATGATCATAGATCCAGTCTTGACCCAAGACAAGAGGCTCAGTGAGATCCTCATCTTGACACACTAGTACGTTAACTGTCAGTAAAACATCTTGAATGTAGAGGGGAAGTTCCACCTCGCCCATGCAAGGGGTTTCCATGCCTCCCAACCCTATGAGATATGCTTCCACAGGATTGACATTTAATTTCAACTTCTGACAGTAAGAAAGTTTAACCGCGCTAGTGGCTGCACCTGAGTCAATCAGGGCCCGTACACTCCTCGCACTTTTCCCTTGTCCTATCTCTAAGGTTACAAAAGGACGTCGATCAATTATTCTACGGGATCTTATACTTGAAACTTCACACATAGCCATATGATATCCTGGGTCCGCATAGTCATCTGCCCTTGGCTGATCCCTACCCTGTCTTCTCAACTTCATCCTTCGGATGCGTTCTAAAGCTTTTGCTTGAGCTTCTTCTTGAATGCACTTTTCTTCCTCCTTGCATTTCTTGGAAGTGTTGAGTCGATTTAGCATCTCTTCAGTCAGAAGTTCCTGATATAACTTGACTCTGCATCCGCTTATGTAGCTAGGGAGAATATCATCTTCTAAAGTGGCTAGCTGTACTACTCCACTAGTCGAGATCCTATTTATGATCATAGGTCCATAACCACGCTTCTCTAATTTTCTCGCATGTTGCTTCAATGTGTAGACTAACACTAGGTCCCCTGCTTTCAAGCCTTTATCCTTCACATGTGCATTGAAATATGCTTTTTGCCTCTTTTTGGCTGCATAAATTCCTACTGCAGCTCTTAATCGTGTTTCACCTAATCGTTCCAAGTCAAAGATTCAAGATGAAAGCTCATGGCCTGTCCAATCATGCTCTTGTGCTACTTTCAATGTAGGTATCAAGAAGTCCAATGGTAGCATTGCATTTTGACTAAATACCATCTAAAACGGTGTGGCTTGGAGTACTATTTTATAGGCAACTCAGTATGCCCAAACAATATGGTGTAGCTGTTTGTCCCAATCAGATCGTTTATTATTTACCAATTTAGTCAGCACATTGCATAGAATCTTATTTGTGCTTTCGGCTTGCCCATTAGCTTGTGGATGATAGGGAGGAGACTTCTTGTGTACAACCAAGAACTCTTGGAGCATATTTTCAATAACTTCATTCAAGAAGTGAGTGCCTCTATCACTAACTAGCTCGATAGGTAGCCCGTACCTTGTGAACACGTTCTCAAATAAGAACTTGGCTGTCGTCTGGGCATCATTCTTTGAGGTGGCTTTTACCTCTACCCACTTGGTTAGATAGTCTGTGGCCACAATGATATATTCAGCATGTGAGCCCTTAGCTGGGGGATTAATAGGACCAACAAAGTCTATTCCCCACTTACAGAATGCACATCCACCCATCATAGGTTTCAATGGCATCTCATCCTTACGGATAGGATACTGAGTTCGCTGACAAACATCGCACCTCTTCACATAGGCATGTGCATCCATGTGAAGTGTTGGCCACCAAAGACCTGCAAATAGTATAGCCTTGATCACCAGATCTGGTCCAAAATGTCCTCCTGCTACACCCTGGTGAGCAGTTTCCAAGATCTTTAAATATTCACTCTCATGGACACAGAGTCTGAGGTAACCATCTTTACCTCGCTTGTATAGATTATTACCAATGAGTGAATAATCTAGGGCTTCTTGTTCTATACTTCTTTTCCTAGCCAAATCATGTCTTGTGGGAATGTTTTCGTCCTCAGGAAGGCTACTAGTGGTTCACTCCAATCTGGAACTATGGACAGTTGATAAAGAGTGGCATGTTCCATAGGTGGTTTAGTGCTGCAGATCACACATTCCTTGCACAACTTATGGACATCAGCCTCGGCAAATGAAGTCCGAGTCTACTAAGTGTCTGTAGGGTTTGTTGCTTTGAGTAATGTTGCTCTAATGCACCTACATGTGCTAATCGCAACCATTTTGCGTACTCATCCTCTTCCACACAACAAGACAATATTCCTTGATCCGTATGCTTGTACATACTTCCTGCCATGATCTGGTACTTGTGGGCTTTTACTATCTCCTTATCCTGTGAGTTTATTACTAGGTGATTAGGCCCGTATGTCAATACTGGCACTAATGTCTTAGCCCACTGAGGTACAACTTCCCGATTAAACAAGTAAGCATCAGGAAGGTCATCTGATACTCCTTGTGGGGCCTCTCCCGATGTGAGCCAAGAGAGATGGTCTGCTCTCAAGTGAGTCTTCCCTTTCTTCACCACAACCTCAAAGTCGTATTCCATTAGTAAGAGAAACCATCTTACTAATCTACCTGTATTGCATGGCTTGTTTACCAAGTATAACAGTGCTTGATGATCAGTAAAAAATTTAAACTTATTTGCAAGCAAATAGTGTCTAAACTTTTTAACTGCATATACCATGCCTAATCCTTCTCGCTCAGTGGTGGTATAATTTCGTTTAGCTGCATTCAACTGTCTACTAGCATAGGCAATTGGAAGATCCATATTACCTTCGCCTGCATGAAAGGGCTTATTCCAATCTGGTGCGGTCAAGATTGGTGCTGAACATAATCATCGTTCAAGCTCATTGAAGGAGTTTTCACACTCTTTAGTCCACTCGAAATTGGTTAAAAGTCCATAAAGAGGCTTTGCTATGATGGCATACATGTGTATAAACCGTCGGTAATATCCACAATGCCCCATGAAAGCTTGTACTTCCTTGACATTCTTTGGCCTAGGTAGCTCTGCAATAGCTCTAACTTTTTCCTTGTCTCTAGATATGCCATTCTTTGACACTATGTGTCCTAGAATCTTGCCCTGCCTGACCATGAAAACACACTCTTCTGGGTTCAAGCAGACTTGATATTCTCCACATTTGTCAAAGATTTGCCTCAGCTCAGGTATATGTGTTTGTCTAATGTTGGAATGCACACAAAGATCATCAACATAGACCTCTAAATTCTTCCTCAGGAAATCTTTAAATACATGGCACATCAATCTCTGAAAGGTTGCAGGAGCATTGGTGAGCCCAAATGGCATTACTAGAAAAGCAAATATGCCCCACTCTGTGGCAAAAGCCATCTTATGCTGGTCTTCTAGGGCAATGGCTACCTGATTGTAGCCAGAAAATCCATCAAGGAAAATGTATACTTCCTTGCCTGCTACTCTTTCCAGTAGATGCTTAGTGATAGGAAGTAGATAGTTATCTCGGATTGTGGCTTCATTAACCTTCTTCAAGTTGATGCACACACGTAGCTTTCCATTCTTCTTGGGCATAACTACGATGGGGGATACCCACTCAGTTTACTCAATTTCATAGATGAATCCAGCTTCGGCCAAGCGATCTATCTCTTCTTTGATCTTAGCAGCATAATTATCGTTATATGTGTATGGCTTCTGCTTGGATGGTTTGGCATCTGAGGTCATGGGAATTTTCAGTGAGCATATGTCTGGGTCTACACCTTTTAAATCCTTGTAACTCCAAGGGAATACATCTCTGTATTCTCTTAGCAAGGCTATCAACTCATACTCCTCTTCTTCCGTCAGGTCATGCCCTATGTAAGTGCATCTTTCTTCTCCTTCTTCCATGGCTACCACTATTTTCTTGGTGGTTTCTTTGTTATCATAGGCCTCTCCTGATTGATCCTCACATTTAGGCATTCTCACCATGACTCTCCTATCGTCTATTTCATACTTCTTAAAATTGTCAGGGACCTCAAACAAAGATTCTTCCTCCTCGGGTGCGACTTCTCTCTTCTTTCTTTTCTTTCCTTCATCCTTAGGGGTCACTTGTGTGGTTAACCTTACGTCATTTGTGAGCTCTCCATGTTTTTGAGAGTGAGCTTCAACTTCATAGAAGTATTCCTCATCTGATGCAAATGGTGGGTCCATAATGATTGACTCTAGATCAGAGTCACTTGCACCCTCAAATGCATCACGGCTAGGTTCACATTCTTCCAGAACCGAATCACCCATGATTGGCTCTATGGAGAAAACTGAAATATCATAGCCATCCTCATCAAACTGGGGTGTCCATTGTTCTTCATTGATGGCTACATCCATTGTTGCTAAAATTCCAGCCCAACCATGAGGCTCAAATTCTTTGTCAGGAAATACTACAGGTGCATAGGCTGGGTCTTGAATTGATCTATGGGTTTCTTTCGCACCTACCTCTCTGGCTTTTTCTCTCTTCTCTTCTTCTACTGCTACTTTACACATCCATAAATGGGTGTCTTCATGCATCCATGAGGATCCTGATCCTATGGAATGCAGTGACTCGGTATAATCTTTAGCTCTATGGATGGGATTCCATTGGATAGGAGGGACATCTCTATGAGAGTAATCTTTGAGATTAACATTGGTCGTGATGACTAAGTGTTGCAGGTACAAGGAATTGGTTCCCCAATCATGTACCACTTGCAACTGTTGCATAAATGGTCTTCCCAAAATCATCTCATAGGCCTGGTTCTTGCTAAAGTCCCAGATAGCAAATGTATGCTCGAACTCTACACCACATGTAGTGAGAGTTATTCCTTCTAGCAAGCCTAAGGGTCTTTCTATGTGACCACCAACCATCTGCAATTTCATTCTCGTTGGCCTAAGTGCTGGCTTACCCCAACGCTTCCATAAGGACGTGGTAGCAATAGCAACTCCTGCACCTGAGTCCAGAATTGCCTTGGTTGTGTATCCTTGATGGGTGATGGGAAGATACGTGTTTCCTTCTTCTCCTTCACTCATATCTCCTATCTTATCCAAGGGTATTTCTGGCACTGTTCTATGGGATCCTACCTGGGAACGTGGTTTGACTACTTCCGGCACTTGATTGGCTACATGTTTCCACAGTTCCGGCCTAACCTTGAGTAACTCTTCTAAAGTGAGATTGCACTGCACTTTGGTATTCTTTACTACCTCTGTGTTCCTAGGTATGACTGAGTCTTCGTTTCTTACCATGATTGTGGGTGCTCTCATACATGTGGACTTTGCTTCCCATGGACCTGTGAAGTGGGGTAATTCATGTAAAGAATTAGACTCAAAGTCTAATCTCTCTTGAGTTTGGGTGCTCTCCTGTTCCTCATAAATGGAGGGAATATCTTGTGGGAATTGATCATGCGCGTCATCCACAAGTTCAATGGGAGGAGGGAATTCACTCCCTTTTTCCCATTTCTCTTCTTGAATCTCTCGTAGGAATTCTGGTGTGTACCTATTCATAGAAGAAGAGGTGTCTGGTTCAGTGGAATTGGGCACATAAGCTTCCTGTGGGGGAATGCTTATTCTTTTACTTGCCTCATCTCTTCCTTGGTTTTTTTCTTCCTTGGCAGATCTTACAATTATGCTCTCTAACTTCTCTTATAGTCCATCCAAGTGCAATTGTGCCTTAGCTGAGCCAGAGTAGTTGAAGAGGCGACTGGCTTCAAACATGGTCCGAGCCAATGCGACCATTTTCGCACAAAGCTTGGTTCTTTCTATCTCTAGGTCAGCTCTAGGGTAGCACTTGTCATGATCCATCACATTTGGCCCTTCTTGGATTCTGGCCTGATATGCCTTAAGCATCATGTCTATGTCTTCACGAGTGGGGTCAGCTAACACTGATCCTACTCTAGGGGGTGGTGGGACTGTCTGAGGTAGGTTGAAAGATGGTGGATTAGATGGTGATAGGGATGAAGGTGGGGGTGGTATGTGAGAGTTTGGTTGAGAGGTGAGTTCAACAATTTTGGCTTTTGTTTCTCTTATGCTTTCTTCTAAATTGCTCATCTTTTTGGACCATTGTCTTTTCATTCTCTCCCTACTATCTTTCCATGCCCTCGTCCGTTTCTTGGCTATGCTCTCAGATTCACTAACCTCGATACTCTTTTCTTGGCCTAACCCTTGGGTCTGCTGCAAATCCTGAGCCCTAGTGACCACCTGTACTGGTGCAGTGGAAGTTACGCTTCCTATAGCATCTACTACTAACCCAATAACATTAATTGGAGTGATTTTTGGCATATTATTGGGATTCTTTGGGCAATCTCATAAGAGATGCTCCTTTCCGCAATCTTGACAAAAGCCCTAGATTGTTACCGACTGGGGTTGTGTAGGTGCCGACATTGGGCAATCCCGAATGAGGTGATCTCCTTGACATCTATAGCATGGTCCTCTAGGGAATGGGGGTCTTACTTGCCTAGGTTGAGCTCTAGTGTTGGGATTCGTGTACATGATGTTTGCATACTCTAGATCCCAACTAGTTTCACTCGGTTCTTCACTATAATAGTATTCACCATGTTTAGGAGACTGCATGTAATAAGCCTGGGGGCTATCAATATGTGTAGAATCAAAGCTATGGTCACTAGGGTCACTTTGTGAAAGCAATGGTGTCACTAGCACAATGGCTCTATTCAAGTTCTCTTCTATAGCTTCATATTTTAATGGGATCACATTGGCTAGAGCTGGAGGTTGTTGGGCTAGCACTAGTTGAGGTCTCTGCTGGGCCTGATATTGTGGTTGGTAGGTTTGTTGAGGCCTAGCATACTATTGTGGTGGGTACTGATTCTGGTATCTGCCCTGTTGTGGATATGGTTGAGGGTAGGTTTGCCTAACCACTTGCTTATTGTATGGGCAATCTTGTGCTGTGTGATTAGTATATCTCCGTTCTAGGGTGCAGTATTGGCTACTAGGATTCACTTGGGGTTGAGCCATAATGGGACATACATTCGCCATATGGTCACCACCACAAGTATAGCACCTTTTTACTGGGGCAAATCTTGGAATTTGTTTACTTGAGACTCCTAGCTTCTGAGCTACTTTCTCAGCAAGTTCCTCAATAGATGTAGACTACGTGGAAGAGAGGCTAGTAGAACTATCTAAATCTTTGTAGATTTTTGAAAGTTCTAATTCCTCCCCTAGGTTATCTTCAATGTCAATGCACATGCGTACACACTCTTCTATGGTTCTAGGGTCTTTCAAGTACACATATGATCTCAACTTTGTACTCAGCAGTCCATCTAGGAATAAAGCCACTTGTTTGGCGGGTGTGGGTAACTCAGAAACAGGACATCTCTCTAGGTATTGCCTAAACCTTCTTTTGACAAGTCTTACCATCTTTTGAGGGGTTTTCTTGAAACTGTGAATAAGTGAGGAAGTGTTATGCCTTATGCCACTCTTAGAGAATTCAATAATGAAAGCCTCTAGAAGTTGGTCTATGTTCCTAAAGTGCCTCTCATTTAGTGGTTGAAACCATGTAAGAGCGGTGTTCCTAAGGGTTAGACCAAAGGCATTGTATTGCGTGAACAAGTCCTCCACTTGTTCAGCTCTCAAGACTTGCCTAAACTTGGCCACATGATCATATGGGTCTCCAGTGCCATCGAAGTAGTTCTTCATGGACTTAACCAGCTATGTAAGTCTCAAGGTTCTGGTGTGTTCCCTAGGCCTTGGCAAGGGAAAATCCTCAGCATTTCTTAGGTTCCTTGGAACTCTAGTTCTCTCTGTTTCTTCTCTATTTGTCTATGTTCGCGTTCGTTCTCTTCCTATTGGGTTGGCAAAGCTCACTTCTGGCCTATCTCTACTTCTATCCCTTTGAGCGCCATGAGCTTGGGATGTTCCAACCCCTTGGGGGCCAAAAGAGACATTAGATCTTGGTTGGGGAAAAATAGATTCCCCCTTCCAAGTGTAGGCATGTCTACCATGTTCTGTGACCACAAAAATCCTTTCTGAAGTGTGATCTAGATAGGTCACTTTGCCTGGGCTATCCGGTTCTTTGAACTCATAAATTGTGATCGTTCCTATCTCATTAGGTTGATCAGACTTATACCTCCAAAAGGCTTTGTCAGTTTCTCGGTTCAAGAGTAGATCTATGCTCTTGTTGTCCTGGGAAATCCACTCTGGTGTGAGGATTCTAGTAAGAACAGATTTGCCTCGGGGGGTTTTAGGCTCTCCACCTAAGTTTCCTTGCTCTAGGTCACCTATGTCTGTCTCTGGGATCACATGATCAAATTCATTTGTCCTATCTAGGTGGTTGGTGACTACGTATATGGTTCCTTCTTTGTCCAAGTATGCTCCATTTTCAAATTTGACGGTTGGATGTTCAATTCCAATGGGTTGGTCAGGGTTTTTAATCTGGACCACAGATCTTCCTAGGACGTCCTCATAGATGCTAGCACCTAATCGGTTGGTCCTAAGGTATTCCAGCTGCATCTTGTAGGGGCCTTCTACCCTATGTAAATATGGCACAGCTAAACTTCCTATAGGTCTCTCCATATTGTGAGACATCTCTGACTCACTAGTCTCAGAGCTAGGGTAGTACGAATGATGACTCAATTGTTGGGCCCAAGACCTAGCAGTATGATTGATACTAGCCTCTGAAGACCTAAGACTTTGTCTATCTCTTCCTAGGTGTCGTCCTGATCTAAGGTTCATTAGCCCAATTGAATAATCTTAAATTTCCCAAGTACAATTTTTGTTGCTGAGTTCTTTTGTATTAGTCACTTGTTCTTTTTAATTTTCCTTAAGGTGTCACTTCTTGTCCAATTAATCTTTGTCGCAAGGAACACTTAAGTTTTATCGTACTTTGAGTGTGGTCGCTCGATTTAAATTATTTTCCCTTAGGTTGTTTTGCAAATGTAATCTCCTGGCACTTGTACTTGAGTGATTAGAGTTCTTGGACTTGGTCGTGCTTAACATATCCCTAATTGATCAAAACCTCTATCCGTACTTAGCCTAAGCTAGGGATTGACAGAGGGTGTCAAGAATTTCCAACCTTTGTTTCTCTCCTCGGTTGCCCTTGTGTGCCCAGGAAGCGTATTCCCAAGCTTGCACTTACTCTTGCTTTGCGTACCCTTCGATGTTCTCAAAGGACCTGTAAAAGACCCAAAGTTAGCTCACAAATTTAATTCCATTGATACAACAAACCATGCTCATTCATGCAATTCAGAGATCAAACTGTCTTTTGGCTTTATGGAAATCAATCCTAAAGATCCATTACTTTTTCTTCCCCTTGGGTATGGTCACTTCAAAATACTATACTCCCCACGAGCTTTCCAACAAAAAAAAAATCACTGCAAACGGATTTCGTATGTGAAAGTTATGACTGTTCAGGGTTCTAGGGTTAAAACAGGGTTCAAACAGGTTAACAAGCAAACAGGACTTCTCGAAATACTTTGTGTAGTGGCCTCACAATGCTCTAACAAATTTCTAATGTTGCCCAAATAATACCCCAAAATAGACCAACTATCTTTGCCCTAAAAAATGGCCAAATTTGCCCGTCAATCGCGATCGAGTGGTCTCTCAATCGCGATTGATATGTCAGTCATGATCAACGTGTCAGCCGCGATTGACACGTCCGTCGTGGCTATCAGTCACGATTGATAGGTCAATCGTGATTGACACGTGGCCCGAAAATTCAGTCGATCGTGGTCAAAGGTTCGTTGACTCTAAGGGTCGTGATTGATGGGTCGATCGCGATTGACAGGTCCGTCGTGAGGGTTCTATCGATCGTGGTCAAACAGTCCTTGACTGGGTCGGTCGTGATTGACAGATCCGTCAGAGCTGTTGATCGCGATTGATGGGTTGATCGCGATTGACACATGGCACGTGAATATTCTGTCGGTCGTGGTCAGTCGGTTGTTGACTCAGCTGGTCGCGATTGATGTGTCAATCGCGATTGACAAAGCTATCGCCAAGTGTCCGTCATCGTTTGTTGATTGCGATTGACGTGTCGATCGGAATTGACAGAAAACAGAGGAATTTTAAGATTTTAAACACATATTTAGGAAGCTCTAGGCATGTAGATCATGATTATGCACTTTTTTTGGCAAAATGTTCACTTTTTCTATCGGTCGCGATTGACAGAGGTCAACCCCTCGGGACCTGCACAATCAAATTTATTTACCTGCTCGAGCTGGTACAGCTGTTGGGGGTGTTGATTCCTGCAGAAAATTGCAAAAAACACAGAATAGCACAAACACACATACGCTCTCTCTCACAAGTGAAATGAGGGGAATGGTATGGGTATGGTGATATGACCAAAAGCTGAAAGTTTCGTGATGATGGAGATGGAGGTGGGAGATGGTGATGATGATGTTGATGGTGATGATGATGATGGTGATGAGAAAAACAAAAGAAAATAGATAAAATTCAAGAAAATACCTATGACTCCAACGCCTCAACTCTACGTCTTACCATCACATGCTCGTGCTCAAAGCTCAATCCTCGACAATGGCGCCAAAATTTGGTGTAGCTCAGTGATGAGTAGCACCTCCTTTAATGTCGATCCGAGAAGACGTGAGGATGGTATAAAGACCTCGAGCAAGTGAAGGCACAAGTGCGTGAGTGAGAAGCACACAAACATGCACACACATACACACACACACGCACACACACACAACAAGAACAAAGAGAAAGACAATGGAATCCTTTTAGATTACTTCCAAAATGTTCATACAAGTTCAATTCTATTACAAGCTAACCTTAAAAATGAGCTCTCTAGCTCTATTTATAGTTTTTGACTAGCTTTTGGCCCTATCCAGACCTAGTGTCCAGACTAGTTAAAAATTAGGTTCTAGGGCCTATTTGAGGGCTCAAATGACGTCTAAAAATCATGAAAATTGGTACGATGATACTTCTAATACTCCTCAAGCTCGAGGACTCCTCCGCTTGCACAAAATGGAGTTACAAAAAGGTGAAATGGTATTTACAATGATTTGTAGTGATGAGAATCACTGTTATGAAGATGTTGTTTTGGAAAAATTTGAATGGCCTACTTGCCAGATCTTCGTTGACTACTTAGTCTGCTTGTGCCTTCTCTCCGCTCTGGCTCCCTTCTTTGGCTTTCTTGTCTTGTGAGTCCTTGGGTGCTTTGACTGCTGTCAACATCATGGTTGTGAATACATCAGATTGTGAAGCATGTAAATGCATATGAGTTCATGTACAACATGCCTAGATGCTCGCTTTTAACCAGATTATATGCATGCTAAACCATTGAATGCATATATCCAAAAAATTGCATATTTTCCATGAGGGGTTTCATCCCAACATCCACCCCCACTTAACCTGCACATGGTCTTCATGGGACAACCTGCAAACTCCAACAGAAGCATATCAGGATTCTTTTGAAAAATAATTTTAAGTGTTATGTTTTTCTTCTCTAAAATTGAAATGTGATCTCATACATTCCATGCAAAGTTATAAAGATTAGTACAAATTTTAGAAAATAAGGCACATGCAAGCTTCACAAATGTCTTACTATATTTTTGCTTTTGCGATTATACAAGTAATCATATGAATAAATCGTAAGCATCCTAGATCTTTCGTTTGTTCAACTCATTAAGATCTAGCAACTTATCCTAAGTACAAGCATATACTAAGCTTTGCTAACTTAGTTTGTAGAATATGCCCTGATTGCTCTAGTTATCTCCTACTCTCCAAAGTTATGGATCAAGAGGAAGAGGAAGGAATAGAGAAAGAGGAGGAAGATCATATGGAAGAGAAGCATCCAATGGAGAATGCTACAATTGTGGAAAACCGGGCCATTATGCAAGAGATTGTTGGTCCAAAGGAGGAGGCAATCAAGGATACAAAAGGAACCAAGGTAATTATGCTAGTACTTCAACAAATTCATAAAATGAGAACTTGCTTATGATGTATGGTTCAAGTGAAAGAGTCAATTCAGATTTTACATGGTACATTGATAGTGGTTGTAGCAACCATATGAGTTGCAATAAAGATGTTTTCTTTAATTTACATTCACCCATCACTCAAGGACATGTAAAGACAGGGGATGACACTAAGCACAAGATTACACATGTGAGAAATGTTGCATTGAATGGATCTCAAAGCTCCAAGGTGTTGAAGGATGTGTTGCATGTGCCAACCATCACAAAGAACTTGGTTTCGGTAGGTCAAATGGTTGAAAGAGGTTATGAGGTGAGGTTCAATGAGCAAGGATGTTTTGTTGAAGACCCCATGCAGGACTACAAGCTCATAGCAAAAGTAAAGAAGCAAGGAAGACTCTTCACCATGGAGGTAGAGCCATCAACCCCTCACACTATCTACTTGTGAATTGGAAATAAACAGATTGTAGAAATTGACTTATGGCATAAAAGAATTGGGCACACAAACTTACAAAGGATAAAGTACATGCAAAGGAAGGGCTTGGTGAGTGGTCTACCTGATCTTACATCTCAAAATATGCAACATTTGTGCCATGCTTGTCAATTAGGAAAACAAAGCTTATTGGCATTCAAGAAGGGAGCACATGTGAGCAATGAAGTGTTGAATCTCATACACAGAGATGTATGGGGACCTACAAGGGAGACATCCATTGGAGGTAATAGATATTTTGTCACATTTATAGATGATCATTCAAGGTTTTTTTGGATGTATTGCATGAATTCAAAGTCAAAGGTGTTTTACCACTTCAAGAGGTTCAAAAACCTAGTGGAGAAGGAAACAGGGAAGTATATAAAGACTCTCAGATCGGATGGAGGGCGAGAGCATTTTTCAAATGAATTTTCAGATTTTCTACATGACCATGTCATCAAAAGGCAATTCACTTGTAGGTATACACCTCAAAAAAATGGGGTGGCAAAAAGGAAGAATAGATACATAGCAGAAGTGGCTAGATCTTTGTTAAATGAAATGAATGTTCCTAACTCTTATTAGGTTGATGCAACAAATACAGCCATATACATTATGAATAGGTGCCCAACCTCATGAGTACATGGAGTTACACCTTATGAAGCTCGGTGTGGTAAGAAACCCAGTCTTTCACATCGAAAAGTATTTGGTTGTGTGTTATGTTCACATGCCTGAAGAATTGAGACACAAATTAGACCCAAAGGTGGATAGGTGTATATTTCTTGAATATTCTTCAGAGAAAAGGGTTTTAGATGTTATAACCCTTGAATCAAAGAGCTTAATATATCTAGGGATGTAATATTTGATGAGTTGCTACCTTGGTATGGTAGCAAAGATGTGTTCCAAGTTGACGATGCATATGAAGCCGAGAAGAAGTTCAAAGAGCAACAACAAAGCATGGAGATAAGTGGTCCAACCACTTCAAGCACACCATCAAAGTAGAGTACTACATCAACTTGCCGTGGAAAGACAAGGAATGAAGCTCATTCAAGTGAAGGAAGTAGCAAAGGAAAGGAAAAGTCAAATGATGAAGACCATGGATGGGTAGACATGGAATCTACAAGTGATGAAGATATGGAAAAATTAGAAATAACAAGATTTAAAGCATCTAAACCGGGAAGGAGGAGATTCCTATCAGCTAGTGGTGAGGTAAGGTCATCCAATAGGGTTAAATGCCCTGTTCAAAGATTAACTTATGATTCATTCATTGCAAGACACTATGCCTACATGAGTCCAGTTATAACTTATGAAGAACCTAAATTTTTTGAAGAAGCAAATAATCATACGGAATGGATTGAAGCCATGGAGGAGGAAGTCAAAGCACTTGAAGAAAATGATACTTGGTCATTGGTGCCAAGAACAAAGGACATGAAAGTCATTGGCAAGAAATGGGTGTACAAGGTAAAGAGGCATGCAAATGGGAGCATCTCTAGGTATAAAGCAAGTCTAGTTTCCAAAGGTTTTGCTCAAATCTATGGCATAGACTTTGAGGAAACATTTACTCCAGTAGATAAGATGTCCACCATCAGAAGTTTGATTGCAATTTCAGCCTCAAAAGGTAAGAAGATGTACCAGTTGGATGTGAAGAATGCTTTCCTAAACGGAGAGCTTGAAGAGGTAGTCTTCATGGACCAGCTCCAAAGCTTTGAAGATGAGAGGTTTCCACATCATGTATGCAGGTTAAAGAAGGCTCTTTATGGAGTCAAGCAAGCCCCAAGAGCTTGGAACCAAAGAATTGTGGACTACTTAGAAAAATGTGGATATAATCAGAGTCATGCAGACTCATCACTCTTTGTGAAGAAGGAAGGTAGCAAAATTGTTTTCATTTGTATATATGTTCATGATTTGATCATTATAGGGGATGATGAAGCTAACATCAAGGACATAAAGAGGAAGCTTGCATGTGAATTTAAAATCTTAAATTTAGGGATTTTAAGGTACTTCCTTGGGATTGAAGTACTATAAAAAGAGGAAGGTATATACTTGATGCAAAGGAAATACATTCCTGATCTTTTGAAGAAGTTTGGCTTGTGTGATTGCAAGCCCATTTCAAATCCCTTAGAAGTAAATGTTAAACTAAGTGCTCATGAAGGTGAAGAAGTGAAGGATGTGACCATGTATAGGTAAATAATTGGTTTTCTCTTGTATGCTACTATGACAAGACCTGATATTGCACATGTAGTTGGAGTGGTATCTCAATTTTTGCAAGCACCAAGTACCTCATCTTGTTGCAGCCAAAATGGTACTTAGGTACCTCAAAGGATTAGTGAATGAAGGTCTTTTTTATCCATTTGATGATGGATTAAATGTACAAGCTTATTGTGATGCTGATTGGCCAAGTTCCAAAGATGACAGGAGGAGCACTAGTGGATATGTTATCATGCTAGGGAAGAAGACCATCTCATGGATGTCAAAGAAACAACCAACCATGGCTCTTTCATCGATCGAAGCTGAGTATAGAGGCTTCGCACAAGTCTCATGTGAGCTTATGTGGCTCAAGAAAGTTGTTTTTTGATCTTGATTTGCAGATTAAGCAAGTACCTATTTTTTGTGACAACATAAGTAGCATATGCTTGGCTCAAAATCTGGTGTTCCATGCAAGGCCGAAGCATATAGAAGTGCATTAACACTTTATTCGAGAGAAGATCATGTCAAAGGATGTCATGGTGGAGCATGTCAATACAAAGGACCAATATGCAGATATGTTTACCAAAGCATTGGATGGAGTAAAGCTACAACACTTCAAGGCATGCGTTGGAATGAAGGACCTAGGCATTAAGACTTTAGGGAGAGTGTTGAAAATCAAGTCTCAATCATGCAAAAAGGATCAACCACGAGTTCTACAAGTGGACCAATCAATACGGAGGAGCCAAAGTCATGGAATAAAGTTAAAAGCTCCACCAAACTCAATCAAATTCAAATCTCATGAAATCAGCCACCAAAAAGTGCACCTAACTGATTGGTGGGTGGTTAGCTAGATTGTAGGAAAAGTAAAAGTCTATATAAGCATCATCCCACCTTTTTTTCTTGATTTTTATGCATTCCATAAGTTTCCCACTTAGTTACGTGAATTCATAAACTCCAGCAAGCAGCCCCCTTGCTTGCTTACCTCATTTTCTCATGCTTTTGCTCAGCTCTATCTAGAGGTGTAGTTAGGCTTTTCCAAATCTGATTGTAGCAGATTGTAGAGCATTGTTTGCTCTCTCATTCTACTCATTTTCATTGATTTCAAGCATCATTTGGTCTCTCATATTGTGCCCTGAACTTTGCCAAAGTTTCAAGTTATTTGGCTAAGTGATTTGTGAGAAATTGCCAACTTTGTGAAGGTATATCTCTGCACATAGGCAAAGAGTGTTGCAAACATGTAGCCTGTGTTGCAGAGGGTGGTTATCCCAGCTGAAATATCCATTTGGGATGATTTAAAGTTTGTTGGGTAGCTCTTATAGATTACTAAAAGTCTCCAAAATTTCATTCTAAGTCTCTATATTGGTGCAGAGAGAAGTTCAGAACAGTGAGCATATACACTGCTTGTGGACCTAGCGGAGGGCAGCCATCTTCCATTTTTGCATTGGGGTGTTAGAATCCTCCCCCATCAATATCAAAGTGTGGTTTCAAGGTGTACATATGTATCCGTAAGTCCGTTGTATTGTACAATCAATATACTTTCATTTTGATGATCATTTGAGTTCATATTTTCATGTTCTTGTGAAGTGTACTGTTCACTGCCATATCTCTCAGTTTTTCTCAATCAAATTTCAGAGATCATTTTGGTGAGCTTGGTGCATCGCTTTAAGTGGTTTAACTTGGTAAAGTTAGCTCTTTATGTTTACTGTATGCTCACCAAGTCTCATTGCAGTTGAATGTTTTAATCGTGAGATATGATCATTTGAAGTCAACTGTGTCACCTCATTTTCTACTTCTCTGTCAGCACTCTCTCAAAATAGTCATTTTGTCAGAGTTGTTTCTCCATGCGTACTTCACCAATTTCCATGCTCTAAAGCTTCTTAAAATCCTGCTACCATCTAGTATATGCATACATAATTTCAGAAGCATTGGATTCTTTAGTCGTGAGATATTGTCATTTTTCTTCTCAAGGGTCTCAGTACTCTTTAGCCCGGGATAAATCGGGTTCATGCTACCACTTGCTAAACATCTTTCTCCTTGTGTAGTCCATCATTTTTGTTGAGATAACTCTTGATTGTTAGCTTACTAAGCCAATAAGAGTTACCCAAAAGGAATTAAGTTAGTTGTTACTATGGAAAGAGAATTTTTCAAAACTTTGGACATGTGTATGAACACAAATAGCAAGGTTTTTGCTCTTGAATTGACTCCAACTTATTCGTTTTGATTAAACTTTTTGAGAGTGATCTTCCAAGGTACATAGGGTGTCTAATACATCCTTTGGAAAGCTATAAGGGCCCACCACATATCTCTAGAGTGGTATCAAAGCAAGGTTGGACAACATGGAAATGAATTTTCTTCATCAATTGACAAATTGGATAGAGGTAACTAATCAGCCTGGTCATTAAGGATGGAAGCTTATCTTCAAAGAAGGAATTTATATGGTTATATCCCTAGAGATGAAGTTATGCCAAGTTTCAGGAACAAAAGTCAACCAACACAAGAAGAGCAAGAAAGATTGAGCACATGGTGCTCCAAGGATGCACTTGCATGGTCTTATCTCCTCAACACTATCTCATATTTTTTGTTTCCTCACATTAGAAGTTGTAAAAAATCTCAAGATGTGTAGAAATCACTTGAAGCATTCTTCTCTTCAAGTACAAAGGCTAGGAAGCATCAACTATGGCTAGACTTCACAACTCTCAAGAAAGCTGGCAAACAAAATGTGAATGACTTTGTCACAAAGCTCAAGGACATAACAGATCGGTTGGGAAGCATTGGAGAGGTATTAGATGAAGAAAAAACTGTATGGCTGGTCATCAATGGCTTGAAGGCACATGACAAGTGGGAAGCATTCACCACAACTATGGATCTATACATGGATATGCATGTAATAGATTTCAACACACTCATAGGACAACTACTTACTAAAGAGGCCAAGCTTATCAAGAATGAGTATGGAAGAGAAGTCTGAAGATGTTGACATCATCAGGTGGAGGAAAGGTGTAGAAAAAGAAAGTCCATCATTTCCAAAAGAAAAGTAAAGCTTGTTTTCTCATATATTTCCCATATACTTTTCTTAGTTTATCCTCTACATCCAAAGACAAGTCTACGAGAACATCTTGTATGAAGATAGTCTAAAGAAGAAGCAGTTTCTTGTTTTGCAGTACAGTTTGTCATGATTTAGTAGATTTGACAAAGAATTGCATTGAGTGAAAGAAAAAGTAGCAGATATATGTTTTGACTCATATATGTATGAGTTATGTTTTAGTTGAAGCTTTTAAGCAAGCAGCTGATATGTTCCCTCAAAGAATTCTTGGAGTGTCAATACAGAGCTACTTGGTATATGAAAGGTTGCAGAGAAGTATATTTCTTCTTTATCGAACTCTTGAGGAAAAAGATTTTTTTATAGCAGATGTTGAAGTCTTGGGTTGAGGTTTTGTGTTTGGAAAGGTTACCTCATATTCAGTATTTTCAGAAATTCACATTTGTTGATGTACAAGTGAGTTGGATAATCTACTTTCTATGATTGTCTTGATTCTTGGATACATGCTTGTATTCAAAAAGGTGTTCCGTCATATCCTATTACTTGATTGAGAAGTGGAGTAAGCCAAAAGAAAGTCAAGCACGTACTATCACATTTCACCTGGGTAGAATATGAAGATTTGAAGTATCAATCTCCAGCTTTTGGAGTTCTCAAGGTGAGAAGTTTGTCCACTTATGTTTCAAGTATGAGTAGCAGATTCTAGGGAAGGATTTTTTGACGAAATGTTTTACAACTTTGTGAGAAGCATGGGCACTTAGAGACATTCAGGTAGCAAATCAAACATTCAATCATGAAGGTTTGATGAGAGCAGACTCTACACAGGTATTTTGTTGGGAAGTTAATTGATCTTGGATGATCTTATATGATCTTGATAATCTTATATGATCTTGATCATCTTATATGATCTTGAATGATCTTGAATGATCTTGAGTATGTATGAGTCAGTTGTCTATCCTTTATTTATAAGGTTCTTAGCATTGGACGAAGTAAGTCAAAGATTCAGGTTCTATTAGATTTGTATTGCAGAGAGATAGAAGAAGATACTTGCTATGTTGCAAAAGAATATGAATCCTAAAATGCTTTCAGAAAGGTTTTTATGATAGATAAGCTAACCTTATTCTAGATTTTGGGAAGCTGAGGAGTAAACAGTGAAAGCCATTAGCATCTGCAGTGCCAATAAAAAGGATTCAAAATTTTTGTTTTAAGAAATAGGTATTGATGTTAAGGAATCAATGCTAAATCATTGAAGATCATATTTATTGAAAGAAGAAGGACATCCAAGATTTCATAAAGTCTGATATACTTTGAAGAAAACTAGATACTAGTGTTAAGTCATCCAGGGGGGTGATGAAACATGAAGACTTATTTTCAGCCATATGTAAAAGAATGCAAAGTCATACCCTCAGGTATTCCTATCTCTGGTATTCCTATATTTCCTTTGTCAAGTTCTCTTTATGTTCTAGCTTTGAAAGAAGAAGGAAGAAGGAGAATGTCTTGAGAAAGTTCCTGTTAGGATGTTCTTGTTCAGGAGCAGGTTCTAGAGTTCTATTGAAAAGAAGCTTGATATTTCAGAGAGGTATGTTTGAGAAGTGCCCACATTTATGTTTTTACCAAGTTCTGAAGGAAAGAGGTATGAAGGACTTATAGATTGAACAAAGATGAAGACATAATGACATCATAGATTTTTTGATGAGACTTGTGAGTTGTGTTGAGTTGAGTACAGTCAGAGATGAACCAGCAGTGTTCATAATACACTAATTTTTGAGTTGTGAGTCATAGGTTCTAGGATTCAGTTTTTTATTATGTTTAGTGTATTTACATGATGCAATAGAAGTACGTTGAGAAAGCTTTTGTAAGGTAAAATGCAAATATGTGGATCCTAGTGTATGTTTATAGGTTTGAGAAGAACGGAGATAGTAGGTGCAAAGTCAGTACATGCTATATTTGTTATCAAGCAAATGATTGCTTGATGTGTACACTATTGGATATCTAGTTTTCATATTTTCTCAAGTATTATGGTTCATATTCAGCAAGTTCAGGTGTTTCAAATTTGAAGGAAAGTCAAATTCAATTTTGAAAAAGACTTTTGAAGAAAAGGTTATGAATATTGCAGATTTAGTTTAGTTTGTACCATTGTGATATTGAAGGGGGGATTGTTATAAAACAATGTCTCAATAGTCCACATAGTTGAGCGAATACAGTATGTGCTATAGTCGATTTTTGTTCAGAACAGCAAAGCATGTGTAGCTACTAGTTTAGTAGTCTTTACAAGGAAATTGAGTGGGCAATGCGGATAAGGAAGATGACTCCCATCCTAGGCACGCGAGTTCGAAACCCAGCACCAACGGCATGGAGAAGAAAAAACTTTCTTTTGTTTTTTTATAAAACAGTGGACAGCAAACGGACGCGATTATTGGGAGCTTTCACGAAGGCATTTTTAATAGAACGATCATGGAAGTTATGCTTTTGGAGGCGTTTTTCAAGGGTACACAAAACTATATAAGAAGCCATTGGATTATTGTCTAATCATCCTTCACCTAGTGTCAACACCAAGCTTTGGAGAGCTTTGGTACCTCAATAGAGGTGATGCTTCTCAGCACATGGGGCAGCCATGGTGCTATTTTGAAGCATGTTGAGGAGCAGTATGGAGTTCTTCTTGGAGAAGAAGAGTGTGCTCACACTCTTGCTTATGGAGAGGCTTTAACCCACAACAGCTTGGTGGTGTAGATCAGCCATTGATGAATTTGAAGATTGTCTTCTACATAAAGATTTCGGATTATTTCAAAGACATTGGATGGTGGTTAACATAAGATTTACATTTTAGGTTAAGAATTCAGGTACATATTCTCTTTATGCACACAAGTACTACTTGAAGTTTATGGAGGCAGTAACATCCATATTCGGAGGAGTCCTATTCAGCATAGGTACAAGAGAATCAATACATATATGCTTTATGCATATTTTGATGAGGTGTTCGAGAAGGTATGGTCATATGAGTTTGAGGATTTCTGGCAGCAAACTTGTTAGCATTCTTTGCTACTTTTGTAAGTATGTGATATTTTCACACACGTGTCTAACTTAGGGTCTTCCATAGCCTAAGGTTAGATGAGGGTTTGTTGATTATAAGTTTTAGACCGATCCTCCCTCTTTCTGTCACTCATATTCACTCTTCTACAACCTATTAGGTCACACATCTCATGTATATTCAGATTTTTGTCCATACATCTAAATATGTTTGTTACATTTGTACATTCACTCATCCATCTATTTCTGTTCACATAGAGTGGTTGAGAGTTTTGCTTCCACATTGTAAATTGACATTTGTATATATGATAGTGTGAGTAAGTAGTGGCTTACGTAACACTTTACACATGTTGTCTAATCTCGCTCTATCTTTGTCTCATCATTTGTATGATTAAATGTGGTATGTTCATGTTTTGTCAATATAAGACGATTGCTAGATTCTATGTTGGATATGTTGGACCTATAGGACCGTGGACCTGTGGTATTAGTAATGGGCCTACTAAATTTCCAATAAGTACAAATTTGGTTGCTGCAAGATGAACAAAGAAAGAAAAAGAAAAAGAGAAACAAAGAAAAAGAATAAGAAAAAATCATTATCATGATTTATATGTGGTCTCGAAATCACTCTTGATATGTATTACAGGCTATATGAGATCAAGGTCTTCCATAGAAGAATTATTTAGATGTATCTTATGTCAGAGGACTAAGAGATAACGGATAGAATACTTATATAAACTAAATATTACTTGTGAATAGGGTTAATGGAATGGTAAGTACTACAACTATCTAAATGACTTTTGACTTCATGCATTGAACGAAATGATTTCCAATTCACATTTACATAATTTTAAAGATTTCCTTTATTATAAAAAACTTAATTTGAATTTAGAAGCATTTTTTATCATCTTATTTAACGTCAATCTATAAGTTTTCTTCCAAAGAATTTCATACTGCTTTCTATGATCTGCAGGTTGACCCATCGGGATGATGTGCAGGTTTGGTGGGGGCACATGTCGGAATGATTTCCACATTCAAATTGACATTCAAAAGAATAAAAATATTTTGTTTTCAGAATGGTAAAATTTTCTTTCTCTCAAACCTTTTTGATAAATTTCTTCAATATGACTAATCAGTCTTTAGTACATGCAGTAGCAAAACTATGAATATCTAGACTGATCAGGGATCTCATCATCTAAAATCCTCATGTTTATGAAGTCTTATGTAGTTGAATACGAACAAGCCTTATGAATACATATATTTTAACCATGCTTATGTGTGTGTGTGTGTGCATGGGTATGTGCCATATGTATGCATGTGCATTGATGTTGGATGCATGTGTAAGAATGTATTGTGATGTTTATGTGGCTCTATGGTCGTGTTTATGCATATATGATTGCATGTTAAGGTGTGTGTCAATGCAAGACTATCTTTGGACATGAGAATGTGAGCAACTATATATATGAGCATATGTATGGGTATGGGGTGAGTGTACCTCAAAGACTATGTTTATGTAGAGATATGTGTGTTTTAACCCTAATAGAATCATCATATATGTAGAAGAATGTATGAATACATAATATTATATGATTACATACCTTATGAATGTGTGCTATGAGTGTGTAGGTTTATATGTTTTAACCCTCATAATATATATATATATATATATATATATATATATATATATATATATATATATATATATATATATATATATATATGCATATGTGATATATATATATATATATATATATATATATATATATATATATATATATATATATATATATATATATATATATATATATATATATATATATATATATATATGTGTGTGTGTGTGTGTGTCAAATATAAGAGAAATATTTTACTATATATTTTAATTTATGTAACTAATATGCTCATTGGTTAATCATAATAATTGATTTAATATATAATGAATCTATATATAGGCCTAAGTAGTAAATAATTTAAGTAATAAGGAATATATCTAATTTAATAATATATTATTTTAGATTAATAATTAATTATTGAGCAATAAAACAATAACTATGCACATATGTGAGTGAAGTCAAGTGCATATGTGTGTTAACCAAGTGCATGTGCATGAAAAACTGAATGCATGAGTGGTGTGAGTTAGTTAATAGAGTGAATGTTGTGTGTGTGTGTTTGTGTGTGTTAAAGTAGAATGCATGCACACATAAGTATCTCTATGTATGTATATATATATGTAGTGTTAGTATGATTTTTTCCTAATGCCTTCTGTAGAACATTGATAAAGATTGATGAGAATTGACGAATTGATGATAATTACAAAATTTTGACCAGGAGATTGGAGTTGCTTATACGTTGGTTTTCCTACCTTTTCTAAATCACATTTTAAACTTAAATCTTGTATTAGACTTTTTCATCAAAGTATTTGTATAGGATTTATTATAGTTCTAAAGTGGTGTACCAATATGACTACTCAAAAGGTCTTTAGCATTATTACAAAAAGAGTTCATTTATCGATTGAAACTTTATATTATTCTTTATTTTTGATGTCTACAAGCAATGTGTCTTCAAATGAGTCTACCAAAGAAAATATCATACCTACATCACTTATTTTAGAAACTTTACTACCACCACCTCTTGATAATACTACCACTTAACCTAAAGAGAATGATGCTAATGAAGAAGTAGAATTGAGTCAATTGAATCTGTGAATAGTAAGAATACCATTTTTGAGAATCTGTTGCCTCCACCTATAAAAACTAATATCCAACCTAAGTAGACTGAAAACATAGTTAATTTAGAACACAAAGTGGAAAAATTTATCAAAGATCGTATAACTAATGAAACATTAGTCTGACATTCATACGAATACAGTCTTTCTAGGTATAGAGCTCTGCAACCTTACGAATAATAGATTCATAAGTTGATCTTAAATAGTTTGTTAAACCATAGTTAATCACTTCTCACATATTGAAACACATCATACATATTAGAGTTATAGAATGATATAGATGCCCAGATAGATGCTGAAATTACCCATGTGAAGTAATGTGTAAAACTTTCTTCAGGTAGTCCATAGATCTGTGCTTAGGCTTCAAACACATCTATGTATTCAGTCACATTAAATCCCGTGAACTTGCCTTTTTCTCTTAAGACAACCAAGATTACCCAAGCCCCCTGGTTCTCTATCCCTAATTCCTTGAACACTTCCTCCATCTCTCTTCTCTTGTTTGTCCTAGAGTGTCGAACGAGATCGAGTAAGAGTGGCTCTACTATCTCTCTTAGCTCAGAGTAGAGCTCAGAGAAGAGAGCTTATGGGTCACTAGCGAGGAGGTGGATGTTAGTCTAAACGCTTTCTTTCTCTTGACTTGAATGTTATACTCTTGTTTTGAACTCAAATTTGTCACTTGGTCTTGATCTTGATTTCTTTTTTCTTGATTTTTTTCTGACTTGATTTCTTTTTTATTTTTGTTTTCTCTTTAATTTCCAAACTTCTAATGCTTTTCCCTCTTTCTATAATATTTTTCGAATGTTTATGATGTTCTACCTAAGCCACAAAAGTATCAAATTCCTACTCTATGCTGGAATATAGAAAGTGCATAGGCATATGGACTAAGATAATGCAAAACGTGGATGCTCTGAATAGGGCAACCAATCAATCTTTTTGTTTAAAGTGTGTGCAACAATGCAAAAATTCAAAGAACTAAAATGGTGGTACGTGGAATATTTGATCTGACGCTGAAGTTCCTATTTTCTCTTCTCAAGGAGTGGGTGGCATGTTGAGGATCACCACGCAACCACCTCCCTTCACGTCGGGTTCAGGTGCCGGGAAGATCAAGGAGGTCTAATACAGGTAGGATGATCATACGTACGTAAGCTTGCACCCTGAAAAGAGAGAAGCTCGAAAACGCTCTATCTTGTGGAATAGAACAAAGTCGTAGAACATATGCATCACGAATGCAGGAAGGGAAGTACACTGCTAGGAAATAAATCACTAGATTGATGTGTCGAAGAAACTACAATGAATATACAATTGATGTCGTCCAATAAATCTCAATAATACAAGATATTCCGCTATAGTGCGAATAAACCAAATACAAGATAGATTTCCCTCTATAGTGTGAGAAGCTGTCCTTCAACTTCTCTTAGGTCTTTGCGATTGGATCTCTGTTTCTTTTCGGATCTTCAATCAGCATTTCGCTTTCTTGACCTTCCAAAATCACACAGTAACCTCTAAATCCCATAGCAACCTCCAAATCTTGCATCAACTTGGAGACAACCCGTGGGGGTGTGAAAAAAACCATCATTAGTACTTTTGGAAAAATTAAAGCACACTCTTAAATAAAACTAAGCCTTTATTTACTTTATTTTTTATTTTCTTATATTTGGATTTATTTTCCTTTATATATTTATTTTCTCATAATTATTTTCTCCTTCTTTAGTGCCGATTCTTTATAACAAGCAGTCTCTATATCATCATGTTTGGGTTTGTGAAAAAAATATCACAACATTTCTCCCATGAAAACTCTTTTTATTCGAAATTCGCACGTATCTCTTTCTAGTGAGTAATTTGAAGTTCAAAAAGAAATTTAAACAAAAACGCCTCCCTCCCGTATCGTACATGGTTTATAGGGTTCAAATCATTCTAATAATGCATGCCTCAATATAAAACAAATTCCAAGTCGATATATCTCAAGGTTGCAAAGGATAGAGAGAAAACCTCACTTCTGTCCATTAGAATATGCTCAATGATTTTTCTCTTTGTGGGTTAACGTAGAGTATCTCATATGTGTAATGAGTCATACCAGACTATTATGTATTATGCAATGATCTCAAGCAATGTCATTGAATCAAAAACCAAAAAAAAAAAAAAAAAAAAAACCAATAATCATGTAGCACTTATGTCCAATGGCAAGGATCATAAGTTCATAACCAACCACCACAAATGGAGAGTCCCTTGAATGGCCTGATCTTCCATCCCTCCTCGAGAGCGAATTTCCCCCTCATCCCCTTCCAAACCTGGTGTGAGACTCCCCCCCCCCTCCCGATGCTCTTTCTATCTCTCTCGACACAACATTAAAACAAACAAATCACTGTAAACACAAATCCTAGCTTTCTCTTTGTTTCGCATCACTAGAAAGCATCTTTTCAAGTTCCCTTTCTAATGGAAAGAGGAAGAGAGGTGAGGGAAGAGAGAGAAAGCCTCTCCCTCTTACTCTTTCTCTCTCTCTTGGTGATAATGGAGAGCATGAACAAGAACTAAAAAGCATAAACAAGCAATGTAAAGAATGGACAAGAAAAGACAATACCTGGAGAGAATCCATAGGGAAAACCAAATGAGCATGAGACCTCTATTTATAGGTTCCCCCTAGGTTCCTCTCTAGAATCTTCTAACCTCCTCATTGATTCTTTCTATTTTTGGAACCTTCTTGCATAGTCTTCTCTTATTTTTCGGAAAATTCCATGTTTTATTTCTAATTTGGTTTTTCTTCTTTTATTTTTCTAATTTCCCTTTTTCTATTTTTGTTTCCTTTTCTTTTTCTCTTTTTAGTTTTCTTGGATTAAGGTTTGGTTTCACACCCTATGTACAAAATTAAATTAAATCTAAGGGTTATACATAGGGTAATTGACAAATCTAAGGTTCCAATCTAGGGTTTCAATCAGGAAAAGCTCAAGATTGCCTATGATCAGGGTCAAGCACATCAATGAGAGGATTTATTCACACTTATGGGATAAATTCCTAAGGTTTCTAAGGGTCAAACCATAGGTTTCAAGGGTTTAGAAGTTAGTTTCATGGCTATTTACAAATATACATGTCTAATCTACATAAATGACATAGTTTCTCATCTCATAATCAATCAATTTAATCAAAACATGCACAAAGTATAACTCTTTCCTAGTCGAAACATCATATCACACCTAGAAAATTAGTGAAATGAACTTGAAAAACATTTTGAGGTACAATACTCTAAGGGATTTCATCTCAACATCGCTCTTTGCCTCTTCCAAAAACTCTTCGATTTTGAACAAGTCCATGGCTAGATACAACCATTTCATAAGAAAAGATAGTGGGTGAGAACTCAACCGCTAGAAGAAATGCAACAATGAGGTGGGATAAGAGTGCTTTGTTTCAAGTAGACTCCATGACACTAGTATGGAGAGATGAAAGAAACACATTTGTACTTCTTGAACACTATGAGCAGGTTGTTTTTACCAAAATTGAAAGAACCACAATGCTATTTGTTTTACAAGTCCCTCCATGTAGAATATAAATTTGTGAGGACATAGATGTAGATGAAATTCCAGCTACAGTGGACTCTGAGATCCATGCAATAGACGGCATCATGTTCCCAGAAGAAGAGATCTTCAAAGAAGATAAAGTATAGGAGGAGGGAGCAAATGATATGCTATATGAGGATGACTATTTGGAAGGAGCCACTATATCAAGAGATCTCAAAGTTTCCAATGTAGAGACACATATCCTCTGTGCATGAGATCGCAAAGAGGATGCTAGAATAGAGGAGTTATAAAACACGAACTTATACATACTTATTTATGTTTACTTATTTGCTATGTTTATTTGTAGAGTACTATTTTTCTATATTATCATTATCATTAATATGCTAATTATTTTACTTTACTATTGAAGAGGAGGATGGGAGACAATCCACCATTCACTCTACATCTCCTGCTTCATAGGTTGTTGCCTCATAGTATTGGATATCTCATGGCAGTGCTCCTATCAATGGCAATCCCTTTGATGGGACTACTCTGGTTGTTGGCACTCCCTTTGGTTGGACTACTCCCGTCAATAGCACTCCCTTTTGTGGGACTACTCCCTCCGATGGCACTCCTGGCTTTATGAATCCAGCAACACCATCTTCTCAGACATCCCCTAGTGAGTCCAAAAATTGATGTACATGCAAGCATTGGATAACAAAACATGATACAGGCACTAGTACCATAATTTTATATTTGGTTCATATATGGCAGTGTTTTGCTACATTTTGTATTTGGCTCATATAGGGTACTGGTTTGCCACACTTTTGTACATGGTTCATTTATGGAATATCTCTTTTTTTACATGGTTCATTTATGGAATATCTCTTTTGTACATGGTTCATTTATGGAATATCTCTTTTGTACATGGTTCATGGTTCATTCTACTCCTACATATCTCTTTTATGTTCGACAATGTGTTTTTTTTATCAAATCTTCTTTTGGCTCCCAATCATCTAAACCCTAAATCAGCAACCACTAGAGTACATGTCACATGTACTCAATTTCTTTTGGGAAAATTGTATTGTCATTTGCTACACAACAACATTATCATGTTTTTGGAGCAAGAGCCAACATACTCTCCCCAGAAAACATTTTCCAAATATGGTCATCGGTATAAGTGCTCGTATGAGTCTCAGTATGCCCATGGCCATATGATTCTTATACGGAAAATTTTACCTAGGGACATACTAATGCTTATGCTGGTGATTTTGATACTAACACTTGTATAAATACTGATACCATCAGTTTGCAGGTAAATATCAGTGCTTCTGCTGATGAGAATTTATGGACCTTCATACCAATGTTTATGTCGGTGGTACTGAAGACATATTGATGCTTATACCAGTGCCAATATTGATGCTCATACGAGCTTTATCATACCATTCTTTGATTTTGTTGCATTAGCAGAGTTTTGCTTACTCAAATGTTAAGGAATTTGGATTTCCTTTCATCATCAAGTGAAGAGTAGAAGTAAACCTCTAAGATGAATGTCATCGAGTGTTAAGAAAATTCATCACAAGTGGACTATCTTGAAAGATTTAATCACTAGAAATCAACTAGTCTTTAAAATTTTTGATCCCTATGAAAACATTGTCCATTGATTCTAACTGTTTCTCAAAACATTTAAAAATACCTAAAGTATCTCTACTTGACTTGTATTAGACTTGAAGACATTTATACTAACAAACAAAAAACAAACTATTATATGCACGGCGCAAAAGGAAAAAGATACTTGCACAATCACTACAATAGTGCATTTGGAGGCTGAAACAAGCTCAAATCAGAATTTTGAGTTGATTCGCAGATTCATGTTTGATTCTGAGACTATAACTAAAGGGCTATCAAAGACACCCTATAGAAAGTGGTAACTTTTTTTGACACGAAATATTGGGTTTTGAGGTCTATGAATGCACATGAATATTAAAAGAAAGAATAGTAAGCTTAGTGAACAAGAGGATATTCAACGTATTACCAATTTAATGTAAAACGTTAAGTGACCCATTAGTGATATAGGCATATATACAAGCCATTGTGAAAAAACTCCGAAAGAGGGAAAACGTGCTATGGAATTCCCAAGTCTATTCATCCACATACTTAAAAAAATATATCAAAAGCATGGTGGTGCGATATAACTTGCTTCTTTAGTTAGAGAGGTAATTCGAAATTAGATAAGTAGGTGTAGATTCAAAATCTACCAAGCATCTCTCTCTCATTAGATCTTGGTCAGAACATAGAAAGATAAAAGGAGTTAGGAAAAAGAGGTATGCATATGGCAAGAAGCTCAATAAAGAAATATTGGCTCATATTTGAAAGCATAAAATCAAACAATAACAATCTTATGAATACATAGATAAAAAGCAAGGTCTTCCCATTAGATATGTTAGGATGAGCATCCTTCATGAAGGATCACTCATTAATATGCATATATTTGGCCGTCACTTGGACATCTGTCCTCAATAGCCTTAAGGGTCATCATCATTGATGCATAAACAATAACTAATGTAATACGTTTATCACTTTATCTCAAGGTTAGGACCAACATTTTTCCTCTTAATGTGGCTCCTATTGGAATTGGTAATTAACCTACTCAAAGTTTTGGGAAAGCATCTATACCCATCCACATCACATGTGTTACCTTTAGTGGCACTTTATTAATGTTGCAAAACAGTGAGTCATAATAATTGAGAACAAAGACATGTTCTCTTTTTAAGATTAGAAGGAAACCATGAAATTTTGCAAAATAGCCTAACTTTCTTATTCCACCATGAAAATCCTAGTTTCATCTTCAATATATACCTTTAAAAGCATCATCTTCTTGTATCAAATTCTCCAAGTAGTAATCAAAATTAGTTTTTCAAGAAAAAACATGCTACCTAATTAGCAAGTTACTCCCATGAGAGCTTCCCATTCCATAGAATATGCCGAATAGTAACAAGAAAGAAAACTAAATACAACCTCTTGATATCTTGCTTACTCCAACACATAGATAATTGATTTCACTAATATTTACCACTTTCAAAACTCAAACAAAAACTTATATAGATTTTTCAAGGCTCAACATAGATAATACCACATCATTTGATCTTACAAATATTATATGAAGTTTTTTTCCATGGTGCTATTGATATTCACAAAGCTCTTTCAACTACCATTTAAAGAATATGACCTTCAAAAATCATAATGTGAATGAAACCACACATCTATAGAAGAGAGCAGAGCTCAATGTGGATATAGATGAGCACAAATAAACAGACAGTTTGAGCATTACATTGCAATGAAAAAATTATTACATAAGTGGAAGTTTACAAAAATGGATAGGTTTTCTACAATAGAAGTTGATTGTATGCCTGCTCCACCTTATGCACAACATCATCCTAGAGCACTTGATTAGTCTCAATAATCGTTTCTTCATCTTGAATTCTCTCTTCAAATTGATCCATGTTTCTAGGTTCATCTACTAATGGTGGCACCTGTTCCCTTGAGGTAGGCTAGAAGCTTTTTGTGTCATCACTATGCTTTTTGTTACCTCTTGTGTCCTCGTGTGGGCACTCATTAATTCCCATTCTCATGAAACTAGCTTGGGGTTCCTCTTTATCTACACTTATGCAATGCCTCAATAATTTTAGCACACATGTAACTATTGTGCTTGAAAAAAATAAATCAATTAGAGGTGATCACAAAACAAATGTGGTTGAGTAATGTAGCAAACAAAATTACCTATGGCTTAAAATAAGTCTAAGAACCAATCATCATGATTATAGAATAATTGGATCAACCTCATTACAATATTTTGTGGCTTCTCATAAGGATTAACCAACTTCTTGTCCACTGCCACAGGAACAAGCTTCTTTGTAATTGTAGGAAACATTAGTCCATTTGAAATTCTATTCTCCACTTTGAAGCACTTGATTCCAGAGAAAAATCTATGTCTTGGGGTGCGATTTACCTTTTTCTTTAATCTGCAAGCAATATTGTAAGTAAAAATGTGCATGTGAACACAAAGGAAAAATCTAACAATAGAATGAAGGTCATAGTGAATACCATATAGGGCACTCTACTTCAGAACATCTTGACTACAATGCTATTGAGATAGAGAAGGATTGGCCCCTACTATGGAAAATAACAGTCCTCCACAATGGTGATAGGGTTTATTAATTCTCTGTTCTAACCAACTATATCAAATATGACTACACTAAACACAATAACATGCAAGGTTCTTGGAATGGACACGGGTCTGTAACCAGAGGCCCTATGATATTTTCCCACACCACACATTAATCAATCACTTCCAGAACTTACTGAAATAATGTCTTATCCTTCACATCTTAGTGCCTTAAAAAATCCATCAATTATATTCACCACGCAAATCACTAATCAATACACCATGCAAATCTCTAAGCGTTAGTTTACTCAAAAACATCTATCTTCCACTTAATGTTAGCACAAATAATGTACTATCTGATTCACTTATTCTGAACTTTATATAACTACCACCAAATATATGATTATCAATGACAATATAGAAGTATCACATTAACTTTCAATGAGGACTTCTTTAACTCTTTTCCCACAAAGAAAGATGAATCATTTATGTGTCACTTAGCAATACCACATTGAAAAGAATAATAGTCTGAATAAATGTGTTCTGCACATGTTCGCTCTGCCATAAGCACTACAATGCAGACTCGCCATGTGTCATCCATAGAGCAACATGACTACATCCCCTTTTGTATTAATGTTGGAGAAGGGTTATAGCATTTAGGCCATTACAATGCTTCACCAAACTATTCACAAAATTACAATATGAAAAATGACAAGAATATCTAGCGGCCCAACAATGGGATGCACGGTGGACTCGAACCCAAAATACAGACTAATCTTCATCAATAATACCCTGTATGTACATAGTGCATGCTTCTTATGCTTCATTTTATTTTCTCCTACAAAGCCCTGAGTAACTTCTATACATCCTCTCGATCTAACAATTGGGCATCTTGACTAGCTGAACTTGAAGCGATAGCTTGAGTAAGCAATTGTTGCCTCTGTTCTTGCAAAAAGGCCTCTTGAAGATAGAAGTCATTCTTTTAGGCGATAGAGCACTAGAATTTACTTTTGTCGATCTCGGCTTGGGTTCTTGACAACTTCTCAGTCTGAATACCTAATTGTTTCTAGAGTCTTTCCATCTGATGAGATTGGAATTGTATGGTCTTGAAATATGCCTACCTTTCTTTCTAGGTAGCTTCTAGCTCTTTCTTCAACTCAATAGAAAATCCTATTTCATCATTCAAGGCTTGTGCTTTCTAGAACAATTCTTTGTTTGTACTTCTATCTTACATCCTACTACTTTGGCATGAACATGTGTACAACTCTGTTTTAGAGTTTCTTTGTGGTAGCCTCCAAGATATAACTCGTGCAATCCAAAGCTGCCTCTTTTTTGATGAGGGCTCTATGTACCTAAGTCAACTCAGGTTCTTAACTAACAACCTATTGCTATAATTGTGCTTCATTAGCTTGAAGACCTAAAATTTCTTCTAGAAGAGGACTGATATCTGCTTCGAGAAGACCTGGATTATGTTGAAACTCCTATTGGATTGTTTGCTTGTCTCTAGTGAGTTATGATTGAAGGGTTTCAGATACACGTATCAGATAATGACCAATGGTGGCCGAATTCTGAAGGGAAGGTTGAAGAGCAATAGGCCATTCTATATATAAGGGGCTACTGTAGATGATTGGTGGGCGACAACAACCTCCTGGGACTGAGGTGGGGATTAATCAAGGGATTTTGGAGGTGAAGCTGTAAAAGAGGCACCCAAAGAATAAATAGTCTCATGTGAAATGATATGGGCATAAGGCACGGTAGGAGGAATAGGCTATCGATGGATAGGTGGAGAGGGAGGAGCATCAACCACAACTATGACTACAACCTCCTAGGCAACCTTGGATAAGGGAACAAGGTGGTTGGGAAGTTCCTTGATGAGAGTGGTGAGGATCAGCTGGGGTGATGAAAAAATTGGAGGAAAGGAAGAGATGGCAAGTGCCTTACGCGGGGAGCTACGAGGTGTTGTAAAAAATTTGCCCACTTGTTTGATGGTTCCATCTGTAGTAGATAAGCCCACTTCTATGATGGTGTCTTCCGCAATAACTTCCATCTATTTCAATCTGCGAATGATCCCTCTAGAAAATGACAATTTTATGTTTTGGAAGACGAGCTAGTAACTTGCTACATGGGTGATGATGCTGATTCACTCCTGATTAAAATCAAAGTTGGCTTGACTCGTGATTTAAGGAAGAGCTCCTCAATGTATTAAAAGAATTTACAAATGTCTTTGCTTGGGATTATAGAGACATAAAGGGCTTAGATCCATGCATTTACCAACATCGAGTTGTTTTAAAATTGGAGGCCAGACCAGTTAGATAATAGAGTTACCACATGAACTCTAATTATGCCCAATAGGTTAAGGAGGAATTAGATTGCTTATTGAAAGTTGGATTTGTTGTCCCTATGGAGCATGCTGAATGGATCTCACCAATAGTGATAGTTCCTAAAAAGAAAAGCAATTACAAATATGCATTGACTATCGCAAATTGAGTGCCGCTACGGTGCCTATCCCTTTTCCATTGCCATTCTTGGATAGCATGCTGGAAAATGTAGTTGATTGAGAGATGTACTCATTTTTAGAGGCTACAATTGGTTAGAACACAGAATTACAATTGGTTGGAACACAGAATTAGCAGGTCAATCCAGCAAAATCCATTACCATCTTGCCTATCTATAGGTGCTCGAATGGCTCATCATCATTAATAGACCCGCTAACCCTAAACCCATAAGGGATATTTGCTATCAGAAGGGAACAATGTTTCCTTGGAGCTACTCTACAGATGTTATTTACATCATCATAAAGAACAAATAAAGAGTTCAAAGAGGGTCCATTGGGTTTGAAAAAAATTTTAGTCCAGAGGACACTATGTACCTAACACCAACTTAGGGACTTGTGGAGAAAGAGACTATACCTCGATCCCCCTCAAGTGCATATAGTGGGGATTCACACTTTATTTATCAATCCGAGGAGTACCAAAACCTAGCCGAGTGTATGAAGACATGCATTCAAATGATGATCAATGCAAATGAGCTTCCCAGGAGTGTAATAAGGCTAAATCTATTCCAAACAAGGTTTAGGGATATGTTGAGATGTCATGATACTTGGAGTAGAAGCCAACAGTAAATTGAGCTTTTCTCTCAGCTCTGAACTCTGAATATAGCAAATAGTGGGTTCCTTTTGAAGCTCTCAAGAAAATGCATCCAATGGTGGTTGTTTCACTCAATTTTGATACTTCTGCTTCAAGTTATGAGCAAAATACTGAGTCACGGGAATGACCTTCCTACGCTTCAGCACTTGCTACACTTCATACACACCATAACAGCAGAAAACAAGCACTTTCATGGATAGAAAACACTTCCAAACACTCTCTTCAAGCATCACACATGCACATAAGCTCACAAAGAAGATGATATAGAGAGGAGAAGACACAAATTCGAAATTCTGTGCTCTTAATTCTCACAATGGCAAAAAATCTTTAGAAAGAGTCACAAATTGACTTATATACATGTGCCCTAAAAATGGTCCTTTCACACAAGAGACAAGAACTTTATTCACTAATAGGTTAATTTCCTACTAATTTACATGGGTGAGCTACTAATCTCCATGGGTATGCATCTAGAGAACTCCTCTAGTGCATTTACATCGGAAAATATGTTACAAAATGGCTATGATACAAAAATAAAGTGTCCAAATCGGAAACATTTGGGGCCCATCTTTTTTTGCTTTCGCTCTTCTTAGCTCTGCAACACTCTCCCCCTCTTTGTCTCTATCGTCCCTTGACAGGCTTTGCTTCTCTTTCGTAGCTTGTCGAAGAATTCTGAATACATGCATCCAGAGGTCGAAGAAGCGATAAGGACTGTCAAAAAATTTGTTACTTTATCCGAGGTATGTCCTTTGCTTCTATTTGCCCCTTGGTATTTCGTACATCACAAATCTAGATTGCCGTATTCAGTCGAGCTGCCACGCATGCCATCAGTGGCTAAGAATGTGGTATTCTTAGTCACTCTCTTCAACTTTTCAGCCTCTCCCCTTTCTAGCTTTTGGTCTTTTGATTTGTCTTTGTCTTCGCACATCTGACCCTGTTGAATTGCTTTGAGTCCGTTTACTTTTTTTCCACCGCACGCTATCAGCGGGAGGATTATTACCTGCCAAGTATCTTCTTGCACTTCTTCATGGATACTTCCTGGCCCTGGTCCGTCCTTCCCTCCTGTGTGCTTTTCCTTGATGTGTGCCCTTGCGGGGCTCTGTGCAGAGATGAGTGTTGCATGCCCTTGCGGGGTTTCTTGGAGAGATATATCTTCAAATATAATCTTTTCAGTAAAGCTTCTTTCTTGGTCTTCTTCTTTTCTTCTTTTTGTTGGACTCTCCCTCAACAGTGCCCCCCTCCTGAACTCTGTCCTCCCCCACAAGCTTTGGAAGTCGGCGGGAGTATGTTCTGTAAACTTTTTGCTCTGTCTAATTAAGCAGATTAGCTTCACGTATCATTAGTTGCTTCCACTGTTCTACTTTCACACCATCATGTGGTGGCTATCTGTGATCAGCGAAGAAGCTTAATTCATATGCCACTAATCTGGCATTCAAGTTGGACGACATCTTTAAGAAAATTTCTAAATCAATTTAAAAAAACCCTGTGAAAAAGGCTTCCTCGAAGGTTTGCATATATGTACTTGGTAAAAACATAAGCCTAGAACAATATGCCATTATTGTGGGTCGGCTTGGCATAACAGACAAATAAAAAATGAGGATATATGTGCCTTGATTAATACCGATGAAATTTAAAAACGTATAAGCCGCATGCTTGAACACCTTCAACACTATAAGTATCATGCTGAGGATTTTATTCGTCATCTTGATAGTTAAATTGAGGATTATTGCATAACAATGCAGCCACAATTCAATGGTTTTTACCATGTAATCCTTTGTCGATAAATAATTATGAGGTGGACTTGGAAGTAGCGGATAGTTCAGCCACTGTTTATTGATCACACCATTGTTTTGCATATCCAAAAATTCTCTTGCTTCTTTGTGACGTGGTGTTCGACAAAATGAAGGATTTACCTATAATAAATACAGTGCTGCTTGCCAGTGCATCCGCAATGTAGGATTTTTCTCCAAAAAAATTCTTCTCCAAACAGGTTGTGCAGCTTCAAATTACTCTTGAGTGTAATTGAATGTAATAACTTTGACCACTTCATTTTCAAAATTTTTTGTCAATCGGGACACCAATAGTGCCCGTTCCTTCTGACCTATTTCTGCAGTATATGGCATGGGATGATCATCACATGGTTCCGCCATCTACTCTTTTATTGGAGAATTATAGATCGGGGGAGATAGAGGACATACCTCTATCTCATCAGTAGGATTCTCTAGTCGTGGCTCTACTGATGTCCCAATGGATACTTTTTTTTTGCTTTAGTTTCTAATTGTGCAAGACGTTCACTCTTCTCTTTAACTTCTTGCAGAGCTACCCGGAGTGCATCTTTTGCCGCAAGTAGCTCATTACCAATCTCTACCAATTGATCTACATTTTCACTATAGCTCACTACGCGTTTGGCGTTTACATTTTGCAGTTGCTTTTTAAGCTCATTGGTGTCATTAATGTACCTCATTTCCCATTCTTGTTTGAGAGCCTGCTCCTATTTCAGCAAATCAGCATATTTTGCTATTTGGTCAGTGAATTCTTTTTGGTCACTTGCTATGGGCTCTTGTTTTTTTACAGGTTGATCATAAAGTAGTGCTTTCATCAACTCTTTATTACTATTGTGTAGATTATCGTTTTCCTCCATATATACTTTGAGCTAAGTTTCTAGCAGATTGCTTCTAGCTTTCAATCTCTCTTTGTCTACTTCACTTGCTTCATGCTGTCTTTGTAAGTCCATCAGTTGTTCCTGGAGCTGATGATTCTGCTCCATTAATGTAGTGTATTGTCCTTTGACTTCAAGTAGTTCTTTTTCTTTTGCTAAAATATCTTGTTGGGCATGAATCAGCTGTGCTAACAGTTGCTCAATCATTACTTGAAATGGATTCTTTTCCCGCATGGCCTTGTCATAATCTGCATCCATGTCCATCATCTATTGTTGCATATCCATAGTTGTTTGTATCATCTGCTTGACGATGGGTTTCAATTGAGTAACATTAGCATTTAGCCATGTGGTAGGGATGCTAGGTTCTTTCCCCTGTGCCACATGTAACGTAGTATCATGGGGCTACCGAATATGGAGTTGTATCCTTGGCTCAGCCTCCCTATGGTCAATCTTTCCTTGTGGTGTATCATCAGGTACTTCATTCACAATTTGTTCCCTATTTTGTGGTAAACTTTCTTCTTTGTCCATGTGTGTTTGTATTTCCTCTTTTACAGGTGGCATTGCATCTTTATTTTTTATTGGAGCGTCCTTGATGCTGATTCTTGACTGATCGTTCAATTGAATAATTTGGACCAGTTCAATGGATGCTTCTTGGTTCGTTGCTTGTGATTGTTGATTGTCAGGTGTTACCTCGACCTGATTTATCTCCGTCCATTCCTCATTGTTCGTTTCTATTCTCATGTCAGTGTCTAATGTGTCTTTCTCAGGGCTAGATTCCTCATTCGAGCTCAAATCTTCTAATCCAAGTTCTTTATATCTAGCGGTTTGTTATGGGATATGTTCTTTATTATTTTGTTGCTTTCCTTGGCTTGCCTCTCTGTATTGATGTCCTTGAACATTTAGGTTCAGTTGGCCCTACATATACATATGCGTCTCTTCTAGAGCTGCAGAGAGGTCCCTTTTTGTAATTGGCTGTTGCGTCATAGGAATCTTTGGTAATGTATGTGTCCTCTTTGATTGTGGTGTCTCTTGGGCTGCTTCCCCTCTAGTGCTTTTAGTCCCTCTCATGGATTTCTTTGAACTGGTTCCCACTTCTTCAATGCAAATTACTGTTTTCTTTTTCTTTGGCACACTAGCTGACCTTACATATTTTGCCGTCTCGGTTGAAGTTGGCATCAAGCGTAAGTGCTCGTTCATTTCAAGTGCCTCATAAATTAGCAAGGTCAATGCCGAACTTCCATTCAAAGACTTTTTCTGACCCCACTTTTTCTTTGCTTCGAATAGGCGGTCTTGAATATATGGAGTCATATTTACTTTATTTCCAACTTGCCTCATTGCATGGGAAAGTAATTGCATGAAACTTTTCTGAGGTGCTGTATATATGTGCATACTAGGAAAACAAAAATGCTGGTGTACCAATCGATTTGAGTCTTCAATATCTATTCTGTTGATTTCCAAAAAGGTTCTCTTTTTTGGATCATGACATTCATCTTTGACCTTAGTGAGGCCATCTTGACTCCATCCAAAAGCTCTGTTGATTAGCTCATGAGTGAATCGAATTGTTTTCCATGTACCCACTTTCTCAAGCACTTTTGCTCTCGGGACTGATGGCTTATTTGATGCAGACTCTAGCATATTCATCACTTGTGTGCATCTCTGCAAATCTGGCAGGTATATTGGAAGTCATAGGAATTCATCAATGCCAGCCCTTGTCCATACATCTGTCATGCGTGGTAATCCTTGTATGATAGTCTGTAAGTCTTGAGACATAATCGGAAAGTAGTGGTCTCTATCCATAATTTTAATGGTGGCCATGAAAAGTAGCTCTGCCACTAGTTGATCGTCAAGAAACCAATGACCTCTGGCCTTAGTGTTTGATTCCAAGGGAAGAAGCAGGACCTCTTCCTCTTGTGTAGCCCCGGAATTAGACGATGCCATTTGCACTCAGTACATACCAGTAATCAGTGGAAAGTTCGTATCAAGAATCATCCTTCACTTATCCTTCATAAATTTGGCAACCCTCCAAGTGGATTGTGTCGTCCCTTCCCCGTGGGTGTGAGAGAAAGTTAATACCTGGGATTGTTTTCATACTTATTTATATATTATTTATGTATGTGTCTGAAAGAAAACAAAAATGGTAGTTCATAGGCAAAGGGTTTATTGAATCATCAGTTATTTTCTTTTGGATTATTTTACAAGTGCTCTCCTATTTCCCAAGAGGGAAATGTGCTTCACTATCCAGAAGTAGAAGAAGAATGTGCCGAATGCTTGGCCTTGTAATGTGGCCCTATTATGCATACTTTGGACTCTTGTAAGTCCAGATGTGTGCAACCCAAATTATTTGGTCGATGTGTATAGATTGTTTTTCCTGTCAGCATCCAAATCTGCTTTACTCCATTGGGACAACCTTCATTCCCCGCTTTCTTGGAGAATGTAGAGCTTCTCACGCTGTACTTTTGCTTTGTCAGCCTTTTGAATCTTTGAATGATTTTTGTTGCGTATCTAGGCTCCAGCTCTATCTTGTAGTTGTTTGTCTTGTATTCTTTCACCTTTAGATCATATTGATTCTCCTTGTGCCTTGACTTGTCCTTTTTTATGATTGTCACTTGGGCACATGATTTGGGAATCCATATTTGCGTTCAAGCCAGCTGTGCACCTATTACCTTCTTCGGAATCCATACTCTAGCAGTCCTTTGTTGACCTTGGTGTCCAACGTGACTTGCATTCTTATTCTGTTGTTGTTTTTCATGTCGAGAGTAGTTCTGTTGTTGAAGATATGTTGTCACTTGATCTTTTCTGATCCAAGCCTATCTAGTGTAAGGAATGGGTCAGTGGCTCTAAAGTTAGCCATTGGGATGAGTTCCTCTCCTTATCGATATCTCTCGTCTCTCTCCCTCATCCACTCCTTTCGTTTCCTGATTCGTTCTAGTGCTTCTTGTCTAGATTCTTCTCGTATTCTTTCTTCCTTTTTGTGCCTATTTTTACCCATTATTAGTCGTGACCTTATCTCTTCTGTCAATCACTCTAAATATTTTTTTACTCGGCAACCACTGATATAGTTTGGCAATACTTGTCCATCTAGGGTTGCTAAGCTGATGGCTCCACTGGTAGATATACGATTGATGATCAATGGGCCATGTCCTCTTCAGCATGTTGCTTTGAAGTATAGACCAAAACTAAATCTCATTCCTTCAGGTTTTTGTCTTTAATATGAGCATCAAAATATTCCTTCTGTCAGCTTTTAACAGCATAAATCCCTACTATAGCTTGTAACCTTGTTTCATATAACTTTTCTATTTGATCCAATTGAGATGATAATTCATGTCCAGTCCACTCGTAAGTTGTTGCTACTCTGAGAGTGGGTACTAAGAAATCAATTGGCAAGATGGCATTCTGTCCATACACTAAGTTAAAAGGAGTAGTTCCTATGGCTGTTTTGTAGGCTACTCAGAACGCCCATAAAGCATGATGTAATTGCTTATCCCAATCAGATCTACCATTGTTAACAATTTTAGTGAGGACTATACACAAGATTTTGTTTGAACTTTCGGCCTGTCCATTGGCTTGTGGGTGATATGGGGCTGATTTCTTATGAATTACTAAGAATTCATTCAGTAGGACTTCTATCACTTCATTCACAAAGTGTGTGCCTCTATCACTCACAATTTCTATAGGCAATCCAAATCTAGTGAATACGTTCTCAAGGAGAAACTTGGCCATAGTCCTCGCATTGTTTTTCTTGGTTGCTTTGGCTTCAACCCATTTGGTCAAATAGTTTGTGGCTGCGATTATGTACTCGGCATGGGATCCTTTAGCTGGTGGGCTAATAGGTCCTATGAAGTCTATTCCCCATTTAGTAAAGGCTTTAGCACTCGTCATGGGTTTCAGTGGCATTTCATCTCTTCTAATTGGATATTTTGTTCGTTGGCAGGTATCACATCGTTGAACATATGTGGCTGCATCTTGATGTAGAGTTAGCCACCACATTCTTGCAAAGAGAATCATTTTTGTAGTTTTATCTGCAGAAAAATGTCCTGCTACAGCTCCTGTATGTGCCATCTCTAAAACATCAAGATACTCATCTTCATGAATGCACATTTGTAAATGATTGTCTCTTCCTTGCTTGAAGACCTGTTTTCCTATAAGAGCATAGTCCTTGCTTTGTTCTGTGAGTGCACGTTTCCTTGCTAGAGTAGCTCCTTCTGGGTACTCTTGGGTCCTCAAGAATTTTACCAGAGGCATGCTCCATCTTGGTGCTACTGTGGAGTAGCATAGAGTAGAATTCTCTTCTGGATTTCGTTCTTGACAAGTTGGGTAGGCTGATACATAGTTATGTGTATCCCTCTGCATGGTTGGCCAATATATGCCTAATCTTTTCACTGTTTTCCATGTACCCTTAGCATTTGAATGAGTTTTCCATTGATTTACATGTGCTTTTTGAAGCCACATTTCTTGTTCCTCTTCCTCCACGCATCTCATGAGTAATCCGATTGAGTCTTGGTGATATAAACTTCTAGCAATGATATGGAGGTTTTTAGTTTTCCATAGGTCTTGGTTTCTGTTTGGTGTGATCCCATGTTTAGGTCCATATGTGAGGATAGGGATCAACGTTTCTACCCATTGGGGACATACTTTGAGATTAAAAAGGTAAGTGTCTCACAGATCATTTGGTACTCCTGTGCGGGGTTCTCCATGTGTCATTCTCGATAAGTGATCTGCTCTAATGTGCATATTCCCTTTCTTGACTACTACTTCAAAATCAAATTCCATCAACAACAGAAACCATCCTACTAGCCGTCCCATATTACAAGGCTTATTGACTAATTACAGTAGAGCTTGATGATCAATGAAGAATTTGAATTTGTTTTCCAAAAGGTAGTGTCGAAACTTCTTCCCTGCGTACACCATCCCTAAACCCTCTCTCTTAGTCCGCGGGTTGAGCTAAGATGCAACCAATGGCAAACTTGGAAGCATCTACGTGAATATGAAATGGTTTGTTCCAATTTGGTACTCGAAGGATTGGTGTTGAGCTTAATCGGCTCTTTAATTCGTTAAAGGCCTCCTCACATTCTTCTGTCCAACATTAGGAAAAAAGGTGAACCCTGGATGGGCCTTTTAGCTCAAAGAGTGATTAGTGATGGACCAATCAGAAGAGGGTGGTGGCCACAGTCTATACCCTATAAAATACTAGGCTGAAGGGGGAAGAGGGGACAAGATTCCTCTATGTTCAGGGTTGTCTTCTAGAGAGAGAAGAAATCTCGTAATCAGGCTGGGCCCAAAAATTCAAAAATTTTTAAAAGTTGTAAAACTCATCATAATACCATTAAATGACCTCCATATCACTTTTCAGGGTCAAAAGTGCTATTTTTGACTTCTAATTCAAAATCCGTGCATATTTGTGGACTAAAAAAGTGACTTTTTTCAAAATGACTCAAAAAACTCTATTTTCCCTCTTCAAACTCCCATTTTCATACCCAAAACCCAAAAAGTCATATTTTTCACCTCTATTCCCTCCATACCATACAACAGAAGCATTGTTTCTCCTCCTACCATTCTCCCAACTTCTACAGCAATGACAACAACTCTTACTCCCATGGAAAGCTCCAGAGCTCGTAGGAGACCAAAGGACGAAGTTCACACAATGACGTGCCACAACATCAAAACAATGGAAGGAAGTTGGCTACCACAAGAGTTTTGCAAAGGTGCATGGGTGTACATGCAGCCATCTGGACTTGGTCCTCATCGTGTTCGAGATCGTGGAAATTTGGATCTTCATTGGAAAGGTAAGCTCTTAGGCTTCAAGCAGCAAACACATGGTGGGATGGTTGCTATTGTACAACATGTCTTCACAGTTTCAACCATGAAGTTAGAAAACTCCAATAGAATTAGATATCCAATCCATTGTGAGTATTTCTATTTTCTCAATGCTTCATGGTGTTAAATGTCTTAATTACTCATCTCATATGTTTTTCATTGCTACAGTCATATTTCCTTCTAGTTTAGTGGAAGAGCAACCACTTCATAGTCTCACAGGAACTTTCAAAGCATTACATGCAGACATTGGGGCATTAGTGTTTCCAGATGTACCTCCTGCTAAACTTATTCGTGAAAGGATCTTCTTTTACACTCACGAGTACATTGTTCCTTCCACAGATGGTGAATATGGAAGGTTGGAGATTATCAAAGTTGACTCTCTTCTTAGTTTAGAGTGGCCAAAACCTGATTTTTGGTCCATATCATCTTTCAAGCGTAAGATGGTGATGGACATACATAACTCTTTGAAATTCACACGCGTATCTAGATCAATAGGTCTTCATTGGACTCTACCAATCCATTGCTTTATTTTCATATTTCAAGGCATTCCTTTTGTAGAAACTCCTACAATGTTCCTATGTAAAGATATTACATACGAAGCAGTAGAAGGATTGTTAGGGGAAAACTGGGGTTATGTAGAAGGATTGTCAAAAGGGGATAGATATCGTTGTAGAATTGGTGACACAGGTATAGGGTTTCGCTATTTAAAACATCGCACCTCATTGTACATCAGATTTTATTATGATCGTTGGATGTGTAAACTAGGAGAGTGGATACCTTTGCAAAGCTCGGAGGGATCTTTAGCTTCATTTGAAATTAATGTGAAGTTACCAAACAATGATATGGAGGTGGTTTTAGTTAATCAACATTGGAACTTGGCCAACTTGAGAGAGCACTTACTTATCATGGGATATGATGATCTTCATGATTTCAAATTTCGAATACGAGGGAACAAGGTAAGAGTTGTATTCCATATTCTATCACTATTGTTCATGATTTGAAAATGTTTTACTCTTTTATGAATTGTCCACAGATTGGAAAGAGATTGGAAGACAAAATCAAGGTTCTTGCAGATTGGAGCATGGATGGAACTGACATTTCATTGTCATAACTCTTTTTTGTAAAGATACTGTGAAACCTGTAAACAAACCTATTTTTGCAATGAAAAATTTTTCACATTTGCTTCAAGGATATTTTGGCCACATTCTAGTTGTATCTGTAAATTCTCAAGGTTTTTCTTGAAAGAGCATTCTTATTGTTTATTTCCTTTGATGTGATCTCGAATGTCAAAGTTTTCCTTTTCAAGACTCTTATGTTTTAATTTAAGGAAAAGTCACTTCTATGAAAAAGTGGGACCCATCACTTAAAAATTCTAGAAAAGTTATAAATAGGAGTCCTCTCTCCTCATTTCTCACTTTTGCAACCACATTGAGTGTTAGAACAGTCTGCATTTGCAAGCTATGGCTTCCACCTCTGTACCTACTAAGAGTGCACGCCACAAGTTTCTAGAATTTTTGGAGGATTCAGATTACAAAGGTCAACATGACCTATATGATCTTCTCTCCAAGGTTCCTGACCTCCATGGAACCGTGCAAATGAATGCCGATGCTTTGGAGGAGCTACTTCAATATATGCAAGTTCATATATTGCGTTTCTCCATTGAAATACCACCATATGATGGAACTTGGGTTCCATGTGACCTTCTCACCTACATTCACAAAGGTGATGAGGCTTTTGCAAAACGATTGAAACGGTTCCAGGCAATTGCAGAGGAAGCAGGGCACCTTCTTGATGAAACTGTGCCACTTATAAGGAAATTGAATAGGAAACGCAAGATGGGTCCAAAATATCTTTCATTCATTGCTGCCACAATTTTCTTTGTGAATGAGGAACCAGAACCAATTCCTCATGAGATCCCTCATCTTCTTACAGGTGGTTTTGTCGAGGATAAAAAGGAACCCCCTCAAGAACCCTTGAATCTCCTATTAGAGAGAGAAGCTATTGAGAAAACTTATCCTCTTGGTGTGGATGATAAGTTGAAAGAAGTGCCTAAGCCATCCACCTCTTCGGAGCCAGAAGCAACTATTCCAGAGGTGGAGATTGAAACTTTTTCAGTGGTTCTTGTCGAGGGACAAGAATATTTGTTTTTACATGATGTAGAGAAGGCATTTGGGCTACGGCTTGATGAATGCCTAAGTTTGTTTTGTACTTTGTCAGAGTGTCCTTTGGATAGTACCTCTGAGTTGTTGGAGAAAAAGTGTTTGCCATTTGGTGACTCAGTGGCCGACACAATAAAATTGGTTTGCAATGACATACTCACAAGTGAACATGAACATATCACAGAAGAACAATTTAATAATGCACAAGAAAGGATATTGGAATCAAAAATTCCCTCCTCACCAGTAATCGAGCAGAGTGGGATGTCCCACTCCAGCATTAATTTACAACTTCAAGAGAGAGGAGAAGAAGAAGATAGAGTTCAAGATGTAAGTATCTTCAATTCATGTCATTCATTCTTACAAACACATGCAGCTACTAATCATAAAACTTTGTGCAGGAGGTGATTGAAGTCGACAAGTTTGCAGCAAGGAGCGGAGGTGATCGAGTGGCTCGTGGAGGTGGCTCATCCCTTGCAAACTACATTGGGAAACTTCCCAAAGACCATTTTGTAATTATCCATAAAGAGTTCAGTCCTCAGGGCCACTTCATGACATGGTGTCTAAAGGCCTTAAGTAAATTGCTTTGTTTATCAACCATTACACAGGGGAGTAATTGTATCTTTTTAGTTAAGAAATCCCTTGTAACTACAACCTTAGGTTCCAACTTCCGTGGAAAGGTCTTAGGCCAAATAGGTATATCTCTAGGTCTAGGTGTTAGAAGTGTTGATCAAATAGCAAACTCAATTTTGACTTACACCCTACCCATGGCTTTGGAGCGTCGAAAGAGAGTCATTGAGAAACTCAAAGCCAATTGATGTAAACAATTGAATTAATATCAAATTTTCACTTTGCTTTATTTACAATTGTCTCAAGTATTTCTTTTTCAGTATATTATCTAAAATTCTTTTGCACCTGCATGTGATGTATTGATGTCATGTAGGGCATTGGGAGGACCTTTAGTTTCATTCTTTTGGACTCTTGATAATATCCCTGTAGGTCATGATCCCCTGATGGTTACCTTACCCCTGAACTAGCTTTACTAGTCATGATCCCTCTGATGCACTTTCAAAGGTCTTGTAGGGCATTAGGAGGCCAAATAAGGCCCTGCCACAGAAACGCGGGAGAAGGCCCTGCAAAACGTTTGCAGGGCCTTCTCCCGCGTTTCTGTGGCAGGGCCTTATTTGGCCTCCTAATGCCCTACAAGACCTTTGAAAGTGCATCAGAGGGATCATGACTAGTAAAGCTAGTTCAGGGGTAAGGTAACCATCTTGAAAATATCCATCTAGTGAAGGTTGAGTCTCATGTAAGGTAACCTTGGGCATGTCAGGACCTTTAGTTTCATTCTTTTGGACTCTTGATGGGATGCCAAGATAGTTGCTCAAAAGACCAAGATAGTTGCTCAAGATAGTTACCTTACCCCTGAACTAGCTTTACTAGTCATGATCCCTCTGATGCACTTTCAAAGGTTTTGTAGGGCATTAGGAGGCCAAATAAGGCCCTGCCACAGAAACGCGGGAGAAGGCCCTGCAAACGTTTTGCAGGGCCTTCTCCCGCGTTTCTGTGGCAGGGCCTTATTTGGCCTCCTAATGCCCTACAAGACCTACATGACCTTAAATAAAAAAGAAATTTCAGTACAGGGATATTATCACTAGATCAAAATGACAAGATAAGAAAACAATCATTCATATATGAGAGATTATCACAAGAAAACACATGGAAATGTAAAATGACTGCTCATGTTTCATTCTAAATAATGAGATTATAAATGGAATAGAGGAAAAGTGCTAATGTTTCATTGAAAATGGCAATATTTACAAAAAATCTCTTGTCCATAGAGATCAGTTACAAAACTTAGCTACGATCACCCCTAATTCTCCTAGCTAATTGTATGTCCTTCGGTTGTATAGTGACTCGCTTAGCATGGATGGCGCACAGGTTGGAATCCTCTAGCATTGATATCAAAAATGCTTCAGCTGCCTCTTGTAAAGCTTCTAAAGCTAGAGCTTGGATCCTTAACCCTGCACAATACCTTTGTAACTCTTCTTTGACCACCCTTGCAAAGGGTCTTCTAGGTATGAGAAGCTCAGCTGTCTTTTGATAGTGCCTTATCTCTGCAAATGCCTTCGTATATCTTCTTCTTCGTTGTGGTGCTCTAGCTTGTGGTGGTGGTGGTGGTCTTCGTTGGACATTTTCTTGTGGTCTTGGTTGGGGTGGTCTACGACGAGGTTGAAAGAATTTCTTCTTCCGTTGCACGCGTCTTGAGCTTTCTCCTTGTTCAGGATGTTGTTGCTGGCTTTGCTCTCTCTCTTGATCATTGGGTATGGCCCCCTGATTTGATGGTAATGTCTTTCCCGCTACAGTAACCCTATGATTTGTAGGTATTTCTTCGTTACCCCATGGTGGCAATCTTTGACTCTCATCACTTGCTTGTGAACCTTGTTGAGACACATCCTCATGCGATTCATCAAAATCATCATCAGAAACTACCTGTCTATGAGCACGCTCCTTCACCCTTCTCTTTGTTGGTCTCTTTGGTGATGGAGGCTCATCATATGATGATGGTGGTGATTGGGGTTGATTTACGGCCTTTTCCTTGGATTGCCCATGTTCCACTTGTTCATGCAACTGTTCACTCCCAGAGGTATGGCCACCACCTGTTTCACAATGGGATGCAGAGTGCGAGACACTACGTCGCCTTTTGTGGTGATTCATCCATGGTGGCTTCTGAGTGCCTTGCACATAGCTAGGAAAGTTAATGGGATCCTTCCTTGCAGTTTGCTTTGTTCGTGCCATCCTCTATAGTGCTAGAATGTTGAAATGAGACAATGAGTCTCCTTTTATAATGTTTCACTTAAAAAGGTTCTGTTCACACCTGAATGGACAAAAAATAGTTTAAAAATTAAAAATTACCTGAAAAAATTGCAAAGAAGAGATTAGTGTGTAGCAAACCTTATGAATTATTCAGAAAATGCCATGAATGTATTAAATGACTTCACTTCCATGATGAACCCTCTCGTGTTCTTGTAGCTCGCCATTGAGCATGACGTAAAGGTCCCAATGATGACTTCCATTTTTCACTAGCTAAGTTGTGTTGATGAAATCTTGCAAGTTTTGCAACTTTCGACTCCTTGGCTCGTTCCATTGCATATGTCCTTGAAAATGCAGTACGATAAAACCAATTAAACATCTCTTCCATATAGTTTGATTGCATTGCACCACCACCATGTCGTGTGTTCTTGAAGTAAACACCTCTAGCCTTGTAATGTGACTTCTCCATTCCTTGTGTACTAAAAATCTCCAATGAACCATATCGATGCATAAAAAATGCTCCATGTGCAAATAAAATATGCTGAAATGATATAAGTACATATAACACAATCTTATCAACAAGAAAATTGAAAAAATAAGAAAACTTACAATGTAATGTGTAATATTGCTCTCTCCCCAAGATAGGATGAAACACTTTGCAAACTCCATTAATGTATCTTGAAACAACTGACGGTCATTTTTGTTGGAGCTATTAAGACTCATTAAACCTACCAACTTATCTAAGCATGACCAAACCTTCTTTCGCCTATTACTAAGGTCAATTTGAGAGTCATTATCAGTGGTGATCATGCACAAGTCTTTCCATAGCTCCCTGCATTCATTTTTCTTAGGGCTTACACCTGTTCTGAAAAATTTTCTTGCCTTCTTCCCTGTCATTGACACTTGTTGCAAACTATTTTGCGATTCACCAGGTTTTTTGACAACTAGAGTTACATTACCACCATGACAACCAATCGAATTAAGAAACTCTTCCAATTTTTTGATTGCTTGTACAGATTTATCAATTGGCTTCATGGAAAATGCATATTCTATGTGGAGCTTCAATAATCTATCAAATATTCTCATGAAAGCATGCAATGTGCAAAAGTGAACATTAACTAATGGAAATGGAATAATGGGATTCCAATCTTTATCTAATGTGTCACGGTTAGGTATTTCTAACATTGGACACCTTAGCAAAGGTCTATCCCATTCCGTGGAAGTAGGTGCATCTATGTATTCATCTAAGCTAGATAGTACTTTTTGTTGTCCCTTTGTTACTTTGTAGCCTCGAGTACAAAATGGACATGGATAACGAGCAGATGCACCTTGCTTGCAACCTAACATGCATTTGATAGTTTTTAAATCCCCACCCAAGTGCCAATCTATCTCAAAATCACCCAAGTTTTCTATGTGGAGCTTTGCACCATGAATTTGAGAAAGTATTACTTTAGTGATCCATGGGGTCCTACTAAAAATCCATGAAAGAACATCATTGGATTCTTTAGGTACTTCAATAGCACCTAACCACCATATTTCTTTCTCGGATTGAACACTATATGTAGACTTAGAGCTAGAGTTACAACTTTCATCAGATATGGCATTTCTGATAGCTTCATTCATGAGTGTCAAACTCAATCTCTCCATTTGTCGTCCCTTTATAATCTGGCATTCATCTAACTTCAATATAAACTGTAATTTGGTATTACAATCTGCATAAATTAGCAAAATCTTTATAACATCAAAATACAATGTATATCAAGGTAACAATAGTGCACATACCTGGTATAGTAGATTTGTAAAATTGAACCATTGCCTGTTGAAGCCTCTCCAAATCCACGAATATGTTGTTGTACTTTGTGTAAGGAAATCCATTTCCAACTGCGCTTTTCAACTCTTTTTTGGATGTAGATAAATGATAAATAGACATAGGCATAATATCCTCTATATATAAGTAGTTTCCAAGAATACTAGTTATATCTTCATTGGACATTGACTTCTTTAGCGATACCTTGTAAGGAGATGGAAACATATTCTGTAAAATACCTTCTCTTTCTAATGAATGCTTCAAAAGGTTGTACAATGCACTGTATCCTTTAGTACTAATTCCTGCTTCATCACATACCATCTGCACGTCTCTAGGAGTGATAATATCTTGTAACTTTTTTGTGAAATCTTTAATCACTTTCTTCTTGATTAGGTTTCCTATCCGTGACTCCAAAATACTAACCACCTGCTTGTTGGTCAAACAAGAATTTAATAACTTGAATTGATCCTCTGTTGTTGATGATGCATTAACATCTTCAACGAATGACCTACATAACAAGAAAATATATATATATATATATATACATATAAAGTCTTCCAAAAAGAGAAACGAATACAAGCCAAACCTTATTGCAAAAACTCGTCGTTTGCGTGCTCCACCACCAATTGAAAGAGAGTCAAAGGATGTTAATGATCGTCTCCTACGTCGCATCCCAAGTGGAGTCTCTCTCAAGTGTTGGACAGTGTTTTTGAATTTCTCAATTGTTCTCTCCTTTTCTTCCATATGCTTTTCAAGCTCTGCAAGCTTTTCTTGTAAAGATATGATTGTGCTTTCAAAAGTGACCAACCTTGTATGATTTAGTTGATATTGTTGAATCCAATACTCAGTAATGGCAGTTGAATGTGTAGATAATCGTTGACAATAACCTAAGAGCCCAGCTTTACCGGCACCGATGAACTGAAGTAAAGTTGAGAGGTTATGGAATGTTGGATGGTAAGAAGACATTGGATCAGGAGGGTATAATGAACCATGAGTCCAAAGATCAATATTCTTTTCTCCAGCTTCACGACGCTCATTTTGAGAGTTCACATCATTGTTGCATTGTGTATTTGGAGCAAACTCTCTGGGCACACGAACATGGATACTTGTTGATGCTGGGGCATGAGGACGTCCTAATGTGAGGTTTGTAATAGGTGTCAACACCATCTTTTCCAACAATTAAACAATACTGAGAAAGAGACCAGAAATTTGTTTGGAAGAGATGCTAGAGCATGATTTTCTCAAGAAAAGTTTGTTTTCTTGGATGAGGATGGGTAACAGTGTGTTTTTCCACTGAGAATAGCCAAAAATGTTGAAATTTTGAAAAAGTCATTTTTTGGGTGAAGAGTAGTTACGGATTTGATGATGTGGCACTCTACTTTTGGAGGGATTTTAAAAATATTGCTTTTTCAAAAGGAAAATTAAAAACTAAACTCAAAAAAGGTCACTTCTGACATATATATTAAAAAATGAGCCCTTTCAAGTAAATAAACACTGAAATTGAGACTTTAAAAAAAAAATCATTTTTTTATTCCCATACATGCTCGAGTTTGATGATGTGGAAAGTAGATTCCCTTTCTCTCTCTCTAAAAGAAGAGAGAGAGGAGCCTAGTAAGCCTTAAAAAAAGCCTACTCCAGCCTACTAAAAAGTGCCCTATTAAATGCACTTTGTCCCCTTAGACAACAGCAGAATGAGGCTTAATCCCTGAAAATTAGGGATCCTTACAAGGCCCATGCAGGGTTCACCCTTTTTCCTAATGATTAAAGTAAGACAATAATGCATAAAGAGGTCTAACAATTATGGCATACATGTGTATAAATCTACGCTACTATCCACAGTGTCCCATGAATGCTTGCACTTCTTTAGTAGTCTTTGGTCTCAGCAAATCCAGAATCACTTTGATTTTGTCTTCATCTGTGGAAATTCCATTTTTAGAGACAATGTGTCCTAATATCTTTCCTTGTCGAACCATGAAGATGCACTTTTCTGGATTGAGACATACTCTATATTGTTGACATTTGGCAAAAATCTTTCCTAGTTTAGGGATATGTTATGATCGCATAGCTGAATAAGTGCATAAATCATCCACGTATACTTCCATGCTCTTTCTCAAGAACTCCTTGAATACATGGCACATCAATCTTTGGAAAGTGGCTGGGGCATTGGTTAGACCAAAAGGCATAACCCTAAAGGCATATACTCCCCATTCAGTTGCAAAGGCTATTTTATGTTGGTCCTCAGGAGCAATCACTACCTGATTATACCTTGAAAAGCCATTTAAAAAACTATAAACTTCCTTTCCTTCCACTCTTTCCAAAAGATGATCAGTGATGGTAATGGGTAACTATCTCTTATGGTGGCAGCATTTACCTTCTTCAAATTAATGCATACCCTTCACTTGCCATTCTTTTTCAGTACGACCACCAAAGGTGACACCCATTCCATGTGTTCGATCTCATAAATGAACCCAGCATCTAACAACTTATCTATCTCTTCCTTAATTTTTGTTGAGTAAAGGTTGTTATATTTTTATGGTCTTTGTTTGGAAGATTGGCTTCTAATGTCATACGGATTCTATGGGCACAAATAGTAGGATCTACTCCTTTTAAATCCTTATATGTCCAAGCAAAGACATCCCTATATTCTCGTATGAGTCGTATTAACTCTTGTTCTTCTTCCATTGAGACATCATGTCCTATAAAAGTACATCGTTCTTCTCCTTCCTCCAAGGTTACTACTATTTTCTTGGTCTGTTCTTTGTTGTCATATGCTATTCTTGGTTGTGCTTCTCGTTTTGGCATTTGGATAGCAATTTTCCTCTCTTCTACTTCATATTGTTTGAAGTGGGCAGGCACTTCGAATTGATCCTAAGGTTTATTTTCTTCATCTTCTTTTTCTTTATCTAGTCCATGCTCTTGTTCTCCTGTCATTTCTTGATTTAATTCACTAGTTATGAAACTTATTCTTTGATTGTCACTTCCTGACTCAATTTGTTCCTGCTCCATTTCAATGCTCTCATAATCCTCCTTCCATTCTTTTTCAATTACTTCTCCTTCTTCAGCCTCTTGATGAACCACCACGTATAGGCTTACGTCATATCCTTCTTTGTCAATGCAGTCATTCATGGTTATCACTTCTTCGTTTCCACACACATCGAGAGTGGCTAAAATCTCCATCCAACCATGAGGTTCGAATTCTTCATCTAGGAGTATTTGAGGCATGTAAGCTGGATCTTGTACAGACCTAGCGACTCCTTGCCTTTGTTGCCATCCTTTCTTTCTTTCCTCTTCCTTTTTTGTAGTCTGACATATCCATAGATCAGTGTCTTCATTCATCCATGTTTAACTACTTGAACCTATACTATGAATTGACTGCTCCTCCTCCTCCTTATGAATCGGATTCCATTGCAAGGGGGGAACATCTTGATACGTGTATGTGTGGAGATTAATTCTGGTCATGGCTCATTCATGCTGTAAGTATACCGCATCTTTTCCCCAATCTTGCACTACCTTCAGTTGTCTCATGAACGGTCTTCTCAGTATCATCTCTTAATTGCTAGCCCTTTCAAATTGACAGATCACTAAGGTGTGCTCGAATTCGACTCCGCAGGTGGTAAAAGTTACTCTTTCCAACAGTCCCAAAGGTCCTTCAGTGTGTCAGTCTGCCATTTGTATCTTCATGCGTGTTGGTCTTAAAGTTGGTTTTCCATATTTCTCCCATATTTCCTTTGTCGCAATTCCTACTCCAGCTCTAGAATCTAAGATAGCTTTAGTGGTGTAACCCCTATAAGTAATTGGAAGGCATGTGTTCCCTTAATCTCCCTCGTTGAAATCTCCAACCTTATCGATTGGGATTTTGACTGTGGTCACTTCATCAAGCATCTCTTTCTCTTCTGACTTGGTCTCCAATTGAATGGTTAGCTTCTCCTTCAAATGTGGTTTTATCTTCAAAAGTTCTTCAAATGTCAGAGTACAAGGGGTTTTTACCTTCCTAAGATGTTGTATAATGTTCGATGTTTGGATTGATGGGTTTTGCTCTTTTTTTCTTCTTTAGGGAATGTAGTATAATTCTGAATTATGTTCGTATTCCCCTGTGTAATTTGGCAAAACCTTCACGTTGTCATCATCCTTGTTGCTCTTGTCAAATTTTAATAATCCTTCTGAATTCAGCTCAGGTATTGAGTCTTCAAATTCACCTTCTACTTCTAACTCATCAAAGGGTGGTTCCATTCCTTCCACTTTCTTCCATCTATCTTCTTGGACTCTTGCCCACAAGTCTTTAGGCCACTCCCCGTCTAGTTCGGGGACAATGGATCCTTCTCTTTTATCATCGTAGTAATTTCCAGCACATGTCTCACTTTCTTTTCCTTTCTCGGGATCATTAGGGATGACACACTCTTGGAATTCTTTTCAAAAATTCGTGATTTGGGTAGTCGAAGAACAGGTTTTTCTAGGGTCTATTGAGCTACTTCAATTAATTTTCTGCATATCTCCAACCTTTCTTTCTCAAGGTCACCTCTAGGATATTCTTTTTCATGTTGTTAAATGGTTGCTCCTCCTCTTATTCGTGCCTGGTACGCCTGAATCCACATTGCTAACTCTTCTGGCATAGGGTCTGCTAAAACTTATCCTTCCTCTCCTTTTTTATACTTTACCTTCTGATTTTCTCCTTCAAGTTTCTATTTTTCTTCTTGAACTTGTTCATTCTTTTCATTCTCCTTCTTTTGTTGTAGTTTCTTTTCCTTTATCCTGTTTCTACGATTCTTCCATCCTTGTGTTCGTTTACGTGTAACACTTTTCCTAGGCTCTTCCGAGTCTTCAACTACTTGAGTTGTAGGTATATTCACTTCTCTTTCGCTTTGATCATTTTCTCTGGTTTTTTCTGAGGTCTCTCTAGTTTTAGCTCTTATTATTGCTTTCAATGGCACGGTGTATTCCTTATCACTCCCTCACGACTCTATCACTTCTATCATGTTGATATGTACCTTCGAGTTAACTTTGTTGGGGTTCTTGGGGCAATCCCTAAAAAGGTGTTCTTTACCACAATCACTACAGTATCCTTCCCAAACTCGCTGCAGTGGTGGTGGGTTTGGCAATGTACATTCTTTGATAAAATGATCACCTCCGCATCTATAACAGGGTCCTCTAGGTGCAGGTAGTCTATTCATTGGTCAAGAGGGCATGGGTGCTCTGGGAGCTGTGTACATCAATGACACATAATCCTGCTCATATCCGTAAGAACTATCTGGCCCTTCCATGCTATATGCATATGGCTCGTAAGATTGTCCATATTCAATTATAGAGCTCTCATAAGCGGAATAATTCCCTTGAACATGGTCTTAGGATGGGTCATATGGTTTGTTACTTGCCAATGGCGTGGCTGGGACTATTGCTCTCTCTGGGTTTTCTTCAGGTTGAGCTATTTTCACTTGGACAACATTCTGAGCATGGGGCGGTTGTTGTCCTAACACCGACTGTGGTTGAGTGTATCCATAAGGTCTCATGAGAGGTTGTACTGGTCTTGACTTCCGATTGTAAGGACAATTTTCTGTGTTGTGATTTGTGTACTTTTGTTCTATACCACCATAATTCATAGGGCTTGGGACGGGTGGTCTATTGTAAGCATAAGCAGGTGGTGGAACTACTCCCCTAGTGCACAAATGAGAAGGATGATCACCTCCATAGTGCACACAAGGGGTAGTTCCTTGGCCCTCCAACATTCAATTTCTTTGCTACTAAGTCAGCTATTTCCTCTACATTGTTCTTAGAGTTTGACGTGTGTTGCTCTAGCACAATGGTGAGAACCACGTTAAGAAGCTCCACCTCCTTAATGTCAATCCATGGAAGAGATAGGAGTGATATGAAGATCGTGAATGTGAGATGAAGTGAGAGTGAAGGTGAGAAGCATAGAAATGCACACACACATACACACACACTATGAAGAGACAAGCAAGACACAATGGAAGGTGGGAAATTAGCTCTATTACTCAAGAACACTATTACAAGCTCCAAAGAACTCTAACCTCAAACAAGCTAACCTCAAAAATGAGCTCTCTAGCTCTTTTTATAGTTTCTAGACTAGTTTTGACCGGTTTCACATCTAGTGACCGGCATATTTAAAAAATAGGTCCTAGATGCTATTTGGAAGGGTAAACGATATCTAAAAATAACGAAAATTGGTATGCGCAATCTACCTAAGCTCCTCAAGCTCGAGGACTCCTCGGCTTGCACAAAATGGAGCTATGGATTACAAAATGGGGTTTTCTATGTTACATATGTTACAATTAGTGATAAAAATCACTGTTGAATGTTTGAAGAAATAATAAGAAACATATTTGTTTGAAAGATTGATCCGACTGGCTCCCTGCTCCGTCGTTACATGCTTCCGTGGTGTCTGTGCCTCTGGCTGCTTCCAACACCCCCCTTCCTCTCGCTTCTGTCGTCCCTGACAGAACCTTGCTGTGAGGTCTGCCGGATGTAGTTCTATAGGAGGTCGTGAGCGAGGGTGTGCTCGGAGATCCGAAAATTGGTATGCGCATTCTACCTAAGCTCCTCAAGCTCGAGGACTCCTCGGCTTGCACAAAATGGAGCTATGGATTACAAAATGGGGTTTTCTATGTTACATATGTTACAATTAGTGATAAAAATCATTGTTGAATGTTTGAAGAAATAATAAGAAACATATTTGTTTGAAAGATTGATCCGACTAGCTCCCTGCTCCGTCGTTACATGCTTCCGTGGCGTCTGTGCCTCTGGCTGCTTCCAACACCCCCCTCCCTCTCGCTTCTGTCGTCCCTGACAGAACCTTGCTGTGAGGTCTGCCGGATGTAGTTCTATAGGAGGTCGTGAGCGAGGGTGTGCTCGGAGATCCGAATGCCTCGGGCCAGGTCTGCCTCGAGTTTCTCCCAGTCGACTGGTTGTGGTTCATCTGAGGGTGGGAGTCTGTAATGCGTGGAATACACCAATTGTTCACAGGCAAATAATTGCAATAAGTGGGTCGGCCTGCTGATGAACACTTCGGAGTGGTATTCCCAGAAACCGGTGGTGAACATTTCTTCGAATGTTTGCTTGTAGCACGCCGGTAGGTACTTGACTCTGCAATGCCAGGCATAACACACTCGGAGCGATGGCGTCGTACTCATGTCATATGCAAGATCCAAGTTGCCATGCTCAAAGCCCGGGGTATTAACATGTGGTGCTTTGACTCGCCGGAAGACTTTAAATATCATTTGCATCATGTCAAATATCTTGACAGTCATATGCGCTGCTATATCATCCATATATCTCAAGCGAGGGAGCCAGTGACGAATCGTTGCCATCATGTAGCCAATTGTCGGTGATCCTGTAGGTGGCCTGAAATATGGGTAGTTCAGCCACTCTTGGCACTGCTTATTGTTTTGTACTTTGATAGCGAAGGCAGTCCAGGAGCGGCGACGTGGCACGGGTCCCCAACATGGGTTGTATTTTAAATGTAAAGGTGCCTTAACCCATGTGCTCATCATTTCAGGGTACTCCTGTAAAAGACGTGTACGCCAATCTGGTTGATAAATAGTGCCTTCTTGCGCATCCAGTGGCAAGTCTTCAGGCTCGAATTGAGTTGCATGTGATGGCTTCTTGCCAGTTCGCTTCTCTATGGCCAGCTGGTACTCGGCCATTAGCATGAAGTAAGGTTTGTATTGAAGCTCATGCCCGGATATGTACCTGCGTGGGGCCAATTGAGCAAAGTAGGGAGATTGCAAAATTCTTTCTTCGATCATGGCCATAGCATATAGCTGGGCCTCAACTCTAGCTGAGTGGGTTCTGCCCATTTCCTCCATAGTCTTCATCCATGCGGGGGTCGGAAGTTCATACGTCATCTGGCCTTCGACCGTGACTTGTCCGCCTGGGATGGGCTGTGGCTCGTACGCCTCTTCAAATGTTTCCTCCACCGGGATGGTTATGTTCTCGTCGTCAGCTGGGATCTCCGGTGGGGAGTCTGGCCTTGGTGGCGCTTCATATACTGCAATCCTTGATTCGAGGGTCGATACCTGGGCCCGTAGTGAGTTGAGTTCCTCTAGGATGGCAGGAGAGGGGTCCACAGGTGCTGGTAATTCTGCTGCTACTTGTACTTGTTGTGTTGCCGGTTCTCTGAGCTGTAGTAGCTTTACATGGTCTTCTAGCAACATCTTCATTGCTTCGGATGGGATTGCCTTGAATCTGCTAGGACTTAAGGGTTGTTCTGGATGGTCCAATGCCGCTTCCAAATTCTCTCTATTCTGCTCTTGGAGTCTCTCGTTCTCCTCTTTTGCTGCGGCTAGGTGTCTTCTTAGTAAGCCCATGTTTTGTGTTAGCGTTGCATTGCGGACTGTCTGGGCTCTTAATAGGTTATCCAGATCAGCAGTGGCTTCCTTGGTCTTTTCTTCGCTTTCTAGTTCCAATTTGTGATAAGCCTCATGTAATTCCTGGTAGCGGGTGTTCAGAGAGGCATTCTCAATAGACAATAAGTTAAGCTGCAACTGTAAGTCATTGGTTGTCCTCTGCAGCTGCTGATAATTATCACCAAGAGATGTGAACTCATCTCTGACTTGCGTCATACACATGAACATCTGTCGGAATGCATTATCTAGAGTGGGTGATAGTATTAACGGGGTGCTAAATGAAGATGTAGTTGGTGTAGATGCAACGGGAACGGGGAATGGGGATGGGAAGGTGGATGATGTAGTGATTGTTGAAAATTGTGATGTGCCAAAAAATGTTTGTGCTGTGAGTGAAGGTAGTGATGGTGCAGTGGGTGCTGAAATGTCCATGTCGGTGGACGTATCTAGTGCGGTGACCGTGAATATGGGTGTGATCGTGGGTGCGCGTGCTGGTGTAAATACGGGATTTACAAATGTTGAGGGGTAATTTACAAGGGGGCTGGCTGGAGCAGCTTGGTGGAAAGGGGAAAGAGGGGTTACAGTGGGTCGGGGAGGTGAGACGGGGGAGAAGGTTAACGGCGGGGGGAATGGGAAGAGGGGTCTTGGAGTTGTGGGGAAAGATGGAAAAGATTGATGAAGGAATGGGTTGGATAGAAAGGTGGGTGTGGGAAGGGGTAGATTAGGGCTAATGGGCGCGGGAATTGTGGGGTGAGTGGTCGTAAAGACGGTTTCTGCAACACCACCGGCGAATGAAGATGTGGGTCTGGGGGAAGGAGGGTGAAGAGGGGAGGCTGGATGGACGGGTGGTGAGATCGGTACTTCAGTGACTACTGAGGTTTGTACAGCTGGAGCGCGGGGTAGGGAATCTACAAAGATGGTTTCTACGGCCAACGAACTTTCGGGGACAAGGCGTGCCTCCCTGGCTTGTTCTGGAGATTGTGCTCCGGTTGGTACACGAATGTATTCGCCGGGCTTTGAAAGTAGTCGTACTCTGCGGGGGTCAAACTGTGGCAGTGGCTTTCGTTGCAAGTACCTGAGTGCTTCGTTGGAGCCTACTGATTTGACTAACTCTTTGAATCCTTTGATGTATGCGTCTTCGAATCCGCCTGTGACAAGTTCTTGTTCTATTATTGTTTGACTCTCTTCCTCTGTCAGCTTTTTGCGTGCCCAAAATTTTTCCATAGTTCTATACAACTTCTTGATAGCTAGTGTGTAAGCTGCTGCCTCGTAAGTTTCATCTTCATGGTTACTTGTATCGCCATGTGTGTCTGTTTGTTGGCCTTGGCCATCTGTCTGTTCCTGCTCTTGGGATTCATGTGTTCCCTGGCTAGCTTCGTCGTCTCCTTCGTCGTCATCGGTTGCTGTCCTTTCGTCATCAGAGCTGGACACGATCTGTCCTTGTGGCTGATCCCTGGGTGTGGTAGGGTAGCTAGGCCTTTCAAATTCTTGAGAAAACAAGTGTTTTTCTGAATACTGGAACTGATTGGAGAATGCATCGGGCATCTCAAAATCAAAGGTTTGGTCCAGTGGCTCTGCTTGTCCTGGTTCTAAATGCGGTATTGGAAAAGAGAAAGCTTCCGCACCAATAGTGGTGGGAAGTTCAGCTGCTGTGGTGATAGGTTCTGTGGTTGTGGCTGCTTGGGGTGCGACAGTACTGGTGGTGCGCTCCGTTACCACTGGTCTAGATAACCTTATGCGAATAGGTTGTACTGTGGGAGTGGCTGCTGTTGGTGACTGCTCTGGAGATGGTTGTGGTGAGGGTGATTCTGGGACTTGTAGGCACGGGATAGTACCTCTCATCCGCTTTCCGGCTCTGCCTTTGCTAGACTTTCTAGCCTTCCTAGTGGTCCCTTTGAATGCTTTCAATTCCTCACTAGTCATGGCACGCTCTATGGGTAAATCATATGCCAAGCACATATATATGATCCTGGTGAGGGCGCAGCATCCATTGATTACCTTTTTTCGCTCCCATCTATGCTGTGCCAAGTAGAGCTGATCAATTATCCAGCTAGCTAGATCAACTGTTTGCGGTCCAGTACATGCTAAGTATAATCCAAACCAGATTCTCTTGTGGGGCATGGTAAAACGATCCTGAGCTGGGAAAGCAAAGTGCTGCATGCATATCCGTAATGGCTTGGAAAGCTCAGGGGTTATAGCTGAAATATCCTCCCACTTAGTTACGTCACCACGCTTCATCTGCTCTAGGACTAGCCGTTCTTTCTCCGTTGGAGTGTGTGTTCCATGAATCTTGATGGCGGCTCTGATTAAATCCTTCGAAAGATAAAATCTTTTGTAAGGTGGATCATCCACTAAAGAAGGCAAAATAAAGGTTCCTGGGATGTCCTTATTCTCTGAGGCCAACAAAGTGGTGATTAAGTAATAACACCTATAAAAGTCAGGTTTGGGCAGAGGATCACTGAAATACTCCGTGAAGCTGGCTCTGGCCCAAACATGAGTTAAGTCCTGGGTGCTCTGTAGGCCTTCGAATTCTCTTGAGAAGAATTGATACTTGCCCCATGTGCGGTCATCAAATGTCATATTTGCTTCAAAAATGAAGTCAGCATCAGCTAATGGTATTGCTAGGCCTTGGAACCAATGAGAGTTACGGTGTATCTTCTCTGTGTATCCCATAGGTGGGTTATCAATTGGCATGGGTCCCGGAAATCCCTGGAACTCTGGCGGTGGAGCGGTCGGGTGGGATTCTGCGCGTAAAACATTGAGGGGCATCGCAGCCACGCTGGGGCCTGCTTCCGATGGTCCTGCTTCGGTTTGCATGATGACTGATGAGCTAATGGAAAAGATCTGCTACAAAAGATTAACACATTAGTATGGAAATTAATCATGATCCCATTAAGGTGAGACCGCAATCCCTTTCCATAACCGATGTGTAACCCGTGTAGCCAAGTGTCGTGAAGTGATGAATGCAATGATTATTTGCACAACTAATGCAGGTCTCTAGACACCTACATGGTCAGATTATGCATACATTTCTTGATGAGCCGTTATTATGCATGATGTGGGGTTTGGGTGTATGACTTTATACAAGGTTTGGTTGAGGGTGAATTATTACAAGGGTGGAGTTTAAATGGGGTGGGAAAATTGTTAGATAATGGGGTACAAGAAGACGTTTGGATACGTTTCGGTATCCATCTCCTAAGAGTCTTGGAGTGGGTGGTATGTTTCTGCTGAGGGACAAAAAGCGGTATCGGGTTTGGTGGTATTGAAGGATGGAAAGATTTCTGAGGGGTATATATTACATGGCTAGAGGGTTCGGCTATAATACATGGTTTGGGTACCCAAATCTGCATGGGTGTGGGTCGATTTGTAAGATACTTCTTGGCGATCCAAATCTTTCGAGTACTGGTACGTGTAGAAGAAGATCGAGGGGACTTTGGAGGCGAACTCTGCTTCTGTTGCAACTTTATCCTGTTCTCGTCTGCAGTGTTGCCAATAGCCTATGGTTGCTGTCCTTTTGGCACCCATATTTGTCTCGTGCCACTTGCTCTGTGATGTTGATACTTCTGCTTTCTTTGCCTTGTCTAGTGGTGTCGTCGGTTTGGGTTCCTCTGTTGTGGTTGACTCCTTCTAGGTTGGGTTTGAGAGGTCCATTGGACGCTCTGCTTTGGAAAAGAAGGGAGATCCAACACTTGCGTGACCTGCCCATTAGGAAGTGATTCGTTATTTATCTTTAATCTAGGCCAGTCCATAGCAAGTTTGGAAGGATGAGCACCGCAGGGTGTTGTGCTCATTTGGCCGCTGATGCAACCCACCTGACCGCTGATTGTGTTCAACTGCCCTAGCGGTTGGGTAGCTGCCCCTTCTAGTTTGCAGGAAGCCCCAGGGAAGATCTCCTATCGTTCTTCTGATTGACAATTGTCCCTACCCAAGCCCGAGTGGGTTGGAGTAGACGTAACGTGACTGGTTTGACCCAAGATCTTCCGGTCTTCCGTCGCATGCGTTTCATAGGGCCTAGGGTTACAAACCTCAATCGGCATGCCGTTAGGGAAGTCAAGTGGTATCACTCGCTTTTGTTCTAAGGTTCCAATCTGTAAGGAGCCTTGTCTAAGATTTAGGTCCACTGAGTGATTGTATAGCCAATCTTGGCCAAGGATTAGGGATTCTATCAGGTCGTCATCATGGCACACTAGTAGCTTCGCTGTCATGGTCACATCCTTAATGAGGATAGGAAGGTCCACCTCACCCATGCAAGGGGTTTCCATGCCTCCTAGCCCTATGAGGTATGCCTCAATTGGCCGCATTTCTATTCCTGAATCCTTATAGTGGGACCATCTTATCGCACTAGTCGCAGCACCTGAGTCAATTAAAGCCCTGAGCTCTTGGCAAGGGTTGCCGTGCTCTAACCTGACTGTAATGAATGGTCTCCTGTCCACTATGCTAGGATGAGTGGTTGACTTTACTTGACACATGGCCATGGGATATCTGGGTGTAGTTTCGAGATGGTTATAATGTTCTCTCCCTAGTCCTTGTCTTCTTAACTTCATGCGTTTAATGCGTTCTATTGCTTCTGCCTGAGCTTCCGCTCGTATTCTATTTTCTTCCTCCTTACGCTTCTTTGCCAACGTGAGTCGTCTGAGCATATCCTCAGTAAGAGGTTCCTGATATAGCCTGACTCTACAACCACTAATATAACTAGGCATTATATCTCCTTCTAAAGTGGCTAACTGTACTGCTCCACTTGTTGAGAGTCTGTTAATGATCATAGGTCCATAACCTCGCTTTTCTAACTTACGTGCGTGTTGCTTCAGCGTATATACTAGAACTAAATCTCCTTCTTTTAGGCCTTTATCTTTCACATGTGCATCAAAATATGCTTTCTGTCGCTTCTTCGCTGCATATATTCCTGCTGCTGCCTTTAACCTGGTTTCTCCTAATCGTTCCAAGTCCATTATTCTTGCTGATAACTCATGGCCGGTCCACTGATGTTCTTGTGCAACCTTAAGGGTCGGTATCAAGAAGTCTAAAGGAAGCACAACATTCTGACCAAAAACCATCTGAAAGGGAGTTGCATTGAGTACGGTCGTGTAGGCCACTAGATATGCCCAAACAGCGTGGTGTAACTGTTTGTCCCAATCTGAACGTTTGTTGTTCACGAGTTTCGTCAGTACGTTACAAAGGATCTTATTAGTGCTTTCAGCCTGACCATTGGCCTGAGGATGATATGGTGCGGATTTCTTGTGAATCGCCATAAAATCCTGTAACAAATATTCAATGACTTGGTTTAAAAAGTGAGTTCCGCGATCGCTCACTAGCTCTATGGCAGTCCATATCTTGTAAAGACATTTTCAAATAAGAATTTTGCAGTTGTGTGTGCATCATTCTTTTTTGTGGCTTTTGCCTCTACCCATTTTGTAAGATAATCTCTGGCAACAATAATGTATTCAGCATGTGTACCTTTTGCCGGGGGGTTAATGGGTCCTACAAAGTCTATACCCCACTTTGAAAATGCACGTCCGCCCATCATGGGTTTCAATGGCATTTCGTCTCTACGAGTAGGAAACTGAGTTCTTTGGCACACATCACATCTCTTGACATAGGTATGGGCATCCATGTGAAGAGTGGGCCACCGTAATCCTGCAAAGAGGATGGCTTTGATTATCCTATCGGGTCCAAAATGACCTCCTGCAACACCTTGGTGTGCGGTCTCTAGTATGCTCAGATAATCGCTCTCATGAACACATTGTCTTAGATATCCATCTCGTCCTCTTTTGTATAGGTTATCGCCAATAAGTGAATAGTCTTGAGCTTCCTGCTCCAAACTGCGTTGTCGAGCTAAGGTCATGCCTTGAGGGAATGTCTTCGTCCCCAAGTATGACACTAATTGTTCACTCCAGTCTGGTGTGAGAGACACATGATACAATGTAGCATGCTCTACGGGTGGTCTTTCACAACAAACATTGCATTCCTTACACAACCTGTAGACATCTGCTTCCATTGAAGGCCAATATACTCCTAGTCTATGCAGATTCTGTAATGTTCAATGTTTTGAATGATGTTGCTTTAATGCACCTATGTGTGCTAATTGCAACCAATTCGCATGTTCTGATTCATCTACACAACAAGCAAGAATCTTTTGATTATCCTGTTTATATATGCTTCCTGCTATGATTTGGTATCTTTGAGACTTGGTAATCTCTCCTTCTTTGATCTTTATCCTAGGATTCTTGGGTCCATATGTGAGAATAGGGACTATAGGTTTAGCCCATTCTGGTGCTATCTCAAGGTTAAACAAATATGCATCTGGTAGATCATCCGCTACTCCTTGAGGAGCTTCTCCTGAGGTTAATCTTGAAAGGTGGTCAGCTCTAAGATGTGTCTTTCCTTTCCTGACTACTACTTCAAAATCATGCTCCATGAGTAATAGAAACCAACGTATTAGTCGTCCTGTGTTACATGGTTTGTTGACTAAGTACAACAGTGCTTGATGATCTGTAAAGAACTTGAACTTATTGGCCAACAAGTAGTGCCTAAACTTCTTTACTGCGTAGATCATCCCTAATCCTTCTCGTTCCGTCGTGGTGTAATTTCTTTCTGCTACGTTCAATTGTCGGCTCGCGTAAGCTATGGGGAGATCTATGTTACCTTCATTCGTGGGTTGTGCTAACACACATCCTATGGCATAATTGGATGCATCCACATGTACATGGAATGGTTTACTCCAATCTGGGGTTGTCAATATAGGTGCTGAGCACAAGCGTCGTTTAAGTTCATTGAATGAATTTTCACATTCATCTGTCCATTCAAAGTTGGTTAAAAGAGAGTACAAAGGCTTGGCTATGATTGCATACATGTGTATGAATCTCCTATAATAACCGCAATGGCCCATAAATGCTTGTACCTCTTTCACATTAGTTGGTCTAGGTAAATCTGCAATTACCTTCACCTTTTCTTCATCCGTAGAGATTCCATTTTTTGACACAATGTGTCCTAGAATTTTGCCTTGTCTGACCATGAAAACGCACTTTTCTGGGTTCAAACAAACCTCATATTCTCGACATTTGTCAAGTATTTGTCTTCACTCTGGAATATGTGTCTGTCTTACATTCGAATGAGCACATAAGTCATCGACATAAACTTCCAAGCTCTTGCGTAAGAATTCCTTAAAAACATGACACATGAGTCGCTAGAAAGTGGCGGGTGCATTTGTTAAGCCAAATGGCATCACACGAAATGCAAATATGCCCCATTCAGTGGCAAATGCCGTCTTGTGTTGGTCCTCTGGAGCAATGGCTACTTGATTATAGCCTGAAAATCCATCAAGAAAGCTGTAAACTTCCTTGCCTGCAGCTCTTTCCAATAGATGTTCCGTGATAGGAAGAGGGTAACTATCTCTAATCGTTGCGGCATTAACTTTTTTAAGGTTAATACACACACGCAATTTTCCATTCTTCTTGGGCACAACCACAATGGGGGATACCCATTCGGTATGCTCAATTTCGTAAATGAATCCTGCTTCTATCAAGCGATCTATCTCCTCTTTAATCTTCGCAGCATAGTTATCATTGTACGTGTACGGTTTCTGTTTCGTGGGTTTTGCATCTGGAGTCATAGGGATTCTATGAGAACATATATCTAGATCTACTCCTTTCAAATCTTTGTAACTCCAAGCAAAAACATCTCTATATTCTCGCAATAGGGCAACTAGCTCTTCTTCTTCTTCAGTTGTCAAATCATGCCCTATGTATGTACATTTTTCTTCTTCTCCTTCTATGGCTACGATTATTTTCTTGGTTTTCTCTCAGTTATCATATACTTGTCCGTCATTCGCCTTTCTATTAGGCATTCGTACTATGATTCTTCTATCTTCGATTTCATATTTCTTGAAGTTCTCGGGTACCTCAAATAAAGATTCTTCTTTTTCTGACATGGTTTCTTTCTTCTTTCTTTTCTTGCCTTCACTCTTGCTAGTCACTTCCGTGGCTAACCTCACCTCATTTGTAATTTCCTCGTGTCTCTGAGTGTGAGTCTCTACTTCGTAGAAATATTCTTCCTCTGATGCAAAGGGTGGGTCCATGATAATTGATTCTAAATCGAAATCGCTTGCATCCTCAAATGCATCAGTGTTAGGTTCACACTCTTCTAGAATTGCATCGCCCATGATTGGCTCTATCGTGAAAACTGAAATGTCATAGCCATCCTCGTCACAGTGGGGTGTCCATTGTTCTTCATTGATGGCTACGTCCATGGTTGCTAGGATTTCCCACAGAAAGTCGAATTCCTGACGCATACATTAAGACAAGAATCTAAAGAAATCTAAAAAGAATTAAGACAGTAATAACAAAGAATCATTGACGATCTGAGCGTGTACCGAGTGTGCAAGGAAGAAAATTAATGAACCTTAGATCAGGCAAACATATAGGTAAGTCAGACCGACGAAGCCTTAGATCATCAGAGGCAAGTGTAAGAGCTACTGCACGATCGTGGGCTCAACAATTGAACACTAGTTATCCCTACCAGAGCTCAGATACTAGCGAATCAAAAATGGCATTTAGCACAGAAAGACCAGAAGGAGGGTCGAATGTAGCCTATTTAGAAAAACCAGAAGGACCCTATAGAACACAACTAGAGTTTCTCCGAACCAACCGATTAGGTGCTCGCATCTATGAGGATGGTTTGCGAAGGCAAGTGGTGCAAATGCACAACCCCGATCAACCCATTGGATTGGAACATCCAGTGGTGAAATTCGAGAGAGACGCGTACATAGACAAGGAAGGAACAATGTACATCTTAAGTACGCAGCCAAACAATACCAACGAGTTTGGCGTGATTCAACCAGAGACAGAAGCAAAATCTCAAGGAAAAGAACCATTAGAAGAGCCTAGAACACCTAGAGGGAAATCTGTACTGACACGAGTACTAATCCTGGATTGGATCCCTCAGGACAACAGAAGCATAGAGTTGTTTGTAAATAAAGAAACTGATGAAGCCTTTTGGAGATACAAGACAGAAATACTTAGTGAGGTAGGAATCATCACTATATACGAGTTCAAGGACCCGGATACACCTGGAAAGGTTGTATACCTGGATGAGACTTCAGAAAGAGTCTTTGTGGTGCCTGACCGCGCTAAAAACACATACACATGGAGAGGTGAATTGGTATTCCCTCCATCTAGAACGAAAATGAATACAAGTCAACAAGGGGCAGGAACATCCTCAGCCCATGGAAATCAAAGAGAGGGAAATAAAGAGAGATCGGAAGTAAGCTTCACTCATCCCGTAGGGAGAGATAGAACAACCACGGACACTAATAGAGCGGATAGACAAAGAGATCATGGAATACTAGGTGGTAGAGATGATTTTCCTCTACCTAGACCACGTGAACACGCAAGAACATTGAGACCCACACAGTTAGTAAAATCAATGAAGAATTACTTTGATGGGACAGGAGATCCCTATGACCACGTCGCAGAATTCAAGCAAGTACTAAGAGCCGAACAAGTTGAAGACATGTTCACGCAATACAATGCATTTGGACTAACGTTGAAAAATACAGCTTTAACTTGGTTCCAACCTCTGCAACAAAGGCAATTTAGAGACATCCATCACTTTTTAGAGTCATTCATCACCGAATTCTCTAAAAGTGGGATTAGACATGATACGTCTTCATTGATTCATAGCTTCAAACAGACCCCTCAGGAAACCGTAAGACTGGCAGGACGTAGGTTTAGACAATATGTTGAACGATGTCCAATGCAAGAGCTACTCTCACAAGCCAAACAAGTGTCATTGTTTCTAGATGGCTTGTTGAGCTCTAAACTGCGCTCCTACGTGTACCTAAAAGAACCTAGAACGCTAGAGCAATGTGTAAGAATTTGTATAGACATTGAGGACAACTTAGGAGATGAGTTGGAACTCTCAAAGGTCTATAAGGACTCAGACTGTTCATCTCTAGCATCCACAAAATTGTCTAGCTCAATAGAAGACCTAGCAGAAAAAGTGGCCCAAAAACTAGGAGTTTCTAGTAAACCTAGGGTGCTAACAAACAAGCGTTGTTACACCTGTGGTGGTGATCATATGGCAAATGTGTGTCCCAATACAACACAACCTCAAGCCAACCCTAGTGGCCAATACTGCACAATTGAGAGAAGATACACGAATCATACGGCTCAAGACTGTCCATACAACAAACAATCCGTGAGACAGAACTACCCGCAAGCATACCCGCAGCCAGGTAGGTATCAAGGCCAATACAATGCTCAGCCCTATTACTATAGGCCTCCTCAGAACTACCCATACCAGGCTCAACAGAGACCTCAACCTGTCTTAGCTCAGCAGCCACCCCCACCAGCGAATGTCATCTCAGTCAAATACGCTGCTGCAGAAGAGAACCTAAGTAGGGCCTTAGTGCCTTCTTCACCTTTGATCACAGAGAGTGATCCACACTCAAACAGTTTTTTGACTCTACGCATGTAGATAGTCCACCCGCATATTACACAGAGTCACCAGAACACGTGGAGACATATCATTATGAGAGTCCACCAGTGGAACCTAGTTGGGAGCCCGACTATGCTAATGTTATGTACACAAACCCAAATCCACGGCCCCAATTGAGACAACAAAGACCACAAGGCCCTAGAGGACCATGCTTTAGGTGCCAAGGAGATCATTTCATAAAGGATTGTCCACATCCCCCGATAGCAGGACAATCACAGTACTATAACATCCAAGGCTTTTGTGCCGATTGTGGCAAAGAGCACATAATCAAAGATTGCCCCAAGAATCCAGTAAATGCTACAAGTGTGACACCGATCAACGTGATAGGTATTGTAAATAACGCAGATGGATCCAACCCTACATACGTGCCTATCCAAGCTATAACAAGAGCCCAGGCGCTCTTACAGAACCAAAAGCTTAATCAAGAGAAAGTAGCCGGAACTAGTGAAGTTGCAGAATCTAGTAGTAAAAAGACGAAATCTTGGAAAGATTCTAGAGAAAGAATAAAGAGAAAATGGAGTAAAAAGATAAGTGAGTTGGAAGGAAGTTTGAAGGAATCTAGAGCCAAAATCCAAGAATTGACTTCACAGGAATTGAATCAAGAGAATCCAGCTCAAAAATCAGGATCAGTTTTAGCGGAACCCATACCAGAAAATCTAGACATGATGTTTCGTGCTTATCAGGCTAGATTAAAAGAGGGACCTCAGGTAGCTGAAATGAGCAAAAACTACCCTCGAGCTGATCTAGAAATTGAGAGAACTAAACTTTGCATGAAGATGGTAGAACTAGCACAAGCTTTGTTCGAAGCCTCTAGATATCTTAATTGGAATAACATGGCAAAACCGGAATTACATTTCCAAGGACTAATGGAGAGGCTAGAATACTTGATAGAGAGCAAAGAGAAAAAAGATCAGCCTAAGAACCCTATTGTCCCAGAGACACAGGAAAGGAATGCACCATCCCTGTCTCAAGTACCCAACTCAGAAAGTCAAGACAACCTATCTTCCATACATAGGTACTCACATGAATTTTTGAGAGAGATCCAAGAAGAGAAATGGAGAAAAGAACAAGGAACTCATCCTCCTATTCAAGAAATAGATGACTTGCAGGAACAGTTTCCCCAAGACATTCCCTCTATTTACGATGATGTAGAGGAAGAACAACTGAGTGAACACACAAGATTTGAATCTAATTCTTTACAAGAATTACCTCAGTTCACAGGACCTTGGGAAGCAAAGTCTATTAGTATGAGAGCACCCACGATAATAGTGAGGAATGAAGAATCAGTAATCCCTAGAAACACGGAAGTGATCAAGAATACTAAAGTACAATGTAATCTCACTCTAGAGGAATTGTTGAAGGTAAGACCAGAATTGTGGAAACATGTAACAAATCAATTCCCCGAGCTTGCTACTACTCCCTCACAAATAGAATCACAAAATAAGGTACCAGAGATACCAATAGAAAAGATTGGAGATGTAAGCGAAGGAGAGGAAGGTAACACTTATCTTCCGATAACCCATCAGGGCTACACCACGAAAGCCATCTTAGATTCAGGAGCGGGAGTAGCCATAGCTACCACCGCTTTATGGAAACGTTGGGGTAAGCCAGCATTAAGACCCACCAGGATGAAGCTACAAATGGCTGACGGACACATAGAAAAACCATTAGGCTTACTAGAAGGCATATCTCTCACCACTTGTGGTGTAGAATTTGAGCATACTTTCGCCATTTGTGACTTTGCAAAAAATCATGCTTACGAGATGATATTGGGACGACCATTCATGCGTCAGTTGTAAATTGTACAAGACTGGGGAACTAATTCTTTGTACTTGCAACATTTAGGAGTGACTACCAAAGTCAATCTTAAAGACTATTCACATCGAGATGTACCCCCAATACAATGGAATACCATCCATAAGACACCAGTAGAGACGGAATCCGTGCACTCATTAGAATCAGATCCTTCTTGGTTGCATGAGGATACTCATTTATGGATGTGTAAAGTAGCCAAACAAGAGGAAGAAAGATTAGAAGCAAGGACCTTAGGTGCAGAACAACATCCATGAACCCTTCAAGATCCAGCTTATGCACCTGTAGTATTCCCAGATGAAGAGTTTGAACCCCATGGTTGGGTTGGAACCAAGCTAAAGCTGTGTCTGTCAGAGTTAGGCCAAAAGATTCATATTGGATCAAGAAATCTTCCACTTGCTTGGCTCTGATTACTTGCTTGAATTTGGCTTTGTGATTCTAAGGTTCACTGGAGCCATCATAGTGGTTTCTCATGCATTTGGCAACTTGGATTGGTCTTAATCTTCTTCTTGGTTCAGGTGCTCTAGGAATTATAGGGAAGATTGGTCTTCCTATCGGTATACCACGTCCTCTTACTACAGGTGGTCTATCGGGGACAGGAATTCTATTCCTTGGTTCAACAAGTGGGTGAGGCTGATGATTAGGATTATTGTCTGGTGTCGCAAATTGCACATGTGGTCTGACTCGAATATGCGTTTGTTGTGTCTGTCTCGAGTGCTGATATGAATTATCTTGATAAATTCCTTGGGGGTTCTGTGAAGTAGTAGCTTGATCCCTAGGAGGGAACACTGGGATGTTCTGATATTTCAACCCTGCTCTTTCTAACTCCGTTAGAGGCCAGTAACTCCTCTGGCTTTTGTCCAAATATGTGATAATGGTGGGGACATTAGGATCTTATAACTCATAGATGGTGACTGGGTTATTGGCCACCTCCCATAACGAAGAGTGGGCTCTAAGAAGATGTTTCATCCCATTGATCAAATAGACATCCATTAGGGAATCATCTTGAGGAACTAGGTCTCCTCTCCAAACCTTTATGACGGTGGATCTCCCTCTAGGGGTGGTTACCTGCTCTTCATATCCCTCTTCATTAGGGTTGTGGGCATTGCCTTCTTCTCCTTGTTCGTTGATGCTTTAAGGGTGTTCCATAACTACATACTGAATATCTCTTTTGTCCATATAGAACCCTCCTGCATATTTAACTGCTCGCCTAGGTACTATGTAAGCATCTGTAGCTTTCTTTAGTTTGGCCAGTGATCGGTTTAGCCCATCTAGGTAGATAGGTATCCCATGTTGGTTAGTGTTCACATATTCTAACGATGTGCGATATTCACCCTCAATAATCGACATCATGCCAATTATTGGTACAGAATTCTGCATATCCTTTGAAGCCATGGGAATTTCTTCCTTAGACTCACTCGAGGTTTCAGAATAATGTGAGCAACTACTTGGTTCGGCTACACTTCCCACAGAAGAAATCACACTTCTTCGACTCCCTAGGGTTCTTCCGGATCTTAGGTTCATTCAATTGAAGAATTCTAGTCTAATTTAATCAACCTCCTGCTCCTAGAGTTCTTTACTAATGGTCTGAGTTCTAGGGAATATTTGGTTGAACTAAGACTGGCAATGAATCCAGGACACACGATACTTGACCCAAAAGAATTCCACGATACTCGATATTTGGCTGATTGGAAAAATGACACGATACATGATACTCGACCAACTAGATAGGTCGCGATACACGATACTTGAACAACACGATACACGATACTTGAGCAACATGATACACGATACACGATACTTGAGCAGTATCACAAAAAGTAACCTCCAAGATACACGATATTTGATAGGTATCGCGATCAGAATTTCATGATACATGATATGCCACAGGTGTCGCAATCAGAAATTCACGATACACGATACACGATAGTTGACTAAGAGAATCTCCATGATAGTTGATACTAGGCCAATATCATTTTCCGTGTCCCACAATACTGGATATTTAACAAGTATCACACGAAATTTCCCAACGATACTCGATATCCACTAGGTTATCGCAAAAAGCTACCTCCATGATACACGATATGCAACAGGTATCGCAATTAGAATTTCAGAATATACGATACACGATATACGACTAATATCGTGAGGATTTCTCAACGATACTCAATAGGTGACCAATGTAAGTATCGCAATACTCGACCACAGGAGTTTACGATATCCAGATATTGCGATATCTCAACCGCGGGAGAACATGATACTTGACATTTTTCCAATTTTCAACAAGTATATTTAGATTTTAAGTGAATACAAGTGGCCTTAAAGCCCTCTCTCTCCTTTTCTCAATGCCTGAATCACAAAAATAAATTTTCTCTACCCCGGTATGACCCTCACGATACTTGCCGCAGGTTGTTTCACTGAACTCCTTGATTTCACCAGGATTTATGAGTAAGGGATGGGTATGATTACCTTGGAAGCTTCTCCCCAACTTCTCTACAACCCCTTCTTGCTCTGTGTCGCTCAATAACCCTGCTCCCCCAATTGCGATATTCCATCTCCACCACTCACGATACTTGCTTGGAGACAAGTGACTTGAAAAGGACAATTTTTGGTTTTTATACTTTTTGAAAATTCATCCTAACTAAAAAAGACTAACAAGAACGAAGGTTGAATGCTACTCTACCTTCCTAACCTACTCCCTTCTTCCTCCTACTCTACTCACTCCACTCACTTCCGTAGACTATAAACTCACTACACACACTCCAAGAGCGAGAAGTAGTAAGTCCGGATAAGTGTGACTTACCAAAGAAGAGAAATTCACCAATTCCTCAACTCACTTCAATGCTAAGAGCTACTTACCATCACATGAATGCCTTCGTTTGATTCGACTTCCCCGACAACACTACCAAAAAGGTGTGTACCTAAGCACCAACTTAGGGACTTGTGGAGAAAGAGACTATACCTCGATCCCCCTCAAGTGCATATAGTGGGGATTCACAATTTATTTATCAATCCGAGGAGTATAAAAACCTAGCCGAGTGTATGAAGACATGCATTCAAATGATGATCAATGCAAATGAGCTTCCCAAGAGTGTAATAAGTCTAAATCTATTCCAAACAAGGTTCAGGGATTTGTTGAGATGTCACGATTCTTGGAGCAATAGCCAGAAGTAAATTGAGCTTTTCTCTTAGCTCGAAACTCTGAATATAGTGAATAGCAATATATTTCAAAGCCCTTGAGAACACGCATCCAATGGTGGTCTTTTCACTCAATTCTCACACTTTTGCTTCAAGTTATGAGCAAAATACTCAATCGGGGGAATGACCTTCCTACACTTCAGCACTTCCTACACTTCACACACACCATGAAAACAACAAACAAGCACTTTCATGGATAGACTGTTGGAGATAGATGTCTGCTGAAGCATGCGAACAGCACAAGGAAGAAGAAGAAGCTTGGAGCACAACACACAAGACTGAATGTATTACTAGAGAATGTACAAAGATAAGTAGCCCATTAGGGCAATAGGCGTATATACAAGCCGGGGGAAAAAAACCTCCTAAAGAGGGAAAAAAGTGCCCCGGCGGTCCTAGTGTGTTCACACGCATCACTACCTAAATATATCAACAAATCCCCCCTGGGAGCGATGCGATGAACAAGTAGCTGGCACTCATGTATAAGGAAGTGCCAAGCTATGTGGAAATCACTCCGCAAAAGGAAGTAAGCCCAAAGCTTTGCAGAAAGCTTCAAACTTCTCCCTAGGCAGAGCCTTCGTGAAAAGGTCTGCAATGTTCTCCTGCGTGGGCACATATGCCAAGCTCATCTCCCTAGTAGAGAACCTCTCCCTGACATAGTGATAATGCACCTCAATGTGCTTAGTGCGAGCATGGAACACAGGGTTCCTTGCAACTGCCAATGTGCTCTGACTGTCAGTGAAGATGGTGGTGGAAGAAGACTGGCCAACACCCAAATTAGTCATAAGGCGTCTGAGCCACACACACTCAACAGTCGCTGTGAAAGCTGCCCTATACTCAGCCTCACAACTGGAAGTGGCTACAATAGGCTACTTCTTGCTCAACCAAGATATACATGAGCTACCAAGCATGAAGCAAAAACTACTGGTGGACACACGAGTGTCATAGCAACCAACCCAATCTGAGTGAGAAAAAGCATGCAAATCTGGCGGTAGTGATCCACTCTTGGGATAAAACAACCCAAGTAGCCGAGTACCATTCGAGTAGAGAAAGATATGCTTAATCGCCTTCCAATGCATGACTCCTGGGCAATATATAAACCTGCTCATCTGTGAGACAACAAACTGAATATTTGGTTGAGTAATGCGTAAGTAAATCAAGCATCCAACAGCCTGCTGATAGAGAACAACATCAAATGCATCTCCAGCATCATGAAGACACTTATGATTCCATTGAGATTCTTCAAGTGAGTGATTTTTATATTTAACTAAATATCTATTATAATGCTTACTAGTGTATGTAGTAGTAACAGAATAACAACGTAATAAATCTAAAATAGCACTATTGGTACCTTCCCTTTGCCTATTCGGCCAAAAGAAAATTTCTTTACACATAAATATTACTTTGTATGCCCCTATGACCCATACATGGTGGTTCATGCATCTCTTTCATAAAACAAATAATTCAAACCTTGTGTTGGAAATATAGGAATCCATTATGAAAACTGTAGTGATCCTCACTAAATGTTGTAGAATTATTCAATGCATTCCATGTTTGTGAAAAATACAAATCAGATGCATAATGAATATGAAAAATAGAAATATTATTGATGGAAACAATATTTGTTTGAGGGGATGGGAAACGACTAAGGTCATGAGCTACAACATTATTTCACATTGATATTGAATTATAGGCTGAAAAGTTTCTATGAATGAAGCCCATTTAATGTGACTATCAAAAATCAATGGTTGATTTAATAAATGCTTAATAGCCTAATCATTTGTTTTGATTAGAACTTGACACTCCATGAGTTAATGTTTCAGAATTTTTAAAGCATGCACAATAGACAAGAGTTCCTTATCATATGTATTATAGTTCTTTATAGAAGGTTTAAGTTCTATTACTTTCAATTCCAATGGGACAATCATTTTGCAATAATACAACACCTATACCTAAACCACTAGTATCTATAACTATTTGAAAAGGTTGTGCTAGTCCCCATTAAGATTTTAACTTTTTCTTCAATAATAATGTGTGTGGGAGTGCTAAGTAAGAAAAACCTTAAAAAACTTTTTACAAAAACTAGCTAATGCCAGAAAAGAGTGGACATCATTCAGAGATTGAGGTATATATGCTATTGCAAGGGAGCCTAAGGTGGTGCAAGATAGAGGTGGTTAAGCTAGTCTTGACACTTTGGGTCATTCTGCATTTTGATAGTGAAAGGTGGCCAAAAGTGATTTCTAGCTACACAATTGCAGCACATATTATCTAGAACATCTAAAGGTGCTTTTGTCTAGGTGTGCATCATTTTTGAGTATTCTTGAGGGATTTGTTCCCACTAGTTGGGTTGGAAAATTGTGCCTTTCTTACTTCTGGAGGTACGTCCTCTTGCTAGATTTGAGTAGCATGAGTCAGCATCTTTCCTATTACTAAGTTCAATTCTACATTGTACTCAATTAGAATCATGAATTATGACATGTACTGCATTGCCTTGGTAAATATGTATCTACAAGGCCTAATTTCTTATAAGTAGGCCAACTTCAAAATAATCTCTTCTACTACACTCTTGGTGAATGGGAGCATCCTAGCTCTTTGATAGGATTGATCCAAGCCAATTGTGTTGATTTGTAAGTATCATAGCCCTCATCAATGACTCTCCTATCAAGTGTTATCTAAGACTCATACTCTTCTTCATAGGATTGATCAATTGGGATCTTTATGAGTTACTCTTGCTTAAGAACTTTAGGTGGTGAGGCTAGTCATTCAAGGAATTTACACAATGCAATCTTTGCTTCTAATGTAGTGACTTGTTTATAACAAACTTTCAAGCTCATTGAAGAGTTTAGTAGGTAGAAAAGGTGTAATAGTTGTTTTCTCTTCCTATAATGGTGTGGGTAGGGCCACCTTTGTGGTTCGCAATGCTTCTTACTCTTGTGAGCTCATCATTTGCTTCTAATAACATTGTATAATCCTCCAATGTAATTTTCGTTGTTTTCGGTGGCACAACTTGGAACTAACTTGGATTAACTTGTGTTTGGTTTTTCCAAAATGTCTTCAAACCTTATTTTGTTTTGATCATAGAACCTTTGATCCTCCTATCTTGTTGCAACAAGATGGTAGTGTAGCAATCCTATGTTACTCATTAATTTGGAATTAAAGTCTATCTAATCTTTGAGGAGCTTCTCGAACTCAACTACTTGCTTTTTTGCATTCTCCAACATGGCCTCTTGTTTGTGATGTGTCTCTTCAAGCTATGTGTATCATGTAAAGAGCTGATGGAGATGCCACAAAGATGAGATTGTCATGACTAGAATCTGATCAAAACCTAGCCTTGTAACTTCAAAGAGACTTAATGTATTTCTTGAGCTTCCACAATATGTAGTTAGACCACCTAAGTACTTTGGGGCATCAATCTCAATCTTTTGTATCGAAATTGATGAGTTGTGAGTTCAAAATCCCCAAGAAAATTTTTATTTTTAGATGAGAAGCTCCTAGTTTTTTGTTTAGTGCTCACAATGTGGTAGCAATTATTGAAAACGCTTTTGCACACATTTAACTAACTTTTTGAGCCAATTAAAAAAATTTGTTTCGTGTGTTTAGATTCATAATACAATGATCAATAAATCTAAGGGTTATGGGGGGTAAATATGAATTTTGATGATGATGATGAAACTTTGTACACATGCTCATACTAGTCCTAGATAAGTCACCCAAGTGATGGGTTGGAGAATCAATATGTGGATAGTGACAAATAGCTCTAAGAAGATGATAGAGATGCACAAGGTATTGTAAGAGTAGAGAGAGGTTCACGTCAATGGAAATGAACCCTCATATGTCTTGCTAATACACATATCATACAAAGGAGTTGTGGAGTATTTCTCTTAGTTCAAGTTAGTACAAAGTATACGAAATGAGAGTGTGAATATCGTCTCTAATCTTAATGTGTGCTGTGATTGAATCTAGAGTGTATTTATACATCTTTTTGAATTGTTTTTGGCTCCCTTTAATCATGCGATTCTTCATCCTTTTTTTCTATTAAGATGAAATAAGATCCTAACCTTTGAATTCCTCAAAACATAGGATAAAATTGATGTACATTTAATCTTCTTGAATCATGAGAAGTTGAATGTGCATTGGGCAAACTTTTAGGCTTGATCCATACACCAACAACTCCCCCTCAAGCCTCCGATGCTTGCATCTTTAGTGTTCCAACACTTCTTGTAATCCATTCATAGTTTTGAACCTATTCAACTTAACTCGATGCAATGCCTTGTTCATCATATATGCACATTGTTAGTGAGTAGATGCGTATGAGAAGTCAATCTCTTTACTTGCAATCTTTTATGTGACATAATAATAGTGAACTTCTGTATGGTTGGTCCTCCCTTAATAGATTGGGTTGGATACAACATGAAGTGAACAATATTGTTCCCATGAGAAGGAGACTTGAGACCTAAATCAGAATACAAGTTTTGGATCCATATTTCTTTGTATGTTTCATTATCTAATCCTCTATATTCAAATTTAATTGATGAGAGTGCAACAATAGGATGCTTATTTGAAGACCATGAGATCATTTTTGTACCTGCAAAGATGAGATACCCTGATGTTCTTCTCCTGTCATCTTTAGATCCTATCCAATCTACATAAGAGAAGAGTTTGATATCTATATCAGATTTATATGGGTAATACACACCTTCATGAATGGCTCCCTTGAAGTTCTTGAGTATCCCCTTAGCTGCCCCCATGTGAGGTTTCATAAAAGATGCATAAAATGACTTAGGACACTTATACTTCAGCGAATCTCTACTTTAGTAAATGTGGCATAGTTCAAACTATGTACTAAAGTCTAATAACTAGTTATGTCTTCAATTTGCTCTCCTTCATGAGATTTTTGCTTCAGATTCATCTCCATGAGTGTAACTACAATCTTTATTTCTCCATTTTGAACTTAATAAGCATATAGTGGATGTATTTTCTTTGATTTAGATACATACCAATTTTTTTTATACTACTTACAACCCTAGAGAGTAACTAAACTACCATAGGGAACAAATCTTGAACTCCTCTTTCATTTAAAGTTTAATCTTCCTTGTGCCTTCAGCATCGTTCCCTGTGGTTCTTACATCATCAACATATACACAAAGGTATATGACTTCAGACTGACTCCTCTTAATGAAGAATGGAGTGTTTTTCTAACCATGAATCCTTTATCCTACACATAGGTGAGAAACTTATAATTCGAAGCCCTAGGGCTTGCTTCAATCCATATAGGGCCTCCTTTTTCCTAAACAAATGTTTAAGAAATGATGAATCTTTGAGCCATGTGGTTGAGCCATATATACTTCTTCAGATATCCAACCATTTATAAAAGCATTCTTAAAATCCATTTGGTAATTCTTCAAATTAGTAGAAGCTACAATGCTTATAAGCACTTTAATAGTAAACATTTTTCCACATGTGAAAAAGTCTCTTCATATTCAATCCATTGTTTTTGTACATACCCCTTGGCCACAAGTCTTACTTTGTACCAATTGATGGTTCCATTAGTGTTCTTCTTTACTTTGTATATCCACCTAGATCCAATGATATTCATAGATGAGGTCTTGGGCAATAACTGCGAAGTATGGTTTTCTTGCAAGGCCTCAATCTCTTCCTACATGGCATTCATCCATTCTAGTTTCTTCTTTGCTTCCTCATAAGATGATGACTCCTTAGAGTTTCAAACCTATGCTAAATAGATAGAATATTTAGTGACCAATGATGTATCATAGCCATACCACTCGAGCTTTTTTTCTCTCTAGTATACCTTTTGATGGTTTTTGAGAGGAATTTGATACATTCATGAATTCCTACACTTTAGTTTTGCCTTTGGAGTTCCATGCATTAACTTCTCACCTTGAAGTCTTTTGATCATCTTTAGAGTCACTTGATGCTTCGTGTGTGAGTCCTTCCTTGATACAGTTGGAAAGTCTTCCTCTAGATCATAAGGTAACTTGCGTTTCCTGGAATCATCTCAAACCATAGCCTCTTTTCATCAAACCCAACATCTCTACTTACTACAAAGCCTTTATTGATGGGATTATGTAATATATAACCCTTTTTTATCAAGTTCATAGCGTATGAAAATGCACTTCTTTTCCTTAATGTCTAATTCACCTCTTATATATCAAGGTACATGTGCATATGCAATGCACCTAAAAATCCTATAGTGATCCAAGCTAGATCCTCTTCTATTCCATGCCTCATATGGAGTCATACCAGCCAGAGCCTTTTGTTCTTATCTATTTATTAAATAGGTAGACATAGATATTACCTCATCCCACAAGTATTTAGGTATCTTGTTCTCAATGATCACATACCTTCCAATCTCCACAATGGTCTTATTTCTTAACTCTACCACACCATTTTGCTCATGAGTGTATTTAATATGAATTTTTTCTTTTTCCTTCTCTACCTTGTAGATAGGAATGAGCTTCATAGGAGACATATTCTACCCCTCCATCTAACCTTGGTACTTTTAGGGTTTTTCCTATTTTATTCTCAACAAGAGCTAAGTACTTTTTAAATCATGAAAACACTTCATCCTTATGCATTATGAATTGTAAGACAGACCATTTGCTACAATCATTTAGAAATATCACATAATATGTTGATCTAGAAATTTAAGGTTCATTGCTTGGTCCTCAAATATCTATTTGGACAAGTTCTAGAAGATCTCCATGTATTTGGCCTTTCTTTGTGAAGTTTGTCCGTATGACCTACCAAACTAACATGACTTCACTTAAATATCATGTGTTCCCTTGATATGTTTGCTAGGCCAAGTATAGTCTAATCTCTATTGATTTTGTTTGAAAGATCTTTCTCCAATGTGATCTAGCCTCTTATGCCAAACTTCTTATTCTAATAGGGTTTGAGTGTCATAGTTGAACAAGTCAATATTCTTGGTTTCTTGGAGTTCAAATGTGAAGATCCTACCTATCTTTTCTCCGTTTGCTATGTTCTTGAACCCTTGATATGGGACCTCATCATATGCTCCATACTTGTAAATCATACCTCCAAACATTTCTCAAAAATATGACCTACACTATTAAGGTTCTTTGTGTTGGTAGGTACATAAAGGACTCTTCTTAGTAAGTTCATCTTAACATGAGATGTCTTCACATTACTTTCTTCTCAAATCGATTTCTGGTTTCATCTTTTGTTTGGACTTCATGTTTGTTCTTTGGATGTTCCAAGCAAGAAGGCAAGAATGTGGATACTCATGTATGTGAAAGCCACCACTCATTATGGTATTCTCTATGAAGAAGGAGCATCTCTCGTTGGATACTATGATACATATTGGGTAGGAGATATTGATACCAGAAAATAACTTTCTTTTCTCAAGACATAATTTGTCTGAAGTTCAGATCAAATGAGAGATCAAGACCAGAAGTCCAAGCGTCTCACTCATCAAGGGCTCATAAACACTAGTATATATAGATACTTAAGTTTAGGTCTTCCTTTCACTTTCCTAGGTCTTGTTCCCAAAAGTTCTAGTCCGTCCTCTAATCTTACTCATATAATCTGAGCCCTTATACATCACATGTAATCTTAGTAGTGGTACATGATTTTTGTTCTACTTAATTTTCTTATTTATGCATTCCTTAATGTGTCATATGCCCAAATCATATAGTCTTTTCATATGGACATATGTACATATATAGATATATATACAAGAGGGAAAGAAAGAAACTGAAGCAATAACATCTCACCAATATAAAATCAAAAGCCACTTGAACTTGTCGTCTTCAATCACCCTTTCTTTAAACATCTCTAACTTGGTTATCTTGCATAAAAGAGACGTTTATTTCACTAGAGATTATATACAAATAGGTACTTAGAAGGAAAATATTACCTGGTTTTATTTATATACATTGGTACTTTTCTCCTTGCTGATTTCTGAAGATCTTCCCTGGTTTAATTCTTCATTAAAAAAAGCCTAACTTGATTTTCAAAAGAAACGATATTTACACATAGTTTTAACTTAACTTTTTAATTTATCTCTAAGATGGCTCCCCCCCCTTCATGTTCCCTATGGAACAAAGCAAGTTGTTGTAAAATTTCTGCATATATCACTAAGTCGCGATTATAAACAAAGAGTTCTCTTGGGTCCACTGTCATGTAGTATGGTTCACGGTCCACTGAAGTGTCATTTTCTCCATATGGTCGTGTGGCTTGATACATGAACACACTCCCTTCGTTTGATTATGAGATCAAAGTCTCACTAGTAATGCGATCTTTAATAAACTTCTCAGCAGGAACTCTTTCATCATTTTCGGGCGTAGGAAGCAAGTAAGTCAATATGAAAGAGTTATCTGAGGTTCTTCCTTCAGGTACACTCCTTGATGTCTCTCTAAATCTCTCAGGAATGCTACCCTCTGGTATGGATGTATCATTGGAATCTTCACTATCCATTCTAGTACCTAAGATAGTCAAACAGTCCATTGAAGCCTTAAGGATTTCCTACTAACAACCTGATCATAAATCTCCATCACTACCCTACAAGCAACAAGATTTAAAATTAATAGAAGATCATGAATAAGTGAAACACATACATTTATTCTATTTGTTAATTTATTTATTTATTACATCCAAACCAATTCATTTCTTGTTATTTATCTATATGTTTATATATATATATATATATATATATATATATATATATATATATATATATATATATATATATATATATATATATATATATATATATATATATATATATATATATATATATATATATATATATATATTTATGTACATACATTACCTTATGATATAATTTATTTTAGTCATTTTCTTTACCGATATCTTCATTTTCCTCTTCTCCACTTTCCTCTTCTTCATCTTTATTTATCACCGTCTCATAATCCTCATTCTCTCTTCTTTTAAAGGGCTTAACTCTCTTCCTAGCAATCAGTTCCTTTAACTTGGTCCCATCTGATTCCCTAAGCGAGTATGTTCCATTGTCAAATACTTTACATACCACAAAGCGACTAAACCATCTTTTTACCAGTTTTCTTTGAGCTTCATATTGCATATCCAATGAGCTATCATAGATAAGTACCCAATCTCCTTCATTCAAATTTTTAGGTCTTAACCTATTGGAGTTGTCAAATGCAACCTTATTTCTCTCTCTAGATGTTCTGAGCTTAAATGCAACTTCTTCTATCAGAGTTCGTCCTCTCTCTAATTGAAGAATCTGCATTGCTAGAAGATCTTCTCTCAACATCTCATCCTCCCAAGGCAAGGAAGTCCACGCTAAAGCATGTGACTCCGTCGGCAAAATAGGTTTCTGACAATACATTAGTTATGTTGGCATATATCCAGTAGTCCTAGTGCATGTCATCCTGTCTGCCCAAAGGGCAAAGGGAAGGTAATTTGGCTAGTTCTTTATCTTTCCGTGACAAGCCTTAGCCAAAGCTTTAATAATCGGAGGATATCCGCGCTCAATTTTCCCGTTGGCTTAGGATTGTAAGCAGTGGTGAGCGATAATCGAATTCCATATTTTTCAAAGAAGTCTCTTCCTAAGCATCAAGCTCACCTTTGTCAGCAACTATTTTTTGAACATAGCCGAATCTACAAAACACATATTCTAGTAGAAACTTGGATACATTACTTGTAGTTTTCAGCCTCAGAGCTCTTCCTTCAACATGGTTTGTTAGATCCTCTCTTGCCAGCACGATATACCTCATCTATTGCACCCCTAATGGCATCGTAACTAGATCGAAAACGCACTTATAGTGGATATTAAGAGGATATGTCGCATGCTACTCATCCCTGTGTCTAACATTGGAGTACATCTGGCAAGGTTTACAAGTGGCTACATATTTTTGGACATCTACATACATCCCAGGCCACCAATATCTTTCCCTTATCTTTTCCTAAGTCCCTTGAAAGCCCTTATGTCCGGCCCATAGTGAGCTATGCATTTTATGCATAATCTTACCTCTTGTTTCATTACAACCTACAACTCGCTGGGGTATCCTACCTATTATAATCTTTTGCTTCCAAAGTAATCCATCTTTTAGATAGTAATTTCTTGACTTCCTCCGAATGGTACAAAATTTTTCTTTGCTCCAACTCGGATCAGGAGACTTTATGCTTAAGTATCTTCTCATTTCCTTCCGCTCATTTTCATATTCATCTTCATTGAATCTTTCTGTTATCCCTATTTGAAAATCATAAGGTTTCTCTTCTTCCTTTCTATTCTCTTTCCCGCTTCCTAAGCTTCTTTGAGTTCCTCCTCTTGAAGACTCAATACCAATCCCAAGCTTTTCAATATGATAAATGGTTCTTTCCTATTCAGTCCAGTAGGTGCTTCATCTAAGTTCAAAGTATGTACATGTGAAGCATAAAAGTCCAGACCTATCTCTTCATCATTAGAAACCATCGGGTCTTCATTTTCATATATAGCTCGTGATAACATATCAGCTACCATATTATTTCTCCCAGCTATATGAACAAACTCCGGGTTTAGCGACTTAATGTACACTATCCATCTTAACATGGCAATGTTTGCAGTGGAACAATTCAGGATCATTCCCAACAATGGTAAGCAGTTTGATTCCACTACCACATTTGACCCAATCAAGTATTCTTTATCATTCTTTAGTGCCATCACTATTCCCCAAAGCTCTTGCTTAATCTGAGGGTAACCTCTCTAGCAAACATTTAGAACGTTAGCTCCAAAATGAATCACATACCTTTTTCCTTCATCATCCTCTTGGCCAATGGCACAACCTATTCTTGTCTGACTCGTATCTATGATGATGTAAATTTGTTTATTGTAACTGTAATCTGATTTTCTAAGAAGTGGTGCTTCTGCAAGTTCCTTCTTTAATTTCCTCACAGCTTGAGTATGGATGTCTTTCCATTGAAATCTTTGCCCTTTCCTAAGAAACTGATAGAGCAGATCTGCAACATGGGCAAAATGAGGAATCTACACAACGTAGAAAACACATGCCCCAAGAAATCTCCTCATCTCAGTGATCGAGGAGCAGACCTCTTTCATGTGTTGAATGGTGTCTACTTTCTTCGGACATGGCTTCCTTCATTTAGGTCCACACAGACTTCCTACAAACAATACCTCTTGCACTCCAAATACTAATTTTTCTGTAGACAATGTCAAATGAATCTCTTCCAGTGGATGGAGAATGGATTTGCAATCTTTTATGTGATTTTTAACAAATTTTCTACATCCATCCTCATCAAGGGTCTCATCTTTATCTTTTTCCTCAGAGCCTTTAATAGGGACATCATCAATGAACAGCATGGTTATATGCGGAATAAAATCCCTAAGCACCTTATGCATACCATTCATCATATATGTCACCGATTTCGTGGTCCCTTGTGGCAAAGTGCACATGCATAGGAGCCCAAGTGGAGTCCTCATAGTCGTCAAGTCGCAGCTCTCAAGAGCTAGCTAGAATTGATCATACCCACAGTATTAATCTCCCATTGAGTAAATATATCTTCCTGCAAAGGCTTCTGCATACTCGTCTACGATAGGCCAAGTTCCCATATTTCTAATTGTCACCTTATTCACCAGTTGTAGATCCTGAATAAATCTCAATGACGTGTTTTTCTTCGGTATGGTGAACCAACGGTTAGAATAGGGAGCACTTGATGGCTCAAGAATCCCCATTCTAATCTTTTCATTCAATAGGTCAATTAGCTTTGAAATGTGAGCTTTTGGTACCGGAATCGGTCAAAGATTCCAAGGTAAATGTGGTATCATGAAAATTATCATAGGTGTCATCACAGACGGATCTATGCATCCAATTTCCTAGGCATTGAAAGAGAAAGCCTTTCCATGCTTGAATATCATCCAAGAGAATACACTCTTCTCTTTTTCACTAAGGAAATCATCTTTTCCTAATTGAATTTGCTCAAGATTCTCTTTAATGAATTCGTGACCTATTTTTCTTTTATCTCTTAGAGGTGGCTAGGTTTTTGCACCATCCATAAATTTGTTACTATCCTTAGGAAGCGGAGCTGCAACCGGCTTTATCTTTTTATCAACGGTTTTGTATTTTGTTTCAACAAAGGCTTCTTTCCCTATTTCATCTTGCTCAACTTTGCTATTTCGTTGTACATGGAAATAGAGTGCCTTTGAATCACATAATCACTTCTTTCTTGAATCAACTTTTGCAGATCAAATAATGTGTCTGCAAAAGATATCTCATCAAAGACTCAAGAAATTTCCTCGTCGAAGTCAAGCACTCTCCACTTATAAAAGTTTCTTTGAAGATCTGCTATGTATTGTTTTTCCCATCTTTTTAACTCACAAAAAACACGAAATTAAAATGAATTTGTTGAACAAAGTTCTATGAAACTCGATGTGAACATATTTACATTCGAGATCTTTTCACTTTCCAAGCTTGCATAGTGTGGATTTATGAAAGCTTCATTTGAAACTTTGGTCCTCAATTTTTTCAGGAATAGGTCTTGTCCGAAGAGAAGTTCTATTCTTGACATGGTCTACATAAACCATCATAAATTGGACCGCCTTCTTTCCACCCTTACTTCGGATTCGTGCATAGGCTGATCCATCCTCCAAGACTCTTGTTTCCATTCTTAAGTCAGTAATATATTGCTGCCCTAAAATCAAGGAGTAGCTAGAATGATCTTGCACGAAGAAATTCTGATAATGACTAACATCCCCAATTGTAACTAGTACCTGCGGGCATGCACCAAACAACTCACTTGGCATCAAATTCGTAGCCTTGATTCTCCAAGCCTGCTGCATATCTATTGGCCATTTCCCCTTCATGTAGAGATCTTTGGACATTAAGTTAACTTCATATTAGTGATCGATAAGACCAACGACTAGTGTACTGATTTTATCTAATTGCACCAATGTCTCAGTCGTGGCTCGAGCTCAATGATCTCTAGTATAATGACTCGAAGGAGTTATTTCTAAAGAGTTCCGGTCGAAGAACATTTCCTCATGTGCGCATGGTTGTGCATTAGTTTCAGTTGGTTCAAGTACAATTTTTAGCTCTTTTACTTGTGCTTGCACGGCATGAACAGGAGTCTCTTCATCCATCTTCTGAGTTTCTTGCATGTCGGCTATTGGTTGTCATTTTCTTCTTAAGAGGTCGATTATTACTTCTATACGTTCCCTTTTAGCTATTCCTAGTAACTCACCTAGTGTAAATTTGATTACACTATCAAGCACTCTTTTCTTAAGAACTTGTTTCAAATCCGTGGCTTGCTCAATGTGTGATTTTAGCATGTATGATGGATTTTTCACTCTTCCTTGACCTTTCCTTACAGGTTTCATCTCTTGATCTTGTGGAGGATTATTAACTTGAGTAGGAACTGATTTGAACTTGAGTCACAATTTGATTCGGTTGGATTATTGTCAGTTGTGATGGTGGAATTACTTGAGTGGATTGGTTTGTTTGTGTTGGTTGATTTTGATTTGGTGTTTGAGATTGTTCTTATGAAGCTTCTATTTGACACCTAGTTCTTCTTTTCTCTTCTTCTCCCTCATTAGTTCTCCTCTGTTTCTCTTCCACTACCGTCGCATGCTCTATCGAAGAGCATAGATAAGTAACAACCGAGAGAGTATTTATAGGATCATTCCATCCACTTACCCCTTGGATCTTGTTGCTTGCTGACTTTAAGATTTCATGATGCATCTTTCTCGATCTACGGACTTTATCACTTTGGACCACGGTTCCATATCATTTAATTTTTATCAATTACTTGACATGCGTACGATGTTGAAGCAACATTTCCAGATGTGCCAGGGAAGAACACTCTCATGCCTCCCTCACCGAAGTTAATGTTTACTTTTTCTCCAGCCTTTGAGTCATAAATCATCTCTTCCTTTATGAACACTAGATTCTTTCCTAATGCTTGTTCAAAGCTCTCATGTGAGTATCTATCGTGCTCCAAAGAGTCACACCAGATGCATCTTTTAATTTTAGAAGCTTTTGGGTTTTTAGCTATTGGAACTTGTAAAGCTTGAGATTCAATCATTTGTTTCACACTTTGGATCGTAAGATCACTGAATTTCTTAAACATATCTTCCATTGTATTAGCATGCACAACATCCTTTGGCATTGGTGGGTTTATCTGAGGGTTCTATATAGGTTGCTGGATAGTCTAGGCTTGTTCTTCCTGCACATCGTCATGCCAGCTCTGCATAAACTTAGACAAAGTTCTTTGTTTTTCTACGTATCCTCTAACAGTTTCATCCACATTATCCCAGTCTTCAGTAAGACCAGTATCAGTTCCTACATGTTGTAGTTGTGGAAAAAGTTCTTCACGGGCTTTCGCATCTATAGCCCGGAGAAACGAGGATACCTTTTCTTGAGCTATAGCCAACCTATCATATTCAGATAAGTCCCTAAAATGCTGATCAAATTATCTTTTTATGTCTAAAATGGATTGGTCTTTAGGTTTATGTATCCATTTTAGAAATGTTGACCTACTCACTTTATCATCATCATCAAGTGCAAACATTCTTGTAAGTATTGTCTTATAGTGTGACCATCTTGTTTGCCCTTCTACAGCTAGTCGAGGTGCATCCACAACTAGTCGGTCATGCAGACACAATTCTGAAACATATACAAAATTATCTATAAGTTCTTGGTCACTTAATGGTGTAAGGCCCGTGCCAAGATATTACGCCTCTAATTCGTACTCCTTACATAAAGGAGTAACATTTTTGCCATTGAAATAACCGCTCCTTTTTATCACTCTCTCATGCAATGCTTGGATGGCACTCCATCTTTTTTTCATCGTGTTGGAAGTGCAGGAGTTGGGTTATAACATCCATTGTAGTGTTACCCATAAATGATCAAGCACAATGAGCTCTCTCAACAAACCTAATAGGTAAACTAGGATCAGAATCTCTACACTCTCCTCCTTCACGTCGGGTTCACCAGGTATGTCGGAGAGTTCTTTGTAGAAGGAGGGAGAAGTAGATCAAGTGACGGATTCAACTTGAATATTGTGATAACTTCCATAGAGAGAGGAAAATGAAACCTAGTAAAGTTTCACATACGATTTTCCTTAAGTCATGAACTTGAGCTCATAAAGAGCAGCCGATTGTTTTAGCTTCGATTCAAAGTCTTTTAAAAGAAAAAAAACAATCCTCTCAAGCCAAAGTATTGTCATCAATCCATACTTACGGCCCAACCACATTAGATTCCTTCGTAACTATATTTAATTTCTTTAAAACCAGTAAGCGAGCTAAAAATTCTGTTTCCGCGAAGGAAAGAGTTCCTCTCTATGGAAAAAAAGTAATTAAGGCAGATGCTAATACTCAAATATGTTTAGATACGAGGCTTCTCACAAATGAAGATCTCGCGATGATGGAGGTAAGGACGGAGAGAGAAAGAGAGACCCTAGGTGAGATGGTGTAGAGTAGAGATTCCAAGTTCGTTTGTGGTTTATATATTACTAATGGTTTTTACATCGTACATGTTTGTGAAGACAAAATCATTACAGTAAATAGAAACGAAGATGAAGATGATAGTCGCAACACTCGCAAGGCATATTCACCACAATTAATCCATGAAGTTAGTTTTCTACTTTACGTGTTATTCCTGTTAATCGGCCTTGAGATGCGCTATTGGGGCCCAAGCACGCATATAAACCATGACAATGCCACATCTACAGGCGATTACTTCCTTATTAAACTAATTTTTTTTTTCAATTGTTTCTTTGCTGTCATAAATGGGAATGCATAAATACAAATCAATACTAGCGTTAACCTTTTGTGTTGCTCCTTTTGTCACTAAAGATGTTGAAGAGTGCAGTACATGATTGACTCGGTAAACGTTTATCATCAAACAGTACTAGGTCCAGGAGCAAGGGTTTTAGGATGGACAAGCTCAAATCTATGTCACCATCTCAACATGCTTTACTTCGAAAAGAAATTCATCGCTATTCCTTTCTCTTTTAACAGAGCAAGTCAGATCTAAAATTATGCAGATAAGTCTGAGTTACAGAACAAACAAGTAAACATATAAGCTTAGTCCTCTCTGCTTCGTAGAATGTTTCGGAATATTCAAAGGATCATAAGCAAATACCAACTTATAACAAGTGTTAAACTGGCGACCTTTCTATTCACAAATTATATTATTCCGTACTTTGGAACCAGATTATAATAATCAAAACTAATTTGCATATTTTCAACAATGAGGCGGTAAACTAACTAGACATAATTCGATCATCTAAGATTATGGAGTTAACATAAACATTTATATGTAAGCTTCAGCAAAGAGCAATTCATTCAACATATAAAATAAACAATTCAGACTTTGAAAAAAAATTATTTATAGCCCACGAAGTACATCCAGTGAATTCATTCACTGCGCACACATTTCAGCCTGTAGTTAGAATCAATCTAATTATGCAACAAGCATGAATTGATAACACTCTCATTAACCAGTTCAAATTCAAAACTGAATGAAATTCACGCTGATTAGATTCAGACAAACCTTGTCGCATACAAATTGATTGCGGTGAACTTACATGGATAAAGCTTTTAACTATGAATAGCTCTTGGGTACCATTAGATAGAAACATCCGTAACTCTATCTTCCCACCTTAATCGGATGTATGTACAACTTCTGTTGACCACGACCGTTCTCCAACTTCCAAAAGCTTTCGATGTACAATAGAAACCTTAGATATTCAAGTCTCATGGCAGCCATCAGAGAATAGCCAGACAAGAGGTCCTGTTTTTCCAACCGGTACCGTTCTTTTCCTTGAGAAATCAGAGTTCTCCTGGATGCATTCAAATACCATCTTTTTTTTCTCCTCTGTCTCTTGCTAACATATCAATCTTCTCCCGATCTCCTTTTTGCCGCTTGATTCTTTCTTGAACGGCCACCTACCAAATATGCTAAAAAAGAGAAAAAAAGAAACGTAGCTTTTCTCTTTCTTAAATGTACGCATATTTACACAAATAGACAATTCCACTTCACGCACATATTTCCCATGCAAATGTATATACAATACATGCTCACAATAATGCGTTCATGGAATAGTAAATATGTACTTGAAATACATGTAATCACACTTCCACAAATTTATATGTACAAATGTAATCTTGTTGAAGATGTACATACACCTCAACACATGCATCATCATGCATTCAAATACATGTAAAGCATTTTGTTTGTACATATGCACATATGAGATTGTATATAAACTCATTCTCATGATGCATTCACATGGATGCAGAATAGAAATTTGATAAGCATATGCTCGCATATACATACATATAAATATCATGGCGCACACAAAAGGTATATATAAGAGATGCAATCTAGGAAACAACCATCTCCAACAATAATACATGACAAAAGTAATATGTGAGGGGTTGAAATCACCCATCTCAATCGATTGTTGCTTTCTTACTTTACCTGCATGATTGACATGCTCATTGAATTCAATCGAGTTATGATTACCTTAATATAAAGGAAGTTCGGCAATAGCCTACTCTCCCGGACTTGAATTAAATTAAGAAACAAGAGTACAAAAGAAGGGGACTAGTGCCCACGGGACCCCCCAAGTCCCACAAAGCAGGGGAGGCTTGGTTGATTCCTAGGTTGCATTACAAAGAAGGTTGATCACCCTCTCGTCGCCCTCATGCGGGACCCACTTGGGTTTGAGCTTGTTGTTGGTCAAAAGGAGGACTTGATGGTGCCTGAAGGGGGGGGATTTCTTACTGTTGACAATCCTCTTGCCAAGGAGGAAAAGAGATTTCTCAATCGTCCACTCCTTGGGAGGGTCGCCGAAGTTGAGAGCACACCGCTCCCGCCAAATTTTCCACAGGACTTCCCCTCTGATTACGTTCCAGAGAGCCGCGGAGCATCCAATCGCTTCTCCCAAAAGGACTTGTTTCCAGCTAAGCTGTTTTTGAACTCTGATTTTCATTGAACTCTGTCCCGTCCCGTACCTTACATTGAACTTCTTAATTGCATTTAATTGGATTGTGGCTGGGTTTTTGACATCTCGACCATAGTGGGATGGGGGAGAGGCGGGGCTATGGGATGGTGGGACGATGGGGGATGGGGGGACAGGAAGAGAGAGAGAGAGAGAGAGAGAGAGAGAGAGAGAGAGAGAGAGAGGGAGGGAGGGAGGGAGGGAGGGGGAGAGAGAGAGAGAGAGAGAGAGAGAGAGAGAGAGAGAGAGAGAGAGAGAGAGAGAGAGAGAGAGAGAGCAAGAGAGAGAGATAGAGAGAGAGAGAAGGGGATAATGTTGAAGTAATGCATTGAGTTCTGCCACCAAATGTATGGGGAGAAGAGAATGGGTGGGAGTCACATGGGAGAGAGGAAGAGAGTAAAAGATGATTTTTGCAACCACCTAATCACGTTGCACTTCGTCCTTTGGCTTCAATGGGCGATATTGGATCTCCTCCCAATGCTACACTAACAAAAAGCCTTCTTCGATATTGTTGACATGCGGCTTTAGACCTATCACCCATTCATGGCTTCCATATTAAACTCCTACTCAATTTTAAGGCGAAAAAAAAAAGATGAAGAGATCTTTCTACAAGCTCAGAAATGTTTGCACCATATACTTGCTAATGAGATCATCATTGTCCTTGCAGATGATGCTAGCCCCCTTGTTTAAAGTTATTTGCTTCTCAAAAAGCACAATGGTATGTCCCAGATTATACATTGGAAACAACTCAAGCCTGAGCCTATGTGGTATGAGCGCTTGAATGGTGAAATAGAGCTCTGCTCTACAGACCCCCACATCAAGTCTTTGCACCATCCTAGTGCAACTTCTCTTTTATTTGCTTATTAAATTAAACGAAAATAAACTACAAGAACTTGGAATGAAGTGAATGAAATATGGTATGTATAGTGAATGAATTTCTTCCAACTTGAATTAATTCAGGTAATTCTTCACCCTCGATATGTTGACCAGGGGCATTCTCTCACCTTGCAAATCTTCTAGATGCATTGATCCTTGTGGTAGGACCTTTATCACCATGTATGTTCCCATCCATTTGGGTGCCAATTGGGTTGAAACTGATGGGATTTGATTCAACAAAACTAAGAATCCTTCTTGTACCTCATTAGACCTAAGATACGTGTCGTGCAATCTTTTGCGCTCTTCTAGTATTACCTGAAGTTTCTGCATAGCTCCTTCTCTGTATTCTTCTAATGCGACCACTCTCCTAATGGGAGGTTCAATTCCCATACTTCTGGCCCCAATTTCTCTCCTGATACTAAATTCAAATGGTCTCAATGCTTGGCCCTTTGTCCTTATATAGTAGGCACTAGAGTTTTTGTGAAAAACCGTGTACCTATCAAAGATAAATTGGAGCCAATGATATACAAAGTGTGTGTCCTTATCACTAGTGATTTTAAGTGGGCAACCGAATCTTGAGAAATATGTTTATACAAACACTTAGCCACTATCCAGGCCATGCAGTCCACAGTAGCTTTAGCTTCTATCCATTTAGTTCCATAACATGTGGCCATCAAAATATACTTCTTAGCCCCAGGTTGGCCACTTGGCCTGATTGGTCCTATGAAATCAAGACCCCATCATTCGAATGGCAGCCATCCTGTAGAGATGAATAATGGCTAGAAATTCAATTCGTCGACCTAGGAGCACATTTGTGGAAGATGTTGCAATCTTTAGCAAACTTGATCGCAATTGTAGATATGAGGCCACCGTAGTCCTTCATGGATGATTTTGTGAGCCAAATCCTCCCCCTTTAGATGCCCTTTGTTGTGTGCTTCATCAAGCAAAAGGTTTACCTCCTCTCGATAAACAAATTTTCTCAAGATACCATCTTGATAGTATTTATACAAATTTCCATTTAAAAGTGAGTATGCTTTGGCTTCAAAGAGTAATCATCTCTTTTCTATAGGTGTTAAGTGTTCTGGAAATTTTCCAATAGTAAGAAAATGGAGAACTCCATCGTACCAATCAGCTTGGGTTGCTACTGGAAAGAGATTACTATCCACCGATTCATCATTAATACCTATTGCCCTCTCGCTCATGGCGGTCTTGGACACTTGATCCGCCATGTAGTGCTCTTTTCCTGGCTTAATATGAATATCAAATTCAAATTCTTGAAATAGGAAACACCATCGCCAAACCCTTCCAGCCACCGTAGGCTTGTTAATCAAGTGCTTCAAAGGCTGATGATCAGATATGACAATAAAATGCACACCTAGGAGGTAATGCCAAAACTTTTGAAGAGCGAATCCAATAGTGAGACCTTTATTTTTGGTCGTGCTGTAGTTACTTTCTACTTTGGTAACTAGTCTCCTAGCATAGGAGATAGGTCTATGAACCTTGTCTGATTATGATTGAGCCAAGACCGCTCCAACAACATGAAGACTTGCATCTGTATGTGCATGAAACTCTAATGAGCAGTTAGGTACTCTTAACAGTGGAGCAATACATAGCCTCAACTTTAGTTCACAAAATGCTTTCTTAGCTTAAGGACTCCATAAGAAAGGAACCTTTTTAATGGTAAGCTTTGATAAGGGATTAGCTATTTTTTAATACATTCCTATAAATCTTCTATGGTATCCTGAATGGCCCAAAAAACTTTGCACTTCCTTTGGGGTCTATGGAATAGGCATGGAAAGGATCATAGTGACCTTTTCTGGATCAAAAGTTATCCCTTCAGTAGATACTATATGACCAAGGACAATGCCTTTAGTCCAAAAAGTGACATTAGCAGGATTTAACTTCAAACCTGTTCTGAGACATTCCTCAAAGATTTTATTTAGATTTTCCAAGTGATCATGAAAATCTTGAACTGGCTCTCTTCTGTTGTGCTTGAAAGCACTGAAAAGTCATCCATGATAATGCGCAGAAAGGTTGTTAACCACTTGCCCAATATCAGATACATTGCTCTATTAAATGAAGCCAGTGCATTTTTCAAGCCAAAAGCCATGCGAGTATAAACATGTGCCCCATGGAGTAACAAAGGCTGTTTTGTTTCTTTCATGACGATGAATCACTATCTATTTGTAGCCATTGAAACCATCACAAAAGCTATATAAAGTTTGTCTGGCTACTTCTACACATGTTCTGTGAATGGTTGAGGAAAGCCATCTTGAACAATCACCTTATTCAAGGCACGAAAATCCACACTCACTCTTATTTTTCCAATATTTTTCTTTGGTACAATAACCATGGAAGAAAGCCACCTTGAATGTTCTAATGGAACAATTTTACCTACCTCTTCTAGTTTTGTTATTTCCATCTTTACTCCCTTTGCATACTTTGGATTGAGTCGATATGGCCTACTTCTTGCGGGTGCGGCCCCCTCAACTAAGGGTATTTGGTGTAATCCAAGCTCCTCTGGTATCCATGTTAGATCTTTGTAGGACCATGCGAAGACAATTTTATAAGCAAAAAGTAAAGAAGTTACCTTCTGCAGTAAAGAGGGATAATCCCACAACCAAGAGGCCAAGCGGACTACTTGAGGGTTCTCTTCATCTCCAAGATTTACTTCTTGAACAAGTGTTTGAGGACTAGATTTACTTGAGAAATCATCCCCACTGTATGCACAAGTGGACTTAAGCTTATACTCTGCAATATGTTCCCTAGTCCATCCTTGAGGTTTATCCGAAGGGGAGGTCTTCTCTGCATTCACGCTCATAGCTTTTCTTTCCTGATACTTCCATATTTGTGGCCCCTTCAATGTTAGTATTCAAGTGTAAAATCTCATTTTCTAACTCCTTGTGAATTCCATGCGCTTTTTCTACAACTTCTTCATCTGCAGCTTCTTCCTCTATTTCCGTGATTTCTAGTATGAAACACTCTGCACTCTCCATCATCCAATTTAATAATGTATCTTCTTCTTCGGGTAAGGTAGGCATTACTTGAGTGTCCTTAGTATACCCAATAGCTTTTTTTGAGTCGAATCCTTGTTCCAAATGTAATTGCAGCTCGTTGTTGGTGTTTGTTGAAATCCACAACTTGTTCTTTCCCCAATCTTGGAGAGCTTTTGCTTGCCTTAGCCAAGGACTTCCCAGGAGTAGAGGGTAAGAAGTCTACTAAGGTAGTGCAAAAACAACAAATACCAAAACAAATTGACAACCTTGCACTATCATCAATACCTTTTCAATAATGACAAGTGGTGCAACCCGATGTTGATCGGCTAGTGTAACTGTGAGTGGTGCCAGCTTGGTGGGGTTCACATTTAGTTTCGTCATTGTGAAGTCTAGTATCAAATTGATGCTAGAGCCTCCATTTATTATCAATCACACGTATGAGAACCTAATCCTTTATAAAAACAGATAACCTTGAGCTTTGGTAGTCTAGCAAGGGTGCAGGGGGAAACTCAACCATAAAAGCATGTATCCTAGGTGGTTTGCTCAAGTAGGCAGAGTGTATAATCGTCAAAAAACTGCTCCTTATTTTTGAATCCATCTTTATGAGTTCCCATAGGCTAGCCTTATGATGAATACCTTTTAATATTTCTTCAATGTTCACTGTTTGTGTCTCTTCTTGAGAACTTGCCGGTTTGTCCTTTAGCGAATTAGCCATCCTCTCATAAGATCCTTCAATGTCTGCTTGGCTCTTCCAACCAACCTTCTTTTCCTCCTCTCTATCTTTGAGTCCCTTTTATCATGGACAAGGAAACCATCTAAAACCTTAGATTCTATGTTACTTTCCATATCGCATGCTTGATTAAGACTTTGGAGGAACTAATGCTTCAATTGTGTCCAGAATGTGCCAAAACCCCAAGATTGACTGTCTATTTGCTAAATTCTGACACTCGGAGGTCCTGTTTCTAGTTTACATCATCAAGTCGAAACCGCCTTTGCTAACCGCCCTTGAAAAACTATATAAGGAGGGGTTGGCCACACTCAGTCTCAGTCTTGCCAATACTAGTCTTCGGAGCTCAAGGAGTCGTGACTGCCAAGAAAGTACTCTCCAAGTTCCAGTTCCAGTTCTTATCTTGTTCTTTGTTCTAGTCTTGTCTAGTCTAGTTCTTGAACATCTTTTTTTGTCGTGTTGTAATCTCGTAGTACGAGATCTTGTCGAGTTACTTCTTGTATCTAGTTTATCTCCCTCAAGGGAATTCTTGTAATCCAGATATCTTGTTCCATACCTACGATCCCGGGCTGTGGGATCTCATGTATAATCTCTAGTCTAGTTTTCCATACCTATTGGTCCCGGGTTGTGGGACGTCTTGTATCAGCTACGTCTTCTTGTATTATTTTCCCTATGTGGGTGTTCTTGTGATCAGAAGTGTAGTTCCAAAATCTTGTCTAGTGAAGTCACAGAGCACAATCTAGTGCTCCCCTGACATTTTGGCAATACTACCTTCATCAAGACCAGGCACCATGGAGATTATTCGAGAAGAAATTTTTTCTACACTTAAAGTCTTTCAACAACAATTCCAAGAGATACGAGAAAACCAAGAAAGGATTCAACAACAAAATATTCAAGATGTTATCATAGAACTTCAAAGGCAAATTCACGAGTTGCAGATAATTGTAAATCAATCTGCTTCATGTACCCCAATGACAATCAATATGAAGAAAAGTCAAAAAGTGAGCATGCCTGAGAAATTAGATGGGACAAGATCCAAGTTTTGAGGATTTCTACAACAAGTGAAGATCTTCATAAGAAGGCAACTTGAGAGGTACCCAGATGATGCTTCTCAAGTGGGACTCATGGGAACTCTATTATGTGGCCCTGCTCTTTCATGGTTTGCACCTATCCTGGAGAAGAACATGGATATTCTATATGATTTCAAGGCCTTTGTTCAAGAGTTCACATCTTCTTTTGGGGATACCAATTGTTCACGTGTTGCGGAGACAAAGTTAAGGAAGCTACATCAGGGAAATAGGCCTACATCTACCTATGCATCAGAATTCAGACAAATCATTTGTGACCTCAGATGGCATGAGGATTATTTTTCAAACAATTTCGATGGAGCTTAAGTGATGATATTAAGGACCTTATGCTAACCATGCCCAAGGTAAATACTTTGAATGAATTCATGAATCAAGGAATTGAATGTGATAATAGGTTGTTTGAGAGAAAGCAAGAGAAGAAGACTTCTATTAGAGATCGAGAATACAACTTTACTTCTATTCCACAACAACATATGCTCGAGGAAACTCAACTAGAACCCATGCAATTGGATCACATCATGGTCAGAGGACTTACAACAAAGGAAAGACAATATCAAAAGGATAATGTTTTATGCTTTTATTGTGGAGAGCATTATCATATGGTATTCAAATGCCCTAAGAAGAAGAAACAAGTTGGGATTAGAACTTCCACAATCACCATCCCACATCAGAAGGACCATCATGAGAGTCAAAAGAAGAATATAGTTCATCATGAGAATCATACCCTTGATTTTGTACCTCGATATACTACAAATCCTTTCCAGTTTTATCATGGATATCCATCGTCATCTTGTTCCACTACCACATATCAAGAACTCTACAAAGACCAAGACTTATGAAGATTCAAGTCCTAGAAGATCTCTGAGTCACATAACCGCCCTCCTGGAACTCGTCGCTTGAGGGGGTGGTGATGTCATGGACAAGGAAACCATCTCAAACCTTAGATTCCAGGTTACTTTCCATATCTCTTGATTGTTTAAGAGTTTGGAGGAACTAATGCTTCCATTGTGTCTGAAATGTGCCAAAACCCCAAGATCGATTGTCTATTTGCTTAATTTTGATACTCAAAGGTCGTGTTTCTAGTTGATGACATCATGATGACATCATCAAGTTGTAACCACCTTTGCTAACCGCCCTTGAAAAACTATATAAGGAGGGGTTGGCCACATTCAGTCTCTATCTTGCCAATACTAGTCTTGGGAGCTCAAGGAGTCGTGAGTGCCAAGTAAGTATTCTCTGGGATACATGCTTCCCTCTTTAGAAGACTTCTCCCCCCTCTTGTATATATGCCTATAAACCTAATGGAATAGTTATCTTGTGTTGAACGTTCACTTAGTAAACTCAATGTGTTTTACTTAAAGCTTCTTCTTCTTCTTCGTCGTCCTTGTGTCGTTTGTTTTCTTCTTTAGTCCTCTAACTCCAACATTCTATCAATTTTGAATACCCGTGTAGATAAGCATTTGAATTTATAAAAAGAAATTACTTAGGTACATTAAGGAATATTCAACTAGTGCTTATTGGACCCATGTGAATATGCAAAAAAAGGATATGTATTTAGTGATTTTGAGTGAGCTAGCTCAAGGAGGATACAAGGCATTAAATACCTTCATGTACTCATAATAGGTTCAAAGATCATGTCATGGATTTCAAAGATGCCCGCAACATTTTCCCTCATTGCTATAGAGCGTTGAGATCAAGCTCAACATGTGATGATCTAGGATGACACCTATCACTTTTTCATTTCTCTGACATTTATAGTAGTCACGTCGATATATGTCAAGGATACTTCATTGAGCGGTACTAGATTTATTTACCAAGAATGATGGCACCTTTGGTTCTTGCTAGCTCACTCATGCATGAAAATTAGGTCTTTTCTTATGTGTTGTTCTTTATATATTAAACTTGTTGTATTCTTGTTTTTAGTTCATTCTTGTACATTCCTTTTATATAATAGAAGAAGAAGAATATCATTCTTCCTTGCCTCAATCTATGTGTGTGCTTCTCTTTGATTGTGAGAGTGTGTGTTTGAGCTCTCTTCCTTATCTCCTTTCTTTGTGACATGGTATCAGAGCCACTGTGGGTGTAGAGTGCACTTGGAGAAGGCTGATGGTGAGGAGTACGTGAGAAAGCATGGAGAAAACAGGATTCACAAATGACCTTGGATTGCTATGAAAATTGCTGTGAAGGTAGAAAACCTCAAAATATTTTTGTGAGTTATCTCTTTAGGATCACTCGCTTTTGCCAGATCAAAGTTTTTGAGCCATCTTGACCTCTATTTTGAGCCCACAAGGTGGGGCCCATAGAAAAACCAAGATAGTTTGCAAAATTGTAACTTGTGTCCTGTTCAACCAATGCTCATATGTTGCAGATCTAGAATTTCAAGTGATTCTCTGTATTGTGGATACACGAAGAATGTGTTTTTCTAAGATCCAGTTCTCACGTCATAGAGTGGCAATGTTCAAGAAAAAGTGCTACTTGAAGTGTTTTGTTGTGTTGTGAATAGCTACAGAAATGGCAAACGTAGATGGAATGAGTCAGCTTGTGAGCGATAAGCTGGAGAAGAACAATTGCCAGGCTTGGAGATCTAGGATGAAAAATTTCCTCATGGGAGAAGGCTACTAGAAGTACATCGAAGGAGATAATGAAAATGCTCTGTAGTTACGAGAGAGGAATCATATTGAACACTAGTTAAGAACGTATGAAGAATGGAATCAAGGAACACGAAAGGTAATGTATTGGTTGTCTCTTAGCATACAGGATAGCATGATTTGGCACATACAGGATTCCAACACTCGGAAAGAGACTTAGAATGGTTTGGTCACATTGTATGAGACCAATACAAATGCATGGAACTTTCAACTCAAGAACGAGCTGCATACATTGCCAAAAAAGAGCATGTTGATAAGTGACTACACCATGAAAATCAAAAGCATATGTGAGTCACTTGCATCTATTGGCATGAATGTAGATGATGATGATAAGGTGGAAGTATGCCTTCATGGTTTAGGAGCTGCATATAAGTAGTTCAGAACTTCTATACAGACGAGGGAAAATATTCCAAATTTTGCCGATCTAATATCTATGCTGATTATTGAAGAAAACAATCTTAGTGAGGACTCAAACTCCTAAGGAAAACCCAGTTTTGAGCAGTTATTCTACTCTAGAAGAGGAAGAGGCAAAGGTAGAGGCTTAGGAACTAGAAGAGGACACAAAAGCCAAGACCAAGGCAACGACAGAATCATGCTAGAGGAAGAGGAGAGTTTTGACGCAGGGGAGCCAAAGAGGTCGCAAAATTTCCAAAGAAATGATTCAGGTAATGACAATAAAGGATGTTGGAATTATGGTAAAATTGGATACTTTGAATGTCATTTGAGGTTGAAGAATCAAAATAACAAAAGGCAACAAAACAAGTATGCATCCACAAGTGCATATGATTCTAACAAGTTGTCAATGGTTCAACATCATATGATGAATACGATGTTTGTTGATGTTTCAAAATCGAATGCTAATGTTTGGTATGTTGATTTAGATGCTTCAAATCACATGACCAATCATGTGAAATGGTTTAGTTTGCAAAAATTGTTGTTTCTTGGATATGTTGAAACAGGTGATGAAACATCACAACCTATCGAGCATATATGAAATATGGCACTGTTTACGGATGATAGGAAGGTAAAACACCTTGCTGATGTGCTGCATGTTCCAAATATAACAAAGAATCTAGTTTTTGTTGGACAAATGGTTGACCAGGGATTACAAGTCGGATTCAATGCTGATGGGTTATATGTAGAAGAGTACAAACAAGGTGGATGATTGATTGCCAAAATAATCAAAGTGGGTAGGATTTTCACCTTAAATATTAAAATTCTTGAAATTGATGTAGACATGTTTGCAAAAGGTGCACGAGTTATTATTGATATAGAGATCTGGCACAAAGGGATTGGACATGCAAACTTGTAGAGGCTGAAATTGTTGCAATCAAAGGAGATTGTCCGTGGACTACTAATTTTCAATGTTGCAGAGATGGAAAAGGTATGTGCAACACGTCAATTTGGTAAACAGTCAAGATCATCATTTCCCCATGACAAGCATGTTAGTGAGAATGTGCTAGAAATAGTACATACAGATGTTTGGGGTCGTGCAAAGACCACATTTATGGGTGGTTGTAGGTTTTTTGTTACTTTCATTGATGAACATACACGAAAATTGTGAGTATATTTCATGAAAGAGAAGAATGAGGTGTTCACTCACTTCCACAATTTTAAAGCTATAGTGGAAAAGTCGACAGGGAAGTATATTCAGACATTAAGATTTGATGGAGGAGGTGAATACATGTCAAATGAGTTCAGCAATTTTCTAGAAAATCATGGAATTCGGCATCACTTTTCATGCAGGTACACACGAGAACATAATGGTGTTGCTGAACGCAAAAATAGACCTATTATAGAAATAGGAAGAGCCTTGATGGCTGAGAAGAATATGCCTCATTGTTATTGAGCAGAAGCTATGCATATGGTTGTATACATCATGAACTGAACTCCAACTGCTGTTGAACATCAAGTTACACCTGAAGAGAAGTTCACAAGTAAAAAGCCAAACTTATCACATATGAAAGTTTTTGGTTGTATTACATATCTACATGTTCAAGACAAGTTGAGGACAAAGCTTGATCCAAAAGTAGACAAATGTTTCTTCATTGGATACTCCCTTGAGCAAAAGGGATATAAATGTTATAACCCATTCACATGACACGTGAAGGTGAGTAGAGATGCGGTATTTGATGTAATGTCAAGCTTCTATGTAGATGCCAAAGATGAACTTAATCTTGAATCAAATGAGAAAGAAAATGCTCAAAAATCAAGTGCAGAATCTCAAGTTTTTAGTGGACCGAATGAATCACCAAGCATAGTTCCAACGCAAATCCATGGAATGGAAGATTTTGTGGATATTTGAGTCCAAAAAATTCTTCAAATACATCTAAGAAAGGTAAAGAAAGCTTTGTGCTGATAGTAAAACATGTGCAGGTTTTGAAAGGCACATGCAAATGATAGGAGGAGAAGTGACCCTGGACCAAGAAGATCTGGGAGGATGCGGAATTGAGTGCAACGATTGACATATGACAACTTTATGGCTCATCATTATGCCTACATGACCAAGGCAATACAAGATGCTCAAACTTCTTGTTTAGAAGATGCAATTGGAAATGCAGATTGGAAAAAAGCTATAGAAGAGAAGATGGATGCACTTTATGGAAACGAAACATGGAAGCTAGTTCCATTGCCACAAGGAAAGAAACCCATATGTTGCAAGTGGGTTTACAAGGTAAAGCACAATGCTGCTGGTAGCATAATCAGGTACAAAAGCACGATTGGTAGCAAAAGGATATGCACAAAGATATGGAATTGATTATGAGAAAACATTCAGCCTTAAAGTTAAAATGTCTATTGTCAGAACACTTGTTGCATTAGCTACAACAAAAGGAGTTACAGGAAGAAGTATACATGGACCAGCCATAAGGATATGAAGATTCAAAATGGGCTTCTATCTATGATGGAGATCATTCACTATATGCAAGGAAGGGTGATGATGGCATCACAATCATGGCTATTTATGTTGATGAATTTATTGTAGGTGGTGATAATGAAGAAAGCATTAAACAGGTAAAGCGACTTCTTATGCAAGAATTTGACATGAAAGATCTTGGTGTGCTATGTTTTTTCTTGGGCATTGAATTTATCCATACAAAAACAGGTATATGGATGTCCCAAATGCAATATGTCTTGAATATGATGGAAAAGTATGCTATGAATGATTGTAGGCCAATTTCTATGCCATTAGACCAGAACTTGAAGTTGGATACTACATCAAGTAAAACATTACAAAATGCTACTATGTATAGGAAAATAGTGGGAAGCTTGATATATCTCACAATTACAAGGCTTGATCTAAGCTACGCTATTGGACTTCAAACTCAAGTTATGTAGGTTTACAAGAAGCCACATTTGGATGCTTTAAAGAGCACTCTAGGTTATGTGAGTGCTACTTTGGATTATGCATTGTTTTATGAGGTTAGTGTAGACTTGCACGTTCACGGATTCACCGATGTATATTGGGCTGGTAGCATTACAAATAGAAGATCTACTAGTGGTTTTCTGTTCTCACGTGGGAGTGCAGCTATTACATGGAGCAATAAGAAGCAACCCACTATTGCTTTCTCGAGTACAGCGGATGATATAGAAGTGTTGCAATGGTAGCATGTGAGGCATCAAGGCTGGAAATGCTATTTGAAGATTTAGGTGTGGAAGTGCAAAATCCTATCACCATCTATTTTGATCATCTTAGCATCATATAGTTAGCATGGAACCCTATTTTTCATGCTAGAGCAAAGCATATCGAGGTACATTATCACTTCATCAGAGAGAAGGTATTAGCAGGTGATATTGATCTTGTTTATCTAAGAACAGATGAATAGGTTACTGATATTTTCACTAAAGCACTTGGAGTAGAGAGGCTGAAGAAGTTTTGAATGATGCTTAGATTAGTAGACATGGCGTTGATATTGAGGGGGAATGTTGAGATATCGAGCTCAACATGTGATGCTGCAGTATGACATGTATCGCTTTTTCATTTCACTGATATGTATAGTAGTCATGCTGATATAAGTGAGGGATACTTCATTCAGGTGTACTAGATTTATCCACCAAGGGTGATGGCACATTTGGTTCCTGCGAGTTCACTCATGTGCAGACATTAGGTTTTTTCTTATGTATTGTTCTTTATATATTGCACTTGTTGTATTCTTGTTTTTATGTCATTCTTGTACATTCCTCTTATGTAATAGAAGAAGAAGAAGATCATTCTTCCTTGCCTCAATATGTGTGTATGCTTCTCTTTGATTGTGAGAGTGTGTGTGAGCTCTCTTCCTTATCTCCTTCCTCGTGAAATAGAGGACATGTACATAATATTAACTTTTGTTGGAGGCAAGATCATGTGGCTTAAGAAGCCCTTTAAAAACTTGAATGTGCTAGTTGATGTATTGTTATTGTTTGGAGATAACATATTTAGCATCTACCTATCAAGTAAGTGAATGTTTGATGCAAGGTGCAATCACATAAAGGTCCACTACTACAACATCAAGGATAAAGTTTGGGCAAAGCAAGTGCCCATCTAGCACATCAAAACGAAGAAGGAGGTGGCTAAGATCATGACAATGCTTATGAACTCATGAAAAGTTGAAAAATTCAAGGATGTTACTAATATGAAGGAGATAAACATGCATAAGCTCATTTGATCTTGGGGGAGTGTTAGATCTCAAGGTCCCGTGTAAGCAGAATTGTGTGAATAGGATCCAAGAACTTTTGCCACATTATTATACATACCTAAGAGCATCACATGGAATTGTGGCACAAGTCACACATAATTGAAGTAAGACCCAATCATGATGAGGAGAATGACTAATTTTCTTAGGGTAAATGGAGCTCAATCAACCATCACGATATCTCACATCGATATTTGCATCCGTTCCAAATTAGACATGGGTTCTTCCACTTGGATTAAGATCTTCATTAGCATTCAAGGTTCTTCAAACTACGTGCATGTGAGTTCAAGCTACCCCAAACTTGCATATATTTGAGTGTTGGAATAGATCTTTGCATATTTATATCTCTTTGTAGGCTTATATCAATCGTAGGATGTTTTGATAGTATCAGTAGTTTTAGATTACTCATCTTTTGTATACTTCATTTATTCTCATTTCCTCCCTCATTGTGTGTCTATTTACCATCATAGCTACCAATCTCCATCTCTCCAAAGTCCATGTCATAAATTGACCTTGTGTGTGCACATATGCCTACAGAGTCTATGTAGATAGTAGGTAGTGTGTCTTAGTGAGGTTCATTGATAGACTTCCAAAATCCAATTGAACTGATTCAAAGATTGTTTGAAATTTTAGACATTCTACTTTATCTACTAGGACTCATTGGAACCATTTCTAGGTGAATTGAGAGAAATCTAGATTCTGTATTGTTGTGATACTTATTCATGAGATAGTATGGAAAGTATATTATGGTTCTCTTGGTTTTTAGAGTTCATCTTCTCCATTATCATGAGCATCTACAAATAGGATAAATATGAGAAAATATTTTAAATGTCCACTGCATTATTCATGGTATCCCAAATGTTATTCGTGCTTTTTGTTAGTCCACAAGGTTTTGTTGGTTTCATCAATATCTCTTATTCTTGTGCCAACAATATCAATGTTTTTCACTTTTTTGGTTTTTTTGACACACACACACACATACACACACACATATACATATATATATATATATATATATATATATATATATATATATATATATATATATATATATATATATATATATATATGTATATGTGTGTGTGTGTGTATGTATGTATGTGTGTATGTGTGTGCCTATGTGTATATTAAAAAAAAACGATAAAACCTTTCTGGTATATGGTGTAGAGAGATTTAATACTATTTATAAGAAAATAAGATGCTTCTAGTTACGTTTTTTAAATTCTGTTCTACTACGAATCATCAAGAAGATTCTCCAATTAGGGCTACTTTAAGAGTTAACAAAGCTGGAGCTTTGTGGTTCTAATCATACTTTCCCTCTCGTAGGGGCAGGAGACAAATACTAGTTCCACATAGAGAGTCATTTGAAGATGTTTTGTCCACTAATATATGGAATGATAAATAGTTTTGCTAGTATATGTATTTGTGTATAGTTCTGCTAGTGTATGGAATTGTGATTCAAAATTCATGAAGTTGAATGATTTATAGTTTCAAATGAGTTCTAACACGTTGTATCAATGTAATCTGAGCAAACGCAACCAATGAAGGGAACTTATTCACGTAGTATTTGACGCCTGAACAGCGTGAAATGTCTATTCTCAGTCGGAACTTCACATAATTTCAAATCTCACTCCTATTCGTCCCGAAGTTAGATGTGATCCTTGATCTCGTTCTTTAAGATCATTGTTTCTTGAAAGCATGCATGTATGCGATGCGTACGTCTTGGTGCAGTTTTCTACCTGAAAACGATATCCTACCCTGCTTCTGATGCTCATGCAAAAGAGAAGTCCTTACTACATTACTCTGTGCCAATCTCTAGCACTTTCGTCCCGATGAATGTCACATCTTCTCACAAAAAAGAGCAGGAACTGATGTCAAATGCTGGTTGATCATTAGAAGCTTGCAGGAGTTCTACAGTTTGATAAGACCGCCAGCCTAAGAGTTTCCTTTTGTATGGTCATTCAGTGCATATTCTGAAAGTACCTGTATCTCATAGTCGGCCTTGCTTTGGCAATGGAGTCTTTAAAAAGAAAAGCAATCTGTTGTGGCGTTACAGCTACTTGATTTGTAGTTTTCGATCGATTCAAAACCTGTATCAAGAAAGGAATCTGCTCTGAGTCTTATGTTGCGAGCAACAGATTCTCTTCGTATTGTCAAGACGTTCAGAGAAGAGAAGCAGTTATGTCCCATACGAGTCTCCTTTCTGTTGTTATCCATTACAGTGGAGTCGTCATTTACGATGTCGCCTAGTGTGTGTATTACAGCTTTTCAATGACATCACAGCCATGTGTTTGCTATTCCTAAAGTTTAATGATGTTCACGATATAGCAGAAATAATGCACCTCGAGTTAGTGAACGAACGAGCTGGCTCTGCAGAAGAAAACACTGGAATTTTAAAAGTCAATCGCAATTTGCACTGGAATTTTAAAAGTCAATCGCAATTTTGGACCTGTCGTTGGTATTACAGTATACTAATCGATTCCCGTGGGCGTATAGGACTAAAACGCAAATAAAATAAAGAGCAGGTCGAAAATACACAGAGAAAATTCAGCTTGATTGATGTAAAAGACAAGTGCGAATGTGAAGTACTGCAAGACGGGTCCAGAAGAAAGCAGTTTCTTCTCGATTCCTGGACTATAGTCTTATCAGATGACTGATGTATGTCGGTAGTCATATTCTTTACACCTTTCCATCAAAACATGTGCTTTTAGCAGTTGCTGTAGTACTGTTCTGAAAAGCATTACCTTCTCCAGTAGGATGCTCATAGGAAAATCTACTCTTAGATTCTTGTATATAAACTTGGAAACCGTGCGATCCATACCAGCGGCCGCATTCTCTGCCTATCGTATTTCCACACGGTATCTTGTACCATTCTCTGTGTATGATGGAACTCTTACACGAACAACATTACAGGTCCTACCATGCGTCCGAGAGTTATGCTCAGCGACAGAGGCTATGGCGAGAAGCTCTACACAGAGACATGAGAGATGATGTCTGCACCGATGAGAGCATAAAACTGTGCCTTGTTCATATCAAAAAAACAAGTACATATATAGGATTAGCCTCATGCCTTAAGCCATTGATTGAAGGTCAAGGTTAGGTGGTGCACATGGGCTTCTTACAAGAGTTCTGATAATTGATAGAGCCTGTTATCTGCCAAGAACAAATTTTTTGCCAATCAAAGTCACATAGTGACAAAAGAGGTCTTAATTCTCCTCTTTTTTTCTAGCATACGAAAAAAAGTTTGACTGTTACATTGGGCATTTACATTGGGATATTAGTGTGCCATATTAGGTTATCTCATTGGGTTTGTATTACTACATTGGGTTTGATTTACTGTATAGGATTTGATCTACCACATTGGGTGAGTGTGAACTTCTTTTGATTTTGTGCGGAAGCTACTACATGACATTAGGCTTGTTATGTTCCATTGGGTTTTTTTAAATATGATGATGAGGATTTACAATAGTAGGTTACTATGGGGTACTATTTTTCGCCTTGAATATTATCGATAACCATATTAGGTTGACTTCATTCTTATCCATCTTTCGGGTAAACTTTGTTGGTGGAATTGGTTGAAGAATAGATCCATTGGTTATTAATTTTTTCTTGGATGTTTTGACTTAGCATATCCTTTGGCACATTTTGAAAAAGATTGGGAAGGTCTTACTAATTATTATTAATCAACAGTTTTTAATCCCTTTATTTAAAACAAGAAAAGTGAAAACTATTTACAAATTGGATCTAACTCAAATCTAAATGCCTAAGATTGATTACATAGACCCATAAGGGCTTTGATTTAAAAAGTTATGAACTTGTTTCTCCCTTTTCTCCAAGAGTTTCTTAGTTCGATTGAAGTCCTGGAGCCTTACACTAACCGCATGTGAAGCCACTTTTAAAAACAAACTACGTCATTTATCTTAATGCATTCATTGAATAATGCAGCTTTTGCGCCTCCTTTGTGACCAAAAGCATGAACTCGCATCATGGATTTTGTAATTTAAGCTGCTAAGCCGTGGAATATAAGAACGGAGAGCTCCTCCACTTCAGAGGAGTTTACGTCTTCAGAGGATTGCCCAATGATGGATAGAGGTTTAGGCTATGATGTGAGCATCACTCTCTTACAATATGATCAACTAATGCCTCAGAATTGGAGTGATCTAACCTGCAAGTTTTACATTCATCTTTTATAGATGTTTCATTCAAAATTTTTAATTTGAATTCAACTTTGGCTTTCACCAAAAAATGATCCACTAATCTAGGAGATATTCTCTCTAAGAAGTCATCGCTTGAAAATCCATCTAACTCAAAGAGTTAAGTGGCTTTTACAAATATTCCTTCAACTGAATTTGATTTTTACAAATGGTAAAAGATAGAGAGACTTATAGCAATGGTTCCCATGGAACTTCAATTATTCCTCATAAGATCTTTTCATGCCTAGACAAGTGTGTAGGCTTGGCATTTTCACCAACAATTCCCCCTCAATCCAAACATCTTGGCTTGGTCTTCTTCTTCAACCCTCTTGAATGTCTTGCAATCCAATCATAGCTTTAAACCTACAAAGTTTTGTACCATCAAGTACTTTTGTTAATACGTCTACAAATTGCATATTTTTTGATACATATGCCAACTTAATTTCCTTGCTCAATAGCATCTCTCTCACATAATGATAGTGGACCTCTATATCCTTGGTCCTAGCATGATAAATAGGATTTACTGCAAGATGTAGTGAGCTTGTATTACCTCCAAAAGCCATTCGAGATCTAGTATGCAAACCCAAATCTATATATAGCAATATGATCCATATCGCCTCTTGAGTAGCATTGGCCAATCCTCTATATTCTGCCTCTGTTGAAGATAAAGCAATAGTAGGTTGTTTCTTGGAAGACCATGATGTAGGCTTTTCACCTGTAAAAGATAGATATCCTGAGCTACTCCTCCTATCATCTTTGCAACCTACCCAATCTGCATCTGAGTATATCTTGATTTCTAAATCTGAAGTATAAGGAAAATGTAAGCCTTGATTTTGAGTTCTCTTAAGGTACTTCAAAATCCTCTTAGCAGCTACCAAGTAAGGTGCCCTAGGTTTGTCCATAAATTGGCTTAAGACACTTATTCCATAAGCAATATCAATCCTTGTCAATGTAGCATAGTTCAAGCTTCCCACTATGCTTTGGTATCCTGCAATATTATCAAGCACATCACCTTCATGAGCACTTAATTTTTGGTTTACCTCCATTGGAGTGTTTGCTACCTTGGCATCCTACAAATGAAACTTCTTTAACATGTCATGTATATACTTTCTTTGTGTAGTGTAAATTCCAGAGTTAATATAGAGGAACTCAAGTCCAACAAAATACTTTAGTGACCCTAGATCACTGATTTTGAACTCCTGCATCATTTTATTCTTGATCTGTTTGATTCCATTAGCATCATTACCTGTAATTATGATATCATCAACATACACACATAGGTATATCACTTCTGAATTACTTCTCTGAATAAACAGAGAAGTATCTGATCTACTCATGATGAATCCTTGATTTTCAAGGTATGTAGTCAACCTATGGTTCCATGCCCTAGGTGCCTGCTTTAATCCATAAAGAGCGTTGTTCAGTTTGCACACATGAATTACCTTGATTGGGTCCTCATAGCTAGGAGTTTGAGACATGTACACCTCCTCTGAAATCCATCCATTTAGAAAGGCATTTTTGACATCTAATTGGTACATGTTCCAATTCTTTGATGCAGCCACACTTACCAATACCCTGATGGTTGGCATTTTGGCCACAAGTGAGAAGGTCTCTATATAATCAACTCCTTGGGTTTGTGCAAAACCCTTAGCCACAAGTCTAGCCTTGTACCTACTTATTGATCCATCAAAATTGCTCTTGACCTTGTAAATCCATCTAGAACCAATTACCTTCATAGAATCCTTCTTTGGCACTAGCTTCCAAGTATCATTCTCCTTGAGTGCTTCAATTTCTTCATCCATAGCTTCTTTCCATTCTGCCTTTGTCTTTGCCTCTTCATATGATGGTCTCTTCAAGTGACAAGTCTTTTGCAAGATAAACAGAATGCTTAGTAAGTAAAGAAGTATCATACCCATATCTGATTGGCTTCTTGCTTTCCCTTTCTGATCTTTCGATTGCTTGGTTGGAGGATTCAGGTATATCCTCCAACTTCTTCATCTTAACTTTGCCTTTGGATTTCCATGCCTTGAATTCTTCTAGGTTGATGATGTCCTCATCATCTGAGTTGATGTCCTCAATCTGGTTTGGTTCCTCCTTGGTGAGGCTTGGAAATTCCTCTTCCAAGTCATAAGGCAACTTTACTTTCGTACATTCACTTTCAAACCAAGAATCATTCTCATCAAAGACTACATCTCTACTGAACATAGATCCTTTGTTGGAAGGATTGTAGAATCTGTATCCTTTCTGATTCAAGTCATACCCTATGAAGATGCACTTCTCTGCCTTAGGGTCTAGCTTACCTCTTATTTGAGATGGTATATGCACATAAGCAACACATCCAAAGATCCTCCATTGATCAAGTGAAGGTCTTCTACCATGCCATGCTTCATATGGGGTCATGCCATCAAGAGATTTGGATGGCGACTTGTTTACAAGATAAGTGGTAGTAGATACACTTTGTGCCCACGAGTAATTAGGTATTTTTTCCTCGTTTAACATTGACCTAGCTGTTTCAACAATTAGTCTATTTCTCCTCTCTACCATCCCATTTTTCTCAGGGGTATATCTTGTTGTAATTTCTCTTTTCATTCCTCTATCCTGGAAGAATGCATCAAACTCAATTGAGAAGTGCTCAACCCTTCCATTTGACCTTAGTCTCTTTAGACTTCTTCCTCTTTGGTTCTCAACAACTGCAAGATACTTTTTAGAGCAACTGAATACTTCATCTCTGTGTTTCATAAAATATTAGATAGTCTACCTACTGAAATCATCAATGAAAGATACATAATACCTTGATCCCGAAATTGAGGGATCCTTACTTGGTCCCCATACATCTGTATGGACAAGCTCTAGGTAATCCTCATACATGTAGCCTTTCTCTATGAAAAGGTAACCTATGAGATTTTCCAAACTCACAAGCACCACATTTATAGATCATGTGTTGCTTGGATACATTGGGTATCCCAAGCACACATTGATCTCTACATATTTGCTTTAAACTTCTCTCACCAATATGTCCTAATCTCTTATGCCAAATTTCAAGCTATGATAATGTTTGGTCTTTGTAACTATAAAGTGCAATATCCCTTGTATCTTCAAGTTCAAAATTGAATAATCTACCTTTTCTCCTTTGGCAATTCTCTTGAATCCATTTTGAGGATCCTTCACAAATGCTTCATATTTGTTGAACCTAACCTGCAAACCCTTTTCCACAATCTGTCCAACACTCATCAAGTTCTTCGTAATTGTGGGTACATATAGAACCCTACTCAACAGATTTTTATTTCCATCAGAGGTTTTAATATTTCCTAGCTTGATCACTGAGTGCTTGGTGTCATCACCTATTTTTACTTGATGTTTACCCTTAGGTTCCTCAATATCAGAGAGAAAAGCTACATTGCCTGCCACATGGATTGAGCATCTTGAGTCAATGTAGCAGAGATGGTCATCATTCATACCTTGCTTTGAATTCATCTTCATAATCAGAAGGGAATCCTCTTATTCCTCTGTATAATTGTTGTAGTCTTTCCTTGTTTTGTAGCCTCCTCGGTAGTTGTTATTGTAGTTGTTGTTGTTGTAGTTGTTATTGTAGCCTTGATGATGGTTGAATCTTCCTCTTGATTGTGTATATCCACATTTTTGGAAACCTCTACCTCTGTGATTCTTGAAGTTCTTGTAACACTCATCAATATTACATGGTGAGGAGTTATAAGGTCACCCCCTACCTTGCTTACCTCCTCTGCCCCTTCCTCTTGAGTTTCTACCTCTCCCTACATAGTTGGCTTGGGAGGTGGCTCCTTCATCCTCAATCTTCTTGCTTTTTTCTTTCTCTTTAGACTTGATTTTGTCTATATATAGGGCAGAAGAGCTATTACCTTTGGATGATTCTCCGTTCTTGTTGAGCGTGGCTTCATGGGTAAAGAATGCCCCATGAGTGTGGTAAGATCTGGAACCTGCATGTCCATGTATAAGTCCATGGCAATTGTGAAGTTCTCCCATTTGTCATTTGCCTTAATGCCATTGATTACTTGTCACATAATCTGCTCCTCTTTAATCTCGTCTCCTATGCTTGCCAGTTGATCAACTACATCCTTGACTTTGGTCACATACTCTGAGATTCCTTGCTTGGGTTGCTTTCTTTGAGTGGTAAACTCAATCCACAATCAGTTCTTTCTAGCCCTTGTGTTGGAAGATAAATATGAAGACAATGTTTCCCAAGTCTCTTGGGATGTCTTACAGTTCGTAATGTATGGAAGAAGAAAATCAGAGATTGAGTTAAATAATTATGTCCTTGCCAATGCATCTTTTGCACACCATGAATTGAGTCTTTCATGCTCCTCTCTTGTAGGTTGTCCTTTGCTTTTGAAGGTGGGCATCTCCTCATCTCCTAAGATGTATCCATAGAGACTCCTTCCTTGCAGGTATGTCTCCTCAATGACCATGCTTGATTGGTGTTCCTGTCCAATTTATCAATGAAAGAAGGAAAACCATCTCCCGTTTTACCTTAGTTTTGCATTGATACCACTGTTGGGAAAGATGGATGGACACTCTAGAAGGTGAGTTGGTACTTCTAATCCCTACTTTGTACTAGCCATCTTTAGCTTTAGAGTTGAGATGTAGCCCCTCTTAGCTTTCCAATGACACTAAACAAGTGCCTATGTACATTGGAAATGATGTGATTAATGTTTGATACAAAACAGACTACTCCCAAGTTCACAATCTAATGCAAACCTTCTATTTTGGTACACACACCTTCTGCTTGTTAAGCTCAGTGCTTCCAGTATAGTAGGAATTAGAAAAATTCCTTTTGGAGGTATCAAATTAGTCTACTAAGCTAATGATTCCAAGTGGAATCACTTAAAAGGATTGACTATACACAGAGCAATCAATTTAACAAGTGTAGCATTATCCCCAATTTTTTAATTAGGACCTCTGCAGAGATTGACCAGTGATCAGTTTGATGGAGTTTTCTCTAAATTCACTAAGTGGAATGTCTTCAACGTTTTTCAAACTGTAGAGGACGTAGAGCTGATTCCAACAAGCTATAGAAGATTTGAAATGGAGTATTGACTGAGATATGAGCAATACAAAATGACTCTTCTATGTGACGATAACAGAGAGATCAATAGATATAATGAATGATATATTGTATTATGAAACAATGTTGTACATGATCATTGTATGATGTGAGCCTCACTCTCTTAGAATATGATCAACTAATGCCTCCGAATTGGAGTGATCTAACCTGCGAGTTTTACGTTCATCTTTTATAGATGTTTCATTCAAATTTTGAATTTGAATTCAACTTTGGCTTTCACCAAAAATTGATCCACTAATCTAGGAGATATTCTCTCTAAGAATTCCTGGCTTAATAATCCATCTAAATCCACGAGTTTAGTGGATTTTAGAAATATTCCTTCAAGTCAATTTGACTTTTACAAATGGTAAAAGATAGAGAGACTTATGGCAATGGTTCCCATGGAACTTCAATTATTCCTCATGAGGTCTTTTCATGCCTAGCCAAGTGTGTAGGCTTGGCATTTGCACCAACATTGTTTTCCTATTGGCTTTGATCCATTATTCGATTGCATGCATCCATTCTAGTTTCTTCTTAGCTTTCTCATACAATGAGGGTTCATAAGAGTTCAAGTCCTGAGCTATATAAGATAGAGTGTTTAGTTACCAATGATGTGTCATAGCCATACCCTTCTAGCTTCTTCTTTTCACATGGAGATCTGCTAACTACTTGTTGAGAGGATTCTACAATATCCCTCAACTCTTGTACATTGGCTTTATCTTTCGATTTCCATGAGTTGATCTACCTCCTAGTAGTTGTTTTTATAATCTTCAGAATCGCTTGAATCTTAAAGTGTATGTGTTTCCTTGCTTGAGAGCATTGGAAAGTCGTCCATGGTAGCTCGATCTCCTTGAAATAATCTTCAAACCAAGACTATTTTCATCAAACATTAGATCTCAACTTATTATGAACTATTTGGTGCTAGGGTTATATGATCTATAACCCTTTTAAGTGAGGCCAGAGCCTGAATCAAATTTACCTCTTATTTGAGATAGTTTGTATGCACTTGCAATGCATCCAAATATCTTGCAATGATCTATATATTTATCTATGAATCTAGCAATTAATCAATCAATCTATCTATATTACTATTCATACATCCATCATTCTATCTATTTATCTTTTATCTATTTTTATGTAATATGCATCTATCTATCTATAAATATATCAATCAATGTACATATTTATCTATTTATAACCATATCTATCTATCTATATATTTATATACCTATTTATATATTTATATCTATCTACCCATATTTATATTACTTCGATTCATTGATTTCAATGATCTGGATGGAATGATGTGGGTTCATTTGAATTATATGGATAAAATAATGTCAATAATGTGGATCAAAAGATGTAGATTGATTTGAATTTTGTGGATTAAATGATCTCAATGATGTGGATAGAATGATGTGAATTTATTTGAATTATGTGGACTAAATGATGTGGATTCATTTGAATTATTTGGATTGAATGATGTCGATGATGTGAGTTCATTTGAATTATATGGATTAAATGATCTCAATGATGTGGATTTATTTGAATTATGCGGATCAAATGATGTGGAATCATTTCAATTATGTTTATCAAATGTTGGCAATGATGTCCATTCATTTTAATTATGTGGATTAAATGGTCTCAATGATGTGGACATGTGGATTCATTTGAATTATGTGGACCAAAATGATGTGGATTCATTTAATTTTTGTGGATTGAATGATGTCGATCATGTGGATTGAATGATGTTGATTCATTTGAATTATGCAGATTGAATTATATCAATAATGTGGATTGAATGACTTCAATGATTTCAATGATTTAAAAGTCATGTTTTTTTGCATCTTTGCAAGTAGAACATGGGGACAATGCGAGATGTGAATAATAAGCTTGATCATGCTGAATAACAAAGCATCTTGTCTTAACAAAATGATCAATTTGCACAATTCGAATTAGCATTTTTTTATCAACTTTTTTTAGAACCACAAGGATTAGAAGGAGAAAATTTACTAATAAAAGAAGGCATAAAGCTATATCCAAATCATTTTTTTTCATGATGGTCTCTTTTAATTTCCAAGGAGAGCAAAACAGACACCACCATTAAAGCTTTCTAACTTACACCATCAAGGATTAGCAAAAACTTTACTTCGGTGCTTTGTTCAAGTTGAAACATTGTAATGAACTAGATGAGATTAGAAGTTGCAACCTTCTTGATAGGAGTGTGATTGGCTCACCACTTGCCCTAAAATTTTTGGTTAAGGATTACTTCCTAATCCACCCTCTTAGATTTTAGTTCAACCATCTAGTGTATGTCAAGGGTTTGGTTCAATCATCTCCTAGTTATCACTTTGTTACATTCTAGCCTCGTTAGTTCATCATTTTCCTCAACGATCTCCTCTTGTATCCTCTACCCTCAGTGATCATCTCTGGAAATCATTAGGTATCCTTGATTTGATGTCTTCAACCTCGCATAGTTTCTAAAACATTGCTCACAACCTTGGCCTATTAAATTAAAACCTTGCTCTTAACCTTAGTCTCTTGAACCTTCTTGTTCATAACCTTGGTGTCTTGAGCCCTCCTTCTCAACCTAAGATCTTAAACCTCATTCTTATCCTTGTTTGTTATCTTGAACCTTTGTACCACCCATGGTTTTCCAAGGGTTTTGCATTTCCTAGCAAGCTTACTAGATTTGAAAAGCTCACTCCTAGAGCTTTCTAATGGTATCTGATATGCTTCAATCCAACTTATGGGTTGGTAGCCTACTTCCTAAGATCTGATACGAATGTAATGAAATAAAGAATATTTGAACTCACAACCTCTTGGTTAGGATTGTGATTGGTTAAGCACTTGCACCTAAAGCCATGGTTAAGGATTACTTATAATTCTTCCTCTTAGGGTGATTGCCCAAAGAATGCACGTATACATTTGGGACATTCTCAAAATTGTGTAGAATTTCATAATCAAGGATACAAAGTGCCTCATCGTGAAAAGAAACCATATATTCTTCTACCCAAGAAAGATAAACTTATTCATGATTTATCATCAAAGGGAGCAGAGTTATGCAATGAAAGATTAAGGATTCGAGTTTGGCAAATAGGAGCTGTTGATCAACAAAAGAGAATTGATGGTTTAAAAAATCAACTCAAATTTTTGCAAATATCTCTTGATGCATATGAGAAGAGCTCTAAAAGAATATTTGAGGCATCATCATCTTCTCATCGGTTCACTATTGATGAATAATTTAATCAAGAAAACACTAAATAGACAAGCTGCTTTTTGTAATACTTAGAATCATCACTTTATGATAAGGACATTCTTTTTTCTATTCAATCTAGTAGAAGTATTTAGAGTACCTCATTTTCTTCACTTTGAATATCATCATTTATTATATGTTCCATGTAATGTATTTCTTCCATGTTTGAACCATTATTTTAATCTACATCTAATTCATGAGCACTCTGTGGATCACTTATTAAAAATTCAAGAGTTTGAAACTATTTAAAATTCTATTGCTTTGCTATAGAATCGATCTTCGTTGGAGCAGGTAACATAATCATATTATAAAATATGTATACCACATTAGTCGCATGTGATACACTTAAGATATTTCTTCATTTTGAATGAAGAAAATCATATGCACTCCCACTACATTCACAACTACTACTTGAAGCTATCACTAGAAGCCCTCTCATAGCTATATATTGCAACTCCGCTACTTCATATCTGTATTCTTTCAACCATATGCGAGGTAGATGCTTTTGAATCGTTTCAAGGTTCCATAGAGATCCAAAAATTTCTTTTTGATCTACATCACCTACCCTCTGATGGAATGCATCTCAAATAACTATGCATGAAAGTAATGATTGACATGTGGTTTTGATTTTCTTCATGGATTCTTTAATTTTCTATAAATTCTTTGTTTTACACTTGACCATTGAGTTACAACATTGTATTCAAGATGAACATTGTTCCATGTAAATGAGTATGCATTTGTCCATTGTTTCTCTACTAAGGATAGAATCTATGTTTTCTCTCATAATTAAAAATGATTGAAGCCTTTCAATTTGTGAAGAGATTCTAGCATAATCTAAAAACATTTCCTATCACAAATTTATTGGTAACAACAATTTATAAAATTCCCACAAAAGCTTTAGTGATAGGAATTTTTTTTCAAGATTATGCCAAATATTTTATGAATGTATTAGAGACATACACTTCGAAATTTCAAATTGATGACAAGCATATTTCTCTAGCCATGCATCCCATGTTTGATTAACAATCATCTCTACAAGTGTTGATTTGACTACCAAGAATCCAATGAGCACAATATGATTTTTTTCAAATTGCGTAGCACAAAAGATACGATGTGCTTTATTGGGAGATTTTGAACAAAAGAGTGAATATGTAAATTGGTGCTCCTGTATATATTTGACCACATGATTTGCATCTAACAACTTTGGTCTAATGAAAGAAAATCAACCTATATCTTTCAATAATAGATGGTGTATGGTTTACACATGGAACTCAAGTAATGCCTTTATACTTGTTTTGTATAGCAATTCTAGCACTTCAAAAATTAGATGCAATATCAGGTAATATCACTCTTACATAATCTCGACCACCTCGACGAGACATAGCATGTTCATATATCTTTACAAGGAAAGATGGACTTTTCTCCTTAAGAGAAGTGTAAAATGTTTCAAGAAACAAGCTTTCCACTGGACATATATGCATGAAATTAATCAATGGATTCTTGTGAAAGATTTTCCATTCATCTAGTGCGATTGTGCATCCATACATCGTTACATAATCAAGCATTGTTTGTTTTTAAAATAGCTTCAATACTATTCTTTACTTTCTCTACATATTTTATCGAATTTTATTGTAATCATGCATGGTGATTCCTTTCCATGTAGTTGACATCAAAGCTTCTTTGAAAATAGGATTAGAAAATAACATTGAAAGGAATTCCACATGCTAAAAATGGTCGAGTTCATTCAATATGAAAATTAGGAAAATCTTTCTTTTCAAAAGCTACTTGTATTGTGTTTTTTGATTTAGTATGAACAATATTGGGTGACACAATATTAGTTCCACCATTTTTGAAAGATTCACCTAGTCCATTTTTTCTTGACATATCTAGAGAAAACCAAGTAGACATATCCTGATTACTATTTTTTAAATAGTTTGTGATACTTGAGTAGAAATATCATGAGCATCCTTTATTCTTGTTGATACATCTACTCGTTCTTGTCGTTGAACTATTGTCATTGATACATCCTCTATTGTCATTGAACTACTTAGGACATTAAATCTTTTTGATATGATACCTTGGTATTTATATTTGTTTGCATAACTTGTAAAATGTACTCATACATCACTATCTAGATTAGACTAGCTTGCAACATTATTATGTATACTAAAAGGATTATGTTTTATCCGAGTTGCATTCCATACATAAGGATGTCCAAAACATTTGCATTCTATTGTGGGGACTATTTTAACCTGTTGATGAATAATCATATATATAGAGGAAGTATTAAGGAACCCAATTCTAGCAGATAACTCTTACACACTTCCAGCACTTTATCTACACAAGGGAGGTTCTCCTTAGGGAAGTATACCCTATAACATTTCTATGTACAGGTACATTCACAAACAATAGAGACATTGTACACTAGAATCATGGAGAGAAGAGCAATGACAAGTTACAACACTAGAGAAAGAAGCCACATGTTAGTTCAAAAATTGATTATAGTTGCCAAAATTCTCCAAAATGATAATGCAACAGGCTAGCATGCCATTCTAAAACTAAACAGAATCAAGAGAAGAGCTCTGACTGACACAATGAATAGAACAAGATGAAGACTTGCACCAATGAGTACATAAGGGTGAAGAATTGCTCCAAGAAATACTACCGACTCACACTGAATGCCTAGAACCAAGCCACTCAATCACACTATAGTGCTATTAGCCATCTCCGCTAGGAAGCCCATGCTCTGAATCCTCTCCACAGAGTGATCTCCAACAGTGTGCATGTAGCAACAGAGTGCAAAGAGCAGAACAAAAAAAATTGATGTTATATAACTCCATTGCTAAAATATGCCCACTGTGTTCAAGAAAAAGACTGAAGATGTAAGATGGTATATATGGGAGATATCCTCAATGAGTGCTGGAAACTTGCTTTAATAGAATCCAAGAGGCCAAGAAGGCCTTACCGAATGTCAATGTTCACTGAATGTGTGCCAAAGTGATTTCTCCAAAATTGGAGGGGTAGTTCAAATAAGGTTCTAGTAGCCAACGTTAATTAAATCCTTCAAATTAGGCACTAAGTTTTAGCTTCTTGCTCCGCAAGGACTTGATAGTAATATTCTCTCCCTTTATTTTCACCTTGACACCTTTACTCAAAACATGTTTTAGTGGAACCCATCTTACAATGGTAATGGCCTATTGGGGAGTACATCTCTTGAGAGGTGATTGCTTAATAACACCATATGGGCATCAGCGTTTGATATGTTTCTTTTTGATTGTGATAAACTCAATTTCATTGATTGTTTCCTATTATACAAAGACCCTCGATCATCGACACCTTGTTTTTTGTTGAGGATGGTAAGTCTTTGCCATTATCATCGTGCTGATAAGCCCTTGTTTCATCTGCACTTTTAATTAGTACATTTGTGAGCCCGTTCACAACATGTCCCTCACACTTTATTTTCGGGCATTAATGGTTATAATTGCTCAGTACTATACTGTGGGGTGCTAGTTACTCCTTTGCTTAAATAGCTAGCCTTCGTGCTCATAGATTTGCCTCTCCCGAACTTCATCGGCCACTTCAAAAATTGTTCTCTGTCCAACACTTTTAGGAAAAATTTGATCTTTGAGCAAGTCACAAACTTAGAGGGGATGAAACTAGAGAACGTTGTTCCACATGACCCAAAGTTTCCAAAATTTCGTGTAAAGTTGGCCATGTTGATGCTTAATTTTCAAAAGCTCACAAAATGATTTGTATTGATCCAAGGCGCACCAATCCTTGCTTTTGCTTGAACAAGCTCTTGCTTTACTCTCTGCTTCATGTGACTCTTGCATAAGTCTATTCGATGATGTGAAGCAAGGCCATAGTGAAACTGCAGGACTGGTACAAGGTGAGCGGGCTTTTGAGATTCGCAAGGGACTCCTACAAGTGGGAGGGGCTTTCCTTGAGCCACCAATGCAAGATATCACCCTAAATATCTTTTCCATGCCCTAGATGACCATAGTTCCTCTAAGAAGTTGGCCGCAAAGAAGATCCTTGATGTACCTAGCTAGTAGGCTAAGGCCTTGTTCCTTAACCGAATTAACTAGACAAGTCACTTCACTAACTAAGAACGGCCATGCACCACCCATAGAATTAGGAAATAGCTCTGAGTCTGCCAATCCTTGCTATGTACGGAATCAAGTAGCACAGGGGAGTAGTGAAGATGGTGGGAGATGGGGATGATGCTTGGGGGTGGAGAGGATGTGGAGGGCTTGCGGGCTGGGGAGGGGTTGCGAGATGGGGGAGCTGCGGGATCAGGGGCTACATGAAAGGGGGTTGCGGGATGGGGGGACTACGGGTTGGGGGGCTCTGGGGTGGGGGAGTTGCGAGATGGGGGGCTGCGGGCTAGGGGTGCAATGGGATGGGGGGGCTGCGGACTGGGGGTGGCACGATGGGGGCGGGGGCTACGAGATGGGGGCACTATGGAGAGAGAGAGAGAGAGAGAGAGAGAGAGAGAGAGAGAGAGAGAGAGAGAGAGAGAGACAAAGAGAGAGGGGAAGGGAGAAAGAGAGAGAGAGAGAGAGAGAGAGAGAGAGAGAGAGAGAGAGAGAGAGGAGAGAGAGAGAGAGAGAGGGGAGGGAGAAAGAGAGAGAGAGAGAGAGAGAGAGAGAGAGAGAGAGAGAGAGAGAGAGAGTGAGAGAGAGAGAGGAAGAGAGAGAGAGAGAGGGGGGAGGAGAGAGAGAGAGAGAGAGAGAGAGAGAGAGAGAGAGAGAGAGAGAGAGGGAGAAAGAGAGAGAAGGGGAAAAAATGTGGACTTTCAGAATGATATCCGATGGCACCAAGTGCATATGGACTTGTAACAGTTAACAGAAAAAGTTCCTCTTAGCACTCCTTGAGATCACCACTTGATAAGCACATTTTTGGATAAGTGAGGCCCACCCTTGATGATTAAGCAAATCACATCCATATTTGATTCCCGGAAGTTCCTCTTAAGCACCTTTTTTATTTTAAGCCTCAGCAAGCCTGTGCTTTCTCCCATAGAGAAAAAGAGATATATACTTAGCTTTTCTAAGGTTTTATTTGGCAATCTTTTGTTGTCTTCCATATGCACCCTCCTACTTATAATACAGGATATGATATATTGAAACCTTGTTCTTAACTCATAAAACGGAGAGAGAGAAGCAGACCAATACTTCCAAAGACAAATCTTATTGAGCAGATAATCTAGGCAATTAGAATCTTTGTAGCATTTGGCCTCTACACCCTTGAGAAGCCCAAAATATTATTTGAAGCATGAAGCACTAAGTTTGTGGCTTTGCAGGGTCGAGGGTGGTGGAGAATCATTGCTTAATTACTTCATACACAAGATCTATTCTTGCATAACATTAAATAAGAATCAAATCCTCTTTTTACATGCCAATATTTCGATTGATGCCAAATAAGACAGAAAGGTGAAACAGGCTCAAAAGTCCTCTGCTCTACAGACGCGCACATCAACTCTTTGCACTCTCCTCGTGCAACTCGCAAAAAACAGACTTCCCTTCTCTGAACGTCTTGACAATACGAAGAGAAACTGTTGCTCGCAACATAAGACTCAGAGCAGATTCCATTCCTGATACAGGTTTTGAGTCAATTTAAAACGTCAAATCATGTAGCTGCTGTCCATGGTCCGGTATCATGGCGAAGCTGTAACGCCACAACAGACTGCTTTTCTTTTAAAAGACTCCATGTCCAAAGCAAGGCCGACTATGAATGACCGTACAAAGGAAACTCTTAGGCTGGCCGTTTTATCAAACTGTAGATATCCTGCAAGCTACTAATGATCAACCAGCATTTGACATTAGTTCCTGCTTTCTTGTGCGAGAAGGTGTGACATTCATCTGGAAGACAGTGCTAGAGATTGGAACGGAGTAACGCAGAAAAGACTTCTCGTTAGCATCAACATGTAAAATTGGATATTGTTTTCAGATTTTCAGGTCTCGCTAACCGAGGCATACACATCGACAATTGGAACTAGAGGTACGCATTGCATACATGCATACTTTCGGAAACGTTAGAGATAATCAATTATCTAAAATGTCTATCACACTTGCAAGTGTATGTGCAGGGACATCTATGCTCATTCTCTGCATTCAAACTCGATGCGTTTGTACTGTTGTATGATCAGATAAATAAAGTTAGATAAATATTTACAGAAAAGATCTCTAAAAAACTCAAGATATGTTCCGTTCTGGACAAAACGAATGTTTTTAAACAACAAGATCAAGAAACAAATGTAAAGTCGGGACGAGTTGGAGTGAGATCTGAAATTATGTCATAGGATAGCCAGCAAAGCTCATGGCTCACCTCAGGAGGTTTCGACTGAGAATGGGTACATCGAGAATTGTTTCAACCAGAAAGAATAAGGGAGGACGTAAGTCAACATTGTTGAAGCTCAAATTGTTCAAGGACGGTAAATGAGGGAGCTCGATAAACATTTCGCGTTACCGTACGCATAAGGTATTTGAGTCTGAGAAGCTTTGAAACACGAATAAGCTCATTTTATATTGAAACAACGTCCGAGAACTCATTTGAAACTATGGATCATTAAACTTCATGAGTTTTGAGTCACCATATTTCATGGTTAGATTTCTATACACAAATATGTACACTAGCAAAACTATTTATTAATCCATATATTAATGGAAAAAAAAATGTTCAGAAAGATCTCTATGTGGAACTCGTAATTGTCTCCTTCCCGTAGGAGAGGGGAAGTATGATTAGAATCACAAAGCTCCAGTTTTATTATCTCCTAAAAGTAGTAGTAAGTGGAGAAACTTGTTGATGACTTACGATACTACAAAATTTAGGAAAGATAATTAGAAGCATGCTATTTCCTTATAAATAGTATTAAATATCCCTACATCATGTACGAAAAATTAGTTCTTATGGTTCTTTTTTTAATATGTACACATATGCACACACGCGCGCGTACACACACATACATACATATATATATATATATACATATATATATATATATATATATATATATATATATATATATATATATATATATATATATATATATATATATATATATATATATATATATGTGCATGTGTATATGTGTATATATGTACACAAACACACATATATATATATATATATATATATATATATATATATATATATATATATATATATGTGTGTGTGTGTGTGTGTGTGTGTGCGCGCGCGCGCGCGTATGGAAATGAAAAACATTGGTATTGTTTGCACAAAAATCGCAGATATTGTAAAAACCAACACAACCTATTCTACGAACAAAAAGAACCAATAACATTTAGGATAGCATGAGCAATAGTAGCGAACATATAGAACATTTTCTTGTATTTATCTTTTATAGATGCTCACGATGATGGAGAAGCTGAACTCTAAAAACCAACAAAACCACAATAGGCTTTCTATACGAACTCAATGGTTTCAATGCATTTTGGTAGATAAACTAGAGTGTCCAAAATTTCAAGCACTCTTTGAATCGTTCCAATAGGGTTTTTGGGGGTCTGTCAATCAATGTCACCAAGATGCAGATCACCACCAAAATATATTAATATTTATTGAACATTAAACTTGTTTCCAACTCTGAGGAGAGAGTTCTTTAAGACAGGGTGAATTGTAATGTACCCTATTGAGATAGATGTTCTTTTCTAGAAAACGATGTCTAGGTAATAATGAAAGTTCATGTCTAGGATAATCTGATCATGTGTGAAAAATTTTCTAGCCATAAGTTCTTACATTCTCTCTCTAAGAAGTTTTCACATGAAATATGTGTGTCAAATTTGAGCATGAAGATGAAAAAATTAGAGGAAGTGTTGTATGCGAGAAAGGTAGAGCGCTTTATTAACACTTTGGCTAAGTCCAAATTTTTTAGTTTTTTGTGTTTTATGTCTCATTTGATTACATGAAGATAGGTTAGTGAAGACATTTTTCATGTTTCTTCATCTCTCTCTAGAGATTTTGATTCTTTTTCCCCTAGGGCATCTCTAACACTATTGTGTATATTGAAGTGCCCAACATTTTTGTATCTCAAAAGCCTAAGCTGTTTTCTCACTGTTTTTGAGTTAGAGGGCTTGGAAAAGTACAATTTTTTGTACTTAAAAAATAAAGAAGTGATGATTAATCTATTTATGGTTGTAGGTTTAGAAGAAACAGATTGCTATGTGGGTTTGTGTGAGTGTGTTGTAGGGATTTCCTCTATTTTTTCTCGTTCCATTCATGAAATGGACATGAAAAGAAAATGTATAGCTAGTTTGGGAGTCTTGCATGAGGCATGCAAAACGATGCTACCTTGGAACACGTAGATTCCATTAGCACATGTCTAGAAAGGCATGATTAGTCATGTAGTTCCAAAGGGGAGATCTAGAGATGACGATTGAGAGCTAGGCATATAGATTATGGTCGTGCATTGATCATGATCCTTCTGTGTTTGTGATTGAGATGGGATTCTTATTGTAATTGGGATTGTAATCATAAGTTAAAACACTAATTGTGTATATTATCCATATAGATGTATCTATTCTACAACCCTAACTGAAAACTCTACTTATGTGTATTATCCATTTATATGTGTCTACCCTAAAACTCTAAGTGAACACTACATAATGAATCTCTCATTCTCTCTCATTGTTTCTACACATACCCTATTTTAATCTATTTTACTATGTTATAGCTTCTTGTGTTGAATATCCTACTCTGTGAGGATTTCTTATTCTAGATTAAGAGAGGTTCTACAATTGGTATTAGAGTAGAGTTAGATTCTAGGACAAGTTATAGGATTTTACTCCAAATTTGAAGTAAAAAAAGCCAATGATTTTTCAAGTGATAGAACTTGGAATCAAAGTAAGTGCAAGCAATGGTCTTATTTGTTGTGAAAATAAAGAAAAATTTCAACCATCAGAGGGAATGCATGTTTGTTGAAATCATGGGCTTTCTCTTTTTAGAAGTGCAAAGCATGAATATGAAAAGAACTTCTAAGCATACATATAAATGAGGTTTGAAATAAATTTTAGCACATAATTTTGTCTAACAAGCTGACAACATTCATTACACTTTTAATCTTCAAGTTTCAAAGTTGTTCGTCTAATATAGGAACTATTGTGTGTTTGTGCTCTAGTGTCAATCCTACATTTCATTGATTTCTTTTCACAACAATGGTGTTGATGAAGAGTAGTGGCTAAACCCTATAGTTATACATGGGAGAGAATGAGGTCAAAGGAGGAAAGAGCTTTTGTAGATCCTATCCTAGAAGAGAATTAGAGAATATGCATCAAATGTTCATTCATCAAAGCAAGGAGCATCGTACTTGGGAAAGCATGGATCAAAGTTGTTCAAATAACGATTACAAGTAATTTTAGGTAATGTTTAAGACATAAAAAAGTAGTTATTTGTGAAAATTTGTAGCATTCCTGTCCATATAACAATATGGGAGGTCAGTGCATCATGTTGTTATGCGGAATTGGATTGCACAATTGAGTGCACATATCAAAACCATCAACCTTGATTGAATATTCTAGGATGCATGAATTTTAACTTAATTATATGATACATGTAGAGAAGTATGAATCCTCACAAGATGTGGGTTGAAACACAAGTACAACAACTAGGCATCATTTGATTTGAGCACGAGAAGAAAAGAAATGTTGTACATGTGCCAATTAGAATTAGTTTTCATCAATCAATCGATGGATACTCAATAACAACAACAAAATGTGCAATCAATAAAATTGGAAACAGAAGGTTTACAATAATGAAGAGCAAAATACTAAATCAATGTTTACATCTTATGGAATCTGAACATGACTCTGAATGTTTTGGATTCAAAGTAGATGGAAAGCAATGCATATCATTGAAGTTGACGACCAAGAAGAGTGATCTCCCTATTAATCTGCCACTGCTGCTAATCAATATTGTGTGCCTCACCAATAGTTCATCAGCTCCTTCGACAAGCACAACATTCTAATGGTCTCAATGGTTAACATAGAGGCATTTGCTAGCCATTAGAGATCTCTCTCAGCAGTAAGGAACTTCCTCTACTTTTCTCTTCTTAATACTATTGGGTTTGTGTAGAAGTGTGAGAGACACACAAGAAGCACACACAAGGAGCACAAATGTAGTAGGACACATGGAGAAGATGGACGACTGGAATAGATCTCTCTATTTAGGATGATCAAAACTAAAGCAAGAGCTGAAAATAATCCTAATGTACAAAGTACCACCACAAATGATTCAATCATGTATGTGTTAACATGGTGAAAAACCCTCTAGCCAACACTAGAGTAAATAGTGTCCATGTATAGGGAAAATTTTCACATCAAAGCTACTTGAGTAACACATAAGTGTAAGAAACCCCCTGAAGCGAATGATCTGAACACATATAGGAGTATTAGATCAGCCCCCAGAACGTAATAAGCCTAAAGCTTCGTGAAAAGCTTCAAACTCTTCACGTTGAAGAGCTTTGGTGCATATGTCTGCCACATTATCTTGTGTAGGCACATATATCAAATAATTGTCTCCTACATGAAGGCACTCTCTCACAATGCCCCTCAATTTAATTGATCCGTGCATGACACATTGTGTTTTGTGCAATAGCCAATGCACTCTAACTATCAGTGAGAATATGCATAGCAGCATCAATCTCCATGCAAGGATCCATCAATAGGTGTCTCAAGCATATACACTCCATTGTAGCTGTGAAAAATGCCTCGTACTGAGCTTCACAACTTGATGTGACCAGCATAGGTTGCTTCTTATTCAAGCAAGATATGCATGAGCCTCGAAGGAGAAAAACAATTACCACTAATGGACATGCGAGTATCATAACAACCAGCCTACTCATTAGATATAAAAGCATGCAAGCATGGTTGAATATCTCTTTCATAAAAGAGACCTAAGGTCAAAGTGCCTTTGATATATCTAAACACGCGTTTCACCGGTTTCTAATGATTAGTGCAAGACTATGCATGAATCGACTCAACTAGGAAACCGCATACTATATATTGGACATTGTGTTGCATGCATATATAAGAGATCCCACAACTTGCTGATAAAGGGAAGTGTCCAATGCCTTACTAGAATCCTCAACTGAGAGCTTAAATCCGATCTCAACTAGTGTGGAAATTTTCTTGCAATCTTGAAAGTCAAAACACTGATCAAGTAGTTTTTCAAAATACTTTGCTTAATGCATAACAACTCTCCGCTCAACGGATACAAACGGAATGCCAAGATAGGAGCTCAAAATCCAAGATAAGTGACATCAAAAGTATGCTGCAAATCAGCCATAAGAGTGTCAAGTTTTGTATCACATGAACCAGTCAAGAGTATTTCATTGACATAAACAACAAGCACTCTCGGATCAGCCCCATCTTTGCATACATAGAGTGTGCTTTTAATTGGACTAGATGTGAATCCAAGAGCAATCAAGTGCTTATGGATATTCTCATACCATGCATGTGGAGCTTTCTTGAGACCATACAAGGATTTATGCAAGCAACAAACCATATGACCTTTCCCTTTCATAGTGAATCCAAGAGATTGATTCACATGGTCCTATTCTTGCAAATCACCATTTAAGAAAGCTATCTTTACATCCAACTGATGTACTTTCCAACCTTGATGGGTAGCCAGTGCAATCATGGTACAAAAGGTAGTCATGTGTGAAGTAGGTGGAAAAGTTTCCTCATATTCAATGCCATATTGTTAGACATTGATCCACAAGGATCATGATATTGATCCATAGGGATTAGTCCATGTGTGTGAGGGATAAGGGCCAACTAGTCAAGGTCCCAAGATTGAGGGATACCCTAAGGTACTTGGTAGTAATGGGGATGTGTGTTGCATGATGGCCACATTTTGATACTAGACCATCTCTGTTCATTGCAATTTTTAGAGTACAAGAGGGTGTATATGGATGGGAGGAGAGACACACACACATCAATCAAGCCTTGTCTTATGCATACTATCTTGCATATCCTTTGGTAACCAATCTAGGTTTGTAGCGATCATTACTATCATGAGACTTTCTCCTAATCGCGTAAACCCACTTTGTACCAATGGCATACTTTCATTTGGAAATTCACATAGCTCCCAAGTACCATTCCTATGTATGGAATTGATTTCTGATTCCATAGCACTCATCTATTGTGGATCAGCACATGCATCTTCAAACGTAAGTGGCTCTTCACTATATGCTCTTGCAATAAGAGAATAATTGAGAAACTTACTTGATGCATGGTGAGAGCTTGATCTTGTTCTACTAACTGAAGGTGTGCTTAATTTGCTATCCCGCAAAGTTTGTTTCAACCACTTTGGCATGCTTTCATTAGGTAATACATGGTCAACATGTATATCATGCATGGGCTGAATTTCAAGCTCATGTTTAGCCATATATTTTGTGCAAATGTTCAGTCATATGTGGCTAAACATGAGCTTGAAATTCAGCCCATGCATGATATACATGTTGACCATGTATTACCTAATGAAAGCATGTCTATCAAGAGTGCACAAAATATATGGCTAAACATGGTCAACATGCTTATCATGGTAATACACTCTTGATAGACATGCTTTCATTAGGTAATACATGGTCAACATGTATATCATGCATGGGCTGAATTTTAAGCTCATGTTTAGCCATATATTTTATGCAAATGTTCAGTCATATGTGGTTGCAAATTTCTAGCAGTTCCGATAATTTTTGGCTAAAACATTTTAGCCATGTTTGGTTGAAAATTCTCTACATTTTTAGCTCTATTTTGGTGAAATTTTTCAGCCATTTGAGCCTCAATTGGCTAGTCTATATGACTGTAGTCAAGCACACCATTTTGAAACAAAAGCATGAGTGTATCAAACACATCTTCTGAGCTAATTGCTGGCTATGTTTTGCACTCAAGTAGAGGGAAAATTCAATTTTAAGTAAATACCACATCTCGACTCACAATAATTGTGTCCCTCAATGGATGGTACAAATGATATCCCTTACTTTCAACACTATAACCAACAAAGGTACATTTCTTTGCCTTGTCATCAAGTTTGTGACATTGTTGTGATGGCACAAGAGCATTTGACAAACAACCAAACATAGGCATATGACTGACTGTTGGATTATTTCCATTCCAAGCCTCATGAGGAGTAATGACTGTCAATGCATTTGTAGGGACGATTCAACCGATAGTTTGCACACATGACCGCTTCCATGCAAAACGTATCATGAAGCTACTTTCCTTTCACCATACATCGTGCCATTTCAAGAAGTGTTCTATTTTTCTGCTCAACAACACCATTTTACTGAGGTGTATATGGCACCGTACATTGGTGTGAAATATCTCTTTCATTAAGAAAGTATTAAACTCATGTGACATGTATTCACCACCACGATCCGTGCATAGAGTCAAACGCTTTTGTGAAGAAAAATTTTCATCCATAGATAAAAAATGCTTTCAAGCAAGAAAATACCTCATTGTTTGCTTTCACAGGATACACTCATGTATGGCAAGTAGTATCCTCAATAAGAGTAACAAAATATACATGCTTCCCAAAACATGGAGTCTTGACAGGACCACATACATTAGTATGAAGAAGCTGCAATTTTCTTGTAGTGTGTGTACAAATATCTTTTGGAAAAGAAGAAAAATGTTTTTCCAAGAATGTAACCTTCACATGCATGCTTTGAATGTACTTAAGTGTTGGAAAACCAATTACCATGCCCTTCCTTTGCAAGTAAAGCAGACTATTGAAATTCAAGTCACGAAAAGGAGCATGCCAAAGCTCCATTTCAACCATGGACGAGCAACCAAGGCATTCGAGGCAGCCTTCTTGTATATATCCATGCGATACAAACATGTACATAATGTACTAGACATCATGATAATATCACCATTGCTGAAATCATGAACCATACACTTATCATCAACAAAGTGTACATGAAGTCCAACTTTGGTAATCAACGGAACTGAAATTAGGTTCTTCTTGATATCGACTACATACAATGTATTTTTTAAGAGAATCATACCTCCATTTGTAGCCATGAGCTCAATTTCTCCTACCCCAATCATAGGATAAGAGGCATTATTTTCCCACACCACATGTCCTCCTTTCCGTGCATTGTCCAAAGATGTGAAAATCCTTTTGCATGAACTTATGTGCTTTGAAGCACTATTATAAAAGAACCAATCCAAATACACCTCACTCACAACCATACATTTATAATGCAAAGATGCATCATAATGACATGTAACAACACATGCCCAAAAATATTGAGCCATGTTAGCTTCATCATTCTTTGCATTTGCTGAATTTGAGCAATAGACATTTTGGATTCCTTCTTCTTTTCATTGCACTTATCAAGCTTTCTACACTCATCAATAGTATGACCAGCCTTTCAAAAATATTTGGACCTCTTCTTCTTTTGCAAATCAGCATCATTAGATGAATGGGTGGAAGAGGAAGGTTGAGGATTTGGTTTTGATGAACCCAAAGCTGAACCATACTTGCTTTTCCCCTTTTGTGAGACAGCAAGTCCTTGCATTCCCTCAACCAAACCACTCCTATCCACTCTAGATTGCTCTTCCTACAAAAGAAGGGACACAAACACATCAAATGTACACATACTAGGATTCCCTTTTGCAACCAAATGGAGTGTAGTGGCAAAGCTTTGAAAAGATTCCCAAAAATCCTTTCAACAATGTAGAGATGAGTGATGCATCCAGAATAATCTCATCTATGTTTGCCAGTTGATCTTTCAAGTCCTTGACGCATGTCACATACACATCCACAGACTCATTTTCAGCCATACATACATCCTCAAGTTGCTTCCTTAAGTATGCAACAGGTGCTTCGTTAAGCATGACATACAAACAAGCAAGAGTGTCCCATGCCTATCTTCATAGAACACGACCAAATATGTGGAACTATGTGAATCTTCACAGAAAGCACAATCAATTCATGAGCTTGAGCATCTTTTCCATCCCATCTAACTTGTTGTTGTGTAGGTGGAGAAGCAAAAACCACTCTACTTGATCAAGAAGGTCCATTTGTGACAGTAGAATGTGAAGTAGAAGAACCTCTCGATCTTCGATCTACATCTGCCACTATGTTTCGTAGTTGTTTTGCAATAAGAACATGCTTCATCATGTAATACCACATTGGATAGTTGGTCCCATCAAGCTTATCTTCAGCTCCAAGCATGCCAAACAAGTCATTGCTGCCCACTGTTTCACTAAAGAACAAGTATGTGACAAAATCTTTACTTCAACGAAAGTTGAAATGAATGTTGAAATTTCAACTCACGAATTGTCACTCTAATGGCGATTCTAAGTGCAAGAATGGCTTTGAAATGGGGATAAAACTCTAGTGCCCCTGCTCGAAATGTTTCTTGGCTCCTAAAATTCATTGTTCTATGTCCAAAGTTGATTTGCACTATTAAAAGTGCATGCACACAGGGATGCAAAAAATCAAAACTTGAGAAGGAGCTGAACCTGCTCTCATACCACTGTTGGGTGTATGTAGAAGTGCAAGAGACACACAAGAAGTACACACAAGGAGCACAAATGAGGCAAGACACACGGAGAAGATCGATGGCTAGGATAGCTCTCTCTATTGAGAATGAGTAGAAGTGAAGAAAGAGCTAAAAAAAACCCCTAAGTACAAAGTACCACTACATATGAGTAAATTATGTATGTGCTAACATGGGGAAATCAACCTCTCGCTAGCACTAGAGTAAAAAGTGCCCATGTATAGGAAAAGGGTTGGCATCAAAGCTACTTGAGGAACACATAAGTGTAAAAAATACTCTATCATAGTCCTCTTTGAGTCTTCCTTTTATAGTTTAAGTCATGCAACATGTAGTTTTTAAAATATTGGTTCAGAAGAACAATGACGACCAAAGTGAAGAGCATCACCACTTTGATTTTCCACCATCAACTACTTGGAGTATGTGAGCATCTACTCAACCACTCCATGTGTATCCTACCAGAAACACAAGTTATGTTGTTTTTCTTCCTTTCTTTTATGCATTGCCTCTCCTTATCCATGCATATAGCTCCTTCTCTTCCACTTATCCCTCCTTGAATGTGCTTTACAAGCTTTATGTACAAATCACCCTTGTCAACTAGGAAGTAGCTGAACAAAGAGAATCTAACTGACATTCACCCCTACTAAACTTGTACATCGTCCTCCATGGCCCAACTCTGAAAAGCGAAACAAAAAAAGTATCAAAACTTCTTTTGGATCAATATTAAAACTCAAATTTTATCTCAATGTATGTCCAATTAATACAAATGATTTTATTTTTGCCCCATTTAAATTATTAACCTTTTCCATTAATAATTACTTGAAAGTAAGCTCAAAATACAATTACAAACTTGGTTTCGATTTTCTAAAAACAAATTTCCTAATCCACTCATTCAAACTTGGTCATCATCTCATAAAAATATTTTCATTAGATCAAAGTTATTAGATGCAAATCATGTGGTCAAATTTATACAAGAGCACCAATTTACACATTCACTCTTTTGTTCAAAATCTCCCAATAAAGCACATCATATCTTTTGTGCTACACAATTTGAAAAGAAATCATATTGTGCTCATTGGATTATTGAAAGCCAAGTCAACACATGTAGAAATGATTGTTGATCAAACATGGGATGCATGGCTAGAGAAATATGCTTGTTATCAATTTGCAACTTCGAAGTGCATGTCTCTAATACAATCACAAAATATTTGGCATAATCTTGAAAAAAAATTTGATATTAGTAAAGCTTTTGTGGGAATTTTAGGAATTGTTGATACCAATAAATTTGTGATAGGAAATGTTTTTAGATTATGCCAGAATCGCTTGATAAACTGAAAGGCTTCAATCATTTTTTATTATGAGAGAAAACATGATTCTATCCTTAGTAGAGAAACAATGGACAAAAATGCATACTCATTTACATGGAACAATGCTCATCTTGAATCCAAGATTGTAACTCAATGGTCAAGTGTCAAAAAAAGAACTCATAGAAAATTAGAGAATTCATGAAAAAAATCAAAACCACATTTCGATCATTACTTTCATGCATATTTGTTTGAGATGCATTCCATCAGAGGGCAGGTGATGTAGATCAAAAAGGAAGTTTTGGATCTCTATGGAACCTTGGAGCTATGAGAGGGCTTCTAGTGATAGCTTCAAGTAGTACTTGTGAATAGAATGGGAGTGCATATGATTTTCTTCATTCAAAATGAATAAATATCCTAAGTGTATCACATGCCACTAAAGTGGTATACATATTTTATAATATGATTATGTTACATGCTCCAACGAAGATCGATTCTATAGCAAAGCAATATAATTTTAAATAGTTTCAGACTCGTGAAATTTTAACAAGTGATTCGCGGAGTGATTATGAATCCGATGTAGATTACAATAAGGGTCAAACATGGAAGAAATACATTACAAGAAACCTATAATAAATGATGATATTAAAAAATGAGGTACTCTAAATACTTCTACTAGATTGAATATAAAAAAGAATGTCCTTATCATAAAGTGATGATTCTAAGTATTACAAAAAGCAGCTTGTCCATTTAGTGTTTTCTTGATTAAATAATTCATCAATAGTGAACCGATGAGAAGATGATAATGCCTTAGATATTCTTCTAGATCTCTTCTCATATGCATCAAAAAATATTTGCAAAATTTTCAGTTGATTTCTTAAACCATCAATTCTCTTTTGTTGGTTATCTGTATAGTAGACTCGAATCAAAGCTTGGTTTAAACATGTGAGGAGCCAAATGAATTCTCTTGGGAGAGTCATCTTATACATAATGAACTTCAACAAGCATTGGGGTGGAGGGATGATGGGGGTAGAGGTGGAGGAGATAGAGGAGGAGGGGATAAGGGAGGAGGAGATGGAGGTGGGTATGGTGGTGGAGGAGATGGAGGAGGGGGAGAAGTGGTGGAGGTGGTTGTGGGGGCTGAGGAGGGAAATATGAGGGGATGGAGGAGCAGGTGATGAAGGAGGAGAGGATGGAGGAGGCGGAGATGGAGGGGAAGGGGGAGATGGTGGTGGAGGTGGTGGAGATGGAGGAGGGGCAGAAGGTAGTGGAGGTGGCTCTGGGGGCTGAGGGGGGAAATATGAGGGGATGGAGGAACTTCAAGAGGGAGATTTGTCATCTTTGAATAAACAACATGTGTTACAAAGAAACTTGCTCGCTTTCATGGAACCACCAGATAACTTTACATCTTTGCTCAAGAATCTAATTGGAAAAGGGCGAATGTAGAAAGCCCCATAGGCTTACAAAAAAACTCAAGCATCGCTTCAATCGTCTGTTTTTGAAGCATCTATTCTAGCTGCATATGTATAAATTCCTTTTCGGCCTTCATTAAATACCTCATCTTCTCATGGTGCTTCTGGTTGTTTAAGAGGCCTCTTCCTCATAAACTACGACAAGGTGACTGCTGCCAGAGAGTAGGTCATATCGAAAGCCGCTCGAACAATCATTTTGATCTCCCTCCAAATTACACTTCTCTATTATTCCAGTTGCACTACCACGTCTTGGGACATGGCCAAACTTGATGTGAGGGAGAAGGTACTCGGGCATGGCCGAACACCAACAACATAAAAAATGTCGACCGCAGGGATATGTGATGAAAGGGGAGGACGAGGGTGGTGGCTGCGGTTGTGGTGGGGGAAAAGAGGAGGGGAGGGCGGGGATGGTGGCTGCGGGGTTGGTGGGGGGAAAGAGGAGGGGAGGGCGGGGGTGGTGGTTGTGGGGCTGGTGGGGGGAAAGAGGACGGGAGGGCGGGGGTGGTGGCTACGGGGGTGGTGGCTACGGGGGTGGTGGGGGGAAACAGGAGGGGAGGGCGGGGGTGGTGGCTCCGAGGGTGGTGGGGTGAAACAGGAGGGGAGGGTGGGGGTGGTGGCTGCGGGGGTGGTGGGAGGAAAGAGGAGGGGAGGGCGGGGGTGGTGGCTGCGGGGGTGGTGGGGGGAAAGAGGAGGGGAGGGTGGGGGTGGTGGCTGGGGGGTGGTGGGGGGAAAAAGGAGGGGAGGGCGGGAGTTGTGGTTGCGAGGGTGGTGGGGGGAAAGAGGAGGGGAGGGTGGGGGTGGTGGTGGGAAAGAGGAGCACAGGGCGGGGGTGTGGTGGCTGCGGCGTTGGTGGGGAGAAAGAGGAGGGCAGGGCGGGGGTGGTGGCTGCGGGGGTGGTGGGGGGAAAGAGGAGGGGGCGGGAGCTCCAAGGGGAGAGAGAGAGAGAGAGAGAGAGAGAGAGAGAGAGAGATGGGCACGCAGTGCTGTGTGTGTGTGTGAGAGAGAGAGAGACAAAGAGAGAGAGAGAGAGAGAGAGAATTGCACGCTGCTACAGACCCCCACATCAAGACTTTGCACCGTCTCGGTGCAATTTCTCCTTATTTGCTTATTTCCATAAGATCAAAACAAACTGCAAACACTACATGAAATATAGTATATACAGTGAACGAAGTGCTTCCCATTTGACTTAATTTAGGTAGTTCTACACCCTGGAGATATTGACCAGGGGTATCCTCTTACCCTTCAAGTCCTCCAGATGTATTGCTCCACGTAGTAATGCCTTTACCACCTTGTATAGTCCTATCCACTTGGGTGCCAATTTGGTTGAAAGTGTTGGGATCTGATGCACCAAAACCAAGAATCCTTCCTGTACTTCTTTGGACCTAAGATACCTATCGTGCAATCTTTTGCGCTCTTCTTGTGTTACCTAAAGTTTTTGCATTGCCCCTTCTTTGTATTCTTCTAATGCCACTAGTCTCCTAGTTGGAGGTTCAATTCGAATGGTTTTGGCTCCAATTTCTTTTTTGATAATAAATTCGAATGGTGCTAATGCCTCTTTTCCATATACTAAGCTAAATGGACTCTCGCGAGTGGTTCCCCTTCTTCTCATTCGCAAAGCCCAAATTGCACCAATCAAGGCTTGTGGCCAAAAACTTTGATGATCAAAATATAATTTGTGCAACAACCCAATCAAAATCTTATTGGAGCTTTCTACTTGGCCATTTGCCCTTGGATAGTAGGCATAAGAATTTTTATGAAAAACCTTGTACCTGTCAAATATAAATTGGAGAAATTGATTTACAAAATGTGTGCCCCTATCACTAGTGATTTCCAGTGGGCAACCAAATCTTGAGAAAATACGTTTATACAAAAACTTAGCTACTATTAAAGCTGTGCAATCCATAGTAGCTTTAGCCTCAATCCATTTAGTTTCATAACATGTGGCCATCAAGATATACTTCTTACCCCCAGGTTGACCAGTTGGGAAGCACTTCGTTCACAAGAAACTTGATCGCATCCTTGTAAATATGAGGCCACCATAGTCCTTTGTGGATGATTCTGTGAGTGAATTCTTTCCCCTTTAGATGCCCTTCACTGTGTGCAGCCTCTAGCAAAAGGTTTACCTCCTCTGGATAAACACACTTTCTCAAGATATCATCCTGACAATATCTATATAAATTTCCATTTATAAGTGAGTACGTTTTGGTTTTGAGGAGTAATCTTCTCTTTTCTACAGGTGTTAAGTGTTTTGGGAGTCTTCGAGTAGTGAGAAAGTGGAGAATTCCATCATACCAATCAACCTGAGTTACTACTAGGAAGAGATTACTATCCACCAATTCATCATTAATACCTATTTCCTTCTCACTCATTGCGGTCCTGGATACTTGATCTGCCATGTAGTGCTCTCTTCCTGGCTTAATATGAATATCAAAGTTGAATTCTTGAAACAAGAGTAACCATCACCAGACCCTTCTAGCCACCCTAGGCTTGTTTATCAAGTACTTCAAGGGCTGATGGTCAGATATGACTATAAAATGTACACGGAGAAGGTAATGCTAAACATTTTAAAGAGCAAATACAATAGCCAAACCTTCCCTTCTAGTCGTACTGTAGTTCCTTTCTGCCTTGGTGAGTAGTCTGCTGGCATAGGAGATAGGTCTATCAACCTTGTGTGATGATGGTTGAGCCAGAACCACACCAACAGCATGAAGACTGGCATCTGTATGCACATGAAATTCTAATGACTAGTTAGGAACACTTAAAAGTGGAGCAGTACATAACCTCAATTTTACTTCACAAAATGCTTTCTCAGCTTCAGCACTCCATGAGAAGGGGACCTTTTTACTGGTAAGCCTTGACAAAGGCTTAGCTATTTCTGAATACATTCGTATAAATCTTCTATGGTATCATGCATGGCCCAAAAAACTTTTCACTTCCTTTGGGGTTTGTGGAATAGGCATGGAAAGAATAGCAGCAACCTTTGTTGGGTCAATCGTTATCGCTTCAGTAGATACTATGTGACCAAGAAGAGTACCCTTTGTGACCAAAAAGTGACATTTAGCAGGATTTAACATCAAACCTATTTTGAGACATTGCTCAAAGATTTCCTTTAGATTTTCCAAATGATCATGGAAATCTTGAACTGCTGCTCTTCTATTTGTGCTTGAAAACACTAAAAAGGCATCCATGAAAATGCGCAAAAAGGTTGTTAAACACCAGTCCAATATCATATACATTGTTCTATTAAATGAAGCTAGTGCATTTTTCAAGCCAAAAGCCATGCAGGTATAGACATAAGTGCCCCATGGAGTAATGAAGGCTCTTTTGTCTCTATCATCAGGATGGATCACTATCTGATTGTAACCACTAAATCCATCCAGAAAACTATACAAAGTGTGTCCGGCTACTTCCTCAAGTACTTGCTCTGTGAAGGGTTGAGGAAATCCATCTTGAATAGCTACCTTATTCAAGGCATGAAAACCAATGCAAACTCTTATTTTTCCACTATTCTTCTTGGGTACAATAACCATAGAAGAAAGCCACCTAGAATGTTCTACTAGAACAATTATACCTGCTTCTTCTAGTTTTGAAATTTCCAACTTTACCGCCTCTACATACTTTGGATTGAGTCGATACGGCCTACTTCTTGCAGGCGCGGCTCCCTCAACTAAGGTTATTTGGTGTAATCCAAGCTCCTCCGGTATCCCTGTTAAATATTTGTAGGACTATGCAAAGACATTTTTGTAAGCAAAAAGTAAAGATGTTACCTTCTGTAATAAGGGGGGATAATGCCATAGCCAAGAGGCCAAGTGGACTACTTAAGGGTTCTCTTTATCCCCTAGATTTACTTTCGAACCAATGTTTCAAGAGTAGTCTTACTTGAGAAATCATCTCCACTATATGCAGGAGTGGAATTTAGCTTATATTCTGTAATATGTTCTCTAGTCCATCCTTAAGGTATATCCAAAAAGGGGAGATCTTCTCTACATTCAAGCTCATAACTTTCCTTCCCTGATACTTCTCTAGTTGTTGCCCCTTCAATGTTTGTACTCAAGTGCAAACTCTCATTCTCTAATTCCTTGTGAACTTCATGGCCCTTTTCTGCAACTCCTTCCTTTGCAACTTCTTCCTCTATGTCATTGATTTCCACCGTGCAACACTCTCTACTTTCCATCATCCAATTCAATGATGTATCATCTTCTTGGGGTAAAGAGGGCATTACTTGAGTGTCCACAGTATACCTAGTGGTTTTCCCTAAGTCGAACCCTTCCTCCAAATGTAGTTGCACTTAGCTATTGGTGTTTGTTGAAATCCATAATTTGTTTTTCCCCCAATCTTGCAAAGTTTTTGCTTGCCTCAGCCAAGGTCTTCCCAGGAGTAAAGGGTAAGAAGTCTCATGTGGAAGTGTAATAAAAATCTAGAACAAAGTGACAACCTTGTACTATCATGATTACCTTTTCAATAATGCCAACTGGCGCAACCCGATGTTGATCTGCTAGAGTAACTGTGAATGGTGCCTTCTTGGTGGGGTTCAAATTCAGTTTCTTCATTGTGAAATCTGGCATCAAATTAATGCTAGAGCCTCCATCTATGATCACACCTATGAGAGCTTCATCCTTTATAAGAACATATAACATTGAGCTTTGGTAATCTGCCAGGGGTGCAGGGGGAAAGTCAATCATGAAACCATCTATGCTAGGTGGTTGGCTCAGGTAAGCAGAGTGTATAATCTTTAATAAGTAACTTCTTATCTTCGAATCCATCTTTATGAGTTCGTACAGACTAACCTTGTGATGAATACCTTTCAACATCTGCTCAATGTTTACCTCATGTGTGTCCTTTTGCAGATTTGTTGGTTGATCTCTTAGTGAAGTAGCCATCCTTTCATAAGCTCCCTCAATATCTGTTTGGCCCTTCCACCCAACCTTCTTTTCTTCCTCTTTATCCTGGTGTCCTTCTTGTTCCTCCCTACGGGTTGTTGTCGCTTGTTTGGCTCTAGTCATCATGGGCATTGAAGATGATGAAACAACATAAGATTGAGTGGTCATACCTTCCACTTGTGGGGAGACTACAATCATGTGAATTGGAGCGGGGCAGCTTCTTGGGCAAGGGAACACCTATTTTGCATATGTCCATACTCACCACAGTGATAACACATCAATGGCCTATTGTATCTAGGCTTCATTGTAGGATTCTCCTCTCTATTAGGTGCATTTGAAGTACTAGCATAATATGAATCCAGAGCTTGAGGGTTACCTTGTTGTTGTTTACCCTTGAGGTAGTAACAGTCTCTAGCTTCATGGCCATCCTTTCCAGAAAATTGACAACTTACCCCATTAGGACAATTAGCATTGGAATGTCCACTCTTGTTACATATTGTACACCAAATCTGCCTTCTTATATCATGATGGTCCGCAAATCTTCTAATTCGCGATGAAGTTGGGCTACTTCATCATCAGTGCGACGTAGTGGTGGCAAGACCTTCTCTTCTTGGTGATTTTGTTGCATTATCAATGCCTCCAGTTTTTTCCTCAGTTGCCCAATAGGATTTAGTTCTGCTGCATAATTTGGTTGTGTTTCCTCTTCAAAATGTTGCCTAGCTTCTTCAATGGATGATACCGCTGCAACAAAATCGTTAAGGGTTGCATCCAATCTAAGGGATTCACGTATCTTCTATTCAGATGACTTGGGCAAAGCTTTTTCTATCCATTTTTAAACCAAGAAATCACTTGGAGCATGTGGAAGACGTGCAACAAGTGCTTTTGTCCTAGTGTGAAGTTCATGGAAGGATTCACCTGATCTTAGCCTTAGGTTCTCTAGCTGATCTAGAGCACTTTCTGAGGAGTCACTTGGTTGAAATGTCTATGACAAGGCCGTCCTCAAAGCCTCCCATGTAGCAAAATGGCCATCTGCATATTGACTATACCATTTGTCAGCAAGGCCTTCCAATGTGGATGGGAAGATTACCATTATTGCATCCTCTCTATTCTGCAAACCTCGTCCATGAAAAAAGGAGATGAATCTCCTCACATGATCATCAACATCCTCATAAGCTTGTCCCTTGAAGGTAGGGAACTTGATATTGAGTCCAGAGAGTAAATGAGAGAGATCCTCCATTTGCACTGGTGTTTCCTCTGACGTATCTGAGGAGAAGTCTAATGTTCTCCTATGCTTTTCTTTTCACAGTGGAGTCGCACCCAAATCAATGCATAAATTCAAAGGAGGTAGAGTAGATGTTGGTTCAATAGTCGAAGATATAGCTGACTTTTTGAGGCTCCTTCATACATGAAGAGGCTCCTTATCTGCTCGCGTATGGGTCATGTACCTACTTGGAAGATGAAAAGGGCAAAAATAATGGCAAGGGACTATTTACTATGCTCAGGGCCTCTCACAGAAATGCAAGTGTCCCACCGTGTGTGCCAAACTGTAGAGGAGGTACTAGGGTATCTACTTTTAGTAGGAGACTACAACATGCGCTTCCAGTACTTCGCCTACTCAAGGGAGGTTCTCCTTAGGGAAATATACCTGTTAACATTTCTGTGAGCAGGTAAGTCCCAAAAGTTGCACAGTAATGTAGATACTCAAAAAGAACATTAATGACAAATGGCAATTGTGAAAGATGGAACTGCTCCTTGTTCCGAACAGATGATTACAATATAGGCAACAGAAATGCTTCAAAAGTTGATGCTTGTGCTAACATGCAAACCCAGAACTAAAAGAATCAATACAAGATATTCGTTCGATCAAGTGAACACAAGTAGATGAGGACTTGCACTGATCAGTACACAGATATGAAGACTTTCTCTATGGGAAAGAGCACGGAAATACCACCAGCTCACATAGAATGACAAAACCAAGCCACTTCTTCACACTAAAGTGCTATAAGCCCTCCGTTGGGAAGCCCACGCTCTCTATCCTCACCACAGAGTGACTTCCTACAGTAGGCTTGTAGCCACAGAGTGCAAAGAGACCCTTGTCGATTCCCACGTTCACTGAATATGCGCCGCCTGATTGCCCCAAAATTGGAGGGGTAGATCAAGTGTGGTACTGGCCACCAGCTTTGAATTAGATCCTCAAAAATAGGCAGTTGTCAGGAATGGTTGGCGGCCACAGTCATTTCTCCACTTACACTTTTACTGTCACTTTTGCATGCAAGTCGAGATCCTCATTTACATGCCGCCGTGATATTTGAATGACTCTTAGAAGCACATCCTTCACGTAATTCTTGTAGTAGCTTTTGACCCTTACATATAGAGTGGGAGAGATGGTGGGTGTTTTGGGTCAAGGGATGGTGGGATGGTGGAATGGAAGAACGGTGGGATGGAGGATTGATTCTAACTCCACCAATCAAAGAGTCCAAGAATTCCCTAATTGGAAGAGTCATCTTCTCCATACTAGAAAAGCATCAACGTAACAACATTAGAAGATCAAGAACTTTTGCCAAAGCATGAACGATATGAAAGGCATGATCAGAGAGCTGATTTATGTCCTTGGTTATCTTATGTCTTTGGTCATCTGTATAGTAGATGCAAATCAAAGCTTGGTTTAAACACGTGAGGAGCCAAATGAATTCTCTTGGGAGAGTCATCTTCTACATACTGAACTTCAACAACGATGGGGGTGGAGGGACGATGGGGGCAGAGGTAGAGGTGAAGGAGTTAGAGGAGGAGGGGATGGAGGAGGAGGAGATGGAGGAGACAGAGGTGGAGATGGTGGTGGAGGTGGTGGAGATGGAGGAGGGGGAGAGGCGGTGGAGGTGGTTGTGGGGGCTGAGGGGGGAAATATGAGGGGGTGGTGGGGGAAAAGATGAGGGGGTGGCTTGAAGGGGGAGATTGTGGTGGAGGTGGTGGAGATGGAGGTGGGGGAGAAGCTAGTGGAGGTGGCTGTAGGGGATGAGGGGGGAAATATGAGGGGATGGAGAACTTCAAGAGGGATATTTCTCATCTTTGAATAAACAACATGTGTTACAAAGAAACTTGCTCGCTTTCATGGAACCACCATATAACTTTACATCTTTGCTCAAGAATCTGATTGGAAAAGGGCAAATGTAGAATGCCCCATAGGCTTACAAAGAAACTCAAACATGGATTCAATTGTCTATTTTTGAAGCATCTATCGCACCTACATATGTATAAATTTCCTTTCGGCCTTCACTAAATACCTCATCTTCTCGTGGTGCTTCTGGTTGTTTAAGAGGCCTTTTCCCCATAAACTGCAACAAGGTGACTGCCGCCAGAGAGTAGGTCATATAGAAAGCCATTCGAACAATCATTTTGATCTCCCTCCAAATTACACTTCTTTCATTTCTATGTACAAATCTCATATCTGTGTCATCCAAGACGCAACCCACTATTTCTCTTTCATATATAGAGGTTGAATATAGAGGCATGGAAAATGCAACTCAGGAAGCTATGTGGATTAAGATACTATACTCAAATTTTGGGCATCCTTTGAGATGAGATAGCTTCTTCTTATTTTGCAATAGTGTGCTTACCTTGAAGCTCCTTGAGTCCTCCAACACCTCTATGTATCATGTCTTACATAGCAATATATTACCTTACATTTCATCATTTCCATTGTTGATTGTTCTTCCAATACATTTTTGTTAGTTTGACATCTTTTCTAATTCAATGTAGCATGAATATGGTCTCACTAGCTTATTTATGGATGGGACTATGAAGCAGGAACTCTTCTGAGTATGCTACAAGCTTTTATGCTTATTTAACTGGATATTTAGTCGAGTAATGCATAAGGAAATCGAGCATCCAACAGTCTGTTGATAGAGAAAAACATTGACTACATCTCTAGCATCATGAAGACTCAATCATAAACCTGTCTCCACATGAGTGGAAATAGGTTTGCATTTGCCAATGCCAAAACACTGCAATAATGTGTCAATGTTTCGAAATTTGTTCATGATCCAATCCCATCTTTGGTTTACGGACACTTGAACGTCCATAGGGATGCCACAAAATCTAGAAATCTTCCCATCTCTGATGATATCACAACCTAGGACTGAGATAGAGGGGGGCACTAGATTGGTGGAGGCTTTAAAGGCAATTTTTTTTATCAGAGATGCCCCCAAGAATGATTTCAGGTTGTCCACGCATCTGGCCACTATTGCTCCCTCTAAATGGAGGGAGTCCCTCCTTCACCTGTACTCTAGCTCTCGATTTCAAATGGTTTTTTACTCTGCCTAATTGCTTGATTGTCATCCTACTCCTTGGCTATATTTCTCTGAGTGCTATGTAGCCTGCCTAGGTCTTGTGTGGTACCAGGTTCTTTGTACTTGTGGTGGGGGCCCTGCCCTTTGTACATACATATATTTCATCTTTAATTCATACTTCTTGTTTCTTCAAAATAATAATAATAATAATAATGTGTCAAAATTTATTTTTACATAGATCTATTCTTCCATCAGCTTGCATAAATTGAATGCCCAAATAATGATGCAAGTGCCCAAAATCTGGCATCTCGAATGATGCATGCAATATGCTTCTCAATAGGACCAGTGAACAACAGTTCATCAACATAGACAACAAAAATAAGAAGAACATCGCACATCATTTGCACGCTTGACGTATAAGCCAATCTCAGTTGGACTCTTCTCAAAACCATGTGCAATCGGGTAGGAATGTATCTTTTCATTCCAAGCACATGGTGCTTCATTCAAACCATATAATGCCTTTTTCAACCTGCACACTTAGGTTTCATGCACTTTTTGCACAAAGCCATGGGGATGAAAAACATACACTTCTTCATGTAATTCACCATTCAAAAATACAATTGTAATTTCCAACTTATGTACATTCAAACCATGATGAGCTGTAAGTGCAGAGATGTTATGAACAGTAGTCATTCGGCATGCAGGAGCAAAGGTCTTCATCAAAATCAATGCCTCTTTCCTAAGCATAAACCTCTGTAACAAGCCTAGCATTATACCTATCAACTCTTCCATCAAGATTGTGCTTCAGCTTGTATACCTAGGTAGTGTCCATGGCCTTCTTGCAAGGAGGAAAGTCAAATAAAGACTAGGTACCAGTTTTCACTATAGCATCACATTTTGTATGCATAGCAACCTTCCAAGTTTTTGAATTATATGCTCATCAAACACAACTGGCTCATTTGCATCACACAACCTAGAGGCAGCCATATTGTAGCAATCTGATTCAGTAGAAGACCTATGAGAGTCTCAATGAGTATGGTATGAGAGAGGTGCATCTAATTTGTTATCACGAAAATTCTACACTAGCCATTTTGGCATAGTTTTGGCCTCCTCAATATCAGCTCTCTTATCAACAAGTACATCATGTAAACCTACATCAGAAATGGAATGATCTTATACATGTCTTTGGAGCTCATTGATGTCTCCTTAGTACATAAAAGTAATGGATGAATAGCATCTTCCACAAAAACAACATCAAGACTAACAAAATGCATTTAGTCTATGGATCATAAAAAAGTAGCCTTTCCTTTTAGAGTTGTACCTAACAAAAATACATTTCACTACTTTATCATTCAATTTCTATGTTGTTCTTCACGCAATAATGCATATGCCAGACAACCAAAAACATGTAGGCGAGCAACAAATGGCTTGCGACCATGCCAAGCCTGATCTGGAATAATAGACTGTAATGCTTTAGTGGGACACATGTTAAGTACATACGATGCACACATAAGAGCCTCAAGCCAAAAACATTGTGGCGAAGCCTCACTCTTGACCATACACCTTGCCATCTCCATGAGTGACCTCTTCATCCATTCAGCCACTCCATTTGTTGAGGTGCATATGGCATTGTACTCTAGTTTTTTATCCCACATTCAGCCAAAAAAGCATTAAAATCAGAAGACATATATCCTCCCCCCTTGATGAGAATGGAGGGTACTCGTCTTGCATGCTGATAGATTTTTAGCCAAAACTAGAAACATTTGAAGCACATAAACACTTCAAACTTTTCTTTCAATGGATATACACATGCATGCCTAGAAAAATCATCAATGAAAGTCATGAAGTAAATATAGTTTCCAAAAGAGGGTGTCTGCATAGGACCACTCACATCACTTTGAACAAACTTCAATTTCTGACTAGCCTAAATTGAACCATCTTGTGGGAACGAAGAATGCTACACTTTGCCCAAAATATAGCCTTCATAGACGTAGTAAACTATCAAAATTCAGATGAAAAAAGTGTGCATGCCAAATCTTTGCATCTGACATAGCCTAAGAATCATAAATTTCACATGCTAGATCACTCAAAGATTTTGTAGAATCTATGAGATTATAAAACCCATGACCTAAAATGCCATAAGCAATAATGATATCACCATTTGACACATCATAAACCATACATCTAACATCAAAAAATTTCACAACCAAGCCAACCTTGGCGAAGATGGAAACTAATAACAAATTCATCTTGATCCCTTGCACAAATAAAGCATCTGATAATGTAAAAGAACTACCATCAGAAGTAGTGAGAATGATCATATCAACTCCCATGACAAGATAAGAGGAGTTGTTGGTGGATGTGACATTATTCCCTATGGGGGCAAGCTCGAGTGAAGTGAAGAAACTATGCTACCAGGTAATATTTTGGTTGCTCCACTATCAAAGTACCAAACATATGAGTCTGCTACAGACATACACTATTCATGTAAAGAAGGCTCATAACTGAAAACAAGGGTAAATGCCCATTCTTCATTGTGCACTATATTAATGGACTCTATTTTGGGTGTAAAGTCCTCTACAATAACCCTTCTAGCCTCTTTCTTCCTTGCCTCTTTGGCAGCCAATTTTGGACAACTATTTATGACATGAGCATTTTATTTACAGTATTTGCAAAACAATTCTACTTTTTTGTTTTCTTCTTGCCTGTATCATCCTTCTTTGATTGTGCAGATTTAGTGAATTTTTGGTTACTAGTAGAAGAGCTCCATTTACCTTAGCCCTTCTAACTAGTCAGGAAAGCTTGATGTGTAACATGCATAATGGACTTGTTCTGCCTAGACTAACCTTCTTGCAATATAACAAAGACTAAATCCTAAAATTTTAAGGCAGTTTGATTTCCTTTCATCATCAATCAAAGAGTAGAGGTAAAACTGTAATATGAATCTCCAAGACCATTCAAAACTCTCTACATGAGTGAACTATGAGGCAAGATGTGATCAGGAGAAATCAATTGCTCCTTCAAATCTTTGTTAAAAGCTTGATGTGCAACATGCATAATGGAGCTATTTTGTCTAGACTAATCTTCTTGCAATAGAACAAAGACTAACCCCTCAAATGTTAAGGCATTTGGATTGCCTTTCATCATCAATGGAAGAGTAGAAGCAAAACTCTAATATGAATCTCAAAGAACATTTAGAATAGTCTGCACAAGTGAACTATGAGGCAAGATGTCATAAGTAGAAATCAACTGCTCCTTCAAATCTTTGATCTTTGTCAAAAAACTGTCCAGAGAATCTCCTTCATTGTGCAGTAGGTTAGTGGAATCTGTTTTGGATATAGAGGCCTTTGCAACAACCATTCCAGCCTCTTTCTTCCTTGTCTCTTTAGCAGCTAGTTTTGGACAATTCAAAGATAAGTGACTTGTTAGGGTTATAGGCATATATACAAATCAAGGAAAAAACCTCCGAAAGAGGGAAAAAAGTGCCCCGATGGTCCTAGAGTGTTCACACGTATCACTACCTAAAATATGTCAAACATTTTAATATTTCTTTAGACACAAATCTATGGATTCTCTAAGGAAATGTAGAAGTAGCGTAGGCCAAGAAGGTTGAAGTAACACACTTATCCTAGTTATCTAAATAGACATTGATACATTCTTTTAACAGAGTGAGCAGGATCATATTCATTATCTTTGTTACTTGATTAGCATAGGGATAGTATGGATCCAATTCTCTTGTAGTTATAAATGTAAGTAATCATGTTTTTACAAAAGCGAGTTTCATATTCCAAAATGATTTTGAGAGGCAAACCAAATTGAGGGAAAATATTAGAACAAAGTCTATGAGCTATGGATTGAAAAGTAACTTCTTGAAATGCCCAGGGCTCAACCCATTGAGTAGCATAGTCTATATAGATTAAGTTATATTCTTTCTTTGGAAGATGATAAAAAAGAGTTAATTAGGCATATGAAATTCGATCCTCGATGCATACTTTTACAACCCCATACAAAAACATCCATAGAATCTTTAAGGAGAGTAACAAGCTCCTCGTGAAAATTGGGGAAAAAGAAAGCAACATTTCGAACATGTGATGAATGCTCTAGGCCTAAATTGATAGTTTCCACTTGATCTTTCATCATATGAGGTGTAATTTGAGACCACCACTCCTCCACAAGATTTTTTTTTTTGAGGAGTAAATTTTGTGAATTTTTAAGAACTATTCAAAAATTATCGAGAAAAGTTTAAGATGTATTTATGATTTTTCTACATTGGGATAGAAAAGTGAAGTTGAAAGGCATGTTATTTTTTCCAAATTGGTGAATGCATTATAAAGTTCCCCAACAATCCTAATCTATTCACACACATCACTACCTAAATATATCAATAAATCCCTGCTTAGGAATGATGCGATGAACAAGAAGCTGGCATTCATGTATAAGGAAGTGACAAGCTATGTGGAATCAAACCACAAAAGGAAGTAAGTCCAAAGATTTGTGGAAAGCTTCAAACATCTCCATAGGCAGAGGCTTCATGAAAAGGTTTGAAATGTTCTCCTTCATGGGCACATATGCCAAGATAATCTCTCCAACAAAGAACCTCTCCTTGACATAATGACAGTGCACCTCAATTTGCTTAGTGTGAGCATGAAACATAGGGTTCCTCACAATTGTCAATGCATTCTGACTGCTAGTGAAGATGGTAGTGGCAGAAGACTGACGAACACCCAAATCAGCCATAAGGCATTTGAGCCACAAAGACTCAATAATGGCTATCAAAGTTGCCCTATATTCACCCTCACAACTAGAAGTGGCCATTCTAGGCTACTTCTTGCTCAACCAAGATATGCATGAGCTACCAAGCATGAAGCTAAAACCACTAGTGGACACACGAGTGTCATAGAAACTAGCCTTGCTTACCAATGCTTGACACTTGGGGAATGCATAAACTTCCTCATTTGTGAGACAACAAACTTGGGGAATGCTTACCAATGCTTGACACTTGGGGAATGCATATCTCACCGAGTAATGCATAAGTAAATCAAGAATCCAATAGCCTCATGATAGAGTATATAAATGTTGTTCTCTTTTATGTATTTGATTGCAACTATTAAAAGAGAATGAAAGATGATTGATGATAACCAATCCAACTTTGGAGAAGTGAATAGAGCTTAATGTTCATGGGAGTATGAGAGAAAAAAGAATTATTGAGAACTCCAATATTCAAATGAGAGAATTTTTATTGTTAGGGTCCATGTGAAAGGCCAAATGCCCATTGGACACTTGTTTGTATATGTTCTTTAATAAAACATATAGTGTCATGGCCAGTTGCAGACTATAAGTTTGATCATTTGTAACACCTAAGAAGTCTATGTTCGTGCTCCTTGTGTACTGTGTTTTTTGTGTGTTCTTTTGCCTTTGTGCAGAGTATCTTGTGCGGCCCTAGGAGCTCGGTTTTTACTCCGAGGATATCATAGGAGCTCTTGAAAAGGAGAGTGCATTGTGTTGTGTCCCCATTGAAATACTTCACTCGTATCAGAGCATTTTGATGCAAAAGATTTGTTCCTTTTATGGGAGTGAAGTCAGCACCTACCCACCCACCCAAGGCTTATGACTAAGGTGGCAACCAAGGCATAGAACTTGTCATACCTTGTCATACGAGTCACCAAAGTCACCGTTGGCACCGTTGGCTGCACACAAGGGAGTACCTCAACGATCAAGGAAGATAGAGGTTCCCAGTACTCCTTGAGAGGTCACCCACTCATTACTGTTCCCCCTGGAGCTCACTTACCATGGAAACCTCTTGCCACTAAGCTACACTATTGTGGTGTCTGAAGAAGGGGAAATACTAAGGTTAAGATTAGCCTAAACATGTTTTGGTCCCTCAAAGCTTTATTCTTTGCTTTCAAAGTCTATTTTTGAAGCATTTTTGGGGTGTCTTTTGGAGCCATTTTGGATTACTTTCACACATAGTTTTCTTCACACAATTTTCATCCATGCTCGTAAACCTATAGGTTTCTTGAAAGGTTTTTAGTTTTGGTGGGAGCTGCCATTGCAAATTTATGCATGTTTTTGAGCCTAAAACATCAAAAATAATAGACACTTGAAGGTGTTGTTGGCTACTTTTTGGGTTGTGCATTCAGCCTTTTAGTGTCATTTTATTGCATTTATTGAGCACATACACCATGTACGCTTCTATGGATATCGCTTATGTACGTCCATGTGGTCATTGATATAGTGGTTACATTTTTTTGCATAAAGCCTTTTATGTTTGATAAAGAGGGTCATGGTGAGGTTTTCATAACTGAGAGACATCCAAATGTTGGGGTCCCTTTTGATGATGCAAGTGGAAGACTTACCCAAACTCGCCATAGGAAATGTATGATAGTTGTTCATAAGTGCTACATAAGCCTAGTTGGCTTCTATTGGGTAATTGATTATATGCAGTGGAATCAATGATTCACTATGCAGGTAAACATGTTAGTACTTGTAGTTTTATGATATTTTAACACTGGTCATATGCTCATTTTGTAAAGGATACTTTAACAAAAATTTTCCAGACTTTTGGTTCTGTCAACTATACAGTGGTCAATTTACTCCTTGATACAATTATTCACTAGTGTTTGGACTCTTCTAGCTCCATTATCATTCTATTGAATTCTCTACCATCATGCAATCAGCGGTCGGAGACACATCTAGTGGATCAACATGTACTGCGAGTGTTCCAAGGAGGAGCTATAACTTGCAGTGGAAAGACCATTTTGAAATCCAAAAATTTGATGGCACAAACTTTGCTCTATGGAAGAGTCAGGTTAAAGATGTGCTAATTCAAAGGAGGCAATGGAAGCTAGTAAATGACATTTTATAGAATCTTGTTGACATGGATGAAGATGATTAGGACGAGTTAGCTGAAATGGCTAGGTCTACCATTTGCTTGCACCTAGTAGATAATGTTTACTTTATAGTATTAGACTCTAAAAGTGTAGAGGAGCTTTGGAACAAGTTGTGCAATACATATGAAAAAGAAACGGCATCAAATAAAGTATATCTGATGAAAAATTATATGACCTTCGTATTAAGGACACATATAGTATTGTTGCTCATCTAAATGAGATCAAAGCTATATTCTCCTAGTTATAGGCTCACAAAATGGATATGGATAATGAAATGAAAGTAGTATTGTTGTTATCCACCTTGCCATCATCATGGGATACATTTTGCACAACTATTAGCAATAGTGCACCTGGTGGTAAACTCGTCAATGATGACATATGTGGAGCACTCTTGAGTGAGGTGATTCGTAGAAAATCTATGGTTGGCACTCAAAGTGGAGATGCATATAATGTTTAGATTCTTACCAAGGTAAGAATCAGCAATGTGGCAAGAGCAAGAACAAGGAAAAGAATGGTCAGTGTAGTAAGTTTAGAAGTAAATCAAGGAAGAGGGATATTGAATGCCATTATTATCATAAGAAAGGAGACATGAAGATAGACTGTTATGCATTAAAGAATGCTAAAGGTAAAGGATAGAATGTTGATGGGCATGTTAAACACTTACATGTACCATCTACTTTAACTTTGAAGATTGAAGAAATTAATGGTATTTCTAATGATGTTGATGTGTTGACACTTGATAGTATTGTGCCAACTGAGGCTGTTATGTCTAATTCTCTTTCCCACACATGGCTACTAGATTATGATGCTTCTTTCCATGTGGCGCCACACAGAGAATGGTTTGGTAATTATGCAGCAAAGTCTCTTGGTATTGTTAGACTTGTTGACTCTTAATAGTGTGACGTTGTGGGGATTGGAGATGTGGTTGTGTAGTTCATTGATGGTTCAAAATTTACTATGCATAATGTATGCCATGTACCTCACTTATCATGGATTTTGATCTCAGTTGGTCAACTTGATTGCCTCTGTTACAAGGTGGTCTTCTATGCTTAGTCCTTTTGTATATCAAAGGGAAATATGGTTATTGAAAAAGGAAGCAAAGTTGGCTCACTTTATCCTTTATTTGTATTAGAGAAAGAACACTTGTTAGTTGTTACTGAATAGCCAATAGCTTGTATATGCCATGGTTGTTTAGGCCATATATCTCATAGTGGAATGGAAAATCTTTCTCATTCTAGCTACTTACCTATGTTATCTTTCTCCCATTTTTCATTTCGTGAGCATTGTCAACATGGAAAGCAAACGAGAAATGTGCATAGAATGCACATTGACTCTTCAATTCAGCCTTTAGATCTTGTTCATATAGACGTATATGGTCCTATGCCCACTAGGCCCTTAGGTGGTTCTCTTTACTTTGTCACTTTCATGGATGACACTACTAGAAAATTTTGGGTATATCCTATCAGATCAAAGGATGAGGTATTCCCTACTTTCAAAAAATGGTTTGCTTCAATTGAGACTGAAAAAGGAACTAAGCTTAACGCTTTACATTGTCATAATGGGGATGAGTATACCTCACATGAAGTCAGCCTTTTTTGTCACTCTAGAGGGATTCATAGAGAGTATACAACTCCGTATAACCCAGTATAGAATGGTGTAGCTGAAAGGATGAATAGAACTATTCAAGATAGAGTAGTTTCTATGTTGCATGATGCAAACCTCTCACAAGGCTTTTGGGCAGAAGTAGTATTGACTGCAGTTCATCTAATAACCTTTCACCTAGTACTGACAAAGGTTTGAAAGTGGCATAAGAGTTATGGATAGGAAAGCCACCATATTATGATCATCTTCGAGCTTTTGGGTGTGAAGCATATGTTCATATACCCAAGAATCTTAGACAAAATTTGGAGCATAAGTCAAAGAAATGCATTTTTCATGGATATGGTCCAGAAGGAAAATTTGGATATCGCTTATGGATCCTGAAACACGGTCAATGATGAGAAGTAGTGACGTCATTTTCAATGAGTCTAAGATGCATAAACAGCCCACTAAGGAGGTTGAAGTGAGAAGAGTGGTGTTTGGGTAGAAGGTTTCTTCACATTTCTAGAGCATGAAAATTATATATTTTGATGCAAACTTGTGGGAATAAGGTTCAAAAGCACTTGGTGGTTCCAAATGCATTAATGTAAACCTAAAGGATTCTATTAAGCATACTTGGAGTTAACTTGGAAAGTGTAGATTATGTTTGTGCAACACCTGCTCACCTCTAGAACCTATCAATCCATCTCCTCACAATAATTAATTAATCATGATTGTGTAATTGTATGTATTGCCTTGTATAGTTGAAGGATTTCTTGTAGTATTCTGATTTTACAAGACATTAATATGTGAAGTATCGCAATAGTGATGCACCACAGTGCACTCTCATTCTCGAGAGCTCCATGATGATATCATCGAAGTAGAAAATCGAGCTCCTAGGGCTGCACTTACAGACTTCTTAGGTGTTACAAATGCAGTCAAACTTGCAATTTGTAACTGACTAGGACACTATATGTTTTATTAAAGAACATATACAAAGAAGTGTCCCATTGCCATTTGGCCTTTCACATGGACACTAACCGTAACAATCTCCCACTAAAGGCCAATATGGCCAAAGTAACTATGAGAGAAAAATAAAGAATGATAAAGAATACTTGAGTTTGAGTATACAAACTATACCTCCCACTTGATGGGCATGTTACACAGTATACAAGTGACTGTGTAAGATCATGAATCAAGTAACCCCCATCAACTGACAACAATGTCGAAAGCTATCTTGTGGTAGAGCTTTAGTGAAAGCATCTACGTCATTATCTCAAGTGAAGTATTGAAAATGAGTTAGTACACGCAAAGAATTTGATTCCACAAGATCCATGTAATGATGAAGATGCAGTAGAGAAAGTAGAGAGAGATATACTTGAAGAAACTTATAAAATTGTATATGCTAATCAACATATGATACAAGGGAAGTGTAATGGAATACTTAGGATGTGAGCTCAATGTGTGCTCACCAATGTAGCTCAAATTCTCTCATAATGTCTCTATTTGCCTCGCAACTAAGAAACATGCCTATTTATACTCATCATTTGAGTTTGAATTTGAATTTTCCCTCACCTAAAAGTGATCCTACACTGTAGGGATTATTTGTGTTGATTCTTCCTACCACATGAGTCATGGGTTTAGATCCTTAACTTCATAAGACTCCTTTAATATCTAGGCTTTTACATTTATCCAAACTAAATACAATCAAATTGATAAACAACTGTTCATATGTGATCCTCCATGTGAGGTATATAAACCAATGCGTATTCCTTAGTAACTAGCCAAGCACTTAGGGTTGCTAATGGTACCAACAACTCCCCCTCAAGCCTAAGGTGCTTGAGTCTTCAGCCCTCCATAATTTCTTGTGGTCCAATCATGGATTTGAACCTGTTCAATCTGCTCCCATCCAATGCTTTTATCATCATATCTGCACATCATTGATTTGTAGATACATATGAGAGTTGTTCTTTTGTCTAACATAATGGTAGTGAACTTTAATATGTTTGGTTGTGGCATGATAGATAAGGTTAGCAGCAAGATGTGATGAACTAATATTGTCTATGAATATATGTGGAGTTGAAGTATTTAACGTTGAATATGAATATAGCATTTTTTTTCCACATGGCTTCTTGTGTAGCATTTGCAAGTCCTTATATTTAGCTTCTGCCGATGAAAGAGCAACTATGGGCTGCTTCTTGGAAGACCATGAAATTAACTTTGTACCTACAAAAGTAAGATAACCTAATGTGCTTCTACTATCTTCATTAGAGCCTTCCCAAAGTGCATTACAAAAAAGCTTAACATCTATATCACATGTATATGGATACTACAACCCTTCATTGATTGTACCCTTCAAATACTTTAGGATTTTCTTTGTTGCTTCCATATGAGGCTTCCCTAGAGTGTGCATGAACTAACTTAGCACACTAACTCCATAGCATATATCTACTCTATTTAGAGTACCATAATTTAAGCTTTCAATTAAACTTTGCTAGCTAGTCATATTTTCAATCAACTCATCTTCATGCGCAGTTAGTTTTAGATTAACCTCACTAGGAATACCTCCAACCTTTGCATTCTCCATCTTGAACTTGGTAAGCATATCTCCGATGTACTTTCTCTAAGTAAGGAACATACCTCTCTTTGTATAAACCACTTCCACACCTAAGAAGTATGTGAGAAGGGCACGATTAGTGATCTTGAGCTCTTCCTTCATTTGGGCCTTGATCCTTCTCATTCCATCTACACCACTTCCTGTAATGATTATATGATACACATATACAGAGACATATATGACCTTAGAGTGGTTCCTCTTGATAAAGAAGGAACCTTGAGAAAGAAAAACTTCACTTTGATTCTGCAAAAAAGCCTCTTGGAGATAGAAGTCGTTGGCTATGGCTGTATCTCTGCGAAGCTTGGCATCAGCATAAAACCCTTATCTTGCAAGTAAGTGAGACGTCTATGATTCCAAGCTCTAAGACCTTGCTTTAGGCCATATAAGGCTTTCCTTAACCTCCATACAGATTATGGATATGATTGATCTTCAAAACCTGGAGGTTGATCCACATACACCTCCTCTAAAATCCAACCATTCACAAAAGCATTTTTAACATCCATTATATAGATATTCCAAATCTTAGAAGATGCTACACTCATGAGTACTCTAATTGTGGGCATTTTTGCACAAGTGATAATTTCTCTTCATAATGAATACATTAGGTTTGATCAAACCCTTTGGCTACGAGCCTTGATTTATACCTATTAAAGGTGGCAAAACAATATTTTTCTTTTTGCTTAGAGCCTCACAAGAAAGTTTGCTACAACTCTTTGAAAGGATATAGGTAGGAAGACGAAATTGCTTTGTATAGAGGCTCTTGCTATTAGTCTTGATTCCTCCACCAATAACTTTCATCTTCACAAAAAGCTCAAGGCCTTAAAGGTCTTGGAGGCTAACAATAGTTCATTTAAGAACTATTTTTGTTTAAGGATAAGAATGTAGATTCTTCTACTAGAGTCATGTGCAAGCTCATTAGAAGACAGGAAGGGCATGATGTTTAACCATAAATCCATGAGAAAGTGAAGTAGGAATACAAGCACAAGGATTCCAAGAAATTTATGAATGGATCTCATATGATTAAAACGATTATCAATCATATGCTAGAAATAATTGACAACTTCTAACCACCTACAAACGTATTTAGAGGCTTCTTGTCAAGAATTAAGAGTCTAGTAAACAAACTGGTAGAAAAGGAAACAAATAAGAGGAAGCAACTAGAGGCAAAGATTTAGTAACCCTTATAGAAAACAAAGATAGCACTAAGAGAAATAGAGGCTATAGAAGAAGAGATAAAACTAGAACTAGAGAAGATTCAAGTAGATAAGGAATCTAAAAAACCTTAAAATAAAAAAAAAGATATTATATAGCTAGTTAATGACAAAAATCTAAGATGATTTCAAAAATAAGGCTAGAAACACGAAGAAGGGAGATTATATTCAAAAATCTAGAAATGATTAGAAGCTTTGTTGGAAAAAAAATAGAGAAATATCAAATGATTTTGGGGAGGAATGCAAAGAGGGAAATAGAGAGAGAGAGAGAGAGAAAGAGAGAGAGAGAGAGAGAGAGAGAGAGAGAGAGAGATGGTATCAAAACAAGAGGAAAGCGAATGCTAGAAGAGAGACAATAGTGAAGGTCATAAGAGAGTACATGGTCTTAGGTGAGATAAAGATAAAAAGAAGGCTTGCAAAGAGGTAGACATTAGGATAGGTGGATATAAAAGAAAAATAGACATGAATGTAAATAAATGTGTTTTTTATTTTCTATATTAATGTTTTCTTTTATGAATGTTTTTGTAGATTACATGATTGGTGAAAACATCAGAGTGAATAATTTGGAGCAAGTGTGTGAATAAAGTGCATAATTTTGGTGGCTATCATCTAAAGGACTTGGTGTTCATTTATTCATTCATTTTTAGCATTATGAATAAAGAAAATGTATTGGGCAAACAAAAGTATTATGATTTGCATAATGAGACACTTTTAGTCTACCCCCCTTCTCGTAGGAGCATAAATTCCCACTGCTTTCCTCCTCTAGATTGGATGACTTTGTTGCAATTTGCAATCATGTGTCTAGAGGTTATGATTCCATTTCTTTGAGCAAGCTGTATAAACCAATCATATAAACTCACTCCATGTAGCTCCTATTTTCATAATAAATAGCATGCATGGGTATCTTCCTTTATTTGTGTGCACTTCAAGTGGTTTAAGTCATGCCTATCTTTTAAGCACAAAAGCCCTCTATGTCCATCACAAGGTAGGCACATCCCTATACATGTGCCTCATCCAACCAATTGGACGACTTTCACAGTCCAATACAAGACGATGTTGAAATTTATCCTCTTTGTATTGTGATTCATTCATAATAGCTAAATGGATAGGGAAGTTGGCATATTATCTCTTAATTCTCCATTCAATATGTAAGATAATTATAAGGAAATCTTAGAGAATTTGACAACTACATCTCAAGTGATGTGATTAATGAGTGTATTTCAAATAAAGTTGTTCGACATGAACTAAAAAGCATTCTTTGCACTCATGAGAAATGTACTAGGAGTAATTTATACAAGGAATGTTTGGTTAAATGGAAAGAAGGTTCCACATTAGGGAGATTAAGTACTATTCAAACATGATTTTCCACTTTTCTTTTGCCTTCTCAAAATTCTTCCGAAGGGAAAGGATATAGGGAAACAACACACACATTGATGAGCAATTAATTTGTAGATAAGAGCTAGTGGGAGATACCATTGAAGATTCATTTTTGTATGCCTTCCAATACCATTTTAAGGAAAAGAATGAAACAACATGAAAGGAAATGGTATAAATTAAGGCTCATAACAGTGGCTACTGAGCGAAGGCTATAGAACCTTCAATTTGGGGGCACATGTTAAGTACATAAGGTGGTTGGGAAAGGATGGCTACAAATGTATTGTCGAGGTATATATGGTCATATGAAAGAGGGTAGATCAGCTCTATTAGTGTGTGTGTGTGTGTGTGTGTGTCTGTGAGTGTGTGTATTCCATTGGAAAGATTTGCTATCGTATCTTTTTGAGCTTTCATGTCTCCAAAATTAGGGTACACCAATAGATGATCATATGGACAATGTTACGTACATGGATGATGATAAGCATTTTTAATATGCAGTGCACATGATAGATGACATCCAAGTTAATGAGGATATGTATGTTAAAGATGAGGTGCAAGTGGGAAAGAATATTAAAAAACATGATGCGATGCACATGAGTGATCTTGTACATGTGAGAATGCTAAAATACGTGTGCGATCCATGCATGATTGTGACAAATCCCTCATGGATGATGCCAATCTTGATCAAGCTACTTCACAATAGAGTTATGGCATTCACGTAAAAGACGTTATGTGCAAACTTCAAGACATGCAAATGATTGAAAATGTAGACGAGGATAATAATTGAAGGACAATGTCGATATTCAAATGCTTGATTGCAAGCATGAAAATGTTGAGAAGCTAATACATGATGCTAAACAAGCAGAAAAAGAAATTCAAAGGGAGATTAAGCAATCTTTGGATGATGCTATGCATGAAAACAATATTGTACACAAGAATCAAGAATCTATGATGAAATGATTGCTTCATGGATTCACATGTTTTTCACATAATATGCATGCCCATCAAACCCCAAATAGATAGATAAGTAAGTGAGGTGTCGCATTCATATATCTAACATATTCAAGAGCTTTGCCATGATGTATACAGTGCAAAGGTGGCTACTTCATGAGCACTAGTTCTTTGGATGAAATCTAGAAGAGTAAGATGATAGAGAGATATAGGATAAAGAAGGTTGATTAATTGAAAGTTTTAAAAGAGTTGATATATAAATATGTAAGGTGAAAAGAGGCTCAATTCAGTTTTGATATAGATTTTGATAACTTGTTTACTTTACTAGCAAAATACATGCAACAAGAAGCAAAGGATGTGGATACAATTCAACTGCCTAGATGAATGGAGGATAGGAAGAATAAAATTCTTTCAATTATACTTTGACAATATCTAATATATATATAAATTTTGTTCTCTTTTATGTATTTAATTGCAAGGATTAAAACATAATAAAAGATGAAGGATGATCAGTAGGCCAACTTTGGAGAAGTGAATAGAGCATCGAGTTAAGTGTAAGACAGTGTAAGAGAAAGCAACAGAGTGAATGAAATGGTTGTTTGAGTATTGTGTACTTCTAGCTAGGAGAGAAATGAACCAATGATTTCATTTTGTTATGTGAAGAGAGAAGAAAGAATGAATAATGAGACGTACATTTTAATGTTTTAAAGGAGAGAGTGACTACGTAAAGGGGAATCCATATAGAAGACACATAAATGACATTGCTTGCAATAGGATTAATTTAGTATTCTCATTAGACGACAAGTCTCTCTCATAAATGACATTGCTTGCAATAGGATTAATTTAGTATTCTCATTAGACGACAAGTCTTATTCATACGAATATTTTGTTCGATTTAAGGATGTATGAATAAATGTTCATGGGAGTACAGGAGACCAAAGAACGACTTAGAACTCCAATATTCGAATGTGTGTCTTCTAAAATCATAACATGTGAAATATAAGAAATCCTTCAAATATAGATCAATAAATACAATCAGAAAATCATGATCAATTATTTATATTAGAACTTGAATTAGTCTTTTGAATTAGTCTTTTGAATTTGTAATGAATTGCAAGCAATATCAACGTGGCACTTCATGTACTATATACCTACAATAAATTTAGTTCTCCTTCTATTCTCATGAACTCCGCGATATAGCCAATGAACCTGACATGGAAGCAGAGGTTCAGTAAATTATTTATCCAAAAAGTTGACATATCAATCTAATGACAAAGTCTAAGAAAATAAATATTGATGTCTTGTAGCCCAACATTCTTTTCAACAGAAGAATAGTGGAGAAAAAGCTATCCACTCTCATTAAGAGAGACTAATGAGATGATCTGGAATTTTTAACGGAAAAGATGTGTCCACGTTTTTCAAAGAATATGAACCCCAAGAGAACTATCTAGGTTTTTTTCCTAATGCGATGATCGGCCAAGAGCATTATGAAAATCTTCATGTCAGAGTTTAACCTCTACAATCCGCGCATGCAAATAAAATCAACAACATGGATGCAACATAAGTCAACACTCAAATTTTTCCTGCTAGAGGATGTGGATAAAGTGATGTTAGCATCTATGACGAGATATATGAGGAAACAACAAGAAATAAAAAATTTTATTGATTATTATGAATATGATGAGGTGCATCACAAAAAACCTAGAAATAAAATTTCTGTAATCCCAAAGGTTCCAAGAGTTCAAAGCTTAAAAACATTTTTATGATTATCACATTCGTAAGTGCTATACATACACAAACTCTGAAGATGGATACCTTACAACAATAAGTAGAAGTCGATCAAAAATAAAATAATCAAACAACAAACATAAATCAAAACAAATTGTATTGAATTCCATAAGGTTTTTAGAATGAGACTTCTCTTGACGTATTGAAGACCTCACATCAAATGGAGGATAATCAATCAAGTCAATAATTAAGCCAGGAAGTAAAGAAACAGCTAACGATATCTATAAGGCTTCAAGGTGGTCAAATAGAAATAAAAGGTGATGTTTCAAATGGAAATTTTATAGATCTATGTGAATAAAATCTATGTTACCAGTCGTGACTTGATTAATGATTTGTTGCCCACATTAGATCGTTATCCTAAATAGTGTGTGCATGAAAGTATAGATGATTGCTCTAACATGAATAATGATAAGTTGAGTCCATCTGCTAGAAAATTTCGACATGAAGGGATGGGTGTAATGTCTACTGAATTATGATAAATGTCATGAAAATGCATTATTAAATGAGATTGAACATAAAAAGGTTGAATCAAATGGTTACGTTGATGAAGTTGGGTACAAATACTATCATAAAAATGAAAGCCTAGCTCATTCAAATGTATGCGCCAAGAGTTTTAAACATGATGAAGCATTTAAGAAAAGATCAATGACCAAAGAAATGAATCAAAAGTATGGTGCAAGTATATCTTCTAAGAAGGTTGAACAAGAAATAACTACAATAGATGAAGTATCCTATGATGGTGTTTTGAATGGAGAGAAAGAGATTTGATATCAATTTAGAATTACATTTCTAGAAAAAAGCATGGGGATATGAATGAAAAGAGAGATTGTGATGAGTCTCACATGTCCTTCATGATGAAAAAGTGATGTCTTTAGAGAAAAGGAATGATGAAGAGTTTTTGGAATGATTAGAAATAGAAGTAGGTTCTATAATAGTTGTCATTCAAATATGGAGATTTCATTATAAATTGGATGACAAATATGAGTGTACATTTCCATCTGATCATAATGAACATTTCTATTCAATATCGAAATCTCTTGAGTCTACTCAAAAACCATATTCTAATGAAAATCGAATTGGATTAGTAATAATGAAAATGATGAGAATCCTTCAAATGATTTCTAGCATGAATCAGAACAAAATGCACACTAATAGGACAGTTTTCTATGATGGTTTAAGTACATTAAAAAAATCAAAACTTTGTATACAAGTTCTCTCCATTTTTCAAGTGCATCTTCATATGATGCATTTGAAAGGGAAACAAACAAAGGAAACTATGCTTAAATCATTGCATCATAGATTTTCAAGTTTTTAGGTCTTATGCATGTTAATCAAGCCTCCAAGAAATCGATAGAAGAATGAAGTGGATTGTCTACAAATCCAACAAAATCAAGAATGTTTCTATGATGATGACGTTCAAATATCCATTCTTTCAAAGCATATCTTATTTGGTAAGCATTTATCATAGGAGACTGACATGGAGGTAGAAGCCTAGTTAAAACGATTTCACAATGCTTATAAATGATCTTGTAAATAAAAATATACATAACTGATATTCTTTGAGTTAATTCTAAGGTACAGATATGAATCCAAATAAATACTAGAGGAGGATCTTCTTCCAATGAATATATAAATGCAATGCATCATATGTGTATGAGAGACCTGTTGGATATCGTATAAACCTAGAAGAACCATGTAGAAATGAGTCAGTATTTGGCTAGTTGATTACATGGAATGCATGAAGGATTTGTGAATTTAAAGAAATAGATTTAGCTAGAGGAATAAGTAAATCATGAGTGACAACCTAAGTATGAGAAGGTGATGTCTAACCAAATATTGTATATATACTAATGTAATAGGCCTCTTTTCTAGTGAAATAATTTATTTTGAACTTTCTGAATTTCATTGTGGGGATAATGCTTAGAATGAATAATTAGTTCATTTTATGCATGTATGAAAAATTTTGGGTTGACAAGCTTCATATTCTCTCTCTAGACCTTATTGGCGTCATGTTTTCTAGTTGAATTTGGAAGGTGAAGATGAAAGAATAAAGGAAAACTCTGTATGAGAGAAAGGTAGAGCAAGTATAAGAGAATAGAAGTTCGTGTGTGAATTTTTTGTGAATCATGTTTTAAGTACCTTGTTCAGGCTCCTACATTTAGTTCATTGTAAGAAAATGCCTTGATTTAACTCTCTCTCTAGAAAAAATGGCATTTGGAGGTGGATTTGGACGTCGGATGTATCTAACACTATCGTGCAAATTGCAAAATTGAATAGAAGTGTCACTCACAAGCTTAAGCTAATTCCTCACCGTTTTTGAGTTAATGGGCTTTGAAAAGTGCCATTTTACTCCTATTTTTGACAAGTACGCTAAAGAAATAATGCACACTAAGATCACATGGCTTTTTGCAAAAGTTTTGGAGAAACTTGACTTTTTCTAAATTTGGTGGATCACACACTTCTTGGGGAGAAAAGGGATCAAACTCTGATATAGGGAGACCTGCGCATCAATACAGGGGACGCACAGAAATCTGAGAATTACCTTGTGAGAGTGAGAGTGAGAGTGTGATTGAGTGCGAGTGTGAATGCGATTGTGATAGCTCGGGGATGGTCAGGAGGTAGAGGCTTTGTCAACAAGCTATTGTCCAAAGCTATTATGACCATTGATTCACATCTATAATATCAGAATTCTTCCTTCTCTACGTCATATTTGTTTCTACCTTGTGCAATCTTTGCGTTCTTCTCTCCTCTATTTTTTTTTGAGTGATTCAAACATTGTGATTGGGGATAGAGTGTGATTGAGGAAACGCTACAAGTGGTATCAGAGCAGAACCAATCCTTGAGAATGATGGAAGGTCTAACAAAAAAGATTCGTGAACAAGAGGAGTTTATTGAGAAGCTTCTTAGAGAGTTGCACAAAGAACGAGGCAAAAAGCAACCAAAAGGAGCAACAGTTTTTTTTGTGGAGCTAAACGATGAAGTAGCTGAACAAATTTGTTTGTGCGGGAACATCTAGTGTACCTCACAAAAAACAAAAATGCAATTATGAACATTTGGAACCACGTGAGTTTGCCCTTGACCAAGTCTTCAAGAAGCCGAAGTTAAATGATTTTGATGGTGAGAAGAAGACTAGCGAAGATCTTGAGGCATGGATTGAAGAACTCATGTAGGAGCTCTTTGATCTTCGACAATTTAGTGAAGAGTCCAAGGCAAAAGTTGGGATCCTACACTTGCGTGGGATCGCGAAGCTATGGTGGAACTCGTATATGCAGACTCGAAGGCGTTCTGGTCGAGTTCTATGGAAGGAATTTAGAGAACAAGCTGAAAACCGCTATTGTTCTCCACACTACCATATGGAGAAGAAGATGGAGTTCTACAATCTCCGACTCCATGAAAGTGATAAGCATAGCTTATCTGTTGATGTGTACAAATAGAAGTTCCTACATCTTCATAAATATGCATTAGAGGTTAGTGGTAACACTCTAAAGAGTAAATTTATTGAAGGTCTTCGTGAAGAACTTCCCTATCAAGGCAAGGGGTCTGGATGCACAGATTTTCTTGATTCTTTTGCGATGGCCAAGAACTTTGAGAAGATGGAGAAGTTCAATTTGCAGAAGGCAAATAGAAGAAGATTCATTGCAACGGGTTTATCTAAGTCTATTTCAAATCCGTGATTCTGATGCTCACGCGTCACCATGTCTAATTATGGATATTTTCGGATATATTTTTTTGATGTTTTTCTCCTATTTTTGACAGGTATCTAAAGAAAGAAAGCACACTACGATCGCATGGATTTTTGCAAAAGTTTTGGAGAAACTAGAATTTTTCTAAAATTGGTGGATCGCACACTTCTTGGGGAGGGCAGCACTCAAACTTTGATATAGGGAGACATGCGCATCAACACGGGGGATGCAGAGAAATCTGAGAATCACCTTATGATTGAGAGTGAGATTGAGAGGGAGACTGAGAGTATGATTGAGAGTGCCACTGTGAATGCGATTGTGATAGCTCGGGGATGGTCGAGAGGTAGAGGCTTCGTCAAGAAGCTATTGTCCAAAGCTATTCTAACCATTGATTCACATCTATAATATCATAATTCTTCCTTCTCTATGTCATATTTGTTTCTACTCTTCTGCATCAGATTTTTCTCTTACCTTGTGCAACCTTTACGTTCTTCTCTCCACTGTTTTTTTGAGTGATCAAAAGATTGTGATTCGGGATAGATTGTGATTGAGGAAATGCTACAAGTGGTATCAGAGTAGAATCAATCCTCGAGAATGGACTAGAGGATTTCTTTGATCTTCGACAATTTAGTGAAGAGTGCAAGGCAAAAGTTAGGATCCTATACCTGCATGGGATCCCAAAGCTATGGTGGAAGTCGTATATGTAGACTCCAACGCGTTTTGGTCCAGTTCTATGGAAGGAATTCAGAGAATAAGCTGAAAAATGCTCTAATTGTTCTCCACACTACCATATGGAGAAGAAGATGGAGTTCTACAATTTTCGAGAACATGAAAGTGATAAGCATAGCTTATGTGTTGATGAGTACAAAGAGAAGTTCCTATGTCTTCATAAATACGCATTAGAGGTTAGTGGTAACCCTCTAAAGAGTAAATTTTTGAAGTGCTTCGTGAGGAACTTTGCTATCAAATCAAGGGTTCTGGATGCATTGATTTTCTTGATGCTGTTGTGATGGCCGAGAACTTTGAGAAGATGGAGAAGTTCAATTTGCAGAAGGCAAATAGAAGCAGATTCATTGCAAGGGGCTTATCTAATTCTATTTCCAATCCGTGATTCTTATGTTCACGTGTCACCATGTCTAATTTTGGATATTTTTGGATACATCTTTTTGGTTTTTTTCTCCTATTTTTGACAGGTACGCTAAAGAAAGAAAGCACACTACAATCGCATGGCTTTTTGTGAAAGTTTTGGAGAAACTTGACTTTTTCTAAATTTGGTGGATCGCACACTTCTTCGGGAGGGCAATAATCAAACTCTGATATAGGGAGACCTACGCATCAACACAGGGGAGGCACAGAAATCTAAGAATTGCCTTGTGATTGAGAGTGAGCGTGAGAGTGAGAGGGAGAGTGTGATTGAGTGGGAGTGTGAATGCGATTGTGATAGTATTGGTAGCAGTCAAGGTACCAAAGGACTCACAAGACAAGGAAGCCAAAGAAGGGAGTCAGAGCGGAGAGAAGGCACAAGCAGACTAAGGAGTCAACGAAGATCTGGCAAGTAGGCCATTCAAATTTTTCCAAAACAACATCTTCATAACAGTGATTCTCATCACTACAAATCATTGTAAATACCATTTCACCTTTTTTGTAACTCCATTTGGTGCAAGCCGAGGAGTCCTCAAGCTTGAGGAGTATTAGAAGTAGCATCATACCAATTTTCATAAGTTTTAGACTTCGTTTAAGCCTCCAAATAGGCCCTAGAACCTAATTTTTGACTAGGCCGGACACTAGGTCTGGACAGGGCCAAAAGCTAGTCAAAACCTATAAATAGAGCTAGAGAGCTCATTTTTGAGTTTAGCTTGTAATAGATTAGAACTTGTATGAGCATTTTGGAAGTAATCTAAAAGAACTCCATTGTCTTCCTCTTTGTCTTGCCGTGTGTGCGCGTGTGTGTGCATGTTGGTGTGCTTCTCACTCACGCACTTGCGCCTTCATTTGCTCGAGGTCATCATACCATCCTCACGTCTTCCCGGATTGACATTAAAGGAGGTGCTACTCATCACTGAGCTACACCAAATTTTGGCGTCGTTGTCGGGGATCGAGCTTTGAGGACGAGCGTGTGATGGTAAGACGTAGAGTTGAGACGTTGGAGTCATAGGTATTTTCTTCACTTTTATCTATTTTCTGTTGTTTTTCTCATCACCATCATCATCCTCACCATCTCCCACATCCATCTCCATCATCGCGAAAAATTTCAGTTTTTGGTCATATCACCCCACCCATACCATTTCCCTCATTTCACTTGTGAGAGAGAGCGAGAGAGCGTTTGTGTGCTTGTGCTTTTCTATGTTTTTTGAGATTTTCTACAGGAACCAACATCCCTAGTAGCTGCACCAGCTTCAGCAGGTAAAAAATTTGACTGTGCAGGTCCCGAGGCGTTGACCTCTGTCAATCGCGACTGACAAAAAAATTGACCTTCTTGCAAAACTAAGTGCATAAATGTGATGTATAGGCCTAGAGCTTCATGAATATGCGTTTGAAATTTTAAAATTCCTCAGTTTTTTGTCAATCGTGATCAACCTGTCAATCGCGATCGACCCATCAATCGCGACAGACAGAGTCAATGACCGACTGACCACGACTAACAGAACCTACGCATGACACGTGTCAATCGCGATTGAGCCATCAATTGCGATCGACCAGTCAATCGCGACTGACAGCCCTGACGGACCTGTCAATCGCGACCGACCCAATCAAAGACTGTTTGACCACGACCGACTAAACACTCACGACGGACCTATCAATCGCGATCGACCCATCAATCGCGACCGACAAAGTCAACGATCCATTGACCATGATCGACTGAAAATCCGGGCCACGTGTCAATCGCGATTGACCCATCAATCGCGATTGACCCATCAATCGCGACTGACATATCAATTGCAATTGACAGAGCTTTCGATCGCGATTGACGAGCAAATTCGGCCAATTTTTTAGGGCAAAAATAGTGGTCTAATTTTTGGCAATAGTAGAGCATTGTGAGGCCGACACCCAAAGCATTTTGAGCAGTCCTGTCTGCCTGTTAACCTGTTTTAAATCGTGTTTTAGGCCCAAAACCGTGAATTGGCATAACTTTCTCATACGAAATCCGTTTGCTATGATTTTTGTTTTGTTGGAAAGCTCGTGGGGAGTACAACTAAGGATTATTAGATAGGGTAATTTGAAGTTGATCATATCCCGGGGTAGGAAAAACAAAGGGTCCCTTGGGATTGTTTTTTATAAAGGCAAAAGGCAATTTGGTTAGTGAATTACATGCATGAAAGTGATCTGTCTGTCAATCGAATTTAAGTCTTGAGCTAACTTTGGGACTTTTTCAGGTTCTTTGAGAGCATCAAAGGGTACTCGAAGCAAGAGTAAGTGCAAGCTTGGGAACATGCTTCCTGGGCACACAAGGGCAACCAAGGGAAGAAACTCAAGGTTGGAAATTCTCAACACCCTCTATGAATCCCTAGCTTAGGATAAGTACGGATAGAGGTTTTGATTGATTAGGGATACATTAAGAACGACCAAGTCCAAGAACTCTAATCACTCAAGTGCAAGTGTTAGGAGATTACAATTGTGATACAACCTAAGGGAAAAGAATTTAAATCGAATGACCACACTCAAAGTATGATAAAACTTAAGTGTTCCTTGCGACGAAGATTAATTGGACAAGAAGTGACACCCTAAGGAAAATTAAAAAGAACAAGTGACTAATACAAAAAGAACTCAGCAACGAAAATTGTACTTTGGAAATTCGAGGAATTATTCAATTGGGCTTATGAACCTTAGATCAGGACGACACCTAGGGAGAGATAGACAGAGTCTTAGGTCTTCAGAGGCTAGTGTCAATCATACTGCTAGGTCTTGGGCCCAGTAGTTGAGCCATCATTCATACTACCCTAGCGTTGAGACTAGTGAGTCAGAGATGTCTCAAGGTATGGAGAGACCTACAGGAAGTTCCGGAGTGCCATATTTACATAGGGTAGAAGGCCCCTACAAGATGCAGCTAGAATACCTTACGACCAACCGATTAGGTGCTAGCACCTATGAGGAAGGCCTAGGAAGATCTGTGGTCTAGATTAAAAACCCTGACCAACCCATTGGAATTGAACATCCTGCTGTCAAATTTGAAAATAGAGCATACTTGGACAAAGAAGGAACCATATATATAGTCACCAGTCACCCAGGGACAGATGAATTCGGGAATGTGATCCCAAAAACGGATATAGGTGACCTAGAGCAAGGGAACATGGGTGAAGAACCTAAAACCCCTCGAGGAAAATTCGTGCTTACTAGAATTATCACGCCAAAATGGATTCCCTAGGATAATAAGAGTATAGATCTGCTTCTCAATCGAGAAACTGATGAAGACTTCTGGAGGTATAAGCCTAATCAACCAAATGAGGTAGGAATGATCACGATCTATGAGTTCAAAGATCTTGATTGCCCAGGCAAGGTGACCTATCTAGACAATACTTCAGAGAGGATCTTTGTGGTCACCGAGCATGGTAGACATGCCTACACTTGGAAGGGGGAATTTATTTTTTCTCAACCAAGATCTAATGTCTCTTTTGGCCACCAAGGGGCTGGAACATCCCAAGCTCATGGCGCTCAAAGGGATAGAAGTAGAGATAGGCCAGAAGTGAGCTTTGCCAACACAATAGGAAGAGAACGAATGCAAACAGAGATAAACCGAGAAGAAACAGAGAGAACTAGAGCTCCAAGGAACTTAAGAAATGTTGAGGAGTTCCCTTTGTCGAGACCTAGAGAGCACCCGAGGACTTTGAGACCTACACAGCTAGTTAAGTCCATGAAGAGCTACTTTGATGGCACTGGAGACCCTTATGATCATGTGGCCAAATTTAGGCAAGTCTTGAGAGCTGAACAAGTGGAGGATCTATTCACGTAGTATAATGCCTTTGGTCTAACCCTTAGGAACACCGCTCTTACGTAGTTTCAACCACTAAATGAGAGGCACTTTAGAAACATAGACCAACTTCTAGAGGCATTCATTATTGGATTCTCTAAGAGTGGCATCAGGCATAATACTTCCTCACTGATTCATAGCTTCAAGCAAACCCCTCAAGAGATGGTTAGACTTGCAGGAAGAAGGTTTAGGCAATATTTAGAGAGATGCCCTATTTCTGAGTTACCCACACCAGCCAAACAAGTGGCTTTATTCATGGATGGATTGCTCAGTACCAAACTACGATCATATGTGTACTTGAAGGACCCTAGAACTATAGAAGAGTGTGTACGCATGTGCATAGACATTGAAGATCATCTAGGGGAGGAATTAGAACTATCAAAAATCTACAAGGATTCCGATAGTTCTTCTAGCCTTAGTTCCACGCAATCCACCTCTATTGAGGAACTCGTGGAGAAGGTAGCTCAAAAGCTAGGTGTATCAAGCAAACAAATACCAAGGTTTGCCCCAGGGAGGCGCTGCTATACTTGTGGAGGTGACCATATAGCGAACGTATGTCCCATCATGGCTCAACCCCAAGTGAATCCTAGTAGCCAGTATTGCACCATAGAACGGAGATACACAAATCACACTGCCCAAGATTGCCCCTACAATAAGCAAGCGGTTAGGCAAACTTACCCTCAACCATATCCACAACAAGGCAGATATCAGAACTAGTACTCACCACAACAATATGGCAGACCTCAACAACCCTATCAACAGCCCTACCAAACTCAACAAAGACCTCAGCCTGTGTTAGCTCAACAGCCTCGAGCTCCAGCCAATGTGATCCCAGTGAAGTTTGCAGTCGTAGAAGAGAACCTGAATAGAGTGTCTGTAACACCATTGCTTTCTGAAAGTGATCCCAATGACCATAGCTTTGATTCTACACATATTGATAGCCCTCAGGCTTACTACATGCAGTCTCCTGAACATGGTGAATCCTACTATAGTGAAGAACGGAGTGAACCTAGTTGGGAGCCAGAGTATGCAAATATCATGTACAAAAATCCCAACACTAGACCTCAACCTAGGCAGGTAAGACCCTCATTCCCTAGAGGACCATACTATAGATGTCTAGGAGATCGCCTCATTCGTGATTGCCCAATGCCTGCACCTACACAACCCGAATAAGTAACAATTCAGGGCTTTTGTTAAGATTGCGGAAAGGAGCATCTCTTACGAGATTGCCCAAAGAATCCCAATAATATGCCAAAAATCACTCCAATTAATGTTATTGGGTTAGTTGTAGACTCAACAGGAAGTGTTACTTCCACTGCACCAGTGCAAGTGGTCACTAGAGCCCACGCTTTGCAGTAGAACCCAGGAGTAGGTCAAGAGAAGAGTGCAGAGGTTAGTGAAACTGAAGGCATAGCCAAGAAACGATCGAGATCCTGGAGGGATAGCAGAGAGAGAATGAAAAGACAATGGTCCAAAAAGATGAGCGACTTAGAAGAAAGCATAAGAGAAACAAAAGCCAAAATTGTTGAACTCACCTCTCAAACAAACTCTCACATACCACCGCCACCTTCACCTCCATCATCATCTAGTCCACCATCTTTCAACCCACATCAGACCATCCACCCACCCCCTAGAGTAGGATCAGTACTAGCTGACCCCACTCGTGAAGACATAGACATGATGCTTAAAGCATATCAGGGCAGAATCCAAGAAGGGCCAAATGTGACAAATCATAACAAGTGCTACTCTAGAGCTGACCTAGAGATAGAAAGAACCAAGCTTTGCGCAAAAATGGTTGCGTTGGCTCAGACCATGTTTGAAGCCAGTCGCCTCTTCAACTACTCTGGATCAGCTAAGGCACAATTGCACTTGGATGGACTATTAGAGAAGTTAGAGAGCATAATTGCCAGATCTGCCAAGGAAGAAAAAAACCAAGGAAGAGATGAGGCAAGTAAAAGAATAAGCATTCCCCCACAGGAAGCTTAGGTGCCCAATTCCACTGAACCAGACACCTCTTCTTTTATGAATAGGTATTCACCAGAATTCTTGCGAGAAATTCAAGAAGAAAAATGGGCAAAAGAGAGTGAAGTCCCTCTTCCTTTTGAGCTTGTGGATGACGCGCATGACCAATTCCCACAAGATATCCTGTCCATTTATGGAGAGCAAGAGGGTGCACAAAGTCAAGAGAGATTAGACTTTGAGTCTAATTCTTTACATGAATTACCCCACTTCACATGCCCATGGGAAGCTAAGTCTACTTGTATGAGAGCACCCACGGTCATGGTAAGAAACGAAGACTCAGTCATATCTAGGAACACAGAGGTTGTAAAGAACACTAAAGTGTAGTGCAACCTCACTTTAGAAGAGCTACTCAAAGTTAGGCCAGAGTTATGGAAACATGTAGCCAAACAAGTGCCAAAGATAGCTACACCGTGTTCCCAGGTAGGTTCTCATAGAACAGTGCCAGAAATTCCTCTAGACAAGATAGGAGATATGAGTGAAGGTGAAGAAGGAAACACCTATCTTCCCATTACCCATCAGGGGTACACAACCAAAGCAATTCTAGACTCGGGTGCAAGAGTTGCTATTGCTACAACTTCTCTATGGAAGCGTTGGGGCAAGCCAGCACTCAGGCGCACGAGGATGAAATTGCTGATGGCCGATGGTCACATAGAAAGACCCTTAGGCTTGCTGGAAGGAATAACTCTCACTACATGTGGTGTTGAGTTTGAGCATACTTTCACCATATGTGATTTCAGCAAAAACCATGCCTATGAAATGATTTTGGGAAGACCATTTATGCGACAGTTGCAGGTGGTACAAGATTGCTAAAGATGATACCGAGTTGGTGCATTCCATAGGATCAGGATCCTCATGGATGCATGAAGACACCCATTTATGGATGTGCAAAGTAGTAGTAGAAGAAGAGAAGAGAGAAAAAGCCAAAGAGGTAGGTGTGAAAGAAACTCATAGATCAATTCAAGACCCAGCATATGCACCTATAGTATTTCCTGACCCAGAATTTGAACCTCATGGTTGAGCAGAAATTTTAGCAACAATGGATGTAGCCATCAATGAAGAACAATGGACACCACACTGTGATGAGGATGGCTATGATATTTCAGTTTTCACCATAGAGCCAATCATGGGAGATGCAGTTTTAGAAGAGTGCGAACCTAGCCCTGATGCATTTGAGGATGCAAGTGACTCCGATCTAGAGTCAATCATTATGGACCCACCTTTTGCATCAGATGAAGAATACTTCTATGAAGTGGAAGCTCATCCTCAGAGACATGGAGAGCTTACAAATGATGTAAGGTTAACCACACAAGTGACCCCTAAGGATGAAGGAAAGAAAAGAAGGAAGAGAGAAGTCACACGAGAAGAGGAAGAATCTTTGTTTGAGGTCCCAGAACGTTTTAAAAAGTATGAGATAGACGACAGGAGAGTCATGATAAGAATGCCTAAAAGAGAGGCACAATTAGGAGAGGCCTATGATAACAAAGAAACCACCAAGAAAATAGTGGTAGCCCTAGAAGAAGGAGAGGAGAGATGCACTTACATAGGACATGACCTGACGGAAGAAGAAGAGCACAAATTGATAGCCTTGCTAAGAGAATACAGAGATGTATTCGCTTGGAGTTACAAGGATTTGAAAGCTGTAGACTCTGACATATGCTCACACACTATCCCCATGACCTCAGATGCCAAACCCTCTAAGCAAAAGCCATACACATACAATGATAATTGTGCTGCCAAGATCAAAGAAGAGATAGATCTGAAGCTGGATTTATCTATGAAATTGAGCACACCGAGTGGGTATCCCCCATTGTAGTAGTGCCCAAGAAGAATGGAAAGCTACGTGTGTGTAGTAACTTGAAGAAGGTTAATGCAGCCACAATTCGCGATAACTATCCACTTCCAATTACCGAGTATCTAGTAGAAAGGGTAGCAGGCAAGGAGGTATACAGCTTGCTTGATGGATTTTCGGGCTACAATCAAGTAGTCATAGCTCCAGAAGATCAGCATAAGACAGCTTTTGCCATAGAGTGGGGCATATTTACCTTTAGAGTAATGCCATTTGGGCTTACCAATGCTCCTGCAACTTTCCAAAGATTGATGTGTCACGTGTTTAAAGAGTTCTTGAGGAAGAATTTAGAGGTCTATGTTGATGATCTCTATGCTCATTCCAACATTAGACAGACACATATACCAGAAATCAGGAAAATCTTTGACAAATGTAGAGAATATCAAGTCTGCCTAAATCCAGAAAAGTGTGTTTTCATGGTCAGGCAAGGCAAGATTCTAAGACACATAGTGTCAAAAAATGATATATCCACTGATGAAGAGAAAGTAAGAGCCATAGCAGAGTTGCCTAGACCAAAGAATGTCAAGGAAGTACAAGCTTTCATGGGGCATTGTGGCTATTATTGACGCTTTATACACATGTACGCCATCATTGCCAAGCCACTGTATGGACTTTTGACCAACTTTGAATGGACTGATGAATGTGAAAACTCTTTCAACGAGCTCAAAAGAAGATTGTGTTCAGCACCAATCTTGACCACACCAGATTGGAATAAGCCCTTCCATGTTCATGTGGATGCATCCAATTATGCTATTGGATGTGTGCTTGCACAACCTACGGGTGAAGGTAATATGGATCTTCCAATTGCCTATGCTAGTAGACAGTTGAATGCAGCTGAACGAAATTATACCACCACTGAACGAGAGGGATTAGGCATGGTATATGCAATTAAAAAGTTTAGACACTATTTGCTTGCAAATAAGTTTAAATTTTTTATTGATCATCAAGCATTGTTGTACTTGGTAAACAATCCATGCAATACAGGTAGATTAGTGAGATGGTTTCTCTTACTAATGGAATATGACTTTGAAGTTGTGGTGAAAGGGAAGACTCACTTGAGAGCGGACCATCTCTCTAGGCTCACATCTGGAGAAGCCGCACAAGGAGTATCAGATGACCTTCCTGATGCTTACTTGTTAAATTTGGAAGTTGTACCTCAGTGTGCTAAGCCATTAGTGCCAGTATTGACATACGGGCCTAACCACCCAGTCATAAACACTCAGGATAAAGAAGTAGTAAAAGCCTAGAAGTACCACATCATGGCGGGAAGCATGTACAAACAAACAGATCAAGGGATATTGGCTTGTTGTGTGGAAGAGGACAAGTAGGCAAAGTGGTTGCAATCAGCACATGTAGGTGTGTTAGAGCAACACCATTCGAGGCAAAGGACTTTACAGACACTAAGGAGATTCGAATTGCATTGGCCTACTATGGAAGCTGATGTCCATAAGTTGTGCAAGGAATGCCCAATCTGCTGCACTAAACCACCTGTGGAACATGCCACTCTTTATCAAGTGTCCATAGTACAAGATTGGAGTGCACCACTTGTAGCCTTCTTGAGGACAAGAACATTCCCTCAAGATATGACACTCGCCAGACAAAGAAGTCTAGAACAAGAAGCCCTAGGTTACTCACTCATTGGTGATAATCTATACAAGCGTGGTAAAGATGGTTACCTGAGACTATGCGTCCATGAGAGTGAATATCTCAAGATCTTGGAAACTCCTCACCAAGGTGTAGTAGGAGGACATTTTGGACGAGATCGGGTGATCAAGGCAATACTATTTGCGGGCTTTTGGTGGCCGACCCTTCACATGGATGCACATACCTATGTGAAGAGGTGCGATGTTTGTCAGCGAACTCAGTACCCTTTACGCAAAGATGAGATGCCACTGAAACCTATGATGGGTGGACGTGCATTCTCTAAATGGGGAATAGACTTTGTAGGTCCTATTAATCCCCCAGCTAAGGGATCCCATGTTGAGTATATCATTGTTGCCATAGACTATCTGACCAAGTGAGTAGAGGTAAAGACTACGACAAAGAATGATGCTCAAACTACCACTAAGTCTTTATTTGAGAATGTGCTCACTAGATACGGGCTACCTATAGAGCTAGTTAGCGATAGAGGGACTCACTTCGGGCAAGCCGAAAGCACAAACAAGATTCTATGCAATGTGCTTACCAAATTAGTAAATAATAAATGTTCCGATTGGGACAAACAGCTACACCATGCTGTTTGGGCATACCGAGTTGCCTATAAAACGATACTCGAAGCCACCCCATTTCAGATGGTATTCGGTCAAAATGCAGTGCTACCATTGGACTTCTTGATACCTACACTGAAAGTAGCACAGGAGCATGAATGGATGGGTCATGAACTCTCTTCTAGGATTCTTGATCTGGAACAACTAGGTGAAACAAGACTACGAGCAGCAGCGGGAATATATGCAGCTAAGAAAAGACAGAAGGCATACTTTGATGCCCACGTTAAGGATAAAGGCTTGAAGGCAGGAGATTTAGTTTGAGTCTACACATTGAAGCAACACGCAAGAAAATTAGAGAAACGTGGCTATGGACCTATGATCATAAATAGGATCTCAACGAGTGGAGTAGTAAAACTCGCCACCTTAGAAGGCGATATTCTTTCGAGCTACATCACCGGGTGTAGAGTCAAATTATATCAAGAACCCCTGACTAAAGAGATGCTAAATCGATTCAACACTGCCAAGAAACGCAAGGAAGAAGAAAAGCGAATTCGAGAAGAGGCGCAAGCAGAAGCTTTAGAATGCATCCGAAGGATGAAGTTGAGAAGGCAGGGTAAAGATCAGCCTAGGACAGATGACTATGCAGCTCAAGGATATCATGTGGCTATGTGTGAAGTCTCAAGTGTAAGCCCCCATATAATAGTGGACCGACGTCCTTTTGTAACCTTGGAGATAGGACAAGGAAAGAGTGCAAGGACTGTAAGAGCCTTGATTGACTCAGGTGCAGCCACTAGTGCTATTAAACTTTCATACTGTCGAGAATTGAACTTAAATGTCAATCCTGTGGAAGCATATCTCATAGGATTGGGAGGCTTGGAGACCCCTTGCATGGGCGAGGTGGAACTTCCCCTCTATATTCAAGATGTTTTACTGACAGTTAAAGTACTAGTGTGTCAAGATGTGGATCTCACTGAACCTCTTGTCTTGGGTCAAGATTGGATCTATGATCATGCAGTCAACCTAAACCTAAGACAATGGAGCACTCAAGGAACTAGGGAAGGGCCCACAATCAAGACAAATTTGGGTGCCTAAGGCTTGCTTGCGAGCTCAACTAGTCACACACAAATCGCACCATGTACAACAGGGTTCACTCACTCGAAGAGCCGATGCCTACTCTCATTCAATACACACATTTACACGTGAACATGAGCAAAATCACTTGCAAATGGGCCCCTATAAAGCCTCATCTCCAAGCCGAAACCCTCATGAAGCCCTCTAGAGTCTCCACAAAACCAAAACCCAAAATCATTCACTGTGTTTGGCAGCCCAAAGCTTGTAATAAAGCTCCCGATCCCATTTGTACTTTCATCCCCACCTACTAACTGCATCATTCTCAAACTGCATCTTTTCACTTAGCTCATATGGCTAACAACACACACAATCATCGCACACTCATTGATCCACTAACTCATCATTCACTTCATGTTAATGTTGTAATGGGGACAAAAATTGTTCTACCTTGTCCTTTACAATGTTAATGCATGCTTCTATATTCTCACAGAACTAGCAAGCAAGTTGTAACATGGCAGAAACTGGAGGCAGCAGTATGTGTGTGCATGTTGGTGTGCTTCTCACTCACGCACTTATGCCTTCATTTGCTCGAGGTCATCATACCATCCTCACGTCTTCCCGGATTGACATTAAAGGAGGTGCTACTCATCACTGAGCTATAGATAGCTCGGGGGTGGTCGGGAGGTAGAGGCTTCGTCAACAAGCTATTGTCCAAAGCTATTGTAACCATTGATTCACATCTATAATATCAAAATTCTTCCCTCTCTTCATCATATTTGTTTCTACTCTTTCGCATCAGATTTTCTCTTACCTTGTGCAATCTCTGCGTTCTTCTCTCCTCTTTTTTTCGGAGTGATCGAAAGATTGTGATTGGGGATAGTTTGTGATTGAGGAAATGCTACAAGTGGTATCAAAGCAGATTAATCAATCATCGAGAACGATGGAAGGTCTTACACAAAAGATTCGTGAACAAGATAAGCTTACTCTGAAGCTTCTTAGAGAATTGCACAAAGAATGAGGTGGAATGCAATGAGAAGGAGCAACAAATTTGTTTGTGGAGCTGAACGATGAAGTAGATGGTGTGAGAACATCTAGTGTACCTCGCGAAAAACAAAAATGCAATTATCAAGATATGAAACCAGGTGAGCTTGCCCTTAACCAAGTCTTCAAGAAGGCGAAGTTGAATGATTCTGATGGTGAGAAGAAGAGTGGCAAAGATCTTGAGGCATGGATTGAAAAACTGGAGGATTTCTTTGATCTTCGACAATTAAGTGAAGATTCCAAGGAAAAAGTTGGGATCCTACATCTATGTGGGATCGTGAAGCTATGATGGAAACCGTATATGTAGACTCAAACGGGTTTTGGTCTTGTTCTATGGAAGAAATTTAGAGAACAAGCTGAAAAACGCTATTGTTCTCCACACTATCAAATGGAGAAGAAGATGGAGTTCTACAATTTCTGACAACAGGAAAGTGATAAGCATAGCTTATTTGTTGACGAGTACAAAGAGAAGTTCATACATCTTCATAAATATGCATTAGAGGTTAGTGTAACGCTCTAAAGAGTAAATTTATTGAAGGGCTTCATGATGAACTTTGCTATCAAGTCAAGGGATCTGGATGCACTAATTTTCTTCATGTTGTTGCGATGGTCGAGAACTTTGAGAAGATGGAGAAGTTTAGTTTGCAGAAGGCAAATAGAAGCAGATTCAATGCAACAAGCTTATCTAATTCTATTTTGAATTTGTGATTCTGATGCTCACATGTCACCATGTCTAATTATGGATATTTTTGGATATATCTTTTTGGTTTTTTTCTCCTATTTTTGACAGGTACGCTAAAGAAAGAAAGCACACTACGATGGCATGGCTTTTTGCGAAAGTTTTGGAGAAACTCAACTTTTTCCAAATTTGGTGGATCTCAAACTTTCTAGGAATGGTAGCTATCAAACTCTGATATAGGAGGACCTGCGCATGAACACAGGGGATGCACAAAAATCTAAGAATTACCTTGTGATTGAGAGTGAGAGTGAGAGTGTGATTGAGAGTGCGAGTGTGAATGCGATTCTCATAGCTCAGGGACGGTCGAGAGGTAGAGGCTTCGTAAAGAAGCTATTGTCCAAAGCTATTGTAACCATTGATTCACATCTATAATATTAGAATTCTTCCTTGTCTGCGTCATATTTGTTTATACTCTTCCACATCACATTTTCTCTTACCTTGTGTAATCTCTGCATTCTTCTCTCCTCTGTTTTTTTTTTTAGTGATCCAAAGATTGTGATTGGGGATAGATTGTGATTGAGGAAACGCTACAAGTGGTACCAGAGAAGAATCAATCCTCGGGAAGAATGGAAGGTCTAACAAAAAAGATTCTTGAACAATAGAAGCTTATTCAGAAGCTTCTTAGAGAATTGCACAAAGAACGAGGTGGAAAGCAACGAGAAGGAGCAACAAATTTGTTTGTGGATCTGAACCATGAAGTAGATGAAGGTGCATGAACATCTAGTGTACCTCGCAAAAAACAAAAATGCAATTATGAAGATATGGAATCAGGTGAGTTTGCCCTTAACCAAGTCTTCAAGAAGGCAAAGTTGAATGATTTTGATGGTGAGAAGAAGAGTGGCGAAGATCTTGAGGCATGGATTGAAGAACTGGAGGATTTCTTTGATCTTCCACAATTTAGTGAAGAGTCCAAGGCAAAAGTTGGGATCCTACACCTTTGTGGGATCATGAAGCTATGGTGGAAGTCATATATGCAAACTCGATGTTAGACTCAAGATATAACTGGCAGGAGATGGTTGAACCACACCCTAAGAGGGAGGATTAGGAAGTGATCCTCAACCATGGCTTTTGGGGCAAGTGGTTAGCCCATCATACTCCTAGCTGGTAGGTCGGCAGTTCAAATCCCACAATTGGTATCAAAGCTAGGGAAGTAGAATTGGGCAAGGTGGATGGAAGGCACGCACGTCGATTTCAAAGGTAAGTTTAAGAAAGATTTGACTGTATCTCTGAATCCGTAGGTCGGATTTCGATGTGTAATATACCGCTGGAAAGCTCTCCAAACGAGCAATCCAATAAAGACACTAGGTTGAGGATCCAAGATACCTAGAATGGGTGAGAACTAGGTTCAAGAGACCGAGGTTGCGAGCAAGGCAAGTCCATAGGCTAGCTGCCAAGAAGCGGAAAGGCAAGGTTCAAGATACCAAGGTTGAGAGCAAGGCAACTCGGTAGGCAAGTGGCCAAGAAGTGGAAAGGCAAGTCTCAAGACACCAAGGTTGAGAGCAAGGCTGGAAAGCTCTCGGAACGAGCATTCCAATGGAGACACTAGGTTGGGGATCCAAGATACCTAGCATGGATGAGAACCAGGTCCAAGAGACCGAGGTTGAGAGCAAGGCAGGTCCGTAGGCTACTTGCCAAGAAGTGAAAACGCAAGGTTAAAGATACCAAGGTTGAGAGCAAGGCAAGTCCATAGGCAAGTGGCCAAGAAGCGGAAAAGCAAGGCTCAAGACAACAAGGTAGAGAACAAGGCAAGTTTGTAGGCAAAGTCACCAAGAAGCGGAAAGCCAAGGCTCAAGAGACCAAGGTTGAGGACAAGATGGTTCAAGAGACTCTGCAAGGGCGAGGACATCAATGCAAGGGGAGAGCAAGGATTGCTCATTGAGGACAATGATCTCTAGAAGAGGAAGAGAGTGTTAGACTCAAGATATAACCGGTAGGAGATGGTTCAACCACACCCTAAGAGGGAGGATTAGGAAGTAATCCTCAACCATGGCTTTTGGGGCAAGTGGTTAGCCCATCATACTCCTAGTTCGTAGGTCGTGAGTTCAAATCCCACACTCAAACGCGTTCACGTCCAGTTCTATGGAAGGAATTTAGAGAACAAGCTGAAAAATGCTATTGTTCTCCACACTACCATATGCTGAAAAATGCTATTGTTCTCCACACTACAATTTTTGACAACAAAAAAGTGATAAGCATAGCTTATATATTGATGAGTACAAAGAGAAGCTCATACATCTTCATAAATATGCATTAGAGGCTAGTGGTAACACTCTAAAGAGTAAGTTTATTGAAGGGCTTCATGAGGAACTTCGCTATCAAGTCAAGGGATCTAGATGCACTGATTTTCCTGATGCAATTGCGATGGCCGAGAACTTTGAGAAAATGGAGAAGTTCAATTTGCAGAAGGCAAATAGAAGCAGATTCATTGCAATGGGCATATCTAATTCTATTTTGAATCCTTGATTCTAATGCTCATGTGTCACCATGTCTAATTATGGATATTTTTGGATATATCTCTTTGGTGTTTTTCTCCTATTTTTGACAGGTACGCTAAAGAAAGAAAGCACACTACAATCGCATGGCTTTTTGCAAAAGTTTTGAAGAAACTCGACTTTTTGTAAATTTGGTGGATCGCACACTTCTTGGGGAGGGTAGCGATCAAACTCTGATATAGGGAGACCTGCGCATCAACACAGGGGACACACAAAAATTTGAGAATTACCTTGTGATTGAGAGTGAGAGTGAGAGTGAGAGTGAGAGTGAGAGTGAGAGTGAGAGTGTGATTGAGAGTGCGAGTGTGAATGCGATTGTGTTAGCTCATGGGTTCTTTGGAGGTAGAGGATTTGTAAAGAAGCTATTGTCCAAAGCTATTATAACCATTGATTCACATCTATAATATTAGAATTCTTCGTTCTTTGCATCATATTTGTTTTTACTCTTCCGCATCACATTTTCTCTACCTTGTGCAATCTCTGTGTCCTCTCCTCTGTTTTTTTTGAGTGATCAAAATATTGTGATTGGGGTAGATTGTGATTGAGGAAATGCTACAATTAATGCCTATGAATGCTAGGTTGTTTGTGAAGGCTGTATTTTGGGCAAAATGCAATGTTCCTCATTTCCAAAAGATGGTTCAGTTTGGGCTACTTAGAAATTGCAGCTTGTTCATAGTGATGTTTGTGGTCCTATGCAGACACCCTCATTTGGAAATTACCTTTACATAGTGACTTTCATTGATGATTTTTCCAAGCATGCATGGGTATATCCATTGAAGGCTAAGTCTGAAGTGTTCATGTGCTTCAAACAGTTTTTGGTTTTCACTAAAAATCTATCAACATGTAAAATGGGCACCCACCGTTCAGATCGAGATGGGGAATATATGTCTTCTGATTTTAATGCATTTCTGGCTGAACGTGGGATAAAACACTAGTGTAGAGTGCCATATACACCTCAACGGAATGGAGTTACTAAACGAAAGACCAGGTCACTCATGAGAATGGCGAGGTGTATGGTCAAGAGTCAAGGTTTACCACATATTTTCTGGCTTGAGGCTGTCATGTGTGGAGCATATGTGCTAAATAGGTGTCCCACTAAAGCATTGCAGTCTATCACTCCATATGAGGCTTGGCATGATCGCAAGCCATCTGTTGCTCATCTGTGTGTTTTTGGTTGTTTAGCATATGCATTAGTGCCTGAACAACATCACAGAAAATCGGATGATAAAGCAGTAAAATGTATTTTTGTTGGGTACAATTCTGAAAGTAAAGGTTATCATCTGTATCATCCACAGATTAAATGCATTCTGGTTAGCCCTGATGTTGTTTTTGTGGAATATGGTATTCATGTTGGGAAAGATGGAGGATGATCCAGGAAACTGAGTAGGTACTGCTAAACCTGCTTTGTACCTGTTGCTCTAGCACAATGGTGAGAACCACGTTAAGAAGCTTCACCTCCTTAATGTCAATCCGAGGGAGAGGTAGGAGTGATATGAAGATCGTGAATGTGAGAAGATGTGAGAGTGAAGGTGAGAAGCACAAAGATGCACACACACATACACACACACAATGAAGAGACAAGCAAGACACAATGGAAGGTGGAATTTAACTCTATTACTCAAGAATACTCTTACAAGCTCAAAAGAACTCTAATCTCAAGCAAGCTAACCTCAAAAATGAGCTCTCTAGCTCTTTTTATAGTTTCTAGACTAGTTTTGACCGGTTTCACATCTAGTGACCGGCCTAGTTAAAAATTAGGTCCTAGAGGCTATTTGGAAGGGTAAACGATGTCTAAAAATAACGAAATTTGGTACGAGTATTCTACCTAAGCTCCTCAAGCTCGAGGACTCCTCGGCTTGCACAAAATGGAGCTATGGATTGCAAAATGGGATTTTGTCTATATTACATATGTTACAAGAGTGATGAAAATCACTGTTGGATGTTTGAAGAAGTAATAAAAATATAATTGTTTTGAAAAAATGATCCGACTGGCTCCCTGCTTCATCTTCACATGCTTCCGTGGCGTCTGTGCCTCTGACTGCTTCCAACACCCCCCTCCCTCTCGCTTCTGTCGTCCCTGACAGAACCTTGTTGTGAGGTCTGCCGGATGTAATTCTGTAGGAGGTCTTGAGCGAGGGTGTGCTCTGATACACGAATACCTCGGGCTAGATCAGCCTCGAGTTTCTCCCAGTCGATAGGTTGCGGCTCGTCTGGTGGTGGGAGCTGATAGTGTGTGGAGTACACCATTCGTTCACAGGCGAATAATTGCAATAAGTGTGTGGGCCTGCTTATGAATACTTCTGAATGGTACTCCCAAAAACCGGTGGTGAACATTTCTTCGAATGTTTGCTTGTAACAGGCCGGTAGATATTTGATCCTGCAGTGCCAGGCGTAACACACCCGTAGCGATGGCGTTGTGCTCATATCATAGACTAAATCCAAGTTGCCATGCTCAAAGCCCGGGGTGTTGACATGGGGAGCCTTGATGCGCCGGAAGACTTTAAAGACCATCTGCATCATGTCAAAGATTTTGACAGTCATGTGCGCGGCAATATCATCCATAGGTTTTAAGCGAGGGAGCCAGTGGCGGATCGTCGCCATCATGTAGCCTACTGTGGGTAACGCGACTGGTGGCTTGAAGTAGGGGTAGTTCAACCAGTCTTGGCACTGCTTATTGTTTTGTAGCTTTATAGCGAAGGCAGTCCAAGAGCGGCGTCGTGGTACTGGTCCCCAGCACGGATTAAATTTTAAGTGAAGCGGCGCTTTTACCCACGTGCTCATCATCTCTGGATAATTTTGCAGTAAATCTTTGCGCCAGTCTGGTTGAAGGATTTCACCTTTCTGTGCCCTTGGTGGCAAGTCCTCTGGCTCGAATTGAGTTGCATGCGTTGGTTTCATGTCGGTTTCTTTCTCTATGGTTAATTGATATTCTGCCATTAACATAAAGTATGGTTTATACTGAAGCTCATGGCCAGATATGTATCGTCGCGGGGCCATTTGAGCAAAGAATGGTGATTGTAAAATTTTCTCTTCAATTATGGCCATGGCATGTAGCTGTGCCTCTACTCTGGCCGAGTGTGTCGTTCCGAGTTCTTCAACTGTCTTCATCCACGCGGGGGTAGGTAATTCGTAGGTCATCTGGCCTTCGGCCGTGACACGTCCGCCTGGGATGGGTATCGGTTCATAAGCCTCTTCGAAGGTCTCCTCCACCGGGATAGTGACGGTTTCTTCCTCAGCTGGTAGCTCAGGTGGGGAGTCTGGCCTTGGTGGTGCTTCATAGATGGCAATTCGAGATTCAAGATTCACTACCTGGGCCCGGAGTGCGTTGAGTTCCTCTAAAACTTCAGGGGCAGGGTCCACAGGTGCTGGTAATTCCGCTGCTACATGTACTTGTTGTGTTGCTGGTTCTCTGAGCTGTAGCAGTTTGTGATCTTCCTTTAACTTTTGATGTTCCTCGTTCATACGATCATAGTCCTCGAGCAATCTAACATGGTCGTCTAGCAACATCCGCATCGACTCAGATGGGATTGCCTTGAATCTGCTCGGACTTAGTGGCTGTTCTGGATGATCTAAAGCCGCTTTTAAGTTCTCTCTATTTTGCTCTTGGAGTCTCTGGTTCTCCTCTTTTGCTGCGGCTAAGTGTCTTCTTAGTAAGCCCATATTTCTAGTGAGCGTTGCATTGCGGACAGTCTGGGCTCTAAGTAGGTTATCTAAATCCGCGGTGGCCTCTTTGCTTTTTTCCTCACTTTCTATTTCTAACTTGTGATAAGCCTCTCGTAACTCTTGGTACCGGCTGTTCAGTGAGGCGTTCTCAATTGACAACAAATTAAGCTGCGTTTGTAAGTCGTTCGTCGTTTTCTGCAGCTGTTGATAGTTGGTGCCGAGTGATGCAAACTCATCGCGGACTTGCGTCATGCATGCGAACATGTGTTGAAATGCTGTGTCGATGGTGGGCGATAGTAGTAGTGAAGTGCTAAATGAGGATGCAGTGATAGTAGATGCAGTGGGAATGGGGAGCGGGGTTGGGACTGTGGATGCAGTGGTGATTGTGGAAAATTGTGAAGTGCCTAAATATGAGGGTGCTGTGAGTGGAGTGGGTGGTGGTGAGGTGGGTGGTGATATGTCCATGCCATTGGACGTGTTTAATGTTGTGACTGTGAAAAGTGGTGTGATTGTGGGTGGTTGCGTAGGTGTGAATACGGGATTTACAAACGTGGAGTAGTTTACAGGGGGGATGGTGGGAATAGTTTGGGGAAACGGGGAAATAGGCGTTATGGTAGGTTGGGGAGGTGAGACTGGTGAGAAGGTTAGTGGGGTTAGGAAGGGGAATGGGGGTCTTAGAGGTGGGGGAAACGCTGGAAAGGATGAAGGGGTGAAGGGGTTAACATACGGATGCAGAGGGTTGGGTGTGGGCCTGGGGGTATGAACGGGTAAGGAAGAGGTTGTGGCTACGTTGCTTGGTACAGGTGTGGATGTGGGGAAAGCAGGTGGGTGTGCGGGTGATACAGGATGGGTTGGTGAAAGATGAGGTGACAGAGGAGTCGAAGGGGTGGAGGTTATTTCGAGGATTGTAGTGGTATGTACAATGGTGGTACGGGGTGGCGAATCTACAAGAATGGTGTCTGCGGTTACTGAACGTTCGGGGGCGAGGCGTGCCTCCCTGGCTTGTGCTGAAGATTGGGCTCCTGTTGGTACACGAATATACTCCCCGGGTTTTGAGAGTAGTCGCACTCGGCGGGGATCAAACTGTGGTAGTTGCTTTCTTTGTAAAAACCTGAGTGCTTCATGGGAGCCTACTGATTGGACTAACTCTCTGAACCCTCTGATATAGGCATCTTCGAATCCCCCGGAGATGAGTTCCTGTTCAATTAATGCCTGGCTCTCCTCTTCAGTTAACTTCTTTCGCGCCCAGACTTTCTCCATGGTACGATATAATTTCTTTATGGCCAATGTATACGCTGCGGCTTCGAATGTCTCATCTTCATATGTGCTGGTGTCGCCGTGCGTGTCGGTTTGTTGGCCTTGCCCCTCTGTCTGTCCCTCTTGTGAGCCCTGGCTGGCTTCATCGTCGCCTTGATCGTCGTCTGTTTCGGTTCTTTCTTCTTCAGAGCCCGACACAGCTTGTCCCTGTGGCAAGTCTCGCGGTGTAGTAGGGTAGCTGGGGCGTTCATATTCCTGGGAGAACAGTGGTGCTTCTGAATACTGGAACTCGTTTGAGAATGCATCAGGCATCTCAAAATCAAATGTCGTGTTTATGGGGTCGGCCTCCATATGTGGTATCGGGAAAGAAAACGCTTCCGCACCAATAGTGGTGGGAGCTTCTGCAGTTGTGGTGAGGGGTTCTGTGGTGGTAGCTGCCTGAGGTGCAGCGGTACTCGTGGTGGCCTCCGTAATTACTGGTCTGGACAACCGTATGCGAATAGGTTGTACAGTGGGAGCAGCTTCTGTCTGTGGGCGCTCGGGAGAGGGTTGTGGTGACGGCGACTCTGGCACTTGGAGGCAAGGGATGGTGCCTCGCATGCGCTTACCTGCCCGTGTCCTACTGGGCTTCCTAGCTTTCTTCGTTGTGCTCTTGAATGCCTTCAATTCCTCTCCTGTTAATGCACGCTCGATGGGCAAGTCATAAGCCAAACACATATACACAATTCTTGTGAGTGCACAACATCCGTTAAGCACTTTTTTACGCTCCCATCTGTGCTGTGCCAGGTACATCTGATCTATGATCCAGCTTGCCAGATCAACTGTTTGAGGTCCCGTACATGCCAAATATAATCCGAACCATATTCTTTTGTGTGGCATGGTAAATCTGTCTTGAGCTGGAAAGGCAAAATGTTGCATGCATATTCTTAGTGGCTTTGACAACTCAGGTGTGATGGCCGAAATCTCTTCCCACTTCGTGACATCCCCGCGTTTCATCGGTTCTGGAATCAATCTCTCTCGGTCTGTGGGAGTGTGGGTTCCATGAATCTTGATGGCTGCTCTGATTAGGTCCTTAGAGAGATAAAATCTCTTGTAAGGTGGATCATCCACTAGAGTAGGCAATATGAAGGTTCCTGGGATATCCTTATTCTCCGATGCCATCAATGTAGTGATTAAATAATAGCACCTATAAAAATCCGGTTTGGGTAGAGGATCACTGAAATATTCTGTGAAGCCGGCTCTGGCCCAAACATGAGTTAAATCCTGGGTGCTTTGTAGGGCTTCGAATTCTCTGGAGAAAAACTGGTACTTTCCCCACGTGCGGTCATCAAAAGTCAGAGAGGATTCAAATATAAAGTCTGCGTCCGCGAGGGGTCCTGCCAGGCCCTGAAACCAATGAGAGTTCCTGTGTATCTTTTCGGTGTAGCCCATAGGGGGGTTATCGATAGGCATGGGCCCTGGAAATCCCTGAAATTCCGGCGGTGGAGCAGTAGGGTGGGACTCTGCTCGTAGCACGTTGAGTGGTACTGCTGCTACACTGGGGCCTACTCCTGATGTTCCTTCGTCAGTTTGCATGGTGGCTGGTGCGCTAGTGAGAAAGATCTGCTACAAAAGATTAACACATTAGCATGGAAATTAATCATGATCCCATTAAAGTGAGACCGCAATCCCTTTCCATAACTGATGCGTAACCCGTGTAGCCAAGTGTTGTGATGTGATGGATGCAATGTTTCTTGCAGCACTAGTGCAGGTCTCTAGACACCTATACGTTTCAGATCATGCATACATTTCTTGATGAGGTGAGATTACGAGTGGTGTGTGATGATGGTGTGTGAATTTATACAAGGTTTAAAGGTTAGTAATTGAGTACAAGGTTGTAGGTTAGTCGGGGGGTAGTCAGACAACGGGTTAGGGGAAGACGGTTGGACAAGCTTTGGTATCCATCTCCTAAGAGTTTTTGAATGGGTGGTGGGTTTCTGCTGAGGGGTAAAAGATGGTATCGGGTGTGGTGGTGTCGAGGGGTGAAAAGGTTTGTAAGGATTATGTATTACATGGCTTATGGGTTGAGCTATGATACATGGTTTGGGTACCCAAATCTGCGTGGGTGTGGGTCTATGGGTAAGGTACTTCTTGGCGATCCACAGTTGTCGAATGCTCGGACCTGTAGAAGGAGGTCGAGGGGATGGTGGATATCGATTCTGTTTCTGTTCTACCTTTTGCTTGTTGATCTCTGCCTGGTTGTAGTCTTTCGGTGCTTTTTGTCCTTTAGGCACCCATATTTGTCTGGTGCCGCGTCCTTTGGGAGGCCTAAACTGCTTTCCATGTTGTTTCCTCTGATACTGTCGTCGGTCTGGGTTCCTTTGTCGCGGTTGACTCTGTTGTTGTTGAGGTTGAGAGGTCGGATGGACACTCTGCTTTGGAAAAGAAGGGAGTTCCAACACTTGCGTGACCTGCCCATTAGGAAGTGATGCCTTTTGTAACTTTAATCTAGGCCAGTCCGCAACAAGCTTGGAAGGATGAGCACCGTAGGGTGTCGTGCTCATTTGGCCGCTGATGCAACCCACCTGACCTCTGATTGTGCCCTTCTGCCCTTGCTGTTGGGTAAGTGTCTCTTCTAGTTTGCAGGAAGTCCCAGGGAAGATCTCCTGTCGTCCTTCTGATTGACATTCATCCATCGCCAAGCCCGAGTGGGTTGGTGTGGACGTAGCGTGATTGAGCTGATCAAAGATCTTCCTGTCTTCCGTCGCATGCGTTTCCTTGGGTCTAGGGTCACAACCGTCAAGCGGAATGCCGTTAGGGAAGTCAAGCGGTATCACTCGCTTCTGCTCTAAGGTTCCAATCTGTAAGGAGCCTTGTCTAAGATTTAGGTCCACTGAGTGATCGTATAGCCAATCTTGGCCAAGGATTAGGGGTTCTATCAGGTCGTCATCATGGCACACTAGTAGCTTCGCTGTCGTCGTCAAATCCTTAATGAGGATAGGAAGGTCCACCTCACCCATGCAAGGGGTTTCCATGCCTCCTAGGCCTATGAGGTATGCCTCGATTGGCTGCATTTCTATTCCGGAATCCTTATAGTGGGACCATCTAATCGCACTAGTCGCAGCACCTGAGTCAATCAAAGCCCTGAGTTCTTGGCTATGTTTACCGTGCTCTAGCCTAACTTTAATGAATGGTCTCCTGTCCACTATGCTAGGATGAGTGGTTGACTTTACTTGACACATGGCCATGGGATATCTGGGTGGTGTTTCCAGATGGTTATAATGTTCTCTCCCTAGTCCTTGTCTTCTTAGCTTCATGCGCTTAATGCGTTCTATGGCTTCTGCCTGGGCTTCTGCTCGTATTCTATTTTCTTCCTCCTTACGCTTCTTTGCCAACGTGAGTCGTCTAAGCATATCCTCAGTAAGAGGTTCTTGATATAGCCTGACTCTACAGCCACTAATGTAATTAGGCATTATATCTCCTTCTAAGGTGGCTAACTGTACTGCTCCACTAGTCGAGAGTCTGTTAATGATCATAGGTCCATAACCTCGCTTTTCTAACTTCCGTGCGTGCTGTTTCAGCGTATACACTAGAACTAAATCTCCTTCTTTTAGGCCTTTATCTTTCACATGCGCATCAAAATATGCTTTCTGTCGCTTCTTCGCTGCGTATATTCCTGCTGCTGCCCTCAGCCTTGTTTCTCCTAATCGTTCCAAGTCCATTATTCTCGCTGATAATTCATGGCCGGTCCACTGATGTTCTTGTGCAACCTTAAGGGTCGGTATCAAGAAGTCCAAAGGAAGCACTGCATTCTGACCAAAAACCATCTGAAAGGGAGTTGCATTGAGTACGGTCTTGTAGGCCACTCGATATGCCCAAACAGCGTGGTGTAGCTGTTTGTCCCAATCTGAACGTTTGTTGTTCACGAGTTTCGTCAGTACGTTACAAAGTATCTTGTTAGTGCTTTCAGCTTGACCATTGGCCTGAGGATGATATGGTGCAGATTTCTTGTGAATCACCATAAAATCCTGTAACAAATATTCAATGACCTGGTTTAGAAAGTGAGTGCCTCGATCGCTCACTAACTCTATAGGCAATCCATATCTTGTAAAGACATTTTCAAATAAGAATTTTGCAGTCGTGTGAGCATCATTCTTTTTTGTAGCCTTTGCCTCTACCCATTTTGTAAGATAATCTGTGGCAACAATAATGTATTCCGCATGTGTACCTTTTGCAGGGGGGTTAATGGGTCCTACAAAGTCTATACCCCACTTAGAAAATGCACGTCCGCCCATCATGGGTTTCAATGGCATTTCATCTCTGCGAGTAGGAAACTGAGTTCTTTGGCACACGTCACATCTCTTTACATAGGTATGTGCATCCATGTGAAGAGTGGGCCACCATAATCCTGCAAAGAGGATGGCTTTGATTATCCTATCTGGTCCAAAATGACCTCCTGCAACACCTTGGTGTGCAGTCTCTAGTATTCTCAGATAATCGCTCTCATGAACACATTGTCTTAGATATCCGTCTCGTCCTCTTTTGTATAGATTATCGCCAATAAGTGAATAGTCTTGAGCTTCCTGCTCTAGACTGCGTTGTCGAGCTAAGGTCATTCCTTGAGGGAATGTGTTCGTCCTCAAGTATGTCACTAAAGGTTCACTCCAGTCTGGTGTGAGAGACACATGATATAATGTCGCATGCTCTACTGGTGGTCTTTCACAACACACCTGACATTCTTTACACAACTTGTAGACATCTGCTTCCATAGAAGGCCAATATACTCCTAATCTATGCAGAGTCTGTAATGTCCGATGTTTTGAATGATGTTGCTTTAGTGCACCTATGTGTGCTAATTGCAACCAATTCGCATGTTCTGATTCATCTACACAACAAGCAAGAATCTTTTGATTATCTTGTTTATATATGCTTCCTGCTATTATTTGGTACCTCTGAGATTTGGTAATCTCTCCTTCTTTGATCTTTATCCTAGGACTCTTGGGTCCGTATGTCAGAATAGGGACTAACGGCTTAGCCCATTCTGGTGCTATCTCAAGGTTGAATAAGTATGCATCTGGTAGATCATCAGCTACTCCTTGAGGGGCTTCTCCTGAGGTTAATCTTGAGAGGTGGTCAGCTCTAAGATGCGTCTTTCCTTTCCTAACTACCACTTCAAAATCATACTCCATGAGTAATAGAAACCAGCGTATCAATCGTCCTGTGTTGCATGGTTTGTTGACTAAATATAATAGGGCTTGATGATCGGTAAAGAACTTGAATTTGTTGGCCAACAAGTAGTGCCTAAACTTCTTTACAGCGTAGATCATCCCTAATCCTTCTCGTTCCGTCGTGGTATAATTTCTCTCTGCTGCGTTCAGTTGTCTGCTAGCGTAAGCTATGGGGAGATCTATGTTACCTTCATTCGTGGGTTGTGCTAATACACATCCTATGGCGTAATTGGATGCATCCACATGTACATGGAATGGCTTACTCCAATCTGGGGTGGTCAATATAGGTGCTGAGCACAAACGTCGTTTAAGTTCATTGAATGAATTTTCGCATTCATCTGTCCACTCAAAATTGGTCAAAAGAGAGTACAGAGGCTTGGCTATGATTGCATACATGTGTATGAATCTCCTATAATAACCGCAATGGCCCATAAATGCATGTACCTCCTTCACATTAGTTGGTCTAGGTAATTCTGCAATTACCTTCACCTTTTCCTCGTCCGTAGAGATTCCATTTTTTGACACAATGTGTCCTAGAATTTTGCCTTGTCTGACCATGAAAACGCATTTTTCTGGGTTCAAACAAACCTGATATTCTCGACATTTGTCAAATATTTGTCTTAACTCTGGGATATGTGTCTGCCTTACATTTGAGTGCGCACATAGGTCATCGACATAAACTTCCAAGCTCTTGCGTAAAAATTCCTTAAAAACATGACACATGAGTCGCTGGAAAGTAGCGGGTGCATTTGTTAAGCCAAATGGCATCACACGAAATGCAAATATGCCCCATTCTGTGGCAAAAGCCGTCTTGTGTTGGTCTTCTGGAGCAATGGCTACTTGATTATAGCCTGAAAAACCATCAAGAAAGCTGTAAACTTCCTTGCCCGCAACTCTTTCCAATAAGTGTTCCGTGATAGGAAGAGGATAACTGTCTCTAATCGTGGCGGCATTAACTTTTTTAAGGTTAATACACACACGCAATTTTCCATTCTTCTTGGGCACAACCACAATGGGGGATACCCATTCGGTATGCTCAATTTCGTAGATAAATCCTGCTTCTATCAAGCGATCTATCTCCTCTTTAATCTTCGCAGCGTAATTATCATTATACGTGTAAGGTTTTTGTTTTGTCGGTTTTGCATCTGGAGTCATAGGGATTCTATGAGAACATATATCTGGATCTACTCCTTTCAAATCTTTGTAACTCCAAGCAAAAACATCTCTATATTCGCGCAATAGGGCAACTAGCTCTTCTTCTTCTTCAGTCGTCAAATCATGCCCTATGTATGTGCATTTTTCTTCTTCTCCTTCTATGGCAACTATTATTTTCTTGGTTTTCTCTCGGTTATCATATACTTGTCCGTCATTCGCCTTTCTATTGGGCATTCGTACCATGATTCTTCTATCTTCAATTTCATATTTCTTGAAGTTCTCGGGTACTTCGAATAAAGATTCTTCTTTTTCTGACATGGTTTCTTTCTTCTTTCTTTTCTTGCCTTCACTCTTGGTAGTCACTTCTGTGGCTAGTCTTACCTCGTTTGTAATTTCCTCGTGTTTCTGAGTGTGAGTCTCTACTTCGTAGAAATATTCTTCCTCTGATGCGAATGGAGAGTCCATAATAATTGATTCCAAATCAACATCACTTGCATCCTCAAATGCATCAGTGTTCGGTTCACACTCTTCTAAAATTGCATCGCCCATGATTGGCTCTATCGTAAAAACTGAAATGTCATAGCCATCCTCGTCACAGTGGGGTGTCCATTGTTCTTCATTGATGGCCACATCCATGGTTGCTAGTATTTCCGCCCAACCATGGGGTTCAAACTCCTCGTCTGGGAATACTACAGGTGCATATGCTGGATCTTGAAGGGTTCGTGGATGTTGTTCCGCACCTAAGGTCCTGGTTTCTAATCGTTCTTCCTCTTGTTTGGCTACTTTACACATCCATAAATGGGTGTCCTCATGCAACCAAGAAGGATCTGATTCTAATGAGTGCACGGATTCCGTCTCTACTGGTGTCTTATGGATGGTATTCCATTGTATTGGGGGTACATCTCTGTGTGAATAGTCTTTAAGATTGACTTTGGTAGTCACTCCTAAGTGTTGCAAGTACAAAGAATTAGTTCCCCAATCTTGTACAATTTGCAACTGACGCATGAATGGTCGTCCCAATATCATCTCATATGCATGATTTTTCGCGAAGTCACAAATGGCGAAAGTATGCTCAAATTCTACACCACAAGTGGTGAGAGATATGCCTTCTAGTAAGCCTAACGGTTTTTCTATGTGTCCATCAGCCATTTGTAGCTTCATCCTAGTGGGTCTGAGTGCTGGCTTACCCCAACGTTTCCATAAGGCGGTAGTAGCGATAGCTACTCCGGCTCCTGAATCTAAGATGGCTTTCGTGGTGTAGCCCTGATGGGTTATTGGAAGATATGTGTTACCTTCCTCTCCTTCGCTTACGTCTCCAATCTTTTCCACGGGTATCTCTGGTACCTTCTTCTGTGATCCTATCTGAGAGGGTGTGGTAGCTAGCTCAGGGAATTGATTTGCTACGTGCTTCCACAATTCTGGTTTTACCTTTAACAGTTCCTCCAGAGTGAGATTACACTGTACTTTAGTATTCTTGATCACTTCCGTGTTCCTAGGGATCACTGATTCTTCATTCCTCACTATTATCGTGGGTGCTCTCATACTAATAGACTTAGCTTCCCAAGGTCCTGTGAACTGAGGTAATTCTTGTAGAGAATTAGACTCAAATCCTGTGGGTTCGCTTAGTTGTTCCACCTCTACATCACCATATATAGAGGGGATGTCTTGGGGAAATTGTTCCTGCAAGTCGTCTATTTCTTGAATAGGAGGATGAGTTCCTTGTTCTTTTCTCCATTTCTCTTCTTGTATCTCTCTTAAAAATTCATGTGAGTACCTATGTATGGAGGATAGGTTATCTTGACTCTCTGTATTGGGTGCTTGAGACAGGGATGGTGGATTCCTTTCCGGTGTCTCTGGGACAGTAGGGTTCCTATGCTGATCCTCTCTCTCTTTGCTTTCAATCAAGTGTTCTAGCCTCTCCATTAGTCCTTGAAAGTGTAATTCTGGTTTTGCCATGTTATTCCAATTAAGATATCTAGAGGCTTCGAACAAAGCTTGTGCTAACTCTACCATTTTCATGCAAAGTTTAGTTCTCTCAATTTCTAGATCAGCTCGAGGGTAGTTTTTACTCATTTCCGTTACTTGAGGTCCTTCTTTTATTCTAGCCTGATATGCACGAAACATCATGTCTAGATCTTCCGGTATGGGTTCCGCTAAGACTGATCCTGATTTCTGAGCTGGGATTTCTTGGTTTGATTCTTGTGAAGCCAATTCTTGTATTTTGGCTCTAGATTCTCTTAGACTTCCTTCCAACTCACTTATCTTTTTACTCCATTTTCTCTTTATCCTTTCTCTAGAATCTTTCCAAGATTTTGTCTTTTTACTACTCGATTCTGCAACTTCACTAGTTTCGGCTACTTTCTCTTGATTAAGCTGTTGGTTTTGCAAGAGCGCCTGGGCTCTGGTTATAGCTTGGATAGGCACGTACGTAGGGTTGGATGCATCTGCATTGTTTACAATACCTATCACGTTGATCGATGTCACATTTGAAGTGTTAACTGGGTTCTTAGGACAATCTTTGATTATGTGTTCTTTGCCACAATCGGCGCAAAAGCCTTGGATGCTGTAGTACTGTGATTGCCTTGCTATTGGGGGATGTGGGCAGTCCTTGATGAAGTGATCTCCTTGGCACCTAAAGCATGGTCCTCTAGGGCCCTGTGGTCTCTGTTGTCTCAGTTGGGGCCGTGGGTTTGGGTTTGGGTTTGTGTACATCACATTAGTATAATCTGACTCCCAACTAGGTTCCATTGGTGGACTATCATAATGATATGTCTCCACATGCTCTGGTGACTCCGTGTAATAGGCGGGTGGACTAGTTACATGGGTAGAGTCAAAACTGTTTGAGTTCGGGTCACTTTCGGTGATCAGGGGTGAAGAAGGCACTAAGGCCCTACTTAGGTTCTCTTCTGCAGCCGCATATTTGACTGAGATGACATTCGCTGGTGGGGGTGGCTGCTGAGCTAAGACGGGTTGAGGTCTCTGTTGAGCCTGGTATGGGTAGTTCTGAGGAGGCCTATAGTAGTAAGGCTGAGCATTGTATTGGCCTTGATGCCTACCTGGCTGCTGGTATGCTTGCGGGTAGTTCTGTCTCACAGTTTGTTTATTGTATGGGCAGTCCTGAGCTGTATGATTTGTGTATCTTCTCTCAATTGTGCAATATTGGCCACTAGGGTTGACGTGAGGTTGAGGTGCATTGGGGCACATGTTTGCCAAATGATTTCCACCACAAGTGTAACAACGTACGTTAGTGGGTAGCTTGGGCACCTGTTTACTAGAAACTCCTAGTTTTTGGGCCACCTTTTCTGCTAGGTCCTCTATCGAATTAGACAATTTTGTGGAAGCTAGAGAAGAACAATCTGAGTCCTTATAGACCTTTGAGAGTTCTAATTCATCTCCTAGGTTATCCTCAATGTCTATACATGTTCTTACACACTCCTCTAGTGTTCTGGGTTCTTTTAGGTACACATAAGAGCGTAGTTTAGCGCTCAACAAGCCATCTAGGAACAGTGATACTTGTTTGGCTTGTGAGGGTAGCTCTTGCATTGGACATCGTTCAACATATTGTCTGAACCTACGACCTGCCAGTCTTACTGTTTCCTGAGGGGTCTGTTTAAAGCTATGAATAAGCGAAGACGTGTCGTGTCTAACCCCACTTTTAGAGAATTCTGTGATGAATGACTCTAAAAAGTGATGGATGTCTCTAAATTGCCTTTGTTGCAGTGGTTGGAACCAAGTTAAAGCGGTATTCTTTAACGTTAGTCCAAATGCATTGTACTGCGTGAACATATCCTCGACTTGTTCTGCTCTTAGTACTTGCTTGAATTCTGCGACATGGTCATAGGGATCTCCTGTCCCATCAAAATAATTCTTCATAGATTTCACTAACTGCGTGGGTCTCAATACTCTTGCGTGTTCACGTGGTCTAGGTAGAGGGAAATCATCTCTACCACCTGGTATTCCATGATCTCTTTGTCTATCCGTCCTATTAGTGTTCGTGGTTGTTCTATCTCTCCCTATGGGGTGAGTGAAGCTTACTTCCGGTCTCTCGTGATTTCCTTCTCTTTGATTTCCATGGGCTGACGATGTTCTTGCCCCTTGTTGATTTGCATTCATGTTCGTTCTGGATGGAGGGAATATCAATTCACCTCTCCAAGTGTAGGTGTTTTTAGCGCGCTCAGGCACCACAAAGACTCTTTCTGAAGTCTCATCCAGGTATACAACCTTTCCAGGTGTATCTGGGTCCTTGAATTCATAGATTGTGATGATGCCTACCTCACTGGGGTTTTCCTTTCTGTACCTCCAAAAGGCTTCGTCTGTCTCTTTATTTACGAACAACTCTGTGCTTCTGTTATCTTGAGGGATCCATTCTGGGATGAGTACTCTTGTTAATACGGATTTCCCTCTAGGTGTCCTAGGTTCTTCTAACGGTTCTTTTCCTTGAAATTTCGTTTCCGTCTCTAATTGAATTGTGCCAAACTCATTAGTATCGTTTGGCTGCGTACTCAGGATGTACATGGTTCCTTCTTTGTCTATGTAAGCGTCTCTCTCAAATTTCACCACTGGTCTTTCCAATCCAATGGGTTGATCAGGGTTGTGCAGTTGCACCACTTGCCTTTGCAAACCATCCTCATAGATGCGAGCACCTAGTCGGTTGGTTCGGAGAAACTCTAACTGCGTTCTATAGGGTCCTTCAGGTTTTTCTAAGTATGCTACATTAGACCCTCCTGCTGGTCTGTCTGCGCTGAATGCCATTTCTGATTCACTTGATTCTGAGCTCAACTCGTAAGGATAACTACTATTCAACTGCTGAGCCCAAGATCGTGCAGTGGTTCTTACACTAGCCTCTGATGATCTAAGGCTTCTTCTGTCCGACTTACCTATATGCTTGCCCGATCTAAGGTTCATTAATTTTCTTCCTTGCACGCTCGATTACACACTTAGATCGTCAATGGTTCTTTGTGATTAATTCTTGGTTCTTTTTAATTTTTCTTTGGATTCTTGTCTTAATATATGCGTCAGGAATTCGACTTTCCGTTATGATTTTAAGTTTTCGTTCCGTCAGACTTATGTTCTTTTCTTTAGGTTTTTTGCGTCACACACACCTTTACTTTAAGTCTTAGACTTGAAATAATTAAGTATCTTAAACTTGAGGCGTTCCTATCGTCGTTAATCCACAACTACCGTTTAGCCTAAGCTAAGAATTGACTGAGGGGGTTGAGTAATCTTCCAACCTCGAGTCGGCTTTTCTGGTTGCTCTGATGCCCTGTTGCCCAAGAAGCCGTGCTTCCCAAGCTCTGCTGTCTTCACTGCCTTGCTTGCTTGCCTTGGATTGCCCTTGCTAGACCTGGAAAATTCCAATGTTAGACCAATTCACAAGATGATTAAACACTTGAGTATATACACCTTTTAAGTCCCTTCTCTTTTTGCCCAACTCTTTAATACTTGCCCCCTGACTTCCTAGTCCCAAACTAGGTGAACCTCAAATTAGCCTATCCAAAAATAGACGTATACTTTATGAAAAAAACAGTTGAGGTCACGTAGTATTCGTCACGAGCTTTCTAACGAGCTATTATGCTCAAAAAACGGACTTTGGATGAGAAAGTTACACGCGTTCAGGTCCTGGGGGGTAAAAATTGACAATCCAATTTTCCTTCAAATATGAGCTAAGGGGTCTCCTATGAGTCTAATGGTCCAAAAATTTTCCAAAAGTACCCCCAAAATTGGTCAAAAATTGAAGTCCAAAATTTGCGATGGGGGTGGGCAATCGCGATGGTCTGGGACCGTCGCGATGGTCCAAGCGAACCGTCGCGATGGCGTGGGATTTGGACAATCGCGATGGCCCGAAAAGGCGAACCGTCGCGATGGCTCGAAATAAACGATCGCGATGGCGTGAGGTCGAACCGTCGCGATGGCCCGAAACGAACGATCGCGATGGCGTGGAAATGGACCGTCGCGATGGTCCAAAAAATGAACCGTCGCGATGGCGTGATCAGGCGGACAATCGCGATGGCGCGGTCAACGGTCAACGGTGGACAATCGCGATGCGATGGCTTGAGCCAATCGCGATGGTCCGATTTTGGGCTGTCGCGATGGTCCAAAAGTTGAACCGTCGCGATGGTCTATCGTGACACGTGGCACTGTCGTGGCGATGGCATAAGCCAATCGCGATGGTCCGGGGTCAAATGAACCGTCGCGATGGTCCAAGTGGACCGTCGCGATGGCTCAAGTGAACCATCGCGATGGTCCGAAAAAGCGAACCGTTGCGATGGTCCGGCCGAGCCGTCGCGATGGCGTGAGCCTATCGCGATGGTGCGACACAATCGCGATGGTCCGAGCCAATCGCGATGGTCCACCAAATGACGAATTTTTGGGATGCGAGTATGGATTCCTAGCGGTGCAGGTGTGCTCTTCACGCTGGTGTGGTCGCCTACCTCAAAAACCGAAAAGTGCAGACCATCGCGATGGTCCGCCACACTCGGAAATCTCTGACAGAAAGCACATTTTTTACCTTTTGGAAGCTTTCCTGATGCTCTGAAGCTCTGTACCTGCAAGAAAACTCAAGAAAACACAAGCACAAACAAGCACAAAAGTTCTCTCTCGCTCTCTCGCATGCACAAATGAGGGGAAATGAGGTGAATGGGTGGATATGGTGAATTTTTTGATTTTTTTGGAAATGGAGATGATGATGCGATGATGAAGATGGAGTATGGGGAAGGTGAAAAACACTAAAAACTAAGTAAAAACAACAACAAAAACTGAAATTTTTACCTTCCAACGCCACTTCTTGCTATACTCTTACCATCACACATTCGTCCTAGACTCGATCCCCGGCAACGGCGCCAAATTTGGTGTTGCTCTAGCACAATGGTGAGAACCACGTTAAGAAGCTTCACCTCCTTAATGTCAATCCGAGGGAGAGGTAGGAGTGATATGAAGATCGTGAATGTGAGAAGATGTGAGAGTGAAGGTGAGAAGCACAAAGATGCACACACACATACACACACACAATGAAGAGACAAGCAAGACACAATGGAAGGTGGAATTTAACTCTATTACTCAAGAATACTCTTACAAGCTCAAAAGAACTCTAATCTCAAGCAAGCTAACCTCAAAAATGAGCTCTCTAGCTCTTTTTATAGTTTCTAGACTAGTTTTGACCGGTTTCACATCTAGTGACCGGCCTAGTTAAAAATTAGGTCCTAGAGGCTATTTGGAAGGGTAAACGATGTCTAAAAATAACGAAATTTGGTACGAGTATTCTACCTAAGCTCCTCAAGCTCGAGGACTCCTCGGCTTGCACAAAATGGAGCTATGGATTGCAAAATGGGATTTTGTCTATATTACATATGTTACAAGAGTGATGAAAATCACTGTTGGATGTTTGAAGAAGTAATAAAAATATAATTGTTTTGAAAAAATGATCCGACTGGCTCCCTGCTTCATCTTCACATGCTTCCGTGGCGTCTGTGCCTCTGACTGCTTCCAACAGTACCAGCCCTCTTTTGCTTCACACTTGATTATTGGACTTCCTTATCTTTCTAATGACACCAAGAAATGGCCTATTTCCTTTGGAAATTATGTGTGCAATGATTGAATCAAAACAGATAACTTTGGAAGTCACAAACTCAAGAAAACCTTCTATTTTGGTCTAGACACCTGCTGGATGAATTGCTCAGTGTGACCAGCACAGTAGCAATTGATAAAATTCCTTCTAGGGGTATTCAATTAGCTTAGTAAGCTACCATTTGCAAGTGAAATGATGTAAAAAGACAAACTATGCTCAGAGAAATTAATTTAGCAAGATTAGCTATACCCCCGACTTTTTAGGACTATAGCAGAAATAGACCAGTGAGCACCTCGACGATGATTTCTCTGAATCTGCTAAATGGAATGTCTTCAATTTTTGAGAGCATGTATTCGACTTCAAGCTGAATCCAACAAGCTTTGAATCACTGAACTTGGAGTAGTATTGACCGAGATATGCCCTTGACAAGTTGACAGACTTTTGAGTAGACTAGCAGAGATCACAGAGATGAATGATGTAAATGTATCTATTAGTTAACACTTGTGTACAATCCCATTGGCATGGATAGCATTGCCTAATGGTGTAGAGAGGTGTAGGCTATGATGTAGTCCTCACACACACTCAATTACAGTAAAATGAAGCTCGAGAGTGATCTCTTCTTTCGCGACTTTTTATGTTCACTTTTATATGTAATGAGTAAGAATTTGAATTCAAATTCAAATTCTTGGCTCCCTATGATCAAGCTCCTAAATGCTTGGAGATATTCTCTCAATCAAGTGATCTACGTTTTCCACGAATCACTTAGGTAGGTGATTAAAGAAGAATCCAAGTCAATTAGAATTTTACAATGATGTAAAGTGGTAATTAACCATTAGCATATGCTCTTATGGTTCTTCATGTATGTAGAGTCTTCATAATATCTTTCAAGCCAAATGTGTAGGCTTGTGATTTACACCAACAGCTCCCCCTCAAGCCAAACATTTTGGCTTAAGTCTTCATCCTCATTCTTCAAGTATATCTTGCAATCCAATCATAGATTTGAACCTACAAAGTTTTGTTCCATCCAAAGCTTTAGTCATCAAATCTGCACATTGCATATTGGTTGACACATAGGTCAACTGAATATCTTTGCTTAGCAACTTCTCCCTCACATAATGATAATGAACTTCTATGTGTTTTGTCTTGGCATGATAGATAGGATTAGCTGCAAGGTGAAGTGAACTTGTATTATCTCCAAAGATAATTGGAGGCCTAGTATATAAGCCCAATTTTGTATACAAAAGCTTAATCCAAATTGCTTCTTGAGTGGCATTAGCTAGCCCTCTATACTCTACTTCTGTAGAAGACAATGCAACAATTGGCTGCTTCTTTGCAGACCATGAAATTGGCTTGTCACCTGCAAAAGAAATATATCAAAAAGTGCTTCTCCTATCATCCTTGCATCCTGCCCAATATGCATCTGAATAGACTTTTATATCAATATCTGAAGTGAAAGGAAAATACAAACCATGGTTCTGTGTACCCTTGAGATACTTCAAGATTCTCTTGGCAGCCTCTAAGTGAGGTATCCTTGGTTTGTGCATGAATTGACTTAGCACACTAACTCCATATGCAATATCAATTCTTGTTAAGGTAGCATAGTTCAAGCTACCCACCATACTTTGATAACCTGTAATGTCTTGGACTTCATCACCTTCATGGGCACTTAGCTTTAGATTCACCTCCATTGGAGTGCTTGCTGCTTTAGCATCCTACAATTGAAATTTCTTCAACATATCTTGTACATACTTTTTCTGAGTAATGTATATTCCTGAATTAATGTAAACTAATTCAAGTCCCAAAAAATACTTTAATAATCCAAGATCATTGATCTTGAACTCCTTCATCATTTGGCTTTTGATGCTTCTAATTCCATTGACATCATTGCCTGTAATGATGATGTTATCAACATAAACAGAAAGATGTATTACCTCTGAATTACTTCTCTTAATGAATAGAGAAGTATCTGCCTTGCTCCTGACAAAGCCTTGGTCTTGGAGGTATGTAGTTAGCCTGTAATTCCATGCCCTAGGTGCCTGCTTCAATCCATATAGAGCCTTCTTTAATTTGCAGACATAAGTTACCTTCTTAGGGTCTTCATAGCCAGGAGGTTGAGACATATAAACCTCTTCTAAAATCCATCCATTCAAGAAAGCATAATTGACATCCAATTGGTACATGTTCCAATTCTTTGATGCAGCCACACTTACCAACACTCTAATTGTTGGCATCTTGGCCACAGGAGAAAATGTCTCTTCATAGTCAATGCCTTGGGTTTGTGCAAAACCCTTGGCTACCAATCTGGCTTTGTACTTGTTAATTGTGCCATCATAATTTCTTTTAAGTTTGTAGATCCATCTGGATCCTATTACCTTCATTGAGTCCTTCTTAGGTACTAACTCCCATGTGTTACTGTCCTTGAGTGCTTCAATCTCCTCATCCATAGCTTCTTTCCATTCTGATTTGGTGATTGCTTCTTCATATGAACCTGGTTCTTCATTTGACAAATCCTTTGCAAGATAAACTGAATGTTTAGTAAAAAGAGATGTATCATACCCATATCTGATAGGTTTTTTGCTTTCTCTCTGAGATCTCCTGATTGATTGAGTTGAAGATTTAGGTATGTCTTCAAGCTTCTTCATCTTCATTTTGCCTTTGGACTTCCATGCCTTGAACTCTTCAAGGTTGATAGTATCTTCATCATCTGAACTTGAGTCTACATCCTGAGTAGGTTCCTCCTTTGTAAGTTTTGGAAATTCTTCTTCCAAATCATAGGGTAGTTTGACCTTCCTGCATCCATTCTCATACCAAGAATCATTCTCATCAAAGATCACATCTCTGCTTACCATAAATCCCTTATTTGTAGGGTTATAAAACCTGTAACCTTTTTTATTTAAATCATATCCTATGAAAATGCATTTTTCAGCCTTTGGATCTAGCTTACCTCTTACCTGAGAAGGAATGTGTACATATGCTACACATCCAAAAATTTTGCAATGGTCTAATGATGGTCTCTTACCATGCCATGCTTCATATGGTGTCATACCATCAAGTGATTTAGATGGTAACCTGTTTATGAGATAAGTGGCAGTAGAGACACTCTCTACCCATAGATAGTTAGGCAGCTTCTTCTCATTAAGCATAGATCTAGCTGTCTCAACAATTAACCTATTTCTTCTTTCAGCTACCCCATTCTGTTCAGGAGAATACCTTGTGGTTATTTCCCTTTTGATGCCTCTATCCTCCAAGAAGTTTTCAAACTCATTGGAGAAGTACTCACCTCCTCCATCTGACCTTAGCCTCTTCAAATTCCTTCCTGTCTGATTTTCAACTAATGCAAGATATTTCTTAAAACAATTAAATACCTCATCCTTGTGCTTCATAAAGTATATATAGTACAGTCCATCTGCTATAGTCATCAATAAAAGACACATAGTACCTTGAACCTGAGACTGAGGGGTCTTTGCTAGGTCCCCATACATCTGTGTGTACAAGCTCTAGATAGTCTTCATGCATATATCCTTTCTTGGAGAAGGGTAACCTGTGAGACTTACCAAATTGACAAGCACCACACTTGTAAATCATATGTTGCTTGGATACATTAGGTATCCCAAGCACACATTGGTCCCTGCACATTTGTTTCAAGGTTTTCTCTCCTATGTGCCCTAATCTCTTGTGCCAAATCTCAAGCTCTGAAAGTGTTTGATCTTTATAACTGTATAGTGCAATATTCTTTGTGTCTTCTAACTCAAAAGTGAAAAGTCTACCTTATTTTTCTCCTTTAGCTATCCTTTTGAATCCATGTCTTTGGTCCTCCACAAATGCTCCATATCGATTGAATCTGACCTGCAAACCTTTCGCTACAATCTGACCAACACTCATTAAGTTCTTTGTAATTGTTGGTACATAAAGTACCCTGCTCAACAAATTCTGATTACCATCACAAGTCTTCACATTTCCAACTTTAACTACAGAATGCTTTGTACCATCACCTGTTTGGACTTGGTGTTTACCTTTTGGTTCCTCAAGATCAGAGACTAGTGCCACATTACCAGCCACATGATTTGTACACCCTGAATCAATGTAAAATAAGTGATCATCATTTGTACCTATCTTTGAAGTCATGTTCATGATTAGAAGAGAGTCATCCTGCTCTTCTGTGTAGTTTTTGTAGTCCCTTCTAGTTTTGAAACCTCCTTGGTAGTTTCCATTGTAATTGTTGTTGTAATTGTTGTTGTGGCCTTGATGATTGTTGAACCTTCCTCTTGACTGTGAGTATCCACCTCTTTGGTAGCCTCTTCCTCTCTGATTTTTGTAATTCCTGAAACACTCATCTGTGGTATGATTTGATAAACCACAAATGCTACATGGTGATGAATTATAGGGTCTCCCCCTACCTTGCTTACCTCCTCTGCCCCTACCTCTTGAAGATCTACCTCTCCCTGCATAGTTGGCTTGGGAGGTAGAGCCTTCATCTTCCACCTTCTTATTCTTGCCTTTATCCTTAGATTTCTTATCAGTGTATAGGGCAGAAGAGTTGTTACCTTTGGATGTATCTCCACTCTTGGTGAGCTTTGCTTCATGTGTAAATAGTTGACCCATGAGAGTTGTAAGATTTGGAGTGTGCATGTCCATGTAGAGATCCATTGCAGTGGTGAAGCTTTCCCACTTTTCATCAGCCTTGATTCCATTGATTACCTGTCTTACAATCTGTTCTACTTCAATTTCTTCTCCTATGCTTGCTAACTGATCTGCAACATCTTTGATCTTGGTCACAAATTCTAAAACAGCTTGCTTAGGTTGCTTCCTCATTGTTGTGAATTCAATCCACAACTGATTTTTCCTAGCCCTTGTATTAGAGGAAAAATATGATAACAAGGTTTCCCAAGTCTCTTGGGAAGTCTTACAATTTCTGATATGAGGTAAAAGAAAGTCAAATATAGAGTTGAGTAAATAAGACCTTGCCAATGCATCCTTTGCACACCATGTGTTGAGTTTTTCTTGTTCCTCCTTGGTTGGCAAACCTCTTGCTTTGAATGAGGGCAATTCCTCATCTCCTGAGATGTATCCATAGAGACTCCTTCCTTGTAAGTAGGTCTTCATCCTAAGAGACCAATCTTGATAATTTTTCCTGTCCAATTTGTCAATAAATGAAGGAAAACCATCTCCCATTTTACCTTATTTGCTCTGATACCACTGTTGGGAAAGATGGATGGATGATCTAGGAAACTCAGTAGGTAGTGCTAAACATGCTTTGTACCAGCCCTCTTTTGCTTCAGACTTGATTAGTGGACTTCCTTAGCTTTCTAATGACACCACGAAATGGCCTATGTCCTTTGGAAATAATGTGTGCAATGATTGAATCAAAACAGATAACTTTGGAAGTCACAAACTCAAGAAAACCTTCTATTTTGGTCTAGACACCTGCTGGATGTTTTGCTCAGTGTGACCAGCACAGTAGCAATTGATAAAATTCCTTCTAGGGGTATTCAATTAGCTTAGTAAGCTACATGTGCAAGTGAAATGATGTAAAAAGACAAACTATGCTCAGAGAAATTAATTTAGCAAGATTAGCTATATCCCCGACTTTTTAGGACTGTAGCAAAAATATACCAGTGAGCACCTCGACAACGATTTCTCTGAATCTGCTGAATGGAATGTCTTCAATTTTTGATAGCATGTAGTTGACTTCAAGCTGAATCCAAAAAGCTTTGAATCACTGAATCTGGAGTAGTATTGACGGAGATATGCCCTTGACAAGTTGACAGATTTTTTAGTAGACTAGCAGAGAACACAGAGATGAATGATGTAAATGTATCTATTAGTTAACACTTGTGTACAATCCCATTGGCATGGATAGCATTGCCTAATGGTGTAGAGAGGTGTAGGCTACGATGTAGTCCTCACACACACTCAATTACAGTAAAATGAAGCTCGAGAGTGATCTCTTCTTTCGTGACTTTTTATGTTCACTTTTGTATGTAATGAGTAAGAATCTGAATTCAAATTCAAATTCTTGGCTCCCTATGATCAAGCTCCTAAATGCTTGGAGATATTCTCTCAATCAAGTGATCTACTTTTTCCACCAATCACTTAGGTAGGTGATTAAAGAAGAATCCAAGTTAATTAGACTTTTACAATGATGTAAAGTGGTAATTAACCATTAGCATATGTTCCTATGGTACTTCATGTATGTAGAATCTTCATAATATCTTTCAAGCCAAATGTGTAGGCTTGTGATTTACACCAACAATTCAGCCATTGTTTCCATGTAATAAGGAGACATTTGTTAGCTCCAAAGACATGTATGATACTTTGCTTCCTCTTTTTATAAGAGGACAGTCTGGTGATGGTCCGGATGAGGCTAATTCTCAACCTTTGTAGGTTTCATGTGATGATGCAGGCCATTCCATTTCTGATGCATATTTATATGATGCACTAGTTGATGAGAGAACTAATATTGAGCAAGCAAAAACTATGCCAAAATGGCTGGTGTAGACTTTACATGAGAGAAAATTAGATACACCTCTGTCATATTGTACTTGTTCAGGCTCTCATAGTGTCTCTTTTGCATCAGATTGCTATGCTATGGCTCCATCTAGTCTGTGTGATGAGAATGAGCCTGCTTCATTTGATGAAGCACAAAATTCAGAAAATTGGATGGCTGCTATGCAATCTGAATATGATGCTATAATGAAGAAAGGTACTTGGTCTTTATGTGACTTTCCTCTAGGCAAGAAGGCCATTGGCACTAAGTGGGTATACAAGCTAAAGTGTAAACCGGATGGTACAGTTGACAGGTATAAGGCTAGGCTTGTTGCAAAGGGTTGTGCACAGGAAAGAGGCATTGATTTTGATGAGACCTTTGCACCTACATGCCATATGACTACCGTTCGGAGCATCTGTGCACTTGCAGCTCATCATGCTTGGAATGTACATCAGTTAGACATTAAAACAACATTTTTGAATGGTGACTTGCATGAAGAAGTGTATGTTTTTCAGCCCCATGGATTTGTGCAGAAAGGGCATGAAAACAAGGTGTGCAGGTTAAAGAAGGCATTATATGGTTTAAAGCAAGAACCACATGCTTGGTATGAGAAGATACATGCCTATCTGATTGCACATGGTTTTGAGAACAGTCCAACTAAAAGCATCTTATATGTTAAGCGTGCTAATGATGTGCTTCTGATCATTGTTGTCTATGTCGATGACATCTTGCTCACTTGTCCTATTGAGAAGCATATTGCTGATTTCAAGGCTCATTTGCATGCCTCATTTGAGATGTTTGATTTGGGGCATTTGCATCACTATTTGGGCATTCAATTTATGCAAGTTGATGGTGGAATGGCTTTGTGTCAAATGAAATATATTGACACATTATTGCAGCATTTTGGCCTTGAAGACTGTAAGCCTATTGCCACTCCTATGGACATAGGTTTATGATTGAGTCTTCATGATGCAGGAGATGCATTTGATGATATCCTCTATCAGCAGGTTGTTGGAGGCCTTATTTACTTATGCATCACTAGGCCAGATATTTAGTTTGCTATCTCAGAGATGAGCAGGTTTATGCATTGCCCAGGTGTCAAGCATTGGCAGGCGGTTAATTGAATCCTTCGCTACTTGAGTGTTACTCGGCTACTTGGGTTGTTTTATCCCAAGGGGGGATCACTACCACCAGATTTGCATGCTTTTTTTGACTCAGACTCGGCTGGTTGCTATGACACTCGCGTGTCCACTAGTGGCTTTTGCTTCATGCTTGGTAGCTCATGTATATCTTGGTTGAGCAAGAAGCGGCCTCCTGTGGCCACTTCCACTTGTGAGGGTGAGTATAGGGCAGTGTTCATAGGTACTGTTGAGTGTGTGCGGCTTAGACACCTTATGGCTGATTTGGGTGTTGGTCAGAATTCTGCCACCACCATCTTCACTAACAGTGAGAGCGCATTCGCAGTTGCAAGGAACCATGTGTTCCATGCTCGCACTAAGCACATTGAGGTGCATTATCACTATGTCACGGAGAGGTTCTCTACTGGTGGGATCAGCTTGGCATATGTGCCCACGCATGAGAACATTGCAAATCTTTTCACGAAGGCTCTGCCTAGGGAGAAGTTTGAAGCTTTCCGTAAAGCTTTGGGCTTACTTCCTTTTGTGGAGTGATTTCCACATAGCTTAGCACTTCCTTATACATGAGTGCCAGCTCCTTGTTCACCGCATCACTCCCAGGGGGGATTTGTTGATATATTTAGGTAGTGATGTGTGTGAACACACTACGACCGTCGAGGAACTCTTTTCCCTCTTTAGGAGGTTCCCCCTCCCTTTGTATATATGCCTATTGCCCTAATGGGCTACTTATCTTTGTACATTCTCTAGTAATACATTCAGTATTATATGTTGTCCTCCAAGCTTCCTCTTCTTCCTTGTGTTGTTCATGTGCTTCTGCAGACGTCTAACTCCATATTCTATCTTTTGTTGGAGGAAGACCACTCCATAGAGGAGATCAAGCTTTCTTACCTAATGAGAAAACGAAAGTAGATTGGCACTAATCTATTAGTAAGAACAAATCTACTAATGTCTCACATTTTAAGTAAGAAGAAAGATATGAGAAGAAAGGAGAAAAGATGACAAAAAACTCTAAATATTTTAAAGGACATGTTCATGTCATATAGAGTTTTCCAAAACTTTCTCCAAAAGAGGTAAAGAAGAAAGAAATTGGATTGGTTGTTGCAAATGTTGAAACAAAAGATATCGGCTCACAGTGTAGTTTCTTTAGTTCATTTGAGCTTGACCCTACATAGAATACTATCACATGTGCTAACAAATCCAATGTTATATGGAGAATTGGTCAGATCATTTGCAATATTACTCATATTAGTTATTTTCATAATGTTTGATGCTTTGTATCTACAAGAATCAAGAAAGATATGGTGTCAGTTTCAGCATTGGCCAAGATTTTCTTCGTTGTCAAACTATCTGAGGATAGATGTACAATTCAGATGTGTAGTTCAAGATTCTCAACCTATCTTAGATGCAAAGCTTTGGCATGTACACTTTGCTAATCTGAATTTTGGCAGTTTTGTATGCCTCCAAAAATCTAAAATAATGCTCTCTCTACCCAAACTTGAGGCACCTTGTAAGCATATATGTGAAGCTGGTATTTATAGAAAATGCAACGCTCCCTCTTCCCAAATGATGGTTGAGTTTGTGTTACTCATAAATTGCAAGTTCTTCATAGTGATGTATTTGGTCTTGTGCAAAGATCTTCTTTTGGGAGCTTCCTTTACTTCATGAAATTTATTTATGATTTATGCGAGCATGAATGGGTGTATTCATTGAAAGGAAAGTTCAAAGTTTTTATGAACTTCAAAAAATGTATCATCATTGTTGAAAATCTATCAACATTTAAATTGGGCAAATTCAATTCTAATCCAAGGGGAGGGGAGACATGTCTTAAGGTTCTAATGCATTTCAGGCTCAGTTTGGCATTAAAAACCGGTGTGGAATACCATATACACCTCAATTAAATGGATCTCCTAAAAGAAATAATATTTATATCATGGAAATGGTCAGGTTTATGGCCAAAAGTCTGGCTTTACCAGATAGCTTCATGCTTCAGGATGTTATGTCCATAGCACTAGTATTTAACGGGTGTCCCACCAAAGCACTCTAGTTAATCACTCTATATGAGGCTTGCCATGGTCACAAGCCATCTAGTGCTCATTTGCATGTCTTTGGTTTTCAAGCATACAGATTAATGCTTGAACATTAACAACTCAAGAAATTGAAAGATAAAAGGAAAGGTTATGATCTTCATGATCCACAAACTAAACTCATTTATGATTGGCCATCAAGTTGTTTCTTTGGAAGATGCAATTTGTGTATTACTTTCATGTACTAAGGAGACATTAGCTATGTCCAAATATGTTTATGAAACTTATGTTGGAAATAAGGTAGGCCCATAGCTCATATCACAGGTATCATGGTTCCATAGGTCCAGCATATACAACAAAGAATCTAGCAATCTTCAATATTGACAAAACATGAACATACCACGCTTAATCATAAAAATGATGAGACAAAGATGTCTAAAGTGTTATGTAAGCCATGGCTTACTCAACACTATCATATATACCAATGTTCAATGTACAATGTGGGAGCAAAAATCTCAACCACTCTATCTGATGAGAAATAGATGGATGAGTGAATGTACAAATGTAACAAACATATTCAGATGTATGGCCAGAAATCTGAATATACATGAGATGTGTGACCTTCTAGGTTATAGAAGAGTGAATATGAGTGACTGAAAGAGGAAGGATCAGTGTGAAACTGATAATCAACAAACCCTCATCAAACCTTAGGCTATAGAAGACCCTAAGTCAGATACGTGTGTGAAAAGATCGCATACTTAAAAAGTAGCAAAGAATGCTAACAACTTTGCTGCCACAAATCCTCAAACTCATGTGAACACACCTTCTCAAACACCTCATCCAAATATGCATAAAGCATATACATACTGATTCTCTTGTACCTGTCCGAATAGGACTCCTCCTGATATGGATGCTACTGCCTCCATAAACTCCAAGTAGTACCTATGTGCATAAAGAGAATATGTACCTGAATACTTAACATAAGATGTAAATCTTATGTTAAACACCATCCAATGTCTTTGAAGAAGCCCGAAATCTTCATGTAGAAGACAATCTTCAAATACACCATGTAGATGGCCGATGCTCACCATCGAGCTGCTAATGAACAAGTCTTCTTTCCATGAACAAGAGATAACCTTCTCTCCATGAGCAAGAGTGTGAGTACACTCTTCTTCTCCAAGAAGAACTCCATAGCTGCTCCTCAACATGCCTCAAGTTAGCACCATGGCTGCCCCATGTGCTAGAAGAAACACCACCTCTATTGAGGTCCAAGCACCAAGGCTTGTGTTGAACACTAAGTGAACGATAATTTGATAGTGGTCCAAGCTTGTGTTTATATAGTTTTAGATTATCCCTTGAAAAGCATATAATAAATCATAACTCATGTGATCTATCTTTGTCGTCTTCGAAATCGTAATCTGGAAAACATCCGCAAAAATGTCATCCGCTATCCAAAAGCATTGGAAGTAAAAAGATATCGCGCTATTCATTAGTTATAAAAAAAACATGCTTTTCAAAATTATTCGCGATCCGGCTGCCACGCGCTGTTGTTTGGGAGATTAGAACTCACGTCGTTTCTTTGGGAGGATAATGTTCTATCCACTTGGCCAAGCACCGATTGCCGTCCAAACACGTATAAAGAAGTGCTACTGATGTTGTACTCTCTGAGTTATATGGACCAATTTCCAACCAATGAGACATTGTTTTCCAACAACGTAGCTACCTCTTTTCATAGATGGTTAATCAAGTGTTGGTCCAAATGATGCAATTTCCTAGCCTTCACAAGTCTAAAATAATGATGTGGATCACTCCATTTCTGATGTCAATTTACATGATGCACTTGTTGATGAGATGGCTGACATAGAGGAGGTCAAAAGTATGCTCAAATGTTTGGTAGAGACCTTAATACATAGAAAATTAGATGCACTATTGAAATATCATACTGATTTAGGCTCTCATAGTGCTTTCTTTGCATCAGATTTCTATGCAATGGCTACCTGTAGTCTTTGTGATGTGAATGAGCCTATTTCCTTTGATGAAGCACATTCAAAAGATTGGATGGTTCTTATGCAAAAGACTTTATGTCTTTTGCCTCCAAGCAAAAAGGCTATGGGCACTAAGTGGGTATAGAATTTGAAATGTAAGCATGATGGAATATAAGGTGACGCTTGATGACAAAGGTTATGCTTAATAGAGAGCCATTAACATTTATGAGCCCTTTGCTCCCACATGTTGAATGACCATTGTTTGTTGCATTTGTGCACTTGGAGCTCATGGTGCTTGGAATATACATTAGTTGAACATTAAAATTGCATTTCGCAATTGTGACTTACATGAAGAGGTGTATGTATTTATGCCACTTGGTTTTGTGCAATAATGGCATGAAAAAGAAAGTTTGTAGTATGAGAGGACCACATTCTTAGTATGAAAAGATACATGCCTACTTATTTGCACATGGCTTTTAGAAGAGTCCAATTGAGGGCATCGTATATGTTAAGCATGGAGATTATGTACTCTGGATCAATGTTATATATGTTGATGACATGGTGCTCAATGTCCTAATGAGAAGAAAATTGCTGTAATTTATGAATGACTTGCATGCCTTTTTTGAGATGTCAGATTTGAGGCACTTTCATCAATATTTGGGAATTCAATTTATGCAATATTATGGACGAATAAATGTGTTTCAAAAAAACATATATTGGAATTTTATTGTAGTGTCTTTTACTTGAAGACTTCAAACCTATTGCTACTCCTATGGAAACAAGTTTACAATTGAGTCTTCATGATGTTAAACGTGTATTTGGTGTTGTTCTCTTTCAACAAGTTGTTGGGTGCTTGATTTACTTATGCATAACTTGGCTGGACATTAAGTTTCTTTGTCTCTTGGACGAGCACATTTATGCATCACGCAAGTTTCAACCATTTGTAGGTTTGTAAGCACATCTTTCGTTACTTGAGTGGTACCCAGATATTTAAACTTTTCAATCCCAAGGGGGCATGATTGCGTCTAGATTCACATGTTTTTTGTGACTTATGCTAAGATAGTTTTTATGAAATATATTTTCTCCAATGGTTTTTACTTTATGTTTGGTTGCTCATTCATACCTTGGTTGATCAAGAAGTAGCCTACTATGGCTACTTCTAGTTATGAGGATAAGTATAGGACATGTTTCATATTGATTCTTGAGTATCTATGGCTGAGATGCCTCTGGCTACTTTGGGTGTTGGTTGATCTTCTTCTAGCACCCTCTTCACTGACAATCAAAGCATATTGGCAATTTTGAGGAGCCCATGTTCAATGCTCTCAGAAAGAAAAATGAGGTGCACTATCATTATGTCAAGGAGAGGTTCTCTGTAGAAGAAATCAGTTTGGCTTATGTGCCTACACAAGATAATATTGGAGACCTTTTCACAAGGCTCTACATATGGACAAGTTTGAATATTTTTTCAAAGCTTCAGGCTTACTTCCTTCTATGGATTGATCTCTTTCTATGTAGCATGGAATTTCCTTTTACAAGAGCACCAACTCCTTGTTCAACGCATCATGTTGATATATTTAGGTAGTCATGTGTGTGAATACAGTAGGACCGCCGGGGCACTTTTTTCCCTCTTTAGGAGGTTTTTTTCCCCCGGCTTGTATATACGCCTATTGCCCTTATGGGCTACTCATCTTTGTACATTCTCTAGTAATACATTCAGTATTATGTGTTGTGCTCCAAGCTTCTTCTTCTTCCTTGTGCTTTTCGCGTGCTTCCGCAGACATCTATCTCCAACAATTGGTATCAGAGAAGGTCATCACTTCATCTAGGGCGCCATCGGCACTCCTCCATTTACACTCTCGGAATTGCACAAATTTTGGTGAGCATACTCAGTGTGGTTTCGAGATCAAAACAGCTTCGCTATGTGGTGCCGAAACCACGATCTTAGCTCGTTTCGGCCTCCGAACGCACTATCGCAATGCTTGTGTAGGCTATTTCGTCTTTTTGTGCCAAAGGTATATACCAGTTTCTGTTCGCTAGTATAAGCGTCTTGAAGTCTGCTACAGGTCTAGCGGAATTCCTGTGGGCAGTTCTGTTCAACTTTTTGAGATACAGTCAATTTTCTTGCATCAAGGTATTTTAGTCACCGGCCGTGGGTGAAAGTAGTGATGTATTCTGTATGTTGGTTGTTGAGGATAAGTTGGATGGTACCAACTACCCGTTATGGGCTTATATGATGCGACATGTGCTGGTTGCAAGAGGACTATGGAACATTGTACAGGGTGTTGAAAAACGTCCTATCACACCTGCAACTGTTACAACTGCAAGTACTGAAGCTGATGCAGAAGGTGTCGAAGATGGTGATATTCTCCATATTCTTGTTCCTGCTGCGGTTTCTACTGCACCTACTGCAGAGCAAATTCGTTGGGATGGCAGAGATGCCCAGGCACATGCATTGATAGCTTTGTCTGTCAAACGTGCCATTATTCCTCATATTCGCTCTTGTAGAATAGCTAAGGATGCTTGGGATACACTTATCATATTGTACCAAGCTAGGAATGAGGCTCGTGTTGCTTACCTCCAAAAACAGTTAGAGAGTGAGCACATGAATGACGGTGATTCTATGGATAGTTTCCTAACAAAGATCAAAGACTTGAAGGAACAGTTGATTTTTGTTGATGAGGTTATACCAGATAGCTCTTTTGTGCAGACCGTTCTAAATGGTCTTCGTGATTCATATTAGAGTTTTGCTTCTACTCTTCTGTTGATGATGAAAGGCAATCCAAATGCCTTGTCATTTGAGGACTTAGTCTCTGTTCTGTTGCAAGAAGATTAGTCTAGGCATAACAGGTCCATTATGCGTGTTGCAGATCAAGCTTTCCTAGCTAGTCAAAAGGGCAAAGGAAAATGGAGCTCTTCTACTAGTAAGCAGAAATCTACAAATGCTGCACATTCGAAGAACCAAGAAAAAGATGAGAAAAGAATCAAAAAAGGAGAAATTGTTTTGTAAGTACTGTAAAGGGAATGATCATATCATAAAGAACTGTCCAAAACTGGCTCCAAAATAGGCGAAGAAGAAAGAGGCTGGAATGGTTGTTGCAGAAGCCTCTACACCAAAAACAGAGTCGGCTAATCTTGTGGAGGAAGAAGAATGGGCATTTACTACTGTTTGCAATTTTGACCCATCTTCTCATGAGCAGTGCATGTGTGCAATAGAGTCAGATGTTTGGTACTTTGATAGTGGAGCGACCAAACATATTACCTCGCAGTGCAGTTTCTTCTCTTCACTCGAGCCTACCCCTACAAGGAATATTGTTACATGTGCCAACAACTCCTCTTATCCTGTTATGGGAGTTGGTAAGATCATTTTGACTACTACTGATGGTAGTTCTTTCACTTTGTTAGATGCTTTATTTGTGCCAGGGATCAAGAAGAACATGTTATCAATTTTTGCATTAGCCGAGATTGGCTTGGTTGTGAATTTTGTTGATGATAGGTGTACAGTTCATGATCTATCAAATGGCGATGTGATTATTGCTTCTGGCATTCTATGTCGTGGGTTGTATAAGCTCACAGACTATCACTACAACATATGAGGGGCATACCGACGTTGCCCATACCGACGATCACGCCTCGACGTCGGTATGACCATTGAAAATGCTTGAAAAACCACGGATGCAATACCGACGGTCATTTAATCGTCGGTATACACGGCATCGGTATGAGCGGTGATATAGGCGTCGGTACTTTATTGTAAATTACTGACACTTATACCAACGCTTATAATGATGCTTATACCGACGCTCATACCGATGCTTATACCGATGCTTATACCGAGGCAACATTTTAACTGGGCCCGAGAGCAAAAATTCGACATTTGTTTGCGTTTTGAACCAAAGTTTGCTGCTGTCGAGTTTGCACACGCGAACTACATTCTAAACCTATTGTGTACACACATCTCTCTCTTTCTCTCTCTTTCTCTCTCTCTCTTTCTCTCTCTCTCTCCCTCTCTGTCTCTCTGTCTCTCTCTCTCTCTCTCTCTCTCTCTCTCTCTCTCTCTCTCTCTCTCTCTCTCTCTCTCTCTCTCTCTCTCTCTCTCTCTCTCTCTCTCTCTCTCTCTCTCTCTCTCTCTCTCTCTCTCTCTCTCTCTCTTTTTCTTTGTGTTTTCCCTTTTCTAATTTCTCTGCTCTTTCGTTTTGCAAGAGCTTTCTGACATCAAATCTTTGGAATTCGATGAAGGGCAACATTAAGTGGACCTTTACGACAACGCTCCAAACAATTACATTGGTGTAAGTGATTGTTTTGTTTTCGATTGATATAGAGTGAGATAGAGAGAGAGAGAGATGAAAGAAAGAGAGAGATCTAGAGAAACATAGAGAGAGAGAGAGAAAGAGAGAGAGAGAGAGATGAAAGAGAAAGATACAGAGAGAGTGAAAGAGAGAGAAATGAAAGAGAGAGATGAAATAGAAAGAGAATGAGATAGAGAGAGAGATGCATACATACATACACACACATATGCATGCACATACTCACATACATATTACATACACACATGCATATAACATACACACTCACATAAATATAACATACACACATGCATATACATATACATACATATTACATACTCACATGCATACACACATATACATACATACATGCATATTACATACAAACATGCATATTACATACACACATGCATATACATACACACACATATTCATTCTCATACTCACATACATACATACATGTATACACACATATACATACACATATGTACACACACATGTATACATACACACATGCATATGCATACATACATACACACATATTTGCATGTACACACACACATATTTGCATGTACACACACACATACATACATACACACTCACATATATATACACACACATATGTGCATACACACATGCATATCCATACATACATACATACACATACGAATGTACACACACACATACATACATACACACATGCATATTACATACACACACACACATATATATACACACTCACATATGCTTACACACTCACATATGTATACACACATGCATACATGCACATACACATACACACACATCACAAATACATACACACATATACATGTTTTAGGGTTAGGGTTTTAGGATTAGGGTTTATGAATTTCTCTTTTCTTTTGTTTTGTAGGAGATTTTTGGCATCAGTTCTTTGGAATTTGACGAACGAAAACATTAAGTGGACTTGGATGACAACGCTCCAAACAATTACATTGATGTAAGTTATTGTTTTGTTTTCGATGATATAGAGTGAGAGAGAGATGAAAGAAAGAGAGAGATACATACACACATATTTGCATGTACACACACATACATACATACACACATGCATATTACATACACACACACATATAAATACACACTCACATATGTATACACACACATATGTGCATACACACATGCATATGCATACATACATACACACATATGCATGTACACACACACATACATACATACACACATGCATATTACATACACGCACATATATATGCACACTCACATATGTATACACACATGCATACATGCACATACACATACACACACATCACATATACATACACACATATACATGTTTTAGGGTTAGGGTTTTAGGATTAGGGTTTATGAATTTCTCTTTTCTTTTGTTTTGCAGGAGATTTTTGGCATTGATTCTTTGGAATTCAACAATAGACGATGTCAATTGGGCTTTGACGAGAGCGTTCAAAAGAATTACATCGATGTAAGTGATTGTTTTGTTCTTTATTATAAATAGAGATAGAGAGAGAGAGAGAGAGAATAAGAGAGAGAGAGAAAGAGGGAGAGAGAGATGAAAGAGAGAGAGAGAGATAGAGATAAAGAGAGAGATATAGATAGAGAGAAAGAGAGAGACATAGAGATACATACACACAGATGCATACATATTACATACACATATGCATATGCATATGTATATGCATACATACACACACACACACATATACATGCACACACGTGTACACACACATGCATACATGCACTATCACATATACATCCACACAAACACACATATACATGTTTTAAGGTTAGGGTTTTAGGATTAGGGTTTTTTACTTTTACACATATACACACATAATACATACACACATGCACACATATACACATGCATACACAGATACACATACACATACACATACACATACACATACACATACACATACATACATACATACATACACACACACATGCATGTGAAGAGATGGATAGGTATGTGCTTGAAGATGAAGAGGTGTTGCAAAATCCTTGATCTACACCAGCCAAATGAACTCCAGGAGTATATGGTGGGCCCTTTTAGCTTGCCAATGGATGTATTAGACACCCTATGTACCTTGGAAGATCACTCTCAAAAAGATAGATCAAAACAGATAAGTTGGAGTTAGCTCAGAGGTGAAAACTTGCTATTCTTGGTTCATACACCTATCCAGTGTTTTACATAATTCTCTGAGCACAGCAGCAATTAGCTCAATTCCTCTTGGGGAAGTCTAGGCAACTTAAAGAGCTAACTTTCAAGAGTAATCTCATCAAAAATAATGAACCACACACTGAGAATGAGTTTTAACAAGTGATGACATCATCCCGATTTTCATGGGCTGCTACAGAAATAGACCAGTGAGCAGAAAAATCAACATAACTCAAAATGTAGAAATCCAATGATTATGAAAATTTGTATGCTTATATTAGACAGTAAGCTAAATCCAACAAGCTTTAAAGCACTGAATTTGGGTAAGTAACCACTGAGAAATGGCTCCGACAAGATGAGTGAAAAAGTCGGGTACCTGACAGAGAAGTGAAAATGCACAGACACTGTTGACTTCAACTGAACATAACTGAAGATTGCAACATCCAAATGACTTAGGCTTGTCATAGACTTGCTCCAACAATGCATACATACATATAGACACACATACATACATACATACATGCACACATACACATAGAGAGAGAGAGTCACATGCACACACATGCATACATACACACACGTGATATATACATACACACATATGCATGTCTTAGGGTTAGGGTTTTTGGCTTTTACATATATACACACATGCATACACACATATACACATATGAACACATAATACATATGCACATACACATATATATACACGTGCATACACACACACACATACACACATACATACATAGACACACACACACACACACATATATTTATATATATATATATATATATATATATATATATATATATATATATATATATATATATATATATATATATATATATATATATATATATATATACACATGCATACACACATACACATATGTGACATATACATACACACATATGCATGTTTTAGGGTTAGGGTTTTAGGATTAGGGTTTTTGGATTCTACATATATACACACATGCATACACACATATACACATATAAACACATAATACATATACACATACACATATATATACACATGCATACACACATACACACATATACATGTTTTAGGTCTAGGTCTTCAAAATTAGGGTTTTAGGATTTTTACATAGATACACATAAGCATACACACACATACATATATATATATATATATTCATCTACATATATATATACACAAGAATACACACATACACCTGTTTTAGGTCTAGGTCTTTAGGATTAGGGTTTTAGGGTTTTTACACATGGAGATAAATATTTACACATATACAAATATACACACATAATACATATACACATACACATGTATATACATAGGCAGACACACATATACATGTGTTCTAGTTATTGTTTATAAATATCATGTCAATGTGTCCCATTTCTTTGTACACGATTCATGATTCATTTCGCTCATGTCTTTTGTATTTGACAGTATGTTTTGCTTTATCAAATCATTTTTTTGTTGCATGTCATACATGTCACATGTACTTGGGTTTTTCTTGGGCAGAGTGGATTGTCTTTTGCTACACAACAGCATGGGAATGTTGTTGTAGCAAGAGACAAAAAACTCTACCCAAAAAAATTTTGCAGATATGATCGTCGGTATAGGCGACGGTATAAGCATCGGTATCCCCAGGCACATACGGATGCTTGTACCGACTATTTTGCCAAGGGGCATACCATGGCTTATACCGACACTTACACCGATGCTTATACCGATGCTTATACCGACGCATATACCGACGCTTTGGTTCCGATGCCTACACCGACCCTTACACCGATGTCGGGGCAAAATCGCACCCGTTCATTTTCCTCAGTAGAAGGCTCGGTATAAGCCTGATATGTTGTAGTGTATGAAAGATCTCTAAATGATTTGGCATGTGCAATAAATGATTCTTAGGCTATGTCAAATGCAAAGCTTTGGCATGCATGCTTTGGTCATATGAATTTTGCTAGTTTGCTACGCCTGCAGAAATCTAAAATGGTGTCCTCTTTGCCTAAACTTGAGGCACCTAGAAAACATGTTTGTGAAGGCTTTATTTTGGGCAAAATGCAGTGTTCATCCTTTCCAAAAGATGGTTCAGTTCGGGCTACTTAGAAATTGCTGCTTGTACATAGTGATGTCTATGGTCCTATGCAGATACTCTCTTTTAGGAATTATCTTTACTTCCTGACTTTCATTGATGATTTTTCTAGGCATGCATGGGTATATCCATTGAAGGCAAAGTCCGAGCTGTTCATGTGCTTCAAACAGTTTTTGGTTTTGGCTGAAAATCTGTCAGCATGTAAAATGGGCACCCTCCATTCTGATCGAGGGGGGGAATATATGTCTTCTGATTTTAATGCATTTCTAGCTGAACGTGGGATAAAACACCAGTGTACAGTGTCGTATACACCTCAACAGAATGGAGTTGCTGAACAAAAGAACAGGTCACTCATGGAGATGGTGAGGTGTATGGTCAAGAGTCAGGCTTTATCACATAGTTTCTGGCTTGAGGCTGTCATGTGTACAGGATATGTACTGAACAAGTGTCCCACTAAAGCATTGCAGTCTATCACTCCATATGAGGCTTGGCATGATCGCAAGCCATCTGTTGCTCATCTGCGTGTCTTTGGTTGTTTGGCATATGCATTAGTGCCTGAACGACATCGTAGAAAATTGGATGATAAAGTAGTAAAATGTATTTTTGTTGGGTACAGTTCTAAAAGTAAAGGCTACCGTCTGTATCATCCACAAACTAAACGCATTCTGGTTAGCCGTGATGTTGTTTTTGTGGAAGATGCTATTCATCCATTGCTTTCATGTACTAAGGATACATCTGTTAGCTCTAGAGACATGTATGATACTTTGCTGCCTCTTTTTACAGGTGGACAATCTAGCGCTGGTCCCAATGAGGCAACTTCTCAGCCCTTATAGGTTGCATGTGATGATGCAGATCATTCTATTTATGATGCAGATTTACATGATGCACTAGATGATGAGAGAGCTAATATTGAGCAGGCAAAAACTATGCCAAAATGGCTGGTGTAGACTTTGTGTGATAGCAAATTAGATGCACCTCTGTCATATCGTACTCGTTCAAGCTCTCATAGTACCTGTTTTGCATCAGATTGCTATGTTATGGCTGCATCTAGTCTGTGTGATAAGAATGAGCCTGTTTTGTTTGATGAAGCACAAAATTTAGAAAATCGGATGGCTGCTATGCAATCTAAATATGATGCTATAATGAATAATGGTACTTGGTCTTTATGTGACTTGCCTCCTGGCAAGAGGGCCATTGGAACTAAGTGGGTATACAAGCTGAAGCATAAATCAAATGGTACAGTTGACAAGTATAAGGCTAGGCTTGTTGCAAAGGGTTATGCACAGGAAAGAGGCACTGATTTTGATGAGACCTTTGCATCTACATGTCGTATGACTACTATTCGGAGCATCTGTGCACTTGCAGCTCATCATGGTTGGAATGTACATCAGTTGGACATTAAAACAGCATTTCTGAATGGTGACTTGCATGAAGAAGTGTATGTTTTTCAGCCCCGTGGCTTTGTGCAAAAAGGGCATGAAAACCAGGTGTGCAGATTAAAGAAGGCATTATATGGTTTAAAGCAAGCACAATGTGCTTGGTATGAGAAGATATATGCCTATCCGATTGCACATGGTTTTGAGAACAGTCCAACTAAAAGCACCTTATATGTTAAGCATGCTAATGATGTGCTTCTGATCATTGTTGTCTATGTTAACGACATGCGGCTCATTGGTCCTATTGAGAATCATATTGCTAATTTTAAGGCTGATTTGCATGCCTCATTTGAGATGTCAGATTTGGGGCATTTGCATCACTATTTGGGCATTTAGTTTATGCAAGTTGGTGGAATGGCATTGTGTCAAATGAAATATATTGACACATTATTGCAGCATTTTGGCCTTGAAGACTATATGCCTATTGCCACTCCTATGTAGACAGGTTTACGATTGAGTCTTCATGATGCTGGAGATGCATTTGATGTTGTTCTCTATCAAAAGGTTGTTGGATGCTTGATTTACTTATGCATTACTTGGCCAGATATTCAGTTTGTTGTCTCACAGATGAGCAGGTTTATGCATTGCCCAGGAGTCAAGCATTGGCAGGCAGTTAGGCACATCTTTCTCTATTTGAGTGGTACTCAACTACTTGGGTTGTTTTATCCCAAGGGGGGATCATTACCGCCAGATTTGCATGCCTTTTCTAACTCTGATTGGGTTGGTTGCTATGACACTCGTGTGTCCACTAGTGGCTTTTGCTTCATGCTTGGTAGCTCATGTATATCTTGGTTGAGCAAGAAGCAGCCTACTTTGGCCACTTCCTATTGTGAGGCCTAGTATAGCGTAGCTTTCACATCTACTGTTGAGTATGTGTGGCTCAGACGCCTTATGGCTGATTTGGGTGTTGGTCAGACTTCTGCCACCACCATCTTCATTGATAGTCAGAGCGCATTGGCAGTTGCGAGGAACCCTGTGTTCCATGCTCGCACTAAGCACATTGAGGTGCATTATCACTATGTCAGGGAGAGGTTCTCTGGTGGGGAGATCAGCTTGGCATATGTGCCCATGCAGGAGAGCATTGCAGACCTTTTCACGAAGGCTCTGCCTAGGGAGAAGTTTGAAGCTTTCCGCAAAGCTTTGGGCTTACTTCCTTTTGTGGAGTGATTTCCACATAGCTTGGCACTTCCTTATACATGAGCGCCAGCTCCTTGTTTACCGCATCACTCCCAAGGGGGATTTGTTGATATATTTAGGTAGTGATGTTTGTGAACACACTAGGACCGTCGGGGCACTTTTGTCCCTCTTTAGGAGGGTTTTTCCACCGGCTTGTATATACGCCTATTGCCCTAATGGGCTACTCATATTTGTACATTCTCTAGTAATACATTCATTATTGTGTGTTGTGCTCCAAGCTTCTTCTTCTTCCTTGTGCTGTTCGCATGCTTCCGCAGATGTATATCTCCAACACATCCCTCCCATAGGGGATTTTCGCTATATTTTTGTTGTGATATGTTTGAACACTCTTTGGACCGCCGGGGAAATTTTCTCATCTTTAGGGGGTTTTCCCCCAAGTTGGTGTATATGTATATCACCTAGGTTGTCACTTGTCTCTGTACATTCACTTGGTAAGAGATTCTGTATTGTGTTGTGCTCGAAGCCTCTTCTTCTTCCTTGTGTTGTTCGTTTTCTTCCATAGACCTCAAACTCGAACGCAATTGTGTGTTATAGTTTGTATCAAACTTTGTAACTCATATATATATATATATATATATATATATATATATATATATATATATATGTATGTATGTATGTATGTATGTATGTATGTGTATATATATATATATATATATATATATATATATATATATATATATATATATATATATATATATATATATATATATATATATATATATATATAAACTTTTGGGTATACTATTTAAGAAGCACGCTTATGTGGCTTCGGAGTTGAAAATGCATGGAGGGAGTTTGAAGAAAGAAGGAAAAGATTGCTAACTGGAGGAAGATAGCAGCCATGGCACATGGCTCTCTCTAATGTGAAGGCTCTCTAATGTGAAGGAGACAAAGAGGAACTTCAGAACGACCCGAGGAAGCCTTTTTTCCTAATGCGATGATCGGCCAAGAGCCTTATGAAAACGTTTTCTTCATGTCAGAGTTTAACCTCTGCAATCCGCTCATGCAAATAAAATCAACAACATGGATGAAACATAAGTCAACACTGAAATTTTTCATGCTAGAGGATGTGGATCATTTCTAAAGTGGTTCTTTCCATGAAGCTATGACGAGATATATGAGGAAACAACAAGAAATCAAAAATTTTATTGATTATTAGGCATAAATCAATGTTCATAGAGTTTAAATACATGAATATGATGAGATGCATCACAAAAAACCTAGAAATAAAATTTCTGTAATCCCAAAGGTTCCAAGAGTTCAAAGCTTAAAAACATCTTTATGATTATCACATGCGCATGTGCTATACATACACAAACTCTGAAGATGGATACCTTACAACAATAAGTAGAAGTCGATCAAAATAAATAATCAAACAACAAACATAAATCAAAACAAATTGTATAGAATGAGACTTCTCTTGACGTATTGAAGACCTCACATCAAATGGAGGATAATCAATCAAGTCAATAATGAAGCCAAGAAGTAAAGAAACAGCTAACGATATCTATAAGGCTTCAAAGTGGTCAAATAGAAATAAAATCTATGTTACCAGTCGTGACTTGATTAATGATTTGTTGCTCATATTAGATCGTTATCCTAAATAGTGTGTGCATGAAAGTATAGATGATTGCTCTAGCATGAATAATGATATGGATAAGTTAAGTCCATCTGCTAGAAAATTTCGACATGAAGGGATGGGTGTAATGTCTAATGAATTATGATAAATGTCATGAAAATGCATTATTAAATGAGATTGAACATAAAAAGGTTGAATCAAATGGTTACGTTGATGAATTTGGGTACAAATACTATCATAAAAATGAAAGCCTAGCTGATTCAAATGTATGTGCCAAGAGTTTTAAACATGATGAAGCAATTAAGAAAAGATCAATGACCAAAGAAATGAATCAAAAGTATGGTGCAAGTATAACTTCTAAGAAGGTTCAACAAGAAATAACTACAATAGATGAAGTATCCTATGATGGTGTTTTGAATGGAGAGAAAGAGACTTGAAATTAATTTAGAATTACATTTCTAGAAAGGAGCATGGTGATATGAATGAATAGAGACATTGTGATGAGTCTCACATGTCCTTCATGATGAAAAAGAGATGTCTTTAGAGAAAAGAAATGATAAAGAGTTTTTGGAATGATTAGAAATAGAAGTAGATTCTATAATAGTTGTCATTCAAATATGGCGATTTCATTATAGATTGGATGAAAAATATGAGTGTACATTTCCATCTGAGCGTGATGAACATTTCTATTCAATATGGAAATCTCTTGAGTCTACTCAAAAACTATATTCTAATGAAAATCGAATTGGATTAGTAATAATGCAAATTATGAGAATCCTTCAAATGATTTCCAGCATGAATCAGAATAAAGTGCACACTTATAGGACAGTTTTTTATGATGGTTTAAGTACATTAAAAAAATCAAAACTCTGTATACAATTTCTCTCCATTTTTCAAGTGCATCTTCATATGATGCATTTGAAAGGGAAACAAACAAAGGAAACTATGCTTAAATCATTGCATCATAGATTTTCAAGTTTTCATGATCTTGTAAATAAAAATATACATAACTGATATTCTTTGAGTTGATTCTAAGGTACAGATATGAATCCAAATAAATACTAGAGGAGGATCTTCTTCCAATGAATATATAAATGCATTGCATCATATGTGTATGAGAGACATGTTGGATATCGTCTAAACCTAGAAGAACCATGTAGAAATGAGTCAGTATTTGGCTAGTTGATTACATGGAATGCATGAAGGATTTGTGCATTTAAAGAAATAGATTTAGCTAGAGGAATAAGGAAATCATGAGTGACAACCTAAGTATGAGAAGGTGATGTCTAACCAAATATCGTATATTTACTAATGTAATAGGCCTCTTTTCTAGTGAAATAATTTATTTTGAACTTTCTGAATTTCATTGTGGGATAATCAAGTTTTCCTCTCTATTTCTCTTTAAAAACCACTACTATATCTCAGGAGATCGAGGGCATGAAGGTGTTTCGAGCTTTCCATGTAATACCATGAAAGATGTCTTTAAGAAGGCAGACAGAACTTTATTTCATAAAAAAGGGAGTTGACAGAGGACGATAAGGGAGAGCGAAGTAAGACGTCAATTGATGATGAGAAGAGTGGGGGTCAGGCTTTGAAAAAGAAAAATGCAAACGTTTTGAACTGGATGCATTGGAGAATCATATAACTTGGACCTAAAAAGGAGCAGCATTAGTTGCAATGAAATGTTAGGCACTGGCAAATCGATTTATGCGTAGAAGAGCTCTTACTGCAGATGATGTTCCACTTTGTGATCGCTGTTTGGCTGAAGTCACAGAGAGCTTAAGTAATAGAAATTAAAAAGCTTCCGTGTTGAATGTTAAAGCATGAGAGAATTAGAAAATACAATCTTATCACGTTACTACATAGAGCTTAGAATTAGAAAATACAATCTTATCACGTTACTACATAGAGCTTAGAACATGAACACGAGGCTTACATCACTACACAAACCGCTCCACTCACTCAAGGAAGGTCTAGTAGATTGCTTTGCAATGTGCCACTTTTACTCATGAAGTGGCTGATTGATAGGCAAGTTACAAACATAGAATAGTATGATCTTCTTCTAACACCCTCTTCACTTACAATCAAAGCACATTGGCAATTTTGAGGAGCCCCATGTTCAATGCTCTCAGAAAGCAAATTGAGGTGCACTATCATTATGTCAAGGAGAGGTTCTCTGTAGAAGAAATCAGTTTGGCTGATGTGCCTACACAAGATAATATTGGAGACCTTTTCACAAGGCTCTACATATGGACAAGTTTGAATATTTTTTCAAAGCTTCGGGCTTACTTCCTTCTATGGATTGATCTCTTTCTACATAGCGTGGAATTTCCTTTTACAAGAGCACCAAGTCCTTGTTCAACGCATCACTCCCATAGGGGATTTTTGCTATATTTTTGTTGTGATATATTTGAACACTCTTAGGACCGCCGAGGAAATTTTCTCCCTCTTTAGGGGGTTTTCCCCCCAAGTTGGTGTATACGTATATTACCTAGGTTGTCACTTGTCTTTGTACATTCACTTGGTAATAGATTATGTATTGTGTTATGCTCCAAGCTTCTTCTTCTTCCTTGTGTTGTTCGTTTTCTTCCATAGAACTCAAACTCCAACGCAGTTGTGTCTTTGTTATAGTTCGTATGAAAGTTTGTAAGTCATATATATATATATATATATATATATATATATATATATATATATATATATATATATATATATATATATATATATATATATATATAATGTTTTAGGTATACTATTTAAGAAGCACGCTTATGTGGCTTCGGGAGTTGAAAATGCATGCAGGGAGTTTGAAGAAAGAAGGAAAAGATTGCTAACTGGAGGAAGATAGCAGCCAGGCACATGGCTCTCTCTAATGTGAAGGAGACAAAGAGGAACTTCAGAACGACCCGAAGAAGCGTAGCAGTAAAGATTCAATGGATGAGCTTAGGCAGGGCAGGGAGGTTGATTCAAGAAGCATGCAAATGACTGGGAAACAGTATGGGAACACCTTGTTTATGTGCACTTCAAACGGATCAATATCTGAAATTAAAAAGCTTCCGTGTTTAATGTTAAAGCATTATGCATGAGAGACTCGTCCCCCCTCCAAACCCCCTCTGAAATCCCCTAACTCAAATAGCCCTCTCAATCATCCAAAGCTCGAATGCCTCCCCCACATCCATTCCCTTTCGCTTGATGTGCTAGCTTCGCATTACCTTTTTCACAAGTGACTTCCCATTAATCTCATTGTCCTTTATCCTTAGAAGTTCCATACGTTACTCATAACATAGGGATACTTCATAATGCAGTAGTGTTCTCTTGTGTGAATAAGTAAATTATCTTTCCAAACAGGAATTTGACCCGTTGATGCATCTACTTCAGGCTCAAATCTCCAACTCATCAATGACTATGCATTTTCACTGCATTATCATGATAATGTAAAAAATACGTATGCCAATCATGCTCAATAGATTGTGCAGGTACTACATATTAGTCAAAATATCTAGATGAACATATCATTTACCAAGAAAAGTTTCAAAATCTGAAGTCTCAATTTAATGATTAGCTCAAAGAATGCATTTGCCTTTAGAAACAAATGGAAGATTGCAATGATCATAACTTGAATACTTTATTCAAGGTGTAATCCATCATGCTAACAATGCCAAAGTAGAAGATTACAAGCACTAGAACATATCTTCTTTGGTTGTGGATTGTTACCGACCGATCTAGGATAAGGATGCCATGATCCCTCATTTGAAAGAGTAAATACAGAATTAGAAAATACAATCTTATCACGTTACTACATAGAGCTTAGAACATCAACACGAGGCTTACATCACTACACAAACCGCTCCACTCACTCAACGAAGGTCTAGTAGATTGCTTTGCAATGTGCCACTTTTACTCATGAAGTGGCTGATTGATAGGCAAGTTACAAACATAGAATAGTATGATCGAGAATCACTTGAATATTCAAGCCTCTAGAGGATGCTACCTAGTGAACGAAGAAATATTCAGCCATTGAGCTTAGTGGAAAAAGTTTGAGCTTAGTGGGCACTTGTAAGCAGGTACGTAACGGAGCAAATGATGGTGATAACGTTTTTTAAATAATTATTGAACAGTCGAAGACTTCGTTTGTGAGATGGTGTACTGATGATGTTGTCATATGAGTGTGTGCTAATTTCTACTACCACAACATTTTTTCTAATTCTATAACTTGTGCACATTAGGAATATTGAAACCACTATCATATCTATGGCAGTGCCTTGTTTGCAAACACCTTTATCTATTTATTCATATTTAGACAACAAGAACTCCAACGTCTAGGATGAAGTTGATGATGATATGAGGCTTACTATTAGAAATTGTCTACTATAATGTTACCATTCTTCTACGACAATGAAAAGTGCCACATGCTTCGTATGAAAAGATACATGACTACGTGCATTTGAAAAGATTCCAATAAAGAGCACCTTATCTGTTAAGTGTGCAAATGATGCAATACTAAGTGTTGTTTTATCCATTGAGGCTATGCTTCTCATTAGTCCTATTGAGAAGCATATTTCCGGAGTAATCTTGATTTGCATGCCTCGTTTGAGATGTAAAATTTGGAATATTTGCATCACTCCTTGGCCATTCTATTTATTCAAGTTTTTAAGGTAATACCATTGTGATAAAGAAAAATACATTGACTCACTCATTATTGTACCATTTTAACCTTGAATATAAAAGTTATTAACATTCTCATGGAAATATGTTTATGGTTCGTTCTTCATGATGTTGGATATGCATTCCATATTATATCTATTGATAAGTTTCCGTTTGGTCTTGCTTCTTTAGTCTTTCAACTCCAACAATTATGGTGTCCTTTGGTGGATTTGGGTCTTGCTTAGTCTTTTTCCACCAACATCTTCAGTTAGATTCAAACTACATTGAAGACCTTGAGGAACCATCTTTTCCATGCATGCAAAAAGCACAGTGCAGTTCACTTTGTGTATGTGAAGGAGAGACTCTCTATTGAAGAGATTAGTTTGATCCATGTTCTCACATAGGAGATTTTCTAAAACCTTTTCAAAAAGGTGCAAGAAAGGGAGAACTTTGAACAATTTTGAAAATTTGTGAGATTACTTCCGTTTATCGATTAATTTCATTCTACATGGCTTAGTGCTTCCTTATACAAGATTTCCAAGTGCTTATTCACCAATCCTTTCTGAGGGACATTTGCTGAAAACGTTTGCTAGTAATATTTCTAAACATACTTAGGACTCGTGGGACATCTCCTTCCTTCTTTAGAATGTTTTTCCCCTCTCTTATATATATCCCAATAACCCTAATGGGATACTTATCTTATCATCTATGTTCACTTCGTACACTCAATATGTTGTTCTCAAATCTTTTGCTTCTTCTTCTTCGTCATTGTGTTCTTTCTTTGCTTCTTTAGTCTTTGAACTCCAACATTCACTCAATTTTTTAATGCACCTAGTGATAAGCATTTGAATATATAAATACAAACCTGCTATAAAGCATCTGAATATATAAAAAAAGTTGTTAGGTACATCAAAGAATATCCAATCAAGGATTATTGGACCCATATGAATATGGAATAAAAGGATATTTATTTAGTGATTTGAGTAAGCTAGCTCAAATGAGGGTAGAAGGGATTACATATGTTCATGTATTCATAATAGGGTCAAAGATCATATTATGGATGTAAAATAAGCAAGCAACATTTTCTCTTACTTTTATAGAGAAAGCATATAGATTATTAAATTTTGCTAGAGGCAAGATCATGTGGCTGAAGAAGCTCTTTAAATACTTGAATGTGTTGGTTGTGGGATTCTCATTGTTTCGGTGATAACATTTTTAGCATCTACCTATGAAGCAAGTGAATGTTTTATGCAAGTTGCAATCACATAGAGGTCCACTATTACATCATCAAAGATAAAATTATGGCAAAGGAAGTGTCCATCTAGTTCATCAAAACTAAGAAGAAGGTGGCTAACATCATGAGAGAGTTTATGAATTCATTAAAACTTGAAAACGTAAAGGGCATTATGAATATGAAGGAGATATACATGCATTAGCTCACTTGATCTTGGTGGAGTGTTAGATTTCAAGGCCACTTGCAAGTAGAAGTGTGTGAATAGGATCCAAGAACGTTTGCCACATCATTGTACATACTTAAGAGCATCCCATGGAATTGTAGCACGAGTCACAACTAATTCAACCCTAACCCGATCATGATGACGAAAAGTATTAACTTCGTCAAGTGGCATGGAGCTCAATCAACCATTAAGATATCTCACATCAATATTTGCATCCACTCCGAAATAGACATAGGCTCTTCCTCTTGGACTAAGATCTTATTTCACCTTCGCTTTTTCCAAGCTACATGCATGTGAGCTTAGGCTACCTCCTCCTTTCGTATTTTTAAATATTTGAAGAGATCTTTGCACACCCATATCTCTTTGTAGGCATTCATAGGATGTTTGTCTTATATCATGTTTTTAGATTATGCATCTTTTGTATACTTCATTTATGCTCCTTCAAACCCTTATTGTGTGTGTATTGACCATCACAACTACCAATCCCCATCTCTCCAAAGTCCATGTTATAAATTGACCTTGTGTGTGCACAAATTCCTAGAGAGTATGTGTAGAGAGAAGGTAGTGTCTCTAAGTGAAGTTGATTGAGAGACCTCCCACAATCCAACTCAACTTGTTCAAAGATTGTTTTCTTCTGGACAATCTACTTTATCCACAAAAATGCATCAGGACCATTTCTAGGTGAATTAAGAGAAGTATAGATTTTTTTATTATTGTGATACTTATTCATGAGTTCATATAGAAAGTCAATTGTGGTTTTCTTGGTTTTTAGAGTTCAACTTCTCCATCATCACGAGCATCTACAATTAGGGTAAATATGCAAAAACAAATTCCATGGTGACTACTATTATTCACTGTATCTTAAATGTTATTGGTGCTTTTATTCATAGACTAAGTTGTGTTGGTTTTTTTTAATATCTGTGATTCTTGTGCCAACAATACCAATGTTGTTCATTTTCATGGTTTTTTGACACACACACACACACACACACACACACATATATATATATATATATATATATATATATATATATATATATATATATATATATATATATATATATATATATATATATATATATATATATATATATATGCATTTCTATGGCAAGATTGTTGGTGCATTTTGCCCAAGCCTACATGCTTGATATGCTTGATATTATCCTCATTTGTAAGTCACATGAGTAGTCATGTGAACACCTCTTGTAAAAGAGTACATTTTATCTCCTGTAAATGGAAAAAGAAAAAAGGAAAAGGATGGCTTACCTCATCCATGATGTAAAAGCATATTCATGGCTTCAACTACCAAAATCACGAATTTTTGAGCTGAGGGAATCTCTCCTAACTTTGGGGATCACTTTTAGGTGGAGCCATTCGAATTCGAATTCAAAACTCCCTCCAAAAATAGCTATAAAAAGAGCAAGAAGGAAGAGGCGATTAGCAAGCCTTGTACGTGACCACTTCATGTCATTTTGTAGAGATTGAAGAGCTTACTCCATAGCTCTATCATTCTACTCCCATTGTGCAAAGATTCATTGCCAATGTGGTTGTAAGCATATGTGAATCTATACATTTATCATCATCTACTTCTCTGTTTTGTTCTCTGCTATACTCACTCAGAGCAGTACCTTTAGAAGGTCATATCTCGAGTTTTACTGAACCTTTTTCCGTGTTTTAAAGTGTGTTGGATAGCTCTTACTGTCTCGTTTGTACTTATAAATGTTCATGGTCATTGGATTAATACTTTGGGAGATATATGCATTTTACTGCTCACTAGTCTATCTCTGCAGAGCCCCGAGAATTATGGGGAGGTTCCAGAAATTGTTGAAACTTGTTCTCAGTGCTCAGTCCATCATTTGAAGTGTTTTAACTTGGATTGGGAATCTTGCTAAGTCTATTTTCTATGCCCAAAAGGAATTTTTCTAATTCCTTCCAGGTTGAGAGCACTGTTCATTTTTTCCAGCAGGTGTATGTCCAAAAATAGCAAGTTTTGGGAGCTAGTCATTTTGCAACTAGTCTGTCTTGACTTAAACTTTTGGGATACATGTTCCAAAGTAGTTGGCTGATATTTTGGTGGATTTAGGAAGCTCAAAGGGTCTACTAATCAACTCTGAAGTCTCAGTTGGCTGGTGTGAAGCTGGTTGTAGCGGCACCTACTCATCTTTGGATTGCATCCACCATCTCTCTTCACAGTGGTATCAGAGCATAGTCAAGCAACATGGGAGATGGATTTCCATCAACAATTGACAAATTGGATCGAAACAACTATCCGGCATGGTCTCTAAGGATGGAGGCTTACCTTCAAGGGAGGAATCTATATGGATTCATATCCGGAGATGAAGCAATGCCAACCATGAGGAACAAAGGGCAACCATCACATGAAGAAGTGGAAGGACTTTCGAATTGGTGTTCAAAGGATGCACTTGCAAGGTCCTATATTCTAAACTCAATCTCTGATTTTCTTTTACCTCATGTCAAGGGATGCAAGACATCAAGAGAAACCTGGAATGCACTTGCTTCGTTCTTCTCTTCCAACACTCGAGCAAGGAAGAACCAATTGTGGATGGAGTTCACAACAATGAAGAAAAGCCCGAAGCAAAATGTGATTGATTATGTCACAAAGATGAAGGAGATTTCTGACCAACTTGGAAGCATTGGAGAGGTAATTGAAGAGGTGCAAATCATAAGACAAATCATGAATGGAATCAAAGCAGACGACAAGTGGGAGTCATTCACAACAGCCATGGATTTATACATGGATATGCATGTACCCGACCTCAACACACTCATGGGCCAACTCTTCACTCATGAAGCAAAGATTAGCAAAGGTGGTGAGTCCTCAAGACGTAATCAAACTTCTGCCTTATATTCTGATAAAGCTAAGGTCAAGGACAAGTCAAAGAATAGGAACAATGAAGATGAAGGAAGCTCTTTCCAAGCAAACTTTGCAGGTAGAGGAAGAGCTAGAGGAAGAGGCAGAGGTGGAAAGCAAGGCAGGGGGAGATTCCAATCATCTCAACCTTGCAACATATGTGGCTTATCTAACCATACTACTGAAGAATGTTTCAGGAATCCAAGGAACTCAAGAGGAAGAGGATTCAATAGAGGTGGCTATGGATCAAATAGAGCTAGATACAATGGAGGCTACAACAACAACAACTACAACAACAATTACAACAACAACAACAACTATCAAAGTGGCCATAGAGGAAGAAGAGACTACAATAACTATGTAGAGGACCAAATTCAAGAAGATTCATTATTGATTATGAATCTATCAGCGAAGAAGGGTAAGGATGATGATCACATATTTTACATTGATTCAGGATGCTCGAACCATGTAGCAGGAAATGTGGCTTTACTTTCTGATTTGGAAGATCCTCATAACAAGCATGAAGTGCAGACAGGAGATGACACAAAGCACTCAGTGGAGAAGATAGGTAATGTGAAGACATCAGATGGGAATATGAACCTCTTAAGCAAAGTCTTGTATGTCCCTACAATTACCAAAAATTTAATAAGTGTTGGACAGATTGTTGAAAAAGGATTGCAGGTTAGATTCAATCGATTTGGAGCATATGTTGAAGACCCAAGGCAAGGCTTTCGAAGGATTGCCAAAGGAGAAAAGACAGGAAGGCTTTTCACTTTTGAAGTGGAAGATACAAAGAACATATCTTTGTTTAGCTATGGATCTCAAACTCTAACAGAGTTGGAGATATGGCACAAAAGGCTTGCTCACATTGGTGAGAGGACACTCAAACAGATTTGCAGGGACCAAAGTGTACTTGGTTTGCCTAATATCACAAGGCAACACATGATTTATAAGTGTGAAGCTTGTCAACTCGGCAAGGCTCATAGACAACCTTTCAATAAGAAAGGATATATGTATCAAAATCCTTTGGATCTAGTGCACACGGATGTGTGGGGTCCAAGTAAGGAGCCATCTATATCAGGCTCAAGATATTATGTGTCTTTCATAGATGATTGTAGCAGGTGGACCATTCTGTTTTTCATGAAGCCCAGGATGAAGTGTTTAATTGCTTTAAGAAGTATATTGCTCTTGTTGAAAACCAAACAGGTAGGACTTTAAAAAAACTCAGATCAGATGGTGGAGGAGAATACTTCTCTTCTGAATTTGATGCCTTCTTGCATGAAAGAGGCATTAAAAGGGAAGTCACTACAAGGTATACACCCGAACTCAATGGTGTAGCAGAGAGGAGGAACAGAGCTATTGTCGAAGCTGCAAGGTCCATGCTCAACGAAAAGGGATTGCCGAACTACCTATGGGCAGAGGTTGTGTCTACAGCCACATATCTCATAAATAGACTTCCATCTAAGTCACTAGATGGAACCACTCCATATGAAGTATGGAATGGAAGAAGACCTAGTCTAGAGCATTGTAAAATCTTTGGATGCTTAGCCTATGCTCACATTCCTTCTCAAGTAAGAGGGAAATTGGATCCCAAGGCAGAAAAGTGTGTATTCATTGGTTATGATCAAAACCAAAAAGGATATAGATTGTACAATCCAACTAATAAAGGATTTTCTGTGAGTAGAGATGTAATTTTTGATGAAAACAAATCATGGTTTGATGATGACAGGAAAGTGAAGCTGTCGTATGACTTGGATGAAGACTTTCCATCACTTCAACCAAAGGAGCCAAAGCAGATTGAAGAAAGTGATTCGGAGATTGACCTAGAAGACTTGGAAAGACTAAAGCTATGGAAGAACAAAGGTAAAGCAAAGATGCAGGATGCTACATATGGACCGGAGAGCTCACATCAACCACTTAGAAGGTCTTCGAGGGAGAAGAAGAAACCAGAAAGGTTTGGTTATGATACTTCTTTGGTCACCAAGCACTCAATCTACATTGCAAAGGATTCAACCAATGAAGAACCTACCACATTCGAAGAAGCACAAAGCAAGAAAGCTTGGAGAGATGCAATGGATGAAGAAATGGAAACCTTGAAGGAGAATGACACTTGGGAGCTTGTACCTAACAAGCCATCTATGAAGATAATCCGATCTCGATGGATATACAAAATCAAGAGGAATCCAGATGGAAGTATAAATAGACACAAAGCAAGGTTAGTTGCTAAAGGGTTTGCTCAAACCCATGGTATTGATTATGAGGAGACTTTCTCTCCTGTTGCAAAAATGCCTACAATTAGGGTTCTCATTAGTCTTGCTGCATCTAGAAATTGGAATCTTTATCAACTTGATGTAAAGAATGCTTTCTTGAATGGATGGATTTCTGAGGAAGTGTATATGGCACAACCTCCTGGATATGAGGATGCACATCATCCTAACTATGTATGCAAATTAAAGAAAGCCTTGTATGGATTGAAGCAAGCTCCAAGAGCTTGGAATTTCAGATTGGTGACTTATTTGCAGGACCAAGGGTTCAAAGCTAGCAAGGCGGATACCTCTTTGTTCATAAAGAGGAATGGATCTGAAGTGATCTATTTATGTGTGTATGTTGATGATATTATTATCACAGGCAATGATCTTGAAGGAATCAAACAGGTAAAGAGTCAAATGAAGGACGAGTTCCAAATAAGTGACCTCGGACCACTCACTTATTTTCTTGGATTGGAGTTTATCTACACAGATTCAGGTATATACATTGTTGCGAACATTTGTTTTATGTAGGGTACAAGTTTCAAATTATGTAAATACCTTTGGGAAGTCTTCAAATACTTCAAGAAGGCTCATATTATTCATAAAATGTAGCAAAAATACCACGTGAGTTCTAGAACATGGTGAGTCAAATTAGTGAGTCACAAGGGAGCTTCAGTGGTGTCCTAGTGGAAGGTCGATGTGGCTAGTTCTCAAAGTCCATCAATACTTTGCTTATTTGAGCACTTGAGTCATGTAATACCTCCATCCAAGTGTCTACCACGAATTTAGATGTATTAGGAAGGTTTTATATTAGTTTCCCATGCTATAAAAAGAGGAGAAAAGTCGTGATCTTGTGGGATGTCCAAGAGAGTCATATGTGTATCTCTACACTGCTGTAGTTTTGTATGCAGAGATTGCAGAGCTTGTATCTCCCTCATTATATATCCACATTACATGTTTGATAGCTCATTGGAAAGCTCTTACTGTCTACTTTCTTCCTGTAAATTTTCATAATCATTGGATTTGGGAGCTGAGAGCAATACTCTCTGCACGTAGTGTGTGTTCTCTGTTTTTTATCCCTGCTGAAGGTCTCCATTAAACCTCAAACTTGCAGAGATCATATCTCCTTGTGTATGTATCTAAACCATGTATTCTTTGGCTTGTTAGAAAGCTCTTTAAGTCTACTTGTATTCTAAAAATTTTCAAAGTCATTGGAGTTGTGAGTTAAGAGAAGTAGTCTCTGCAAGTGATGTGTGTCCTCAGGTTCATCTCTGTTTCAAGGTCTCCATTAAAGCTGCATATTGCAGAGGTCATAGCTCATTGTGTATTTATCCATTTGAAGTGTTCTATATCTTGTTGGAAAGCTCTTAGAGTCTAGTTTATGTGTGTGAAACAATTTTGGAAAATTTATAGTGAATAAAGAGCAATTGGCTCTGCAAGAAAATTGGTCTGTGCATACAAGTTTGTGAAAAAAGTCAACTAGGTCCTGTTGGGTTTCACCTACTTCTAGCTGTACTTTGGAGATCAATAAACTCCAACATTGGTATCAGAGCAAGTACTTGGAGGCTTGGAGAAGGTTATCATACCTTGATGAAGAATTTGAAGCTATCAAAGAAGCAGTTCATCATCAACACTACACAAAGGTAGAAGAAGATTGCAAGGAGGCATCTCAAGCAACATCCAAGCAAAGAAAGGTGCACATACCTCATTTACAAGGTAAATATTATATTTCTTCTCATCACACACATTGGAAAGGAGGCTTAAAGGAGGAAGCTTAGCATTTGTATTATGGGAGACCAACATGCACAAATAGAGAAGCTTGATAAGACCAATTATCAAGCATGGAAGTTTAGAATCACAGCATACTTGCAAGGTAGAGGCTTGTATGGTTTGATTGACGGCACAAATATCAAACCCACATTACCAGAGGACCCAAATCAGCAACAATTGAGGGAGTTTAGACTTTGGAATGAGAGAGACAAAAGGGTTATATTCATTTTATCACAAAATATTCAAGATTCAATGGTAGGACACATACAAGATCTAGACACAAGTAGAGATGTTTGGCTTGCATTGGAAAGGTTGTATGCTACAGGTACAAGAGCAAGGAAGATTCAACTCAAAAATGAGTTGAATAACATAAAGAAAGATACAAGGACATCGGTCAATGATTACATATTGAAAGTTAAAGAGATTGCAGATCAACTAGGATCAATTCAAGCTCATGTGGAGGACGACGACTTGGTTGCACATACTCTCAACGGACTCAAAGATGATGAGAGATGGAAACCCTTCATTACTTCAGTTTATGTCAGAGGAGAATTACCAGATTTTGATCTGGTCATGGATGAAAATGAAGAAGGTGTGGTTGAAGGAGATGAATGCATAGTTCAGCCATCAGGAAGTTTAAATGATGAAAGGAGTGATTTAGATGAAGAAAGAGGATCACCTTTCAATGGAAGATTAAGGCAAGAGTCACCTCCAAGTGTTAAAAGTAAAGGTAAACTCAAACTTGTTGAAGTTAATGATGAAGAAGAGGAAATTAGTGATGTATGTGAGTATGGAGAATCATCAAAGGTTCCTAATAAGCAAGGAAGAGCATCTACATTGGAGGTAAGAAGAACTTCAAGAGTAAGTAAGCAACCTCAAAGGTATACTTATGAATCTTTCATGAATACTCATTATGCTTTTATGACAAAAGTTGAGCAGGAAAATGAACCCACATGTTATGATGAGGCCAAAGAAGATGAAAAGTGGGAGAAAGCAATGAGAGAAGAAATGGAAGCACTACAGGATAACAAGACTTGGAATTTAGTTCCAAGTACACCAAAGCAAAAGGTAATTGGTTGCAAGTGGGTTTTTAAGATTAAAAGAAATAGTGATGGTAGTGTGTCTAGATATAAGGCTAGACTTGTAGCAAAAGGATATAATCAAACTCAAGGTGTGGACTATGAGGAAACATTTAGTCCAGTAGCAAATATGGCAAGGGTGAGAACTTTGTTGGCTTTAGCTGCAAGTAAAAGGTGGAATATATATCAACTCGATATAAAGAATGCCTTTCTTAATGGTGAGTTAAATGAAGAAGTGTATATGTCACAACCAGATGGTTATGTGGATGCAAAATGTCCTAATCATGTATGCAGGTTAAAGAAGGCATTGTATGGTCTTAAGCAGACACCAAGAGCATGGAATGCAAGGTTGGTAAAGTATCTTATGCTGCAAGGATACACAGTGAGTCATGCTGATCCTTCACTTTATGTAAAACATGTAGATGGCATGTGTGTCTATGTATGCATTTATGTGGATGACTTGTTGATTACAGGGAATGATGCAAAAGCAATTGATGAGATAAAAGGTAATTTGGGAAAGGAATTTAAAATTTCAGATCTTGGTTTGCTCAGATACTTTCTTGGGATTGAAATTGTGTATAGCGATGAAGGTATGTGGTTGATACAAAGAAAGTATATATGTGATATGCTGAAAAGGTTTGGTATGCAGGAATGTAAATTTGTTTCTACTCCAATGGAATGTAATGTAAAGCTAAGCGCAAAGGAAGGTGATGAGTTGCATGATATGAATGTATATAGATCCATGGTAGGATCTTTGATTTATGCAACAAAAACTAGACCTGATATATGTTATGCAGTGGGAGTATTGTCACAGTTTATGCATGAACCTAGAGTACCTCATATGCATGCAGCGAAAAGAGTGCTTAGGTATTTGAAAGGTACCATGAACGAAGGATTATTTTATAGTCATGATGCTGATCTAACTCTTAAAGTCTTTAGTGATGCAGATTGGGCTGGAAGCAAAGATGACAGAAGATCCACAAGTGGATATGTGGTAATAGCAGGAAACAAGACATTAACATGGAGTTCAAAGAAACAGCCTACAGTTGCTTTATCTTCTACAGACGCTGAGTATAGAGGTTTAGCATTGGCTACTACTGAGGTTATGTGGTTTAAAAAGTTGTTTCATGACTTGAATGTACAGGTTGATGTACCACTGATATATGGGGATAACTTGAGCAGCATTCATATGACCTCAAATCCTATTTTTCATGCTAGAACAAAGCATATAGAGGTTCACTATCATTATGTTCGAGAGAAGGCCATGAACAATGAAGTGCAGGTTTCTTTTGTTGGAACAAAGGATCAAGTTGCAGATATCTTCACCAAATCCTTGGATGGACCAAAGCTTCAAAGATTCAACTATATTCTTGGCATGAAGGAAATACCCTTTGAAACTTGAGGGGGAGAATGTTGCGAACATTTGTTTTATGTAGGGTACAAGTTTCAAATTATGTAAATACCTTTGGGAAGTCTACAAATACTTCAAGAAGGCTCATATTATTCATAAAATGTAGCAAAAATACCACGTGAGTTCTAGAACATGGTGAGTCAAATTAGTGAGTCACAAGGGAGCTTCAGTGGTGTCCTAGTGGAAGGTCGATGTGGCTAGTTCTCAAAGTCCATCAATACTTTGCTTATTTGAGCACTTGAGTCATGTAATACCTCCATCCAAGTGTCTACCACGAATTTAGATATATTAGGAAGGTTTTAGATTAGTTTCCCATGCTATAAAAAGAGGAGAAAAGTTGTGATCTTGTGGGATGTCCAAGAGAGTCATATGTGTATCTCTACACTGTTGTAGTTTTGTATGCAGAGATTGCAGAGCTTGTATCTCCCTCATTGTATATCCAAATTACATGTTTGATAGCTCATTGGAAAGCTCTTACTGTCTTCTTTCTTCCTGTAAATTTTCATAATCATTGGATTTGTGAGCTAAGAGAAATACTCTCTGCAAGTAGTGTGTGTTCTCTGTTTTTTATCCCTGCTGGAGGTCTCCATTAAACCTCAAACTTGCAGAGGTCATATCTCCTTGTGTATGTATCCAAATCATGTGTTCTTTGGCTTGTTAGAAAGCTCTTTATGTCTACTCGTATTCTGGAAAGTTTCAAAGTCATTGGAGTTGTGAGTTAAGAGCAGTAGTCTCTGAAAGTGATGTGTGTCCTCTAATGATTGGATTGTAGGATATTCATGAAGATTGAAGATGAAGACCAAGCCAAAATGTTTGGCTTGAGGGGGAGCTGTTGGTGCAAATTACAAGCCTACACATTTGGCTTGAAGTTCATAAACATATTAAGCTCCATGGAAACCATTGCTTGAAAGATTTTTCATCTTTACCAATTGTAAAAGTCATTTTTGACTTGACAGAATATTTGTAATCACCTACTAGAAACTCGTGGATTCGTTAGATAGAAAAGTAACTACTTCATTGAGGGAATATTTCTAAATTGAAGGACTACTTTTAGAGCGAGCCAAAAGTTGAATTGAAATTCAAATTTGAATGTAACACTTATATTAAGTGACGTGAAAAAGGCACGGTTAGAAGACTCCATTCCCAAGGTCTCCATTGCCATTGTGTAAGGATGTGAGGTCTACATTGTAGCCTACACTACTCTCCATCATTATTGTATGATTGTCAAGCCTATGATCCTGTACACCATTAATACAATACATCTACATTGTTCATCTATGGTCTCTTTGTTATGGTCATTCATAACTGTCAACTTGTGCTGCTCATATCTCATAAAAATCTCCACCATTTTCAATGATCTATAGCTTATCTCCAAGTTTTCTACGTGCTCAAAAGTTTTGAAGGAAATCCATACAGCCAATTGGGAGAAAAGCGCATCAAAGCACTCAGTCATCAAAGTCTATAGAGGTCCTAAAAAATCGAGGGTAATGATTCAATTGCTAAATTGTTTGCTCTATGTATAGTGCATCATTGCACTTGGAATCATTAGCTTACTAAGCTAATTTGATACCTCTAAAAGGAGTTTTTCTAATTCCTACTATACTGGTAGCAATGAGCATAACAAGCAGCAAGTGTGTGATAAACAATAGAAGGTTTTCTTTGATCCTTCTATTTGGAAGTAGTCTGTTTTGATTCAATCTTTTCTTATATCATTTCCAAAGTCCATAGGCACTTGTATAGTGTCACTAGAAAGCTAAAAGGGCCCACAACTCAACTCTGAATCTAGAAGAAGCTGGTACAAAGCAAGATTTGGCAGTACCTACTCATTTGTTGGAGTGTCCATCCATCTATCCCAACAGATTTTCCATCAATCCTTTTGATGTAGAGTCAAGGATCTGAATCACTTGCAACATAACCACACTTCATTAGGTACTCAATCAATCTGTTATTCCATGCTCTTCAGTGTCCATTTCTTTTGCACTTTAGGAGTTACAACTTCTTCAAATTCATCTTCATCTTCACTTGAATAAAATCTCTTACCAAGTTACCTCCATTACCTCTATTGTGGCTACATTCTGATGTATTCTCTATCTCCTTTTGCTTGCCCTTCCATGATGATGAGATTTGTGAAGGACTTGCCATACTTGGTCCACTCAATGTAGTGCTAACAGGCACTTGCTCTTCATGTACTTGATCTGCATGTATAAAAACGTCTTCTTGTAAATCATTCACACCTCCATACCAAGGTTCTAACTCATCAAACACAACATCCCTTGATACTCTAAGATTTTTAGTGATTGGATTATAACACCTACACCCCTTTTGCTCATTTGAGTAGCCAACAAAAAAACATTTTTCAGCCCTAGCATCAAGTTTACCTTCTCTAACTTATCATGGGACATGAATAGCATATGCAACCAAAAATACTTAAATAAGTCAAATCTTGTATCCTTTGATAGTATACCTCATCTGGAGTAAGATCGTGAACTCCTCAAGTTGGTATCATGTTCATAATATATGCTGTTGTGGTTGCTGTGTCAGCCCAATATGAGAAAGGTACATTCATCTCATTCACCATGCATCTAGCTACCTCTACAATTTTTCTATTCTTTCTTTCTAAAATACCATTTTGTTGAGGGGTATACTTGCATGCATATTGCCTCCTTATGCCTTCATCTTCTAAGAACGCTATGAATTGATTGGAGAAATATTCTCCCCCTCCATCTAACCTTAGGGTTTTAATCCTGTGACCCGTTTCATTCTAAATGAGTGCTTTGTACTTTTTGAATACTTCAAACACATCTGATTTTTGATTGCTTATATACAACCAAATTTTCCTTGAACAATCATCAATAAAGGTAACAAACTACCTATTACCTGCATGTGAAGGTTCTCTTGAAGGTCCCCATACATCTATATGTACTAAATCCAAAACCTTTGGAGAAACATACATTCTTGACTTGAAAGGCAACCTACTTTGCTTCCCAAATTGACAAGCTTCACATACCTCATGAAGATGTGATGTTGAGCTAGGTTGCATTATTCGTTATTTGACAATTCATCTATTCGTGAATAATTATGGAATTTTATGGCAAGCCCCTATTATTCGACCGAATTATTCGGTGACATGTCAGCATATTCGGACACGCCCGAATAGTTTTTGCACCGAAATTCGATCCTTTTTGATTGAAAATATTTTCGATCGATAATATTTTGATCGAAAGCATTTTTGAAAAAGTTTTCGCTTGAAAAATATTCGATCGAATATTGTTTTATAAAATAGTTGAACTAGACTCATTTTTTTCATAAAAATGAGAACAAGGGAGAAATTTTTACATTTTTTTTCTTTTTTTTTCTTTACGAACTTAAAGTGTCGTAGAGAGAACAAGGTATAAATTTTTGCCATATTAAATAATTGAAACTATTGTGATTGTTTGACTCATTGATTCTTACTTCACAATAGTATATATATGTGAATTTAAAATCTATTATGATTGATTCTTACTCATTTTTCTTAAAAGCTACTTTGTTCTTATGAACTTAAAGTGTTGTAGAGAGAACAAGGTATACTTTTTTTCTATAAATATTAAATAACTTAAACTATTGTGATTGTTTGACTCAATATTGATTCTTATTTCACAATAGTATGTGTAAATGTATGTGCATATGATTCAGAATTTAAAATCTATTGTGATTGTCTGATACATCATTGATTCTTACTTCATCAGGATATATGTAAGTGTATGTGCATATGATTAAGAATTTAATTCTAGTGTGATATAGTAAATATATTATTGAAAGATGTAGGTAGATTATGTTTGACTAAATAATGATTTTTACTTCATAATAGTATATGTATGTGTGTGTATGAGAATGTGTATGCATATGAGTGTATAATTGTGAATGAAAAATCTATTGTGATTGTCTAACTCAATATTGATTCTTAATTCACAATAGTATGTGTAAGTGTATGTGCATATGATCAAGAATTTAAAATATGTTGTGATTGTTTGACTTAATATTGATTCGTATTTCACAATAGTATGCATAAGTATATGTATGCATAAATGTATGTGTGTATGAATGAAAATTAAAACCTATTGTGATTGTTTAACTCAACAATGCTTTTTACTTCACAATAGTATATGTAATTATAATTTGTATATGGGTGTATGATTGAGAATTAAAGTCTAAGGTAATTGTTTGACTCAACATTGATCAAAATATCTTGTTTGATATTGATTTATATTGTGTTTTGTTTGTAGGTATAGTATTCATAAAGCAATTTGCAAGCACTATGGGAAAGGGAAAAGAATGGTCATATGTGATTGTTCATCAAGAGGGTAAAATAGTATCCACATTACAATGCAAATGTTGTGGGGACCGTTATGTAGGAAATGCAACGAGAATAAAAGAGCATCTCTTTAGTACAAGTAATAATGTGGCAGGATGCTCTAATCGAGATAGTGATATATGGGTACATTTTTCAAGCTATGCAAACAAATGTAAATCTCAAGGTATCACATAAAAAAGATTCAAAGGCATGAGTAGTTCAAAGCACTTTTGAAGTAGCCTAAGTGTAGAGCAAGAATGAGTAGATGCATCGATAACAATAGAGGATCATCAAGATATTTCCTGTATCAAAAAAGAGTGGTGTTGGTGAATGTAGTAAAAATGGTGGATCTAATACTTTGTCACCATGCTTTGTCCACAATAAATCACAAAATACTATACATGTAGCTTTTGAAAAGCAAGATTGTCTCGAGCCTCATCTTAAATGGAGTCAAGCATTCTTAGCATTGGGGAATTTGATTTGGACACCTATAGACCTATCAATTGAGTCATATAAGACAACCCAATTTTCCAAGCAGGTTTCAAGATATAACAAGAGACAAAGAAATAGCTATATCTCACACTACAAGATGAATTTTTCCAAACTTCATTTTGGAATAAACTCCTTGCTATATAAGCTTTCCTGAAAGTACAAGAAATCTTAGAATTGAGCTTCCTATAAAGAGAAAAGAAACTCCTAATAGGTTGCTATAGAAATGAAGCACCATTTGGAAAGGGTAGGAGAGATATACAAGAGAATATGAGCATCTATGAGAGCCTATGGCTCAATGGCACATATGTAAGCACCATCCCAACTTTCTAGCATCCACAGACACCTTGAATGAGCTTCGATGGTCTTTATATAGCCATGAGATCCTTCTATGACTCTTCATATGTCCTCCATGTCTCTTCACATGCCTGCCTTGTGTCTTCACTTGCCTTGTGACTTTGTCTCTCATTCGAGTGGCTTTTGGTGGTCCAATGTCTCCTTTTGGATAAGGTTATGCCTTCAAACTTATTCTTGGACTTTCCTAAGGTTCAAAAGCCTTCAAATGAAGTTATTTAGTGAAAATTAAATGCTTGATCTTTGTGAAGAGAGATGGTGCATGCAATCCAAAGATGAGTAGGTGCCGCTACAACCAGCTTCACACCAGCCAACTGAGACTTCAGAGTTGATTAGTAGACCCTTTGAGCTTCCTAAATTCATCAAAATATCAGCCAAGTACTTTGGAACATGTATCCCAAAAGTTTAAGTCAAGACAGACTAGTTGCAAAATGACTAGCTCCCAAAACTTGCTATTTTTGGACATACACCTGCTAGAAAAAATGAACAGTGCTCTCAACCTGGAAGGAATTAGAAAAATTCCTTTTGGTCATAGCAAATAGACTTAGCAAGCTTCTCAATCCAAGTTAAAACACTTCAAATGATTGACTGAGCACTGAGAACAAGTTTCAACAATTTCTGGAACCTCCCCACAATTCTCGGGGCTCTGCAGAGATAGACCAGTGAGCAGTAAAATGCATATATCTCCCTAAATATTGATTCAATGACCATGAACATGTATAGGTACAAACTAGACAGTAAGAGCTATCCAAGGCACTTTAAAACACTGAAAAAGGTTCAGTACAACTCGAGATATGACCTTCTGAAGTTACTACTCTGAGTGAGTATAGCAGAGAACAAAACAGAGAAGTAGATGATGATAAATGTATAGATTCACATATGATTACAACCACATTGGCAATGAATCTTTGCACAATGGGAGTAGAATGATAGAGCTATGGAGTAAGCTCTTCAATCTCTACAAAATGACATGAAGTGGTCACGTACAAGGCTTGCTAATCGCCTCTTCCTTCTTGCTCTTTTTATAGCTATTCTTGGAGGGAGTTTTGAATTCGAATTCGAATGGCTCCACCTAAAAGTGATCCCCAAAGTTAGGAGAGATTCCCTCAGCTCAAAAATTCGTGATTTTGGTAGTTGGAGCCACGAATTTGCTTTTACATCATGGATGAGGTAAGCCATCCTTTTCCTTTTTTCTTTTTCCATTTACAGGAGATAAAATGTACTCTTTTACAAGAGGTGTTCACATGACTACTCATGTGACTTACAAATGAGGATAATATCAAGCATATCAAGCATGTAGGCTTGGGCAAAACACACCAACAGCTCCCCCTCAAGCCTAACATGCTTGGCCTCCAAATAAGTCTTCAATTGTCCTTGATTTCCTGCAAGCCAATCATCAACTTGAATCTACTTAACTTCGTACCATCAAGAGCTTTCGTCAACATGTCTGCACATTGCATATCTGTAGAGACATAGGATAGTTGAATATCCTTGCTCATTAGCTTCTCCCTTACGTAATGGTAGTGGACTTCAATATGCTTGGTTCTAGCATGGTATACCGGATTAGCTGCTAGATGTAGTGAGCTTGTGTTGTCACCAAAAATGTGAGGTGTTGAAGAATGAAGTCCAAGATCTGTGTACAAAGACTTTAACCACATGATTTCTTGAGTTGCATTAGCCAAACCTCTATATTCGGCTTCAGTAGAAGATAATGCCACGGTTGGTTGCTTCTTCGATGACCAAGAAATGATTTTTGAACCTGCAAATGATATATACCCGGATGTGCTTCTTCTATCATCTCTAGATCCGGCCCAATCTGCATCTGAGTAGACCTTTAGCTCAATATCTGAAGTATATGAATAGAACAAACCTTCATTCATGGTCCCCTTTAGGTACTTGAGGACTCGCTTGGCCGCTTCCATATGTGGTCTTCTCGGCTTATGCATAAACTGACTCAATATTCTAACACTATAGCATATATCCACCCTTGTGAGTGTTGCATAGTTCAAACTTCCAACCAAGCTTTGATAGCTTGTGATGTCTTCAATTGGCTCTCCTTCATAAGCACTAAGCTTATGATTTTGCTCCATAGGTGTACCTGCACACTTGGTATTTTCCATCTTGAACTTGACGAGCATGTCATGGACATACTTCCTTTGTGTGATGTATGTTGGAGTTTATTGATCTCCAAAGTACAACTAGAAGTAGGTGAAACCCAACAGGACCTAGTTGACTTTTTGCACAAACTTGTATGCACAGACCAATTTTCTTGCATAGCAAATTGCTCTTTACTCACTAGGAATTTTCCAAAACTGTTTCACACACATAAACTAGACTCTAAGAGCTTTCCAACAAGATATAGAACACCTCAAATGGATAAATACAAAATGAGCTATGACCTCTGCAATATGCAGCTTTAATGGAGACCTTGAAACAGAGATGAAGCTCTGCAAAGTTTTGTACCATCTAATGCTTTGTGAATAAGTATGAACATTGCATATTTGTTGACACATATGTCAACTGAATCTCCTTGCTCAATAGTTTTTCTCTTTCATAATGATAGTGGACCTCTATATGCTTGGTCCTAGCATGATAAATGGGATTAGCTACAAGATGTAGTGAACTGATATTATCTCCAAGAATCATTGGAGATGTAGAATGCAAACCTAAATCTATATACAATAATCTGATCCATATGGCCTCTTGAGTAGCATTGGCCAATCCTCTATACTTTTCCTCTGTAGAAGACAAAGCAACAGTAGGTTGCTTTTTTGAAGACCAAGATAGGTTTCTTACCTGCCCAATCTGCATCTGAATATATCTTGATGTCCAAGTCTGATGTATAAGCGAAATACAATCCATGATTCTGAGTTCCTTAAGATACTTCAAAATCCTTTTGGCAGCTTCCAAGTGAGGTGCCCTAGGTTTGTGCATAAACTGAATTAGAACACTTAGTCCATAAGCAATATCAATCCTTGTCAATCTAGCATTGTTCAACCTTCCCACTATGCTTTGGTAACCTGCAATGTTCTCAAGTACATCACCTTCATGAGCACTTAGTTTTAGGTTTACCTCCACTAAGAACACCTTCCACACCCACCTCCCCTCCTCTCTACACACTTGTGTAATCCCTCTCTCTCTCTCTCTCTCTCTCTCTCTCTCTCTCTCTCTCTCTCTCTCTCTCTCTCTCTCTCTCTCTCTCTCTCTCTCTCTCTCTCTCTCTCTCTCTCTCTCTCTCTCTCTCTCTCTCTCTCTCTCTCTCTCTCTCTCTCTCTCTCTCTCTCTCCACTACCATTTACCATGGCTTGATCGCCATCACTCCTTGCTTCCGCTTTTCGCAAGCCTCCACGAGTTCTTCCCCACGTCCCCACCATGTCATAAGCCTGGGAGCCCACAGCACACCAACTAAACACTCCCAGGCCATTTCTTTTGCCTTCTTTCTCTCTCTCTTCCATGTTTTCTAGCCTCTACAATCCGTGGAGTTCCTCAAAGCTCCACAACTCTGCCCTCTACCCCTACACCCTTGCAGTCGCCATGTGTTCTCCACAGCCCCCAGCCACCATACATTCTCCAACGGTTGCCATATGTGCTCTCTCACTTATTCTGTGGCATCACTCAATCTCATCCGCACACATCCGTAGTTGATCGATTATGCCCAAATGTGTAAAAGAAGGAAAAAAGGAGAGTGGAGGTCAAGAGCTCATTCAAATGGAAAAAGTGCAAGATTTTGTGAGCTTGTTCAAGTGCTAAAAGATAAAGATTAGTTCCTATTGAAGAACTTTTGGGCATAGCTGTTGTTGGAAGATTTCAACCTAAGGCAGGGGCATATCAACCACTTTAGACTTGGTCTAATCATTGCAACTGTTTAAGAGATATTACTCAGCGAGTATACAAGGGTTGGACTTTGAAAGCTTAAAGAAGCACTTGAAGAGTGTCCCAACCAATATGTTATATTACTCCATACCAGTGCTCATAGCCCCACTAGAGAAGATCCTACGTGTGAGTAATGGAAAGAACTTTTGAAGCTTTTCAATGGAAAAGAGAATTTCTTATTGTTTGACATGGTACACCTAGGATTTATGAGTGGGGATACTCAAAGGGATAAACAAGCTAGCATGAGTTTTTAGTGATGAACTCCAACTAGCACATGCACAATACTTTTCCAAAAGCATGGAACTATGAGAACATACCCAATTCTATTGTGTGGAAATAAAGTGGATGTCAAGAACAGGCAAGTCAAGGCAAACCAAGTCACATGCACATCTTTGATGGGGGGACACACTTATAATGTCAATACTTTACTTATGGGATACAAAGCATCAGAGATTTTCAGGACTTGATTATATTGAAGGGTCTTGACCTGTGTACACTCTTCAAAGAACTTATTGTTTTTTACAAAATACCATGAAAGTTCAAAGTGGGAACTAGTGTAGAGAATATAACAATTTCAGAAGCTAAGTTGAGAACCTAATTCAAGTCGGCTGCTAGATCCATATTTGGCATATCCCTCCATTTTTGGGAAACCATGTTTGGCACATACTCAGTGAACATTGGGATTCGGCAAGGTGCCTTCTGACCTCTTGGATTCTATAAAATCAAGCATTTGGCACTCATTGAGGAAATCTTTTTTGATTGAGAACAGATCTTCTCTTTCAACCCTGTGGGCATATTTTAGCATTCTCTGCATTCTTGTGCTAGAAGCACACTGTTGGAGTTCACTCTATGGTGAGAATATAGAGCGTGGGCCTCCCAATGGAGTTGGCTATTTGCATTATAGTGTGATTGAATTGGAAATAGTCCCTAGTGTCAGTTTGTTGCATTTTCTTACAGAAGATTTCTCATTCTTGTAGCACCCATTGTGTGATTTCCTTATAGCACCCCTTGTATTAATTGTGTCAAGATTCTAGAACGGCATGCTAGCCCAATGTTGCATCAATTTGGAGTACATCGAGCCGTCTCTAATCATTTTGTGAGCTAAGAAGTTGGGTTTTCTCTCCTATTTTGAGTTGTCATTGCTCTTCTCTCTATGATTATACGTCTCTGTTCTCAATGAGTGTACCTACACACAGGAATGCTATAGGGAATACTTCCCTAAGGAAAAACCTCCCTTGAGTAGAAGATGTACTAGAAGTTAGTGCTTTGTTTCCCTTACAATTTGGCACTTGCCAAAGTGAGATACCCCTAAAACCTCCTCTACACTTTGGCACGCCACGTGGGACACTTGTGAGGGATCTAATGGAGTACACACTTGTTTTGCATTATTCTTTCTTTTTGCATCTTGTGAGTGGGTACATGACCCACACTTGAGCAGGCAAAGAGCCTCTTCGTGTGCAAAGGAGTCTCAAGGAACCATCTTTACCATAGATTTGTCAATCTAGATCCCCTCTACCCTCCTTAAATCTATCTATTGATTTGGTTGCAGCCCCAGCCTTGAAGGAGAAGCCCAGGAGGACATTAGATTTCTCCTTAGATACTACAAAAGAAGCACCAGTGCCAATGGAGGACCTTTCCCATTTACTCTCTAGGTTGAATATCAAATTCCCTACTTTTAAGGCACTGCCTTATGAGGCTGAAGATGATCATGTAAGGAGATTCATCTCCTTATACTCTAGAGGAGGTCTGCAGAAGCGAGAGGATGCAATGCTGGTACTCTTCCCATGTACATTGGAAGGCCTTGCAGACAAATGGTATAGTCAATATGTATATGAACACTTTGCCACCTGGGAGGCACAAAAGACGGTGTTCTCGCAGACATTCTGACCAAATGACTCCTCAAAGAGAGCTCTAGACCAGCTAAAGACCTGAAATTGAGATCAGGTGAATGCTTTCATGAACTTCACACTAGGACTAAAGCACTTGTTTCACATCTGCCACATGCTTCATGTGATTTCCTAGTAAAAAGAATGGATAGATAAAGCTCTCCCTAGGTTGTACAAGCAGAAGCTTGAAGAGTCTCTTCGATTGGATGCAACACTTAATGATTTTATTGCAGCAGCATTGTGGATGAGGAAGCTAGGCTACATTTTGAAGGAGACACACAAACAAACTATGCATTAGACTTCTACCCTATCGAGCAACTCAAGAAGGAGTTGGAAGCCATAAGAATGCAACAAAGTCACCAAGAAAAGAAAATCATGCCACCATGTCCATGCCACAATGATGATGAAGTGGCTCAACTTTGTCATGAGTTGGAAGGTTTGCAAACCACACAGAACATATGAAGGGAGGTTTGGTGTATAGTATGCGAAAACAATGGAGATTCCAATGTTAATTGTCCTAACAAGGTAAGCTATCAATTTTATGGCAAGGATGTTCATGAAGTAAGAGACTGCTACTACCTCAATGGAGCACAACATTGAGATAACCTTCTAGTTCTTGATTCAAATTATGCTAGTATTTCAAACGCACCTAATCCAGAAGAGAATAGTTCAACGTGACCTAGATATAATAGGCCATTAATGTGTTATCGTTGTGGAGAGTATGGCCATATGTAGAATAGGTGATCCTTACTAAAGGCCGCACCTATGTGCCAACATTGTCTCAAGGCTAAAGATCACTATACCAGAGATTGCACAAGAAACCACCCTAATCCATTTCACATAATTACAGTCTCCCCACAAGTAGAAAGTATCACTACCCAGTCTTATGGTGTTTCATCTTCTTTAGTGCCCATGCTGACTAGAGCTAGGCAAGCCGAAGCAACCTACAGAGAGGAACAACATGGACTCAAGGATAGAGAAGAGGAAAAGAAAGATAGTTGGAAGGTTCAAGCGGACATTGAAGGAGCTTATGAAATGGTGACTCGGGAAGATCCAAATGAGGTAACCAGTGAAGAAATCTTCATGGGTATTCATCATAGGTTAGTGTGTATGAGCTCATAAAAATGGATTCAAAAGTAAGAAGTGACTTGTTGAATTTTATACAATCTCCCTGCATGAACCCACCTCCTAGCATGGATGGTTTTATGGTTGACTTTCCCCCTACACCCTTGGTAGACTACCAAAGCTCAAGGTTGTCTGTTTTCATAAAAGATGAAGCTTTGAGAGGTGTTATTATAGATGGAGGCTTTGGCATCAATTTGATGCTAGATTTAAAAATGAGGAAACTAAATCTGAACCCCACTAAGGTGGCACCATTTCTAGTCACACTAGCAGATCAACATCGGATTACAACGATTGGCATCATTAAGAAGGCATAGATGAAAGTGCACGAGTGTCAGTTTTCTTTAGATTTTGTTGTGATTACCTTACCACAGGACACATCTTATCCTCTAATTTTTGGAAAGACCCTAGTTGAGGCAAGCAAAAGCACTACACGATAAGGGAAGCAACCAATTGTGGATTTCCATCAAAACTAATACTAACTTACAAATACATTTCGAGGAGGGATGTGACACTACAAAGGAAAATCAATATACAGTAGATATGCAAGTCATGCCTCCTTTACCCCAAGAAGATGATGCATTGTTGCATTGGATGATGGGGAGTGCAGAATGTTGTACAATGGAAATATGTGAGGTAAATGAAGAGTCTGTAGAAGGAAAATTGACTCCTTTCAAGCAAGGGGGTCAACTTTAGTTTTTGCAAGTATCTCCAAAGAGGCAAAAACTACCAAGTGAACCACTTGACCTTAGTGGTCAGTTTTTACCAAAGAGGAACAATACAGTTCTTTCTTGAGGTGAACAAGAAAAAGTGAATAACTATTTGGATGTTCTTTTAAGCTATGCAAACCATGACTAGGCACCCCAAGCTACACTCGATGATTTTCTAGTACCTAAGGAGGTTCCCTTTTGAGAAATCTTGCAGAATGGACAATGGAGCCAATCCTAACGCATGAGATAAGTACCGGTCTTGCAATTGTCAATAAAGAAGAAACATTGGTGCAAGATGTGTAGTTTGAAGAAAGACAAGGTTATCATCTCAGAGGATCAAGAAGACAAACACTACAACTTTACAAAGGTTTGATGAGATGAGGGAGGAATTAAAAAGGAGGACTTATGGCCAACACTCGAACGCCAAAGTGGAAGATTTTAATGATTTTGATCAAGATAAGAAACCCTTGGATAACACTTCTAGGCTAGAATTGAATTCAATTTGATTTTCTCTGATAGAACCAATGCACTCATTGTAGATACCATTGTTCAGTTCATTTTAGTTCATGCAGCTCATTTTTGTTTGATTAAATAAGAAAATAAAAGAGTACTTGTACTGGCGATGGTGCAAAGACTTAATATGGGGATGTGTAGAGCATAGGATTTAGGTGGAACATATATGATGTATTTCCTTGGGACATTGAGCTGTGTTCCACTCATTTCTAGTGTTAGCTTGGGACATAGAGACTCCTCATTCAAAATTGTTGATGGCTTCTTCTCACCCTTATATGCCCAACTCTGCATTGTAATCTTGGGGCTTGCCTTGGTCACTTGAAAGCTTGTTCTGAGTTAGTGTTTTTAAGTCCTCATGTGTGCTTCCAAAGATCAAGTGCTAATCCCCCTCCTCCCTCCACCATCCCACCATGAATCCCCTCCCTCTATGCACCGGCTTCCCTCACCCCTTGTCTTTGCAATCCCATCATCCCTCACCCCCTCAAATCCGCCATTCCTCCACCCCACACCCCCTCACCTCCACTGTTGGTGCATTTTGCCCAAGCCTACATGCTTGATATGCTTGATATATTTGATATCATCCTTATTTGTAAGTCACATGAGTAGTCATGTGAACACCTCTTGTAAAAGAGTACATTTTATCTCTTGTAAATGGAAAAAGAAAAAAGGAAAAGGATGGCTTACCTCATCCATGATGTAAAAGCAAATTCGTGGCTCTAACTACCTAAAACCACGAAATTTAGAGCTGAGGGAATCTCTCCTAACTTTGGGGATCACTTTTAGGTGGAGCCATTCGAATTCGAATTCAAAACTCCCTCCAAGAATAGCTATAAAAAGAGCAAGAAGGAAGAGGCAATTAGCAAGCCTTGTACGTGACCACTTCATGTCATTTTGTAGAGATTGAAGAGCTTACTCCATAGCTCTATCATTCTACTCCCATTGTGCAAAGATTCATTGCCAATGTGGTTGTAATCATATGTGAATCTATACATTTATCATCATCTACTTCTCTGTTTTGTTCTCTGCTATACTCACTTAGAGCAGTAACTTCAGAAGCTCGTATCTCAAGTTCTACTGAACCTTTTTCCGTGATTGAACTTGTGTTGGATAGCTTGTACTGTCTCCTTTGTGCATATAAATTTTCAAAGTCATTGGATTAATACTTTTGGAGATATCTACATTTTACTGCTTACTGGTCTATCTCTGCAGAGCCCCGAGAATTGTGGGAATGTTCCAGAAATTGATGAAACTTGTTCTCAGTACTCAGCCCATAATTTGAAGTGTTTTAACTTGGATTGGGAAGCTTGCTAAGTCTATTTGCTATGCCCAAAAGGAATTTTTCTAATTCCTACCAGGTTGAGAGCACTGTTCATTTTTTCCAGCAGGTGTATGTCCAAAAATAGCAAGTTTTGGGAGCTAGTCATTTCGCAACTAGTCTGTCTTGACTTAAACCTTTGGGATACATGTTCCAAAGTACTTGGCTGATATTTTGGTGGATTTAGGAAGCTCAAAGGGTCTACTAATCAACTCTGAAGTCTCAGTTGGCTGGTGTGAAGCTGGTTGTAGCAGCACCTACTCATCTTTGGATTTCATCCACCATCTCTCTTCATAGTGGTATCAGAGCATAGTCAAGCAACATGGGAGATGGATTTCCATCAACAATTGACAAATTGGATCGAAACAACTACCCGGCATGGTCTCTAAGGATGGAGGCTTACCTTCAAGGGAGGAATCTATATGGATTCATATCCGGAGATGAAGCAATGCCAACCATGAGGAACAAAGGGCAACCATCACATGAAGAAGTGGAAGGACTTTCGAATTGGTGTTCGAAGGATGCACTTGCAAGGTCCTATATTCTAAACTCAATCTCTGATTTTCTTTTACCTCATGTCAAGGGATGCAAGACATCAAGAGAAACCTGGAATGCACTTGCTTCTTTCTTCTCTTCCAACACTCGAGCAAGGAAGAACCAATTCTGGATGGAGTTCACAACAATGAAGAAAAGCCCGAAGCACAATGTGACTGATTATGTCAACAAAGATGAAGGAGATTTCCGACCAGCTTGGAAGCATTGGAGAGGTAATTGAAGAGGAGCAAATCATTAGACAAATCATGAATGGAATCAAAGCAGACGACAAGTGGGAGTCATTCACAACAGCCATGGATTTATACATGAATATGCATATACCCGACCTCAACACACTTATGGGCCAACTCTTCACTCATGAAGCAAAGATTAGCAAAGGTGGTGAGCCCTCAAGAGGTAATCAAACTTCTGCCTTATATTCTGATAAAGCTAAGGTCAAGGACAAGTCAAAGAATAGGAAGAATGAAGATGAAGGAAGCTCTTTCCAAGCAAACTTTGCAGGTAGAGGAAGAGCTAGAGGAAGAGGCAGAGGTGGAAAGCAAGGCAGGGGGAGATTCCAATCATCTCAACCTTGCAACATATGTGGCTTATCTAACCATACTACTGAAGAATGTTTCAGGAACCCGAGGAACTCAAGAGGAAGAGGATTCAATAGAGGTGGCTATGGATCAAATAGAGGTAGATACAATGGAGGCTACAACAACAACAACTACTACAACAACAATTACAACAACAACAACAACTATCAAAGTGGCCATAGAGGAAGAAGAGATTACAATAACTATGCAGAGGACCAAAGTCAAGAAGATTCATTATTGATTATGAATCTATCAGCGAAGAAGGGTAAGGATGATGATCACATATTTTACATTGATTCGGGATGCTTGAACCATGTAGCAGAAAATGTGGCTTTACTTTCTGATTTGGAAGATCCTCATAACAAGCATGAAGTGCAGACAGGAGATGATACAAAGCACTCAGTGGAGAAGATAGGTAATGTGAAGACATCAGATGGGAATATGAACCTCTTAAGCAAAGTCTTGTATGTCCCTACAATTACCAAAAACTTAATAAGTGTTGGACAGATTGTTGAAAAAGGATTGCAGGTTAGATTCAACCGATTTGGAGCATATGTTGAAGACCCAAGGCAAGGCTTTCGAAGGATTGCCAAAGGAGAAAAGACAGGAAGGCTTTTCACTTTTGAAGTGGAAGATACAAAGAACATAGCTTTGTTTAGCTATGGATCTCAAACTCTAACAGAGTTGGAGATATGGCACAAAAGGCTTGCTCACATTGGTGAGAGGACACTCAAACAGATTTGCAGGGACCAAAGTGTACTTGGTTTGCCTAATATCACAAGGCAACACATGATTTATAAGTGTGAAGCTTGTCAACTCGGCAAGGCTCACCTTTCAATAAGAAAGGATATATGTATCAAAATCCTTTGGATCTAGTGCACACAGATGTGTGGGGTCCAAGTAAGGAGCCATCTATATCAGACTCAAGATATTATGTGTCTTTCATAGATGATTGTAGCAGGTTGACCATTCTGTTTTTCATGAAGCACAAGGATGAAGTGTTTAATTGCTTTAAGAAGTATATTGCTCTTGTTGAAAATCAAACAGGTAGGACTTTGAAAAGACTCAGATCAGATGGTGGAGGAGAATACTTCTCTTCTGAATTTGATGCCTTCTTGTATGAAAGAGGCATTAAAAGGGAGGTCACTACAAGGTATACACCCGAACTCAATGGTGTAGCAGAGAGGAGGAACAGAGCTATTGTCGAAGCTACAAGGTCCATGCTCAACGAAAAGGGATTTCCGAACTACCTATGGGCAGAGGCTGTGTCGACAGCCACATATCTCATAAATAGACTTCCATCTAAGTCACTAGATGGAACCACTCCATATGAAGTGTGGAATGGAAGAAGACCTAGTCTAGAGCATTGCAAAATCTTTGGATGCTTAGCCTATGCTCACATTCCTTCTCAAGTAAGAGGGAAATTGGATCCCAAGGCAGAGAAGTGCGTATTTATTGGTTATGACCAAAACCAAAAAGGATATAGATTGTACAATCCAACCAATAAAGGATTTTCTGTGAGTAGAGATGTAATTTTTGATGAAAACAAATCATGGTTTCATGATGACAGGAAAGTGAAGCTGCCATATGACTTGGATGAAGATTTTCCATCACTTCAACCAAAGGAGCCAAAGCAGATTGAAGAAAGTGATTCGGAGATTGACCTAGAAGACTTGGAAAGACTAAAGCTATGGAAGAACAAAGGTAAAGCAAAGATGCAGGATGCTACATATGGACCCGAGAGCTCACATCAACCACTTAGAAAGTCTTCAAGGGAGAAGAAGAAACCAGAGAGGTTTGGTTATGATACTTCTTTGGTGACAAAGCACTCAATCTACATTGCAAAGGATTCAACCAATGAAGAACCTACCACATTTGAAGAAGCACAAAGCAAGAAAGCTTGGAGAGATGCAATGGATAAAGAAATGGAAGCCTTGAAGGAGAATGACACTTTGGAGCTTGTACCTAACAAGCCATCTATGAAGATAATCGGATCTCGATGGATATACAAAATCAAGAGGAATCGAGATGGAAGTATATATAGACACAAAGCAAGGTTAGTTGCTAAAGGGTTTGCTCAAACCCATGGTATTGATTATGAGGAGACTTTCTCTCCTGTTGCAAAAATGCCTACAATTAGGGTTCTCATTAGTCTTGCTGCATCTAGAAATTGGAATCTTTATCAACTTGATGTAAAGAATGCTTTCTTGAATGGATGGATTTCTGAGGAAGTGTATATGGCACAACCTCCTGGATATGAGGATGCACATCATCCTAACTATGTATGCAAACTAAAGAAAGCTTTGTATGGACTGAAGCAAGCTCCAAGAGCTTGGAATTTCAGATTGGTGACTTATTTGCAGGACCAAGGATTCAAAGCTAGCAAGGCGGATACCTCTTTGTTCATAAAGAGGAATGGATCTGAAGTGATCTATTTATGTGTGTATGTTGATGATATTATTATCACAGGCAATGATCTTGAAGGAATCAAACAGGTAAAGAGTCAAATGAAGGAGGAGTTCAAAATAAGTGACCTCGGACCACTCACCTATTTTCTTGGATTGGAGTTGATCTATACAGATGCAGGTATATACATCACACAAAGGAAGTATGTCCATGACATGCTCGTCAAGTTCAAGATGGAAAATACCAAGTGTGCAGGTACACCTATGGAGCAAAATCATAAGCTTAGTGCTTATGAAGGAGAGCCAATTGAAGACATCACAAGCTATCAAAGCTTGGTTGGAAGTTTGAACTATGCAACACTCACAAGGGTGGATATATGCTATAGTGTTAGCATATTGAGTCAGTTTATGCATAAGCCGAGAAGACCACACATGGAAGCGGCCAAGAGAGTGCTCAAGTACCTAAAGGGGACTATGAACGAAGGTTTGTTTTATTCATTTACTTCAGATATTGAGCTAAAGGTCTACTCAGATGCAGATTGGGCCGGATCTAGAGATGATAGAAGAAGCACATCCGGGTATATATCATTTGCAGGTTCAAAAATCATTTCTTGGTCATCGAAGAAGCAACCAACCGTGGCATTATCTTCTACTGAAGCAGAATATAGAGGTTTGGCTAATGCAACTCAAGAAATCATGTGGTTAAAGTCTTTGTACACAGATCTTGGACTTCATTCTTCAACACCTCACATTTTTGGTGACAACACAAGCTCACTACATCTAGCAGCTAATCCGGTATACCATGCTAGAACCAAGCATATTGAAGTCCACTACCATTACGTAAGGGAGAAGCTAATGAGCAAGGATATTCAACTATCCTATGTCTCTACAGATATGCAATGTGCCGACATGTTGACTAAAGCTCTTGATGGTACAAAATTAAGTAGATTCAAGTTGATGATTGGCTTGCAGGAAATCAAGGACAATTGAAGACTTATTTGAAGGCCAAGCATGTTAGGCTTGAGGGGGAGCTGTTGGTGCATTTTGCCCAAGCCTACATGCTTGATATATTTGATATCATCCTTATTTGTAAGTCACATGAGTAGTCATGTGAACACCTCTTGTAAAAGAGTACATTTTATCTCTTGTAAATGGAAAAAGAAAAAAGGAAAAGGATGGCTTACCTCATCCATGATGTAAAAGCCAATTCGTGGCTCTAACTACCTAAAACCACAAAATTTAGAGCTGAGGGACTCTCTCCTAACTTTGGGGATCACTTTTAGGTGGAGCCATTCGAATTCGAATTCAAAACTCCCTCCAAGAATAGCTATAAAAGGAGCAAGAAGGAAGAGGCGATTAGCAAGCCTTGTACGTGACCACTTCATGTCATTTTGTAGAGATTGAAGAGCTTACTCCATAGCTCTATCATTCTACTTCCATTGTGCAAAGATTCATTGCCAATGTGGTTGTAATCATATGTGAATCTATACATTTATCATCATCTACTTCTCTGTTTTGTTCTCTGCTATACTCACTCAGAGCAGTAACTTCAGAAGCTCATATCTCGAGTTCTATTAAACCTTTGTCAGTGATTTAACTTGCGTTGGATAGCTTGTACTGTCTACTTTGTGCATAAAAAGTTTCAAGGTCATTAGATTAACACTTTTGGAGATATCTGCATTTTACTGCTTACTGGTCTATCTCTGCAGAGCCCCGAGAATTGTGGGAATGTTCCAAAAATTGATGAAACTTGTTCTCAGTACTCAGTCCATCATTTGAAGTGTTTTAACTTGGATTGGGAAGCTTGCTAAGTCTATTTGCTATGCCCAAAAGGAATTTTTCTAATTCCTACCAGGTTGAGAGCACTGTTCATTTTTTCCAGCAGGTGTATGTCCAAAAATAGCAAGTTTTGGGAGCTAATCATTTCGCAACTAGTCTGTCTTGACTTAAACCTTTGGGATACATGTTCCAAAGTACTTGGCTGATATTTTGGTGGATTTAGGAACCTCAAAGGGTCTACTAATCAACTCTGAAGTCTCAGTTGGCTGGTGTGAAGCTGGTTGTAGCAGCACCTACTCATCTTTGGATTGCATCCACCATCTCTCTTCACATCCACCACCCTACCTCTCTCTCTCTCTCTCTCTCTCTCTCTCTCTCTCTCTCTCTCTCTCTCTCTCTCTCTCTCTCTCTCTCTCTCTCTCTCTCTCTCTCTCTCTCTCTCTCTCTCTCTCTCTCTCTCTCTCTCTCTCTCTCTCTCTCTCTCTCTCTCTCTCTCTCTCTCTCTCTCTCTCTCTCTCTCTCTCTCTCTCTCCCTCTCTCTCTCCCTCTCCCTCTCCCTCTCCCTCTCCCTCTCCCTCTCCCTCTCCCTCTCCCTCTCCCTCTCCCTCTCCCTCTCTCTCCCTCTCCCTCTCTCTCTCTCTCTCTCTCTCTCTCTCTCTCTCTCTCTCTCTCTCTCTCTCTCTCTCTCTCTCTCTCTCTCTCTCTCTCTCTCTCTCTCTCTCTCTCTCTCTCTCTCTCTCCTCTCCTCCTCTCTCTCTCCCTCCCTCCCTCCCTCCCTCCCTCCCTCCCTCCCTCCCTCCCTCCCTCCCTCCCTCCCTCCCTCCCTCCCTCCCTCCCTCCCTCCCTCCCTCCCTCCCTCCCTCCCTCCCTCCCTCCCTCCCTCCCTCCCTCCCTCCCTCCCTCCCTCCCTCCCTCCCTCCCTCCCTCCCTCCCTCCCTCCCTCCCTCCCTCCCTCCCTCCCTCCCTCCCTCCCTCCCTCCCTCCCTCCCTCCCTCCCTCCCTCCCTCCCTCCCTCCCTCCCTCCCTCCCTCCCTCTCTCTCTCTCTCTCTCTCTCTCTCTCTCTCTCTCTCTCTCTCTCTCTCTCTCTCTCTCTCTCTCTCTCTCTCTCTCTCTCTCTCTCTCTCTCTCTCTCTCTCTCTCTCTCTCTCTCTCTCTCTCTCTCTCTCTCTCTCTCTCTCTCTCTCTCTCTCTCTCTCTCTCTCTCTCTCTCTCTCTCTCTCTCTCTCTCTCTCTCTCTCTCCCCCTCTCTCTCTCCCCCCCCCCCCTCTCTCTCCCTCCTCTTGCCATTTAGCACTACTAGATCACCATCACCCCTCACCAGCTCCTCACTACATCCTCGTTGTACCACATGCCCGAGAGGCCACAATGCACCACCTGCATTCTCGCTAACCATTTCTCTCTCCTTCATACTCTCTCTCATCCCTATCTTCCAGTCTCCGTAGTCTACACAATTCCTTAGAGCTCCACAACTCCAGCTTCTTCCCCGCGATCGCTGAATCTTGCCCGCACACATCCAGAGCTGATCAATTATGCATGAATGTGTAAAACAAGTAGAAAAGCATAGTGGAGGTGGGGAGCTCATTTTGATGGAGGAACTACAAGATTTTGTGAGCTGTTTCAAGTACCAAAAGATAAAGATTAGAAGAATACTTCTATGAAGTAGAAGTTCACTCTTAGAGACATGAAGAGATCACAAATGATGTAAGGTTAACCACGCAAGTGGCCACCAAGAGTGAAGGCAAGAAGAGAAAGAAGAGAAAGAAGAGAGAAGTCACACTAGAAGAGGAAGAATCTTTGTTTGAGGTCCCTGAAAATTTTAAGAAATATGAAATAGATGATAGGAGAGTCATGATAATAATGCCTAAATGCAAAGCACAATCATGGGAGGCCTATGATAACAAAGAAACCACCAAGAAAATAGTGGTAGCCATAGAGGAAGGAGAAGAAAGATGCACTTACATAGGACATGACCTGACGGAAGAAGAAGAGCAAGAGTTGATAGCCTTGCTAAGAGAATACAGAGATGTATTTGCTTGGAGTTACAAGGACTTGAAAGGTGTGGACCTTGACATATGCTCACACACGATTCCCATGACCTCAGATGCCAAACCCTCTAAACAGAAGCCATACACATACAACGATAACTATGTTGCCAAAATCAAGGAAGAGATAGACAGATTGGTGGAAGCTGGATTCATCTATGAAATCGAGCACACTGAATGGGTATCACCCATTGTAGTTGTGCCCAAAAAGAATGGAAAGTTACGTGTGTGCATTAATTTGAAGAAAGTTAATGTAGCCACAATTCAAGATAACTATCCGCTTTTGATCACTGAGCATCTATTAGAAAGAGTAGCAGGCAAGGAAGTGTACAGCTTCCTTGATGGATTTTTTGGTTACAATCAGGTAGCCATAGCTCTAGAATATCAGCATAAGATGGCTTTTGCCATAGAGTGGGGCATATTTGCCTTTCTTGTAATGCCATTTGGGCTTACCAATGCGCCATCCACATTTCAAAGGCTGATGTGCCATGTGTTTAAGGGATTCCTGAGAAAGAATTTAGAAGTCTATGTTGATGACCTCTGTGCACATTCCAACATTAGACAGACACATATACCCGAACTCAAGCAAATCTTTGACAAATGTAGAGAATATCAAGTCTGCCTGAACCCAGAAAAGTGTGTTTTCATGGTCAGGCAAGGCAAGATTCTAGGACACATAGTGTCAAAGAATGGCATATCCATGGATGAAGAGAAAGTGAGAGCCATCGTAGAACTATCTAGGCCAAAGAATGTCAAGGAAGTACAAGCTTTCATGGAGCATTGTGGTTATTACCGACGTTTTATACACATGTATGCCATCACTGCAAAGCCTCTGTACGAACTTTTGACAAATTTTGAGTGGACTGAAGAATGTGAAAACTCCTTCAATGAGCTTAAACGATGATTGTGTTCAACACCAATCTTGACCACACCTGATTGGAATAAGCCCTTTCATGTCCACGTGGACGCATCCAATTATGCTATTGGGTGTGTATTTGCACAACCTACAGGCGAAGGTAATATGGATCTTCCAATTGCCTATGCTAGTAGACAATTGAATGCAGCTGAACGAAATTATACCACCACTGAATGAGAAGGATTAGGCATGGTGTATGCGGTTAAAAAATTTAGACATTACTTGCTTGCAAATAAGTTTAAATTCTTTACTAATCATCAAGCATTATTGTACTTGGTAAACAAACCATGCAATACAGGTAGATTGGTGAGAGGGTTCCTCTTACTAATGGAATATGACTTTGAGGTGATGGTGAGGAAAGGCAAGACTCATTTGAGAGCAGACCATCTCTCTAGGCTCACATCTGGAGAGGCCCCACAAGGAGTATCAGATGACTTTCTTGATGCTTACTTGTTTAATTCGGAAGTTGTACCTCAATGGGCCAAAACATTAGTGACAGTATTGACATACGGACCCAAACACCTAGTAATAAACACTCAAGATAGGGAGCTAGTAAAAGCCCAGAAGTACCATATCATGGAAGGGAGTATGTACAAGCATATAGATCAAGGGATATTGGCTTGTTGTGTGGAAGAGGATGATTATGCTAAGTGGTTGCAATTAGCACATGTAGGTGCATTAGAGCAACATTACTCAAGGCAACGAACTTTACAGACACTAAGGAGACTCGGAGTGCATTGGCCAACTATGGAAGCTGATGTCCACAAGTTGTGCAAGGAATGCCCAATCTGCTACACTAAACCACCAGTGGAACATGCTACTCTTTATCAAGTGTCTTAAGTGCTAGATTGGAGTGAACCATTAGTGGCCTTTCTGAGGACGAAAACATTCCCTCAATAAATGACTTTGGCTAGACAAAGGAGCTTAGAACAAGAGGCACTAGACTATGCCCTCATTGGAGATAATCTATACAAACATGGTAAAGATGGTTACCTCAGATTATGTGTTCATGAGAGTGAATATCTTAAGATCTTGGAAACTGCTCACCAAGGTGTAGCAGGAGGACACTTTGGGCCAGATCGGGTGATCAAGGCAATACTATTTGCAGGATTTTGGTGGCCAACCCTTCACATGGATGCACATACCTACGTGAAGTGGTGTGATATTTGTCAGCAAACTCAGTATCCTATACGCAAGGATAAGATGCCATTGAAACCTATGATGGGTGGACGTGCATTCTCTAAGTGGGGAATAGACTTTGTTGGTCCTATTAATCCTGTTAACGTGGCATGAACGTGTTGGCATTTTATATTTTAATTAAGGCTCAAATTGAAGGGTCTATGAAAGGTTGTAATGGAAAGTCATGATGCCCCGTGTGAATAGGTGTGACAAGTTGTATAAATATATCACTTGGTTTAATAAAAAGAGAGCGCGCACATTTCTTGGAGTAAGTCTGTGATCTTCTTGGTTATGGCTTTGTTGTCTCTCTCTACCTTTTGGCTGTTATATTCATATTGGTCTGTGTACATCGATAGAAAGAAGTGTGTGACTGTAATGGTATGTACCTGTTAAGAGAGAACAATTCTCATTAACATTGGTGCCGTCTGGACTTACCCCCCCTTGGCTCTACCGGCTCGAGTTTCGTTCACCTTCACGTAATGTCTGAAACACCAAGGTGACACATTCATCTGTCGATTATGGCACACTCGTACTGATTGGTCATCAACCATGTGTCTGTAGCCGCCAGTAGCAGGGGTCCATGGAAATACTCAGGCCATTGGTTGCATCCAAAGACCGCCAATTTCGGAGAATGGTTGACTACTTGCTTGTTCCCCTTTACGTTCCCGATGCGGCAAACAATTGTTGTTCTTTCACCTTCCCTTCCATCTGACTATCTTATCATTTTTGCCCATGCAATCATGTATGATTAGCAGAAGCATCCCAGTTTTTGCACGGTTTCGGCCGACCATCGATGCATTGATCACATGGCGACCGTAATCATCTGCCTCACATAATTCCCAATGCTTCCCATAATTTTTCTTGTGCCGCCAATTATGGGTCGCTGGATAGTATCCAAATAGGGCCCTCTGAGATTTTTTGAACCTCTCCATCGATTCCATCATGTCCGCCAGCAAGTTCGGTGTTCGATGGGATTCAGTGGTCGTCTTCGAAGCACCTTTGGGTGTATAGTCACGTGATTCTGGTGAAGGGTGGTTGCTCGGATGCCCTGTGGTGGGTGTGTCGCTTGATCTTTTTGGCAGTGCCACCATCTGCTTTGACAGGGTCGGAGTGGACAATGACAGCGGCAAGGTGATGCTGCCCCATATCAGACCTGACGATTGACTGACGCTTCAACCAACAATTAGCAATTGGATGCCATCATGTCTGCAACATATTGGGGGGCTTTTGGTACTCTTCATCATTAGAATTTCTACACTTTTTCTTACGGTGCTATTATGGTGATCCTGCAGCTCCTAGTCCGGTTCTTCATCCTCCGTTCGGTGTTCCAATGACTCCTGATCAATCCAATGATCGATCTATTCATTATTGTACTACTCTAGTGTTAATCTAGTGCTCATCAATGTAATCTCATTGTCCCATCTGACTCGCTTCTCTTCACATAATCCCCTCGCTGCTGGCCCATTTCTTTTCCGCTCAGTTCGGTCCAATTTCGATCTCTCTATTGAGTTCGATGATCACCTGGATTGATTTCGATGATTATCCCATTTGATCCTAATGGTTACCTCCTTCCCACTGTTGTGTTCATTTCGATCACCACTCTAGTGATTCTCTGATTCTCATGCTTGAATCATGCCTAGATTGTCTGGCGCATTCCACTACACTCATCCGCTGATGAAGGCAAGCCCCTTGATTGCTCTCGCCGAGTGCCTCCTCTGTGTAATCGTCGGTGCTGTCCAAAGTTTTGTGATTTCGCTGTTCTCAGATGTTGATATTCTTTGTTTTTTGGTATGCTCACGGTGGTGCACGTGGTTAGATTTTGATGATTTCCACTGTTCGGTGATAATTTCCTTGAATTCTCATCCAGTGCTTTGGTTCTGATGCTAATCACGGCCTAAATTTCACGACCAAGACAAAATGTCATATGACAGGCAACATTTTGCTTCTACCTTTCATAAGTGCAATTTCGACATGTTAATACAAGGCATCTCCATGTAGTTCCATAAAAATGACAAGCAAATTACCAATCAAAGCTAGTCGGTTGACACAAAGTTTTAAAAAAAAAACACATGTTTTGATAGGCACAATGCTTGTCACCTTTTGGCCCTGGTCCTAATGTGGTGCTCACCTCTGGCATTTTTGCATCTTATGGTAGTCTTGTGTTTGTTCGATGCTTTTCCGACTCTAATTCCAGTTACCTGGGTCCCCTCATCTTGCTTCCAGTTACCTAGTACCCTCGCTTGCTTCCCTATCTTAGCGATCCCAGATTTCTCAGTGAAATCTTACGACAAGTGTGCTTGCACTTTTGCTACACAGCTGCTTCCGCATTATTACGGTACTACCTTGGTGATATTACCGTGGTATTTTGGTGACATTATGGTGTTATTTTGGTGGTCTCATGGCAAGATGCCCTAGTGCCAATTTTTGGTTCGTCGTTCTCGCTCCATGATAGCTTGACTACACGTCTCTGACGCCAATCCAGTGGAATTCCAGTTAATAGTGTTGAACATTTGTTCCGCTTATGGTCTCGCATCCCTTTTCGTCATCTCCAGTCGTCTGTCGGAATTTTGATACTTGTAAGTTGTTGATTGTCCAAAGTGTTGTCGATGACTATGGAAGTCACGGAGTAAGTGTTATGTTAAGCACACCTTAACCCAATCCAATGGATTGAACATTCCATAGCAATGTCACAGTTATCGCAGTGAAGTTAAACATTCAATGCTACTAAATCAAAACAACGCTTTTATTGCAAATGTTCCAAGCCACCACTTTCTAGAGCGAGAGAGTGTAAAAAGTAATGATAATAACACAAATAATAATCATAATAATAATAAAACAGTCCTGTTGATGATATTTGTCAGTTCCATGATCTGTGGGTATTGGATTTCTTTTATGTGTTTGCCTCTCGGGATAGGTTGATGTTGAGGGATGTTTTTTACATGTTGCATATCATGAATCGGGGATGGTTGTGTTTGAGTTATGGAAACCCTATCACATGCTATGGCTCGGCATGATGGATGGTGATGTGAGTATGTATGAGGTGGTCCGATCTGAGTGCGAGGTAGCGTTAACTCGGCAGAAACACTCATTTGTTTCGTTTTCGGTAATGAGAGAGTGTGAGGTAGTGTTAAGTCGGCAAAAACACTCCATGTGGATTGTGAATGTGAGGTAGCATTGATACGGCATAAGCATTCAGTGATTTGCTTTTTCTTTTGAGTACATGTGGTGGATGATATGGGATACATGCCTTCACGTTGATTTGAGTCTTCATATATGGTTATTTGATACTGATCATACTAATCCAAAAAGACACACTCTGCTTGATCATTACGTGATGATTTATGTTATAGTACTTTTGGGGACGAAGAATATGCAGAATAAAAGTGAAGATTGATAATGTGATGATTGGATGATCCATCCCTCTTGTAAATTCACACAGATTGTATAGTGATGTATTGTCAGAATCCATATGCGAATGATGTAATTGATGTATAAGATGAGCAATGTAATTATGCCATTTTTTGTACTTCATGTTAATGCATTTAGGAGGGTAGACTATGGGTTGTATGTAATGTACTTGCATAACTTGGATTAAGTTCCATGCATTTTGCTTTGCATTACACATTTCTCCTAGTTTTGAACTGATATGGGCATTATCTTACCTTGCATACCATGGATTTGGGCCATGCACTTTGGTTGGTGGATAATGTTTCATAGGGTAGTTGCCTATAGTACACATAGGACATTGGTAAGCATGGTGTGGGATTCCAGTCCACTGTGCATGCCAGTGTTAACGTGGCATGAACATGTTGGCATTTTATATTTTAATTAAGGCTCAAATTGAAGGGTCTATGAAAGATTGCAATGGAAAGTCATGATGCCCCGTGCGAATGGGTGTGACAAGTTGTATAAATATATCACTTGGTTTAATAAAAATAGAGCGTGCACATTTCTTGGAGTAAGTCTGTGATCTTATTGGTTATGGCTTTGTTGTTTCTCTCTACCTTCTAGTCGTTATATTCATATTGGTCTGCGTACGTCGATAGCAAGAAGTGTATGACTGTAATGATATGTACCTGTTAAGAGAGAACAATCCTCTTGTTAACAATCCCCCAACTAAGGGTTCACATGCTGAATATATCATTGTGGCCACACACTATCTAACCAAGTGGGTAGAAGTAAAAGCCACAACGAAGAAAAATGCTCAAACGATAGCTAAGTTCTTATTTGAGAATGTGTTCACTCACTTCTTGAATGAAGAGGCACTCACTTCTTGAATGAAGTCATTGAAAATCTTCTCCAAGAATTCTTGGTAGTACATAAGAAGTCTGCCCCCTATCATCCACAAGCTAATGGACAAGCCGAAAGCACAAATAAGATTCTATGCAATGTGCTGACAAAATTAGTGAATAATAAACGCTCTGATTGGGACAAACAGCTACACCATGATGTTTGGGCATACCGAGTTGCCTATAAAACGGTACTCCAGGCCATACCCTTTCATATGGTATTTGGCCAAAATGCGATGCTACCATTGGACTTCTTGATACCTACATTGAGAGTAGCACAGGAGCATGAGTGGACCAGCCATGAGCTCTCATCTAGAATATTTGACCTTGAACAATTAGGTCAAACAAGATTAAGAGCTGCAATAGGAATTTATGCACCCAAGAAAAGACAAAAAGCATATTTTGACGCACACGTGAAGGATAAGGGCTTGAAGGCAGGAGACCTAGTCCTAGTCTACACTTTGAAGCAACATGCATGGAAATTAGAGAAGAGAGGCTGTGGAGCAATGATTATCAATAGGATCTCCACAAGTGGAGCAGTTCAATTAGCCACTCTAGAAGGCAACATCCTACCAAGTTACATTAGTGAATGCAGAGTCAAGTTATATCAGGGACCCCTCACGGAGGAGATGCTCAATCGACTCAACACTACAAAGAAACGTAAGGAAGAAGAAAAACGAATCGGAGAAGAAGCAGAGGCAGAAGCATTGGAACGCATCCGAAGAATGAAATTGAGAAGACAGGGTAGAGAGCAACCTGGGATAGATGCCTATGCAGATCCAGGATATCACATGGCTATGTGCGAAGTCTCAGATATGAGTTCCCATAGAATAATTGACCGACGTCCTTTTGTAACCTTAGAGATAGGACAAGGAAAGAGTGCAACGACTGTACGAGCCTTGATTGACTCAGGTGCAGCCACTAGTGCTGTTAAACTTTCTTACTGTCAAAAGCTAAAATTAAGTGTCAATCCTATAGAAGCATATCTCATAGGATTGGGAGGTGTGGAAACCCCTTGCATGGGCGAGGTGGAACTTCCCCTCTACATTGAAGATGTTTTAATGACAGTTAAAATACTAGTGTGTCAAGATGAGGATCTCATTGAACCTCTTGTCTTGGGTCAAGATTGGATCTATGATCATGCAGTCAACCTAAACGTAAGAAGTGGACTTCTTCAAGTGTGGCTAAATCAGAACCACATTACACGAGTTAGAAAATGAAGCACTCAAGGAACTAGGAAAGGCACAAACTCCTGGTCCTTCCAGGAGTACACATGAAGATGTCGATGCTATTCTTGTCCAAAACTATGTGATGCAAAGGGATGATTGTCTCAACAAAGAAGCCAAGGATACGATGGAACTCCCTTCTTTTCCAAAGGCCATAGGGATGCAGCAACCAAAGGCGGATCAAATGCAGAAGAAGCAGACGACTTATGCTCGAAGCCAAAAGAAAGTACGAAGCATGATGACTCAACCACCAAAACAAGTGTGGATGTAGAAAGGTGACCAACCTGTTGCGGTCCGGCCACAACCACTGGCTCAGCTTCATATTAGTGAGCAATGACAGGACATTAAGAAGAAGTCTTTCAAAAAGTCTTCTACTAAAGCAAAGTCTATCTGGGTACCCAGGAAGTCGATGAAGGCTAACCCACAATCAAGACAAATTTGGGTGTCTAAGGTTTGCTTGGGGGCTCAAATAGATACGCACAGACCACACCATGTACAACATGGTTCACTCACTCAAACAGCTAATACCTGCTCTTATTCAACATGCACGAACACATATTCGCCCATGAGCATGAGCAGAATCACTTGTAAATGGGTCCCTAAAAAGCCTCATTTCCAAGCAGACACTCTCATAAAGCCCTCCAGAGTCTCCACAAAACCAAAACCAAAAGTAACCCACTATGTTTTGCAACCCAAAGCTTGTAATAAACCCCCCGACCCCCATTTGTAAATTCATCTCCACCTACTAACTGCATCATCCTTACACTGCATCTTTCCATTTAGCTCATAGGACTATTCATTCACTAACTACACACACAATCACCGAGCACTCAGTGACCTACTAAACTATCACTAACCTCATGTTAATGTTGTAATGGGGACAAAAATTGTTCTATCTTGTCCATTACAATGTTAACACATGCTTCTATATTCTCACAGAACTAGCAAACAAGTAGTAACATGGCAGAAGCACGAGGTACTAGTTCCTAGACAGGGTCTAGCGCCCACATTGTGGACATTCAAACACTCCTCCTCGAACCACAACTCACTGAGAGGCCTCAGGAACTCAGAGCAGTGCATGTGCTTCCCATTCAGAACCCTCCGCAAGGGCACATGTAACAGGTTGGCAAACATGCACACTGGTTCAGTGATGTCGCAGGTCCATTAGGTGAGGGCGCATACTTCTGGGAAGCTAAATTGGAATTTAATGGAAAGTGGAGAAGGTATCATTTCTTCACCTTTGAATTCAAGAAATATCAAGACGCAAAAGTAATGATATCTGTATGGACGAAGGCGGGCTTGGACAGCTATCTTAGAGCACTCTTACCTAAGCCTGATTCTCTACGCTGCTCCTACTTGGTTAGCACGATCACCCCTAGTAGAGCCAAAGGGGGAGATAGTACATTTGTTCTCCCATCTCTAACGCCAAGCCATGAACTAAAAAGATTTACACTTACAATCAACCTAGTACGGGAAGCCTGGATATGAAGGGTATGAACATCCCCACAGAAAAAGAAACATTGATTCTTGGGAGAATGAAGCACAAAGATCTCAACAAGCTAAAAGATATGGTAGTTATGACACTGACCATCACCCTCCACCTACGCACGATCATGCAACACTTTTCCTTCCCAACTCAGGAACGCTTCACTATGCCACCAAAAAGGATTTGGTTCAACTTGTACTTGGCAGAGACAAAAAATCTTACAGTCAATCTACCCCACTGGATCATAGATCAAATCCACTTAGCACATCAGCATTGGAATAAGAACATAAGAATGTGCTTCATGGATGTTGTGCGCTAACAAGGATGATTTACACGTTCTTAGCTTATGATGTGCCTATTCAAAGAGCACTAGTGTGGTCCCGAGCCCAAGAATTCTAGAGACGGCTATCAACAACAGGGCCAGCTTGAAGAAGATGAGGAGTGCAGTTCAAATACCCTTTGCACAAGAAAGAGGTGCCACCCTCACACCAGGGGTGACACCACCTCAAACACGACATGTCTGCCCATTTACGATTCGCTTACCTAGATAGAGCGTAGAAGGACCCAATCTTGTTTTCCCTCCAATTCCATCGGACTTGGAATTCCCATAGGGCTACACCCTCGATGATTTGACAGATGAAGAAATTGCACGCATGATTAATGAGATCAATCTTGAGACAGAAGCAGAACAGACTCGAGGACCACAACCAACCACAATGACTTCAGCTCCTACGCAACTTGAAGTAGTGGAAGTAGACGAAGATGAAGAAGAGACTGACAAAGAGGAGGCAGACGAGGAGCACAACCAAGAGCATGAAGACACCTCCGAACTAGCGAGTGCCCCAGCTTATACTGCACAAATCAAAAGATTATATAAGACTATGAAGAGAGTCCAAGAGTATCACAAGTTGTCACTGGAAACAAGAAAGATACTAATAAGTCAGATGTTAGGAGAAGAAGGAGTGGACAAACTGTTTATTGAATCCTTGAACCTGCACGCAGACGCGTTGGGCCTGGATGAAGCCATTCATTCAGCTATGGCTTACATTCATTGCAAATCAGAGAATGTCAAAGTCCGATGCAACCTAACATTATTACGGAAGCACATGGCCAGAGACTAAGATAAAAATAAACGGCTGCAAAAGCAGAACAAAGAAAACCTAGAAGCTGCTATGGAAGGCTCCCCCCATGAGATCGACCCAGACCAGTTTAAAGCAGTCCCCTCAGACACGATGAAGACAATCCTAGAAAGCTATGCTGATCTGCTGGAAGCACATGATGATATGGAAAAAGAATGAGATGCACTACACCGATAGCTAAAGGAACAAGGAGATGTAAGCCGCCGGATTGGCAATTGTAAATCTTTTCCTTTTCATATTCTGCACGAACCGAAAGTTCGTTGCGTAAAGTTGTATCCATTAATAAATCAATGAAAGGACGCTTCGGTGACAACTAGAAGAATCGCCAGACTGTTTGTCTAGGCGATACGTTCTGTGGAGTTTTCGTTGTGTTATGTTGGAGAATTCTGAGTAGTACTGTGTTATTCCGCTTTTGTTTGATTGTCTTCACTTGTGTTTAACGATGTTCCAGTAAGTAAGACTTGTGATTTTGTATTATGGTAATGAATAGCTTTTGCGCTGTGTGATGAGAACGTATCAAACAGAGCATAATCGGTAAGGTTGTGGAAGAACTAGCAATAGTCTGAGTACAGATAGTAATACAGTGAGAGAATGAACCAGAGTCTAGAGATTAATTCGTATTAACAAAGATTTAAACATTAAGGTACTGTGGTGTGAGTAATTAATTGGGAAAATCAAGTATAAGACCTCTGTTTATTCAGACCCCTTCCACTCCCAAGAACCCAAAACGAGCTTAAACGCGTCTCTGACAGAATGCGCGTTTAACACTCGCGCCGTCTGTGGGAAGGTGGCGACAGAGTGTTGCAAAGTGATTGTGGGAAGGTGACCATAGATTGTGAATCAACAGTAAGGTAGAGTAGTACGTAAAGTATTGCAAAGGTGATATATGCCGGTTACTCTCTCTGGCGAGTCGTATCCGAAGTATCGGAGAAACCGACAGCCTTGGGCGGTACTAAATTTGTTAGGAACTCTGTTGAAGCTCAAAGTCAAGGACAAAGCATGGAAGCACATCAAAAGGTGGACACACAAGGAAACGGAGCAAGTAGGGAGCTCCAAGAAGTGTATGTCAAATTTTTAGAAGAATCCCCTACAAAAATAGTGATTTCCATCACTAAAACCATTGTAAATACCATTTTCTATTTTTGTAGCTCCATTTTGTTCAAGTTGAGGAGTCCTCGAGCTTGAGGAGTATTAGAAGTACCATCACACCAATTTTCATAATTTTTAGACTTCGTTTGAGCCCTCAAATAAGCCCTGGAACCTAATTTTTAACTAGGTCAGACACTAGGTCTGGACAGGGCCAAAACTAGTCCAAAAACTATAAAAAGAGCTAGAGAGCTCATTTTTGAGGTTAGCTTCTTGTAGATTTCATTTTTGTAATAGATTTCTTTGTAATCAAAGTCCTTCCATTGTTCCTCTCTTTAATCTTACCTTGTGTGTGTGTGTGTGTGTATGTGTGTGCATGCTTGTGTGCTTTCACTCACGCACTTGTGCCTTCACTTGCTTGTGGTCTTCATACCGGTCCTCACGTCTCCGTGGATTGAGAAGTAAAGGAGGTGGTGCTTACGCTTGAGCTACACCAAATTTTGGCGCCGTTGCCGGGGAGAGAGCTTCGAGGACGAGCGTTGTGATGGTAAGATCGTAGATTTGCGACGTTGGAAGGTAAAAAAATTGCCATTTTTGTTCATTTTTTTATTTTTCTTCTTCATCTTCTTCATCATCATCATCTCCACCTTCTTCCATCTTCTTCTTCATAGAAATTTCTTGTTTTTTAGTGCATTTTCACCATTTTCATACCATTTTTCATGCATTATTGTGTGGGAAGGAGTTAGGAAGTGCAAGGGAGAACAAGCGCCTGTGTTTTTCATGATTTTCTGCTCATACGGAACTCGCCATTGCTCGGCGCTCAAAAATTCGAAGTTCCCGCCAAAAAACATGATTCTGTGATGAAAATCGTGATTCTGTGAAAATTCAAATTTTTTTGAAAATCACGATTTTTTGTTTCCCGCCTAAAAGCTTGTTGAAAGAATCACGATTCTGTGGCCATTCTCAGAATCGCGATTCTGTGGTTGTGCTCAAAATCGCGATTCTCACAAATCACGATTTTCAGCCAAAAACACGATTCTATGAGAACACGATTCTCTAAAAGACGATTTTGTGAAAACACGATTCTCTGAGACAAAATCACGATTTTCATGTCAAAAAACACGATTCTGAGAACCACGATTTTGTGAAAAACATGATTTTGTGAATCACGATTCTCTGAGACAAAATCGTGATTCTCTAGAACACGATTCTGTGAAACACGATTCTGTGAAACACGAATTTGTGAAAACACGATCCTGTGAAAACACGATTTTGTGAATCACGATTCTGTGAACCACGATTCTGTGAAAACACGATTCTCTGAGACAAAATCGTGATTCTCTAAAACACGATTTTGTGCTCAAAATCGCGATTTTCAAAAAACACAATTTTGTGCTTGTACTCAAAATCGCGACTCTCTAAATTTTGAAAAGCACGATTCTCTAATACAAAATCGCGATTCTCTAGAACACGATTCTCTAAAACACGATTCTGTGAAGACCCAATTTTGTCAATCACGATCCTGTGAACCACAATTTTGTGAACCACGATTCTCTGAAACACGATTCTGTGCTCAAAATCGCGATTTTCAAAAAACACTATTCTGTGCTCAAAACCGCGATTTAAAAAAAAACACGATCCTCTGCTCAAAATCACGATTTTCAAAAACACGATCCTCTACTCAAAATCACGATTTTCAAAAACATGATTCTCTGCTCGAAATCGCGATTTTCACAAATCACGATTTTCAGCCAAAAACACGATTTTGTGAAAACACGATTCTCAAGGTACAAAATCGCGATTCTCTAGTTTCATAGCATCGCGATTCTCTGATTCACAGGATCGCGATTCTCTTGGTTTCACAGGATCACGATTCTCTAATTTCATAGCATCGCGATTCTCTTGAAGTTCACAAAATCTCGATTCTCTTGATTTCACACAATCGTGATTTTTTCCAAAAGGTCCTATTTGCCTGTTTTGACCCCTAGGAGCCTGATTTGACATAATTTTTTCATCCAAAGTCCATTTTTTGAGCTCTATAGCTCGTTGGAAAGCTCGTTTTGAATGCTACATGGCCTCAACTGTTTTTTATAAGAATAACGCGTTGATTTTCAGATAGACTAATTTGAAGTTGACCCTCAAGTGGGACTAGGGAACCAAGGGGGCTCCAAAGGATTTTTTGCAATACCAAGAGGGAGAAAAATTGCATCATGGGAAGGAAAAAAGCAAAAGAGAGAAGAAAGGGGGCTAAGATGGGAAAAGAGAAGGGAGATGAACATGAAGTGCATGAAATAATCTCACACGAGGATGAAACATCTAGAGAAAAATTGCAAGGAGTCAAGGAAACGGGGGAAATGTCTAAGGGGGTTGGATCCTTATTTGCAACAAGAGAATATGATAATACTTTTGTGGATATCAGAATAGGATATGACCATAGAAGGTTGGGTGTTTATATCAATCCTAATTGTGAGTGGAATTTAATTCATATTGACCTAGTGGTCATTATCTTAGAGAACATTCAACCAACAACTCATTCTTCTATCCTCATGGATGGTGAACATTATGATTGCATGGGTCAAGTTGTGTTACCTGTTATGGTGGACGATATGCCATTTTTGGAAACATTCTTTGTCATGGATTGTATAGATGAAGACTTGATCATTGGCACCCAAAGGTTCATTACACAAAATCATCAAGAATTTGAGGTGTCTTCTCCACCTATTACCCGTGCTTCTACATATATGCCTATGGAAAATCCTAATGACTATCCACCTTATGATAATTGGGGGCAAAATCATATTTTCAAAGAGTGTGCTTTTCATGAAAAAATTTTTCTTTCTACTCATGTTTTTGAATCTAATCCTTCCTTGAGTAAATCATAGGAAACCTTGGAGAATGGAGAAATGGAGGACTCAAAGTGTTTGGGGAATGTGGAAGGACCCTCTCTTCCTGTAAATTTGGATTCCCCTCATGAAACCATAAGCAGGGATGATCTACACTCATATGATCAAGAAGGAGATGATCAAGAAATACCAGGTATCATTGATGTGGAGAATAATGTCAAATCGATGGTCAATCATGACAATGCATCACCCATTTGTACATCTAGAGATTCAATGTGTAATACGGATAAATGTATCGATGAATCTCTAGATCAATCTCCAACAACACTACCCATTGACCCCTTGCATAAATCTGATGCATGTATAGAAGATCAACCTTTGTTGCATTCCCCATGTAAAGATGAGTTCTCTCAAAAAACTCGCATAGAAGGCCCAAAAGACCCTTACATCAAGAAACAGAAATCACATTTTCTTGGTAATATCAAGAAAATTTGGGAGGCCAAGAAATTACTTAGAGCCCAACCGAATCGCACTATGATATGGGTACCAAAGAAAGCCCTTGTACAAAATCAGCCCCCTCACACTAGACTTCAAAATCTATGGTCTAGGCCTACCATGACTTATCTTCAAGAAAGACCACTTCCATTAATGAGTTGATGGTTCATCACAATTCTGGGTGTACAACATGAAGAGCAGACTATCGATCGACCTTTCATGGTAAGAATCCTCTACTTGGGTATCACGATAACACTGCTAGATTAGGAAACCTCTTCATCAGCATACCCTAGAGCAATCCGCTCAAGACCTACTTTCTTGCACCATGTTTTCTAATGCATTTCCCCAGTACGCATGCATAGGGCTACATTACAAGGCCATGCACAAGGCACATATTTTCCTCAACCCATGCACGAACACACTTACCCATCACTCAATATGGGTTATGAGTACTTGGCATGACTACTATGAACATCAACTTTGGAAGATCTAGAAAACATCAACGGAGACTCACAATGACACAATCATGTTGGAATCCAAGGAGCACATACCAAGAGACTACACCTTGCAAAGACTCACAGTGATAGATGAAGAACCAGACAACCAACCCTACCACATCTGGAAGTCAGACGAATTTTGTTCATACAGAAGGGACACTCCCTCTCAAGGCACTACTTGAAACAAGCACTACAACAAGGGTCTGTCCAGGACGACAGACTCGAGAGGGGGGGGAGTGTTGAAACTCAAAGTCAAGGACAAAGCATGGAAGCACATCAAAAGGTGGACACACAAGGAAATGGAGCAAGTAGGGAGCTCCAAGAAGTGTATGTCAAATTTTCAGAAGAATCCCCTACAAAAATAGTGATTTCCATCACCAAAACCATTGTAAATACCATTTTCTATTTTTGTAGCTTCATTTTGTTCAAGCCGAGGAGTCCTCGAGCTTGAGGAGTATTAGAAGTACCATCATAATAATTTTCATAATTTTTAGACTTTGTTTGAACCCTCAAATAAGCCCTAGAACCTAATTTTTAACTAGGCCGGACACTAGGTCTGGATAGGGCCAAAACTAGTCCAAAAACTATACAAAGAGCTAGAGAGCTCATTTTTGAGGTTAGCTTCTTGTAGATTTCAGTTTTGTAATAGATTTCTTTGTAATCAAAGTCCTTCCATTGTTCCTCTCTTTGATCTTACCTTGTGCGCGTGTGTGTGTATGTGTGTGCATGCTTGTGTGCTTTTGCTCACACACTTGTGCCTTCACTTGCTCGTGGTCTTCATACCGGTCCTCACGTCTCCACGGATTGACAAGTAAAGGAGGTGGTGCTTACGCTTGAGCAGTGTGTAGTTGATCCGACACCATCTGGTCAGGATTCGAACCCATCTGAGGATAGAAGTGTCTTGCCCAGAGAGGTCATTGAAGGTGAAAGAATACTCTGGGTTGGGGAAAGTTCCACTAATTCCGGTGGCACGTCGGTCCCAGTTGTAGAGAATTTACAAGTTTCCGGTGACAGTGTTATACTTCCCGGTGAATCTTCATTCCAGACACCACTGTTCGGGGTAAGCTTGCCTACGTTTGATACCATAGAAGAGGATAGGCTATTCAAATTAGAAATTTGTAAGAGGTTGAGCGCTATTTTCGAACCAGAAGGTGAGCAGTCTGATCATACAGACTCTGAAGGACCGGAAACACATCCTCAAAACTCAAAAAATAGTAACAGTACCACCACTAGCACCATGAGTGGGCAACAACAACAACAACAACAACAACAGCAACCGCCACTTCCACTCCGGCCAGTTCCAACAGGGGTAACATACACCAAATTCAATGGATTTCTAGGTGATGATCCTGATGCTCATGTACACACCTTTGAAATAAGTTATGCAGTACTAAACCATCCACCTGATCCGGCATACAAGGCCATAGTATTCCAGTCAACATTAGTTAATGAACCAGTGAGGTGGCTTACAGAATATGATATCAACCATTTTGGCACCTATGAAGCGGTAAGGGATGCATTTTTATAGAGGTTTCGGCTGAAGAAGAACCCTGCCAAAATTTTTTATTACTTGCAAAACAATAGACAGAAGCTGAACCAGACTGTGCAGGAATATGCCACCCTGTTTAGAACTCATTTGAGACAACTACCGCCGGCCCATGCCAACCTGCCGGATGATCAGATGCAATGGAACAGATGTGCATGAAAATATTCGACTTGATGCTGGTTACCTTCAGAACCTTCAAAATAATTAAAGATCCACATTTCTCAGGAGTTGGATTCATAGCAGGTAACCTCGACTTGGTCTACGATATGAGTACAGCCCCCTCCATTCAGGTGATATATGCATGGCATGCATGAATTAAATACCTCCCAGCCTGCTACAAGCAAACATTTGAAGAGATGTTCATCACAGGATTCAGGGAATACCACTCTGAAATCTTTGTTCCCACACCCTCCCATCTCCTCCATCTCTTTGCAACAGAGCAAACCTTACATTCGGAACAACTCCGTTTGCCACACCCGGATGTTCCAGGTCCAGTGGATTGGGATGCCCTCCTAACAGATTTAGCAAAGGGTTTGAGGCTAGCAGAGCACCACTTAGCCACTTATGTGGTGGAATATTATGTGAAACGCTCAACCAAACAAGGGTCTATCAGAGACGACAGACGTGAGAGAGGGGGGAGTGTTGGCAGTGGTCAGGGCAGTCAAGGACTTACAAGACAAGGAAGCCAAAGAAGGGAGTCAGAGCAAGGAACAAGCAAGCCAAGTAGTCAATGTAGATATGCCAAATAGGCCCTAGAATTTTTCCATGAAACAATACTTCCCAAATAGTGATTTTAGTCACTCCACACCATTGTAAATACCATTCCACCTTTTTGTAGCTCCATTTTGTGCAAGCGAGGGAGTTCTTGATCTTGAGGAGCATTAGAAGTACCTACCTATCAATTTTCATAATTTTTTGAGCTCGTTTGAGCCTCCAAATTAGCGTAGGAACCTAATTTTTAACTAGGTCGGACACTAGGTCTGAACAAGACCAAAGCTAGTCAAAAACTATAAAAAGAGCTAGAGAGCTCATTTTTGAGGTTAGCTTGTAATAGATTTGAACTTGTAAGAGCACTTTTGAGTAATCTAAAGAACTCCATTATCTCTCTCTTTGTTCTTTCCTTGTGTGCGCGTGTGTGTGTATGTGTGTGCATGTTTGTGTGCTTCTCACTCACACACTTGTGCCATCACTTGTTCGAGGTCTTCATACCATCCTCATGTCTTCCCGGATTGACATTAAAGGAGGTGCTACTCATCACTGAGCTACACCATGGTTGAATCATGATTCTTTATCTATAGCTACAGCTGCACCTAGAAAGAAGACATATTAAAAATGATCATACATGTAATCTTTATTTATGTACACCAACATGCATTCATGTTTACAGACTTTGATTATTCAGTATACAATCATACATTTGGATGCTCATTATTTCATATTCAATTATTATGCTTATTTATTTACATTTTTAATATTTACATATGTATATCTATATATTCTTTGGTTTCCATTTTTATTTATCTCTCTCCTGCATCTTGAGTCTCTTCTGCAAGCTCCTCATCCTGTTCATCTTCTTCTCCCTCTTCACCTATCAGTGTCTCATAGTCTTCATTCTCTCTTCTCTTAAAGAGCTTAACTCTTGTCGCAGCAATCAGTTCTTTCAAATTGGTTCCATCTAGTTCCCTGAGCGAGTATGTACCATTGTCGAATACTTTACATATCACATAGGGACCAAACCATCTCTTCACCAATTTTATTCGGTCTTCATATTGCGTATACAATGAGCTATCATAGAAAAGTACCCAATCTCTTTCATTCAACGTTTTAGGAATTAACCTATGGGACTTGTCAAATGCAATCTTATTCCTCTCCCTAGATGCTGTGAGCTTAACTCCAACCTCTTCTATCAGATTTCTTCCTTTCTCTAATTCAAGAATCTGCGCCACTAGAAGATCTTCTCTCGACATCTCATCCTCCCAAGGCAAAGAAGTCCATGCTAGAGCATGTGACTCCTTCAGCAAAATAGGTTTCTCACAATACATTAGTCTGCTGGCATATATCCAGTAGTCTTAGTGCATCTCATTTTGTCTACCCATAGGGCAAAGGGAAGGTATTTTGGCTAGTTCTTTATCTTTCCCTCATAAGCCTTAACCAAAGCTTTAATAATCGAGGGATGTCCGCGCTCAATTTTCTTGTTGGCTTCCGGATTATAAGCAGTGGTGAGCGACAGTCGAATTCCATATTTTTCAAAGAAGTCTTTGGCTTCATGAGCATCAAGCTTACCTCTCTCGGCAACTATTTTCTCGACATAGCCAAATCTATTAAACACGTCTTCTAATAGAAACTTGCATACATTACTCGTAGTTTTCGTCCTTAGAGCCCTTCCTTCAACGTGGTTTGTTAGGTACTCTCTTGCTAGCACAATACACCTCATCTATTGAACCCCTAATGGCATTGTAAGTAGATCGATAACCCACTTGTAGTGGATGTTAAGAGGATATGTCAGATGCAACTCATCTATGTGTCTAACATTCGAGTACACCTAGCAAGGTTTACAAGTGGCCACATATTTCTGGACATCTACATACATCCCAGGCCACCACTATCTTTCTCTTATCTTTTCATAAGTCCCTTGAAAGCCCTTATATCCGGCCCATAGTCAGCTATGCATTTCACACATAATCTCACCTCTCATTTCATTGCAACTTACAACTCGCTGAGGTATCTTTCCTATTCCAAACTTTTGCTTCCAAAGTAATCCATCTTTTAGGAAGTAATTGCTTGAATTTCTCCAAATGGTATGAAACTTCTATTTGCTCCAACTAAGATCAGGAGACTTTTTGTTTAAGTATCTTATGATCTCCTTCCACTCATTTTCATATTTGTCTTCATTGAATCTTTCTGTTATTCCTATTTTAACATCGTATAGTTTCTCTTCTTTCCTCTTATTTTCTTTCCTGCTTCCCAAGCTCCTTTGAGTTCCTTCTCTTAAAGACTCAATACCAGTCCCAAATTTTTCAATCTAATTAGTAGGCTCTTTTCTATTCAATCCAGTAGATGCTTCAACTAAGCTCGAAGTATGTACATGTGAAGCATAAAATTCAAAGCCTATCTCTTCATCATTAGAAATCATCAAGACTTCATTTTCATATATTATTCCTCCCAGCTATGTGAACAAATTCAGGGTTTGATTACTTTATGTATCATATCCATCTTAACATGGCAATGTCTGCAGTGGAACAGTTCACGATCATTCCCAACAATGGTAAGCAGTCTGTTTCCACCGCCCCATTTGCCCCAATCAAGTATTCTTTATCATTCTTTAATGCAGACACTATTCCCCAAAGGTCTCGCTTAATCTGAGGGTAGCCTCTCTGGCAAACATTTAATAATTTAGCTCCAAATCGAATCGCATACCTTTTTCCCTCGTCATCCTCTTGGCCAATGGCCCCAACAATGGTAAGCAGTCTGTTTCCACCGCCCCATTTGCCCCAATCAAGTATTCTTTATCATTCTTTAATGCAGACACTATTCCCCAAAGGTCTCGCTTAATCTGAGGGTAGCCTCTCTGGCAAACATTTAATAATTTAGCTCCAAATCGAATCGCATACCTTTTTCCCTCGTCATCCTCTTGGCCAATGGCCCAGCCTATACCTGTCGACCTCGTATCTATGGTGACGTAAATTTATTTATTTTTCATTGTAATCGGCTTTTCTAAGCAATGGTGCTTGTGCAAGTGCCTTCTTTAATTTCCTCACAGCTTGAGTTTGGATGTTTTCCATTGAAATCTTTGCCCTTTTCTAAGCAATTGATAGGGTGGGTCTGTAACATGGGCAAAATGAGAAATCCACAAAACGTAGAAAACGCATTCCCCAAGAAATCTCCTCACCTCAGTGATTGAGGAGCAGACCTCTTTCATATGTTGAATCACATGTACTTTCTTTGGACACGGTTTTCTTCCTTTAGGACCACACAAACTTCCTACAATCAATACCTCATGCACTCCAAATACTGATTTCTTTGCACACAATGTCAAATGAATCGCTTCCAATTGACTCATAATGGATTCGCAATCTTTTTTTTTATTTGATTCTTAACAAATATCCGACATCCATCATCGTCAAGAGTCTCGTCCTTATTTTTTTCCTCGCCACCTTTAATAGGGACATTGCCAATGAATGGCATGGTCAGATGCCGGATAAAATCCCTAAGCACCTTATGCATACCATTCATCATATTTGACACCGAGTTCGTGGTGCCTTGTGGCAAAGTGCACATGCACATGAGCCCAAGTAGTGTCCTCGTCGTCAAGTCATGATTCTCGAGAGCTAGCTGGAATTGGTCATATCTAGAGTGCAAATCCCCCATAGAATAAACGGATCTTCTTGCAAAGGCTTCTGCGTGCTCATTTACGATAGGCCTAGTTCCCATATTTGTGATTGTCACCTTATTCACCAGCTCCACATCCTGAATAAATCTCAATGATCTGTTTTTCTTTGGTACTGTGAACCAATGGTTAGAATAGGGAGCACTTGATGGCTCAAGAATCCCCATCTTAATCTTTTCATGCAAGTGGTCAATTAACTTTGAAATGTAAGCTTTTGGTATCGAAATCGGTCGAAGATTCCAAGGTACATATGGTATCGTGAAAATTATCATAGGTGTCACCACAGATGAATCTACACACCCAATTTCTTGGGCATTGAAAGAAAAAGCCTTTCCATGCCTAAATCTCATCTATGAGAATACATTCTTCTCTTTTTCACTAAGGAAACCATCTTTTCTTAACAAAATTTTCTCAAGTGTCTCTTTAGTGAACTCGTGACCTATTTTCCTTTTATCTTTGAGAGGTGGTTGGGTTTTTGCACCATCTATAAGTTTATTACTATCTTCAAGAAGCAAAACTACAACTGGTTTTATCTTTTTATCCACCGTTTTGTATTTTGTTTCAACAAAGGCTTCTTTCACTTTTTCATCTTGCTCAAACTTTGTTATTTCCTTGTACATGGAGCTAGAGTGTGTTTGAATCACATAATCACTCCTTCCATCAACCAATTCTTGTAGATCGAACAACATATCTGCAAAAGATATCTCATCAAAGACTCCAGAAATTTCCTTATCGAGGTCGAGTACTCTACATCCATAAAAGTTTCTCTGAAGATCTCTTATGTATTGTTTTTCCTACTTTTTAAACTCAGAAAAAACAAGAACCTAAAATGAACTTGTTGAAGAAAGTGTTATGAAACTTGATATGAACATATTTACATTCTGGATCTTTTCACTTTCCAAGGTTCCATAGTCCCAATTTATGAAAGCTTAATTTAAAAACTTTGATCTTCAAACTCTCTAGGAATAGGCCTAGTCCGAAGAGAAGTTCTATTCCTGACATGGTCTACACAAACCGTCATAAATTAGACCGCCTTCTTTCCATCCTTGCTTTGGATTCGTGCATAGGTTGATCCATCTGCCAAGACTCTTGTTTCCATCCTCAAGGCAGTAATGTACGGCTGCCCTTAAATCTGACAATCACTAACATCCCTGATTGTAACTAGTATCTATGGGCATGCACTAAATAACTCACCTAGCATCATATTAGTAGCCCTGATTCTCCAACCGGGCTGCATATCTATAGGCCATTTCCCCTTCATGTAGAGATCGTTGGACATTAAGTTTATTTCAGATCCGTGATCCATAAGAGCGACGACCGGTGTACTAATTTTATCTAATTGCACCAATGTCTCAATCGTGGCTCGAGCCTAATGATATCTAGTATAATGACTTGAAGGAGTTATTTCTTGAGAATTCCGCTCCAAAAACATTTCCTCATGTGTGCATGGTTGTGCGTTAATTTCACTTTTTTTAACTATATTTTTCAGTTCTTGCACTTGCGCTTGTACGGCATGAATAGGTATATCTTCATCCATTTTCTCAACCTCTTGCTTGTCCGCTATTGGTTGTCATTTTCTTCTTAAGAGGTCGATTATTACTTCTAGAAATTCCTGTTTAGCTATTCCCAGTAACTCACCTAGTATAAATTCGATTACACTATCAAGCACTCTTTGAACTTGTTTCAAATCACTGGGTTGTCCAATGTGCGATTTTAGCATGTATGATGGGTTTTTCACTCTCCCTTGACCTTTCCTTGCAGGTTTCATTTCTTCATCCTGAGGAGGATTGTTAATTTGGGTAGGAACTAGCATCTTAACAGAGGCAAGATTTTGAACTTGAGTCAGGATTTGATTTGGCTATTATTATCGGCAGTGATGGTGGAATTACTTGAGTGGGTTGGTTTGTTTGTATTGGATGATTTTGATTTGGAGTATGGGATTGTTCTTGTGAAGCCTCTACTTGAAGCCTCGTTCTTCTTTTCTCTTTTCCACCCTCATTAGTTCTCCTCCCTTTCTCTTCCACTACTGCCTCATGCTCCACTAAAGAGCATAGATAAGTAACAACCGAGAGGATATCTACAGGTCATTCCATCCGGTTACCCCTCGAATCTCATTGCTTACTTACTTTAAGATTTTGTGATCCATCTTTCCCCGATCTAGGGACTTTATCACTTTAGTGAAGTGTTTCAATGGCGATGCACCACAGTGCGCTCTCCTTCTCGAGAGCTCCACGATGATATGCTCGGATTAGAAAACCGAGCTCCTGAGGCCGCACACAGTACTCCGCGCAGAGGCTGTAGAATACATAGAAAACACAGTACACAGGAGGCACGAAGACGGACTTCTTAGGTCTTACAAATGCAGTCGAACTTACAGTCCGTGACTGATCAGGCAACTATATGTTTTATTAAAGAACATATACAAAGAAGTGTCCGGTGGCCATTTGGCCTTTCACATGGACACTAACGGTAACAATCTCCCACTAAAGGCCAATATGGCTAGAGTAACTATGGGAGAAAAATAGAGAATGATAAAGGATACCTGAGTGTAAGTATACAAACTATACCTCCCACCTGATGGGCATGTTACATAGTATACAAGTGACTGCGTAAGATCAAGAATCAAGTAACCCCCATCAAGTGACAACAGTGTCCAAAGATATCATGTGGTAGAGCTTTAGTCAAAGCATCTGCAGCATTATCTCAAGTGTGAACCTTCTCAAGAATAATGCTCTCAGTGGCTAAGCAATCTCTAATGAAGTGATACCTCACCTCAATGTGCTTGGTCTTTGCATGATAGACCGGATTCTTAGCCAAAGCAATGGCACTCTGACTATCACTGAGCAAGTGAGGTACATGTTGAGGTAAACCCATATCACAAGCAAGACGAGAGAGCCACAATGCTTCCTTACATGCCTCACTTGCTGCAACATACTCTGCTTTTATGGTAGAAACAGCTGTACATTCTTGAAGACGAGATCTCCAAGAGATAGCACCTCCAGCAAAATGAAAAATGTACCCTGATGTAGACTTACGATTGTCTACACAACCAGCATAGTCAGAATTTGTGTAACCAATAATGGATTCTTTCCCTCTACCTAAGCATAGATACTTGTCCTTAGTGCCACTCAGATATCTCAAAATCATTTTGACCGCTTCCCAATGCTTCTTGCCAGGATTAGACATATATCTGCTCACAACTCCCACTACAAATGCAATGTCTGGTCTCGTAGCTACCATAGCATACATGAGACTACCAACACTAGACTAATAGGGAATTTTGGTCATGAATTCCTTTTCCTCATCTGATTTGGGGCAGTCATCCTTGCTCAATTTCACATATGTGGGTAAAGGTGTACTCAATGCCTTTCCACCCTGCATATTGAATCAGTGAAGTACTTTGGATATGTACTCACTTTGAGACAAGTATATGCATCTTTTACTCCTATCACGAGTCATGTGCATGCCAAGAATATGTTTGGCATCCCCCAAATCCTTCATATCAAATGTCTGACTCAACTTCTTTTTGAGAAGTGACAAATCATAAGAGGACTTCCCAGCAATCAACATATCATTGACGTAAACTATCAAGCATATCAAGCTGCCATCAGAACATCTCTTTGTGTAGAGAATGATCCTCATTGCTCCGAGAATAGCCTTAGGACTTCATAGAAGCATCAAAATTTTGGTACCATTGTCTAGGAGACTGTTTAAGTCCATACAAGCTCTTCTTGAGCTTACAAACTAGACTTTCCTTGCCAGGAACTACATGACCCTCTAGTTGTTCCATATAGATCTCATCTGTAAGATCTCCATGCAAGAAAGCTGTTTTCACATCCATTTGGACTAGCTCTAAGTCCTCCACTGCAACGAATCCAAGCAACATGCACAAAGTAGTCATCTTGACCACTGGAGAGAAGATTTCCTCAAAATCAACACCATGTTGTTGCTTAAAACCCTTTGCAACAAGTCGTGCTTTATATTTTGGAGAAGCACTATCTGATGTGAATTTCAGCTTATATACCCATTTACATGGTAAAGCTTTTCTGCCCTTTGGCAAAGGTACTAAGTCCCAAGTACCATTCTTGTGAATAGAATCCAACTCACTCTTCATGGCACGCTCCCACTTGACATGATCCTCTGTCTGCATAGCCTCTTTGTAGCAAGAAGGCTCACCGGCATCTGTTAGCATAACAAAATCTAAACCTGGAACATATCTATCAGGTGGATATGAGACACGTGCAGAACGTCTCAATGGTTGCTGAACAGGAACATGTGCAGACTGATCTGAATGGACATTCTCTTGAACATCCCTATGTGCAGCATTTTTATGCATGCTAACCGGAGGACTAGTATCCTCAAACACCACTCTTCTCACTTCAGCCTCCTTAATGGGTTGTTTATGCATCTTAGACTCATTAAAAATGACATCACTACTTCTGATCACTGACCATGTTTCAGGATCCCATAAGCGATATCCAAATTGTCCTTCTCGACCATATCCAAGAAAAATGCATTTCTTTGACTTATGGTCCAACTTTTGTCTAAGATTCTTGGGTACATGAACATATGCTTCACACCCAAAAACTCGAAGATGATCATAATATGGTGATTTCCCTGTCCATAACTCTTGTGCCACTTTCAGACCTTTTGCAGTACTAGATGAAAGGTTAATCACATGAACAGCAGTCAATACTGCTTCTGCCCCAAAACCTTGTGAAAGGTTTGCATGATGCAACATAGAGACTACTCTATCTTGAATAGTTCTATTCATCCTCTCAGCTACACCATTCTATACTGGGGTATAAGGAGTTGTAAACTCTCTACGAATCCCTCTAGACTGACAGAAAAGGCTGAATTCATGTGAGGTATACTCACCCCCATTATCTGAACGTAAAGCCTTAAGCTTAGTTCCTTTTTCAGTCTCAACTGAAGCAAGCCATTTTCTGAAAGTAGGGAATACATCATCCTTTGATTTGATAGGATATACCCAGACTTTTCTAGTAGTATCATCTATGAAAGTGACAAAGTAAAGAGAACCACCTAAGGACCTAATGGGCATAGGACCACACACATCTGTATGAACCAAATCTAAAGGCTGAATTGAAGACTCAATGTGCGTTCTATGCACATTTCTGGTTTGCTTTCCATATTGACAATGCTCACAAAATGAAAAATCAGAGAAAGATAACACAGGTAAGTAGCCAGAACGAGAAAGATTTTCCATTCCACTACGAGATATATGGCCCAAACGCCAAATACAAGCCATAGGCTGTTCAGTAACAGCTAACAAGTGTTCTTTCTGTGATACAAATAAAGGATAAAGTGAGCCAACTTTGCTTCCTTTTGCAATAACCATATTGCCCTTTGATATACGAAAGGACTGAGCATAGAAGACCACCTTGTAACCAAGGTCATCAAGTTGACCAACTGACATCAAACTGCATGATAACTGAGGTACATGGCATACATTATGCATAGTAAATTTTGAACCATCAATGAACTGCACAACCACATCTCCAATCCCCACAACATCACACTGGTAAGAGTCATTAAGTCTCACGGTACCAAGAGACTTTGCTGCATAATTAGAGAACCATTCTCTATGTGGTGTCACATGGAAAGAAGCACCAGAATCTAGTAGCCAGGTGTGGGAAAGAGAATCATCCATAAGTGCCTCAAATGGCACAGTACTATCAAGTGTCAACACATCAGCATCATCAGAAATAGCATTAATTTCTTCAATCTTCACAGTCGAAGTAGATGGTGCAGGTAACTGTTTAACATGCCCATCAACATTCTATCCTTTACCTTTAGCATTCTTTAATGCATAACAATCTTTCTTCATGTGTCCTTTCTTATGACAATAATGGCATTCGATATCCCTCTTCCTTGATTTACTTCTACTCTTATTTCGTTGAGCATTCTTTTCCTTGTTCTTGCTCCTGCCACGTTGCTGATTCTTTCCTTGGTAAGAATCACGAACATTATATGCATCTCCACTCTGAGTGCCAACCATAGATTTTCTACGAATCTCCTCACTCAAGAGTGCTCCACATATGTCATCATAGACGAGTTTACCACCAGGTGCACTGTTGCTAATAGCTGTGCAAAACGTATCCCATGATGATGGCAGGGTGCATAACAGCAATACTGCTTTCATTTCATTATCCATATCCATTTGTTGAGCCTGTAACTGGGAGAATATAGCATCAAACTCATTTAGATGAGCAGCAACACTATCTGTGTCCTTCATACGAAGGTCATATAATTTTCTCATCAGATACACTTTATTTGATGCCGTCTCTTTTTCATATGTATTGCATAACTTCTTCCAAAGCTCCTCTGCACTTTCACAGTCTAATACTGTAAAGTAAACATTATCTGCCAAGTGCAAGCGATGGTAGACCTGGCCATTTCATCTAACTCATCCCAATCATCTTCATCCATGTCAGCAGGCTTCTTTGAAATCCCATTTACTGGCTTCCATTGCCTCCTTTGAATCAGCACATCTTTAATCTGATTCTTCCATAGAGCAAAGTTTGTGCCATCAAATTTTTGGATCTCAAAATGGTCTTTGCCCTGCAAGTTATAGCTCCTCCTCGGAACACTAGCACTAGACCCTGATCCACCGGATGTGCCTGAGACCTCTGAACTATCATACATCTCCTATGGCGAGGCTGGGTAAGTCTTCCACCTGCATCACCGAAGAGACCCCGACATCTGGGTGTCTCCCAGTTAAGAAAAACCTCACCACGACCCTCTTTATCAAAACGTAAAAGGCTTTATGCAAAGAACGTAACCACTATATCAATGACCACATGGACGTACATAAGCGGTATCCACAGAAGCATACATGGTGTGTATGTGCTCGATATATGCAGTAAAATGACACTAAAAGGCTGAATACATAGCCCAAAAACTAGCCAATAACACCTGCAAGTGTCTGTCAACTCTGATGTTTTAGGCTTTAAAAACCTGCATAAATTTGCAGCGACTGCTCCCACCAAAATTGAAAACCCCTCGAGAAACCTGTAGTTTTATGAGTGTGGCTGAAAATACAGCCCCAAAGGTTGATATTTATTGTCTGAGAAGTACAAGGAACACTCTTCTTGATGTTCTTGGACCTATGCGGAGAGAACTATGTGCGAAAGTACTCCGAAATGGCTCCAAAAAACACCCCAAAATTGCTTCAGAAATAGGCTTTGGAAGCAAAAAATGAAGCTTTGAGGGACCAAAACTTATTCAAGGTAATGTCAACCTTAGTCTTTTCCCTTCTTCAAACACCACAAGAGTGTAGCTTAGTGGCAAGAGATTGCCACGGTTAAGCGAGCTCTAGGGGGAACAGTACTGGGATGGGTGACCTCCCGGGAAGTACTGGGAACCTCTATATTCCTTGATCGTTGAGGTCCTCCCTCGCGCGCAGCCAATGGCGCCAACGATGACTTCGGTGACTCGGATGACAAGGTATGCCAAGGTCTATGCCTTGGTCGCCACCTTAGTCGTAAGCCTTGGAGAAAGCCTAGGGGGGAGTGCTCGCTTCGCTCGCACAAAACAAACAAAGCTTTTGCCTCGAACTTCTCTGATACCAGTGAAGTGTTTCAACGCCGATGCACCACAGTGCGCTCTCCTTCTCGAGAGCTCCACGACGATATGCTCTGATTAGAAAACCGAGCTCCTGAGGCGGCACACAGTACTCCGCGCAGAGGCTGTAGAATACACAGAAAAAACAGTACACAGGAGGCACAAAGACAGACTTCTTAGGTCTTACAAATGCGGTCGAACTTACAATCTGTGACTGACCAGGCCACTGTATGTTTTATTAAAGAACATATACAAAGAAGTGTCCGGTGGCCATTTTGCCTTTCACATGGACACTAACGGTAACATTTAGACCATCATTCTGTACCATTATTTTCATAAGTTACTTGACATGTGTATGTATAAGATGTTGAAGCAACATTACTAGATGTGCCAAGGAAGAACATTCTCGTGCCTCCCTAGCCAAAGTTAATATATAATTTTTCTCTAGTCTTTGAGTCATAAATCATCTTTTCCTTTATGAACATTAGATTCTTTGCCAATGCTTCTTTAAAGCTCTCACACGAGTATCTGTTGTGCTCCAAAGAGTCACACCAGATGCATCTTTTAATTTTAGGAGCTTTTGAAGCTTTATTGCTAGTTGCTTGCAAAGATTGGGATTCCACCATCTTTACAACACTCTGGATTGTCAAATCACTAAACCTTTTAAACATCTCTTCCATGGTATTCAGAGGCACGACCTCTTTTCCAGTTGGCTGATTAGCTTGAGCATTTGGGGCAGGTTGATGTGGGGCCTGTATTTTTTCTTCTTATATATCCTCTTGCCGATCTTGCATGAACTTTGCCATAGCTCTTTTCTTTTCTACGTACCTCTTCACTGCCGCTTCTACCTCATGCCAATCCTCATTAAGCCCGGAATTTGTCTCCATGTCTTGCAATTGTGGGGGGAGTTCCTCCCGGGCTTTTATATCTATCGTTGTTAGGAACAATGAAACTCTCTCATGTTCCATCCCTCTCTTATCATGTTCTGTTAGGTCATTATATTGTCGATCGAATTCCCTTTTAATTTCCAAAATGGTTTGGTCTTTCGGTTTATGTATCCATTTTAGGAACGTTGCTCAAGACACCTTATCAATGTCCTAGAGAGTGAACATTTTTATTAAAGCCAATTTATATTGCGGCGACCTCCTTTGGGCCTCCATTGTCAACCGGTCACGTAACTGCAACTCTGACACATATACAAAGTTTTCAATAAGTTCTATATCATTTAAGGGAGTGAGTCCGGTCCCAAGATATCGAGCTTTCAGCTTGTACTCTTTATAGAATTAGCTGACATTTTTCCCGTCAAAGTAACCACTCCGTATGCAAGAGCTGGGTTATAATGTCCATTGTAGTGTCGCCCATAAATGCATTAGGGGAAAAAATGAACCCTGCATGGTCCTTTTAGATTAGAGAGTGATTAGTGATGGACCAATGAGAAGAGGGTGGTGGCCACAGTCTAGGCTCTTAATCAACTAGGCTAGGTATAGGCTTCCCTTGGTTTGGGCTAGTCAAAACCACATAAACAAGCTAAAATTCGTGGTTTTGTTCCTCAGGTAGTTTTTGAAAGTCATGGGATTCAAACTCAACCCTTGGATGCCCTTCAAGATTCAATGGCTAAGATTAGTTCTTAACAAATGGGCTACTTTAAATTATAGCCCTTAGATGTTGCTTAGATCTAATGGATGTGGTTGCTACCAAAAGGAAAAAAAGGCGCCTTGAATTTGGGCCATTGGACTTTTGAGAAAAATGAATGGATGAGATTTGATCCTTACATGGATCACATCCTATTCAATCTCAACCATCCATCTTCTCTCACATCTAATGGTCAAAAAGCTACGTGGACCCCAAAATCTTTATCTCTCTTCCTACGAATTTTTGTGGTTTTGTCTTTTAGTGACAGTCCATGGAGCTATTTTGTCTTTTAGTGACAGTAGACTGGCTCTCAATCTCCACCCTCAAAATCAAATGTGATCGGATGGTTGGCAGTAGGCGATTTCGTGATTTTTTGTTCTCTCTCTTCGCATGGAAGTTTGCTATTTTGTCTTTTTTTGACAAAGACTGTGGTCTTATTTTGTCTTCTAGTGCCTTTCTTTTCCCATTTGGTCGTGGCCATACAATAAACCAATCTAATGGCTTAAAATGCACATGAAATTTGTTTTGAAAGAGGGTTCTTTTTTATTCTTTATTTTAACTGACAATACCACTAGTGGTATTTCCAAATCTCTTAATCACCTTGATTAGCCATTTTAATTCCTTAAAATTAGGAATCCTTAGAAGACCCATGCAGGGCTCACTTTTTCCCCTAATGGGTCAAAAAAAAGAGCTTCCTAAAACGGCACTACTAGCTAAGCTTTCACTCCTAGGATCAAAGTCTCTACACTCTCCTCCTTCACGTTGGGTTCACCAAGTATGTCATTGGATTTCGTGACAACGAGGGAGAAGTAGAAGAAATAAGGAAGCTTGTGTGTGTCATACTCTTAGGTTTTCCATACAGTGTCATGTGAATCTAGGCCTATATACAAGGAGCTTAATGCATATGTAACATGATGCTAAAGCGGTGGCACCCAATCAACATTCTTATGTTTCGAAGGAAGGTCCTGAGAGCATACTCAAGAAAGGTGAAAGTCATTAGGGTGCAAAACAACCAAAAAGAGGTTGTTTGCTATTGACAGATTAAGGAAATTGACAAATAGAGTCTTTCCACGTGTACAAGAATATAACATTGTTGTCTCTTTTAACCGTATGGAGAAATTCTTTTTTTAATACAATATTCTCTAAAAGTACCGCTAACGTGATGAATATTCTCGTGTTTAGTGTACACTCTTTTGGTTTGATGCAAAAAAAAAGATATTTTTGCATACTTCACAAAGCATATTCTTAAATATCCAAGAAGGAATTGATTTTTGAAGATGTGAAATATTTTTGGGTTCACAAAATTTCATGATCATTCAGCAACAGGGTTTACATCAAATCAAAAGTTTCCACGTGTACAAAGCCTTTTTCTCTATAAATACCGCCAAAGTTTGTGAATGTCGGTAAACCACTAGAAGGGACGTATTCTCAGTTTCAAATTGAAGAGATGCAGTTGGTTTGCACGAGTACAACATGTGTACACCACTAAGGATCTTGTTCTAGAAAATCATTTGCAATTCCCTTCGTACTGTAAGTAAAGTTTTACAATGCTGTTCTATCATTCCAGTTGTTTTTGTATAACAACACATATGTTTTTGTATTGCATATATCTTTCCTTCCAATATTGTGGAATAGCAACCTGTTGAATTTTTCATGGGAACATTTAGAGTTCTTCATAAGGAATATTCAGAACTTATATATGCAGACAAATCTGTTAAATTTTTCAATAGCATAAAGGTATTTGTCCATTATGTCGATTATCAAGTGCCATTAGGGGGGAGTTCTTATGGAAATCTTGTATATGTGCCTGCTCCTTGCATCTCTTCATTAGATTGGGATGCTCTTAATCATTCAATAGTTTCAAGTTTTCTATGAAAAATGAAATTTGACATCAAAAAGGCAATGTCAGCAGGCCAAATTTTAAGAAGGATAAAGTTTCAATGGTTTTTGCCTATTCATGTCTTTGTAGCATGCTTTAAAAACATGTTATTATAGAAAACAAAAACAATGTGGTTGAATAGGAGAGTCTCTATTTTAGAGATTGATGATGTTTTAGGTAGGGAATGGGATAGCAAAGAAGTTCAAAAGCTAGGTGACATCATTTTATGTAAAGTTAGTCCAAATTCTCTTTCAATCTCATATCAGATATGTCGACAATCTCTGGTTTTAAGATATGAATATAGAAGGTGGAAAAAAAAGCTTGGACTTTGAATAGCCTTGGACTCAGAGGAGAGTTGTCGAGAATTTGAGTTAGAAGTATTGATTCATCCATATTTTCAATCAAGGAAAATAATTGTCACTGCAAATTGGAAACTCAGAAATGTAAGGGAGCTCCTAGAATACCTTGATGAGGTATCATCACAATGTAGATTCTCAATTGATGATGCAATAGTTGACATTGGATCAGAGAAAACATTATCTTGCATAACTTGCCTGCCACCAAGGGTGATTAAGTTCCAAACTCTCTTTTCTTTGATGCTTGTGGCCCTTTTCAGAGCTTTCACCTTGACTCTTTTTCTTGGTCCCATGCTTCAATGGTGAGTGAAGAGGATGCCCTTTCATTTTTTCTTCACATTTCTTTTCATCTAGTGGAGGGGGTGGAGGTGAGTGTGGATCATAGGGCCAGATTGCATGTTTTATAATGCCATTTATTGCTCTCTCTCTGATCAAGATGATTCATGCATCTGGATAGTCTGATAAATTCAATTTGAGACTCTAAAACCTTCTTTTGAAGAATCTTACAGCATTTTCAATCACTCTCCAGCCACATGATGTTGCGTCTTTCTGCAATGGCACATGAATTTGTATGTATCCAAATTTCTTTTGTTCATTCAATTTAGCAATTCTAGGAGAATTTTGATCAATATGCATCTTGAGAAGCTTAGCAGCACTGCATTGTAAAGTGAAATCTAAATGGACGGCATGGCTCTTAAATAGAGAAAAAAAAAATTATAGCAACTTACACTTTGCAATTCCCATGTTGTGATTTAAGAGAATTCAGGAAAAGATCTTGATATGCATTGAAGTCAACAATAATAAGACTCCAATGGCCCCTGTCAATGAGTTGCATGTAAATATACTTTCTTAAATGAACCAAATGTACTTTTCAAAATGAAGATGAATACTTACTTTTCAATATATGGGTAGATAACACATTCTACCTCTTCTATAAAATTCTTTAGAAAGGATTTTGCATCTCCAAGTTTATACAAAAAACACTGTGTCACAAGAGGATATATGATAAATACTTTTCTTTGAACTGGTTCCTCACATTGTTGCAGAAGAACCCTACAAATCAAGAAATAAAAATTCAGTTTAAGAACTAGAAAATTAAGCAATACAAGAGCACTTTATGGCCTGTATATAATACCTGAGTGAAATGTTGACTACACTATCTGATATTTCAACATGAAACTCCCTCAACATTTGGTTGTCCTCTGGTCTTATGTCAAGGAAACATTCATCCTGCCATGCCATTGCAACATTAACTATTACCTGCCCATCACCTTTCTTAAGGAGTTCTTTATTTTCCTTTTGTAACTTCTGAATCTGGTTTAAGATAACACTTTCCTTTGTTAAGAATCCCTACTTTTTCCTCTCCTTCTCACTATTTGCTTCATTTCTTGTTTCATGATCATGAGTGACCTTAGGGTTGACCTCTTCAATGACCACTATTGACTTGGGTGCTCGTGCTGGAGGTATATTGAGAATATCAAAGAATTTTCTATCATGGTGATCAATAGGAACAAGAGATTTGTCAAACTTATATCTTATTCTTGATACAATCACATAATCCTTCGCCATCAATGTTACCGTGTGAGAATGAGCTGCACACAAATAAGCATCATTCATAAAGTCAATTGCAAAGTCCTCTACAGCTTCTTGCAGGCATAGCAGTGCTTGAGTTTGCCACTTCACATTGATAAAGGATGTTGTATTCATCAAAAAACAAAGATTGGTTGTGATCTGCTTGACAATTCTCATAAATGGAAGTCTGGGGAGCAGCAGTCCCACAGACTTTTGAGCTCTTCTTATTTCCCTCAAGGACTTTACATGGTAGTTGACCGTTTTCTTTGAACACTTCTCTGATGCATTGCCTTGTCTATTGGTGCAAGACAATCACCAATTGATGTTTTGGATAAAGACTTGAAGCCAAAGAATGAAGAAAAGGTCAACAATTGAAGAGTGAAGATAAAGTATGTCCACGAAATGAAGACTTGTATACATATGTACATTAGTTTCTAGTTAGCTCACATATATCTTTTGTATGTCATGAGCTTGTACATATATGCCTATATATACAAGTAAAAAGTCAGGGAAAATGTCAAGAAAGTATGTGAGAGTATGTGAAGAGACGAATTAGAAGTCATTAGATACTTTTTAGAAGTGAAGCAGATCTCTCTCATCCAGATGAAAAAGTTTTCTGAATAGAAGAAAAGTTGCACCCGATATTTTTGTGTGTTCCCCTTCTATGCTTCATCATTTCAAGAATCCTTTTGTACATGTCTAATTCCATAGTTAATGAGTCTATGATTAAATTTTGAGAGCTTAATTGTAAACACGCTGAGAGAATTATGTGTAGGAACATTTGTATGTGCGAAGTGTTGAGTGTCTCTTGAAACAGGCGCAATCTTGGTGGTCAAAGAACTGATCAATTCTCAGCGCATAGTGTAAAGTTTTGCACAAATGAGGAGTCAAAATCTAAGTTGGAAGGTAAGCCATCTATGGCTAAAAGCATTTGCTTAAATGGGTTTTACTTTGGGAGAACTATGTGTTAGAAGTTGAAGGTGTCAGAATCGACTATACTAGAGAACACTTTCAGACATAGGTGAACTGTTTGACTCATTTCTCAAGATATACTTAATCTTTTGGAATTATTTAACTTGGAGAAGGTGCAAGAACTATAGACGACACTTTGTACAAACTTTTATCAAAAAGGTTACACATTTGATTAGTCAATGAGTGAGATATGTGCAGCACACTTAGTGAATATCAACTCACTTCACAGTTTGTTCAAGATTTGGATAATTGAGTATTGATCCTCCAAATTTGTAAAGGTTTTGAGTTATTCTTGATATAGAGGTGCTCTAACTTCAAGGATATCTTATTCTTTTGGAGACTAACACTCTCCATCAGTGGTATCAGAGCAGGAATCATCAAACATAAAGAAAGGAGGACCCCAACTGCTGTAGATATAAAGAAATCAACACTTAAAGGTTCAAAAGGTGAAAGCTTGAGAGCAAAGCTTGAGAAGGAGGCCAAAAGATATTAAGAAGATCAGAAGGAACTTTATTCAAAGTAAAGGTAACCTTATTTCTCATAAAGGTTGAAGAGTTTACTACACAGGTGAAGAAAGGATGGGAGATTCTCTTCAGATAGAGAAATTGGATAGAGAAAACTATCGAGCATGGTCAATGAGGATGGAAGATCATCTTATGAGCAAAGACTTGATAGGTTACATTACAGGTGAAGAAGAAAAGCCACAATTCAGAGATCCTAGTGTTCCAACTAGAGATGAACTATCCGATTTGAAGAATTGGATGAAGAGAGATGCTCAAGCAAGGAGCATTATCTACATGGGAGTCAATGACTACTTGCTACCTCATATTAGAGGTCTTGAAAGTGCAAGTGATATATGGAATGCTTTGGAGGATCATTTCCAAAACACGACAAAGTCAATGGAGGCATCTTTATGGGCAGAGTTTACCACATTCAAGAAGAAGGCTTCTCAATCCATTTTTTATTATGTAAGAAGGATGAAGGACATTGCAGATGCATTAGGAGCAGTTGATGAAGATATTGAGGAGGATAAATTGCTAAGGCAAATCCTCATAGTTTTGAGACGTGATGAGAAATGGAAGCCATTCATTTTATCTATTGAATTGTCACTAGATCATTTTACTCCCGATTTAAACTAGTTGCTAGGACACATGCTAAGCTTTGAGCAGGATGTCAAATGTGAAGGTGATAAGAGTGCAGGTCAAGCAATGTATTCAAAGGATAAGAAGAAGAATAGCAAAGGCAAGCAACAAGCAAATGAAGATGAAGGTACAACTAGCCAAGCTAACTTGTTAAGAGGAAGAGGAGGTGGCAAACGTAGAGGAAGAGGCAGAAGTAATAAAGATGGAGCCAAAGCTTACTAGATTTGTGGTAAGAAAAATCACTTAGCTCATGATTGTTGGCATAATACTCAGAATAATGGTGGATATAATCAGAACTTTAATTCATGAGGAAGAGATGGCAGAAACCAAAGAGGTAATTTCAGAGGTAGAGGTAGTAGAGGTTACTTTGGAAGAAATTCAGGTAGAGGATTCCAAAGTCAATCCTACTACAATTATGCTTCAGATCAGAAGGAGGATTCAACCTTGATTATGAGTGCAACTTGTGAAAGGCAAAGTGAAGACCAAAGAGTCTTCTATATTGACTCAGGGTGTAGCAATCACCTGAGTGGTAACATAGCCTTAATGACTGATTTGGAGAATAAGGTAACTAATCATGTAGTTCAAACAGGTGATAACACAAAGCATAATGTGAAGTCAACTGGATCAGTGAAGGCCAAGGATGGAAGTACTCTTCTGAGAAAGATCTTATATGTTCCTACAATTCCAAAGAATCTGATAAGTGTAGGACAAATTGTTGAAAAAGGTTCTGAAGTAAGGTTCACTAATGATGGAGTTTTTGTGGAAGATCCTAGCAATGGGTATAAACAAAGTGTTTCAGGAAAGAAGGAAAGAAGACTTTTCACCTTGAAGATTCAAGGTAATATTGGTCATGCCTTGTTCACTTGTGGAGGACATAAGATCTCTGAGTTAGATCTTTGGCACAAAAGGCTTAGACATTTCAATGAAAGAGAAAGGATATGGTTAACAATGGTTCAGTGCTTGGATTGCCTAATGTTGCAGGTCAACATATGACATACAGATGTGAGGCATGTCAATTAGGTAAGGCTCATAAGCAATCATACAATAAGCATGGATTAATGTATTCAGAGAAGCTTGAATTGGTACATACAGATGTGTGGGGACCTTCAAAGGATTCCAGTATAAATGGTCCAAGATATTATGTGATTTATGTTGATGATGCTACCAGATGGATCACTATCTATGTGATCAAAGATAAACCAAAGGTATTTAATACATTCAAACATTATCATATGTATGCAGAAAGAATCACAAGTCAAAAGTTGAAGAGACTAAGGTCAGATGGAGGGGGAGAGTATTTCTCTACTGAGTTTAGTGATTACTTATGGAATGTAGGTATAAAAAGGAAAAATTGTCCCAATTACTTGTGGGCTAAGGCTGTAAATACAGCTACATATTTGGTAAATAGGTTACCATGTAAAGCTTTGCAAGGTATGGCACCATATGAGGCATGGTGGGGTAAGAGACCTACCTTAGATCATTGCAAAGTGTTTAGTTGTTTAGCCTATGCATATATGCCACTTCAATTGAGGCATAAATTGGAACCTAAAGCTGAAAAGTATGTGTTTATTTGATATGATGATAAGTAGATGGGATATAGGTTGTGGAGTACATCCACAAAACAATTTCCTGTATCAAAGGATGTTACATTTGATGAGCAAGGTACTTAGTATGCAGGAACAATAAATATTCATGCAGGTGATGAAGAAGTTGTGGATTAGAAGAAAGGTAAATCAAAAGTTCAGATATTTGATGAAGAAGAGAATAATGAAGTACAGGTTGAAGTTGAAGAAGTACCTAGGTTTGATCCAGAATGTGATGAACCAGAAACCTCAAGAAGTGGAGAACTTAGAAGTTCATCATGACACTAATGGCAACCTATAAGGTATAGCTATGACACTTCTTTTCTAGCTACTAAAGACCATGCTTACATGATGAAAGTAGATGAAGACCCTTCTATAGTCAGAAGATCATTGGATGCAAATGGGTCTACAAAATCAAGAGATATGCAGATGGAAGTGTGTCTAGGTATAAAGCTAGACTTGTTGTGAAAGGGTTTGCTTAGACATATGGTATAGATTATGATGAGACCTATAGTCCTGTGGCAAAGATGACAACCATCAAGACACTCATAGCCATTGCTTCATGTAAAGGTTGGAGATTATGTCAATTAGATGTGAAGAATGCTTTTCTAAATGGTTATATTTCATATGATGTTTTTATGGAGAAACCATTAGGATTCATTAGGTTTAAAGCAGGCCCCAAGGGCATGGAATTATAGAAGTGAAGTTCTTGAAGGAGCTTGGTTTTCAAGTATCGAAAGTAGATAGTAGTTTGCTTGTTAAGGCAAGTGATGATGGGTTCATTTACATGTGCATATATGTTGATGATATAATTCTTGTAGGAACAGATGAGAAGGGCATACAAAGTCTAAAGAAGCAAATGGAAAAAGAGTTCAAGATTAGTGACTTGGGATACTTGTCATATTTCTTGGGCATGGAGATCTCATACACTCAACATGGAGTGTATATAACTCAAGAGAGGTATTTCAAGAACTTGTTGATCAAGTTTAAGATGGATGATTGCAGGGTGGCACCTACTCCAATGGAGGTGAATCACAAATTGAGCAGATTTGGAGGAGAAGATTTCAAGGATATGAAGTTATATCAAAGCTTGGTTGGTAGTCTAATCTATGCAACTTTAACTAGGCCTGATTTGTCATATGCAGTTGGAGTGTTGTCTCAGTTCATGCATTGTCCTAGGAAAGAAGATTGGATCGCACGACAAAGGGTGTTGAGGTACATTAAGGGTACACCCAAAGAAGGTTTGTATTATGGTTTTACATCAGATACAAACATCAAGATATATAGTGATACAGATTGGGCAGGTAATCCTGATGATAGGAGATCAACTTATGGATACTTACGTTATGTGGGAGATAAGTTAATTTCTTGGTGCTCCAAAAAGCAACATACAGTTGCTTTATCATCTACAGAGGTAGAGTATAAAGGTATGGTTGAAGCTTCACAGGAAATCATATGGCTAAAGACTCTTATGAAGAGTTTGACATCATTTAGAGTACACCAACTATTCATGGAGATAACATGAGTTCATTGTATCTAGCTGCTAACCCTATTTTTCATGCCAAGACTAAACACATTGAGATTCAGTATCACTTTCTAAGAGAGAAGGTGATGGCTAAGGAGATTGAAGTCATACATACTTCAACAAAAGATCAGATTGTTGATATGTTAACAAAAATCTTGGATGGACCAAAGTTACAGAGATTCAAAGATATGGCAGATATAAAGAAGATAGAGAAGACCTTAATTGATGATTCAGGGGGAGTTGTTGGTGCAAGACAATCACCAATTGATTTCTTTGATAAAGACTTGAAGCCAAAGAATGAAGAAAAGGTCAACAATTGAAGAGTGAAGATAAAGTATGTCCAGGAAATGAAGACTTGTATACATATGTACATTAGTTTCTAGTTAGCTCACATATATCTTTTGTATGGTCATGATCTTGTACATATATGCCTATATATACAAGTAAAAAGTCGGGGCAAATGTGAAGAGAGTATGAGAGTATGTGAAAAGAAGAATTAGAAGTCGTTAGACACTTTTTAGAAGTGAAGTAGATCTCTCTCATCCAGATGAAAAAGTTTTCTGAATAGAAGAAAAGTTGCACCCGATATTTCTATGTGTTCCCCTTATGTGCTTGATCATTTTAAGAATCCTTTTGTAGGTGTCTAATTCCATAGTTAATGAGTCTATGGTTAAAGTTTGATAACTTAATTGTAAATAGGCTGAGAGAATTATGTGTAGGAACATTTGTAAGTGAGAAGTGTTGAGTGTCTCTTGAAACATGCGCAATCTCGATGGTCAAAGAATTGATCAGTTCTTAGTGCACAGTGTAAAGTTTTGCACAAATGAGGAGTCAAAATCTAAGTTGGAAGGTAAGCCATCTATGCTAAAAGCATTTGCTTAAACGGGTTTTAGTTTGGGAGAACTATGTCTTAGAAGTTGCAGGTGTCAGAATCGACTATACTGGAGAACAGTTTCAGACATAGGTGAACTGTTTGAATCATTTCTCAAGATATACTTCATCTTTTGAAATGATTTAATTTGGAGAATGTGTCTAAACTATAGCGGACACCTTCTACAAAGTTTTATCAAAAACTTTACACATCTGATTAGTTAATGAGTGAGATATGTGCAACAAATGTATTGAATATCAACTCACTTCACAGTTTGTTCAAGATTTGGATAATTGAGTATTGATCCTCCAAATTGGTAAAGGTTTTAAGTTATTCTTGATATAGAGGTGCCCTAACTTCAAGGATAGCTTATTCTTTTGGGAGATTAACACTCTCCATCATTTCCTGTTCTAGGGAGTCGGTCCTTTGTCATTTTGCTCCTCGGCATTTTGTTCCTGACCCTCAAGGTACAACTTCCTTGCTGTCTTTTTTGTCCTAGCCATAACGTCCATAAAGTGAGAGTCTTAAGGCATGGAAGTGGAAAGGCAAGGCAACTTATTCTCAAATGCTTTGATCAAGGCTCTATCCAATGTCAGAAACACAACCAATCCAAGCGATTAGAGTCATCTCAAAATGCCGAGATGTCCCTAATTGCTTGCATCGGTCGTGCTTCTAATCATCATGAAATATCAATCAATTCTATTTCCCTTAGAATGCATTACAGCTAATACTTTACCAAATAAAACGTTACTTCAAAGCTATGATCAAGGATGCCATTTAGAAAACATGACTAATCCAAGCCATAAGGGTCATCCGAAAATCCCCCGATATCCCTAATCGCTTGCATCAGTCATGCTTGTAATCATCATGAGATATTAATCAATTCTATTTACAATACAGCTTTCAATGCATTACAGCTAATACATTACCAAATAACACATTAGTTCAAGGACTCCATGCCATCTAAGAAACATGACCGATCCAAGCGATAAGGGTCATCTAAAAATTTTTTATATTCCTAATCTCTTGCATCGATCGTCCTTGTAATCATCATCAAATATCAATCAATACTATTTTGAATATAGCTAACAATGCATAATAGCTCATGCTTCACTTAGCAAAATATTATTTCCAATCTATGATCAAGGAGTCAATCCCATTTAACAAACACGATCGATCCAAGCGATTAGGGTCATCCGCAAATCTCAGATGTTTCCTATTGCTTAGATCAGTCATCCTTAAAATCATCATGAAATATCAAACAATTCTATTTCCCTATAGCTTACGGTGCAAAATAGCTCATGGTTTACCAAACAAAACATTATTTTAATGACCGACCCAAGCCATAAGGGTCATTGGAAAACACCCAAATTTCCCTTATCACTTGGATCAGAAGTGTCCATATTACCTTACACAGAAAGCGTTCTCTATAGAAATTCTTAAGAGGCATCTAAAAAACTTGGATGCGATGGCAACTCGATGCAAGGAAAGTGTTGAGAAAAAAATGAGAGAAAGTGAATAGCAAGAGGTATGAAGGATTTAAAGGATGAAGACATGATGACATCATAGATTTTTTGACTCCTATTTCAGTTGATTTCAGTTGATTGCTTTACAATGTTTGCAAAACAATTTCTGCTTTTTTGATTTCTTCTCATCTTTGTCGTCCTTCTTCGAATGTGCAGCATTTGCAAATTTTTGTTTACTAGTAGAAGAGCTCCATTTACCTTTGCCCTTCTAACTAGCTAGGAAAGCTTGATCTACAACATGCATAATAGACATGTTCTACCTAGATTGGTCTTCCTGCAACAAAACAGAGTCTAACTCCTCAAATGACAAGGCATTTGGATTGCCTTTCATCATCAAACAAAGAGTAGAAGCAAAACTTTGATATGAGTCAAGAAGACCATTCAAAATGGTATGCACAAGTAAGATATCTGGTATAACTTCATCAACAGAAATCAACTGTTCTTTCAAATCCTTGATCTTTGTGAGAAAATTGTCCATAGAATCACCTTCATTCATGTGCTCAATCTCCAATTGTTTTCGGAGGTAAGCAATACGAGCCTCATTCCTAGCCTGGTACAATGTGGTAAGTGTATCCCAAGCATCCTTAGATGTTCTACAACAATAAATGTGAGGAATAATTGCACGTTTGACAGACAAAGCTATCAATGCATGTGCCTGAGCATCTCTACCATCCCAACAAATTTTCTCTACAGTAGGTGCAACAAAAACGGCAGCACAAACAGGAATCTGCAGAATATCATCATCTTCAACACCATCTCCATCAGCTCCATCACCTCTACTTGAAGTACATGGATTCGTAGGTGTAGCAGGACATCTTTCAAAACCCTACACAATATTCCATAGTCCTTTTGCGACCAGTACATGACACATCATATAAGCCCATAATGGGTAATTGGTACCATCCAACTTATCCTCAACAGCCAACATATGGAATACATCACTGCTTTCAGCCATGGCTAGTGACTAAAATACCTTGATGCAAAAAATTGACTATATCTCAAAAAGTTGAACAGAACTACCCAAACAAATTCTAGTAAACATGTAGCAGACTTTGAGATGCTTATACTGGCAAAGCAAAATTGGTATATTCCTTTGGCACAAAAAGATGAAACAGCCTGCACAAGCACTGTGATAATGCGTTTGAAGGTCGAAACGACCTCATATTGCGATTTTGAAACCACAAACCAAAGCCATTTTGATCTTTGAAACACCATGAGAATGCTTACCAAAGTTTGTGTGATTCTAAAATTGCAACCAGAGAGGTGTAGACAATGCCTTAGATGAAGCGGCGACCTCCTCTGATACCAATTGTTGGAGTTAGACGTCTGCGAAAGCACGCAAACAACTCAAGGAAGAAGAAGAAGCTTGGAGCACAACACACAATACTGAATGTATTACCACTAGAATTAGGGCAATAGGCGTATATACAAGCCGGGGGAAAAAATCTCCTAAAGAGGGAAAAAAGTGCCCTAGCGGTCCTAGAGTGTGCACATATATCACTACCTAAATATATCAACAACAAGCTAGGGGGGAAAAAACTCCTAAAGAGGGGAAAAAGTTCCCTAAAGGTCATAGTGTGTTCTGTTAGCGTTAGATGTCTACTGAAGCATGCGAACATCACAAGGAGGAAGAAGAAGATTGGAGCACAACACACAATAATGAATGTATTACCACTAGAATGTACAAATATAAGTACCCCGTTAGGTCAATAGGCATATATACAAGCCAGGGGGAAAAAACCTCCTAAACAGGGAAAAAAGTGCCCCGTTGGTCTTAGAGTGTTCACACACATCACTACCTAAATATATCAACAAATCCCCCTGGGAGTGATGCAGTGAACAAGGAGCTATCACTCATGTATGAGGAAGTGCCAAACTCTGTGCAATCAATCCACAAAAGGAAGTAAGCCCAAAGCTTTGCGGAAAGCTTCAAACTTCTCCCTAGGCAGAGCCTTCGTGAAAAGGTCTACAATGTTCTCCTATGTGGGGACATATGCCAAGTTGATCTCTCCACTAGAGAACCTCACCTTGACATAATGATAATGCACCTCAATGTGCTTAGTGCGAGCATGGAACATACGACTCCTCGCAACTGCCAATGTGCTCTGACTGTTAGTGAAGATGGTGGTGGCAGAAGATTAACCAACACCCAAATCAGCCATAAGGCATCTGAGCCACACACACTCAGTAGTCATTGTGAAAGCTACCCTATACTCAGCCTCACAACTAGAAGTGGCCACAGTAGGCTGTTTCTTGCTCAACCAAGATATACATGAACTACCAAGCATGAAGCAAAAGCCACTAGTGGACACACAAGTTTCATAGCAACCAGTCTAGTCAGAGTCAAAAAAAGCATGCAAATCTGGCGGTTTGGATCCCCCCTTGGGATAAAACAACCCAAGTAGCTGGGTACCACTCAAGTGATGAAAGACGCACTTAATCGTCTACCAATGCTAGACACCTGAGCAATGCATAAACTTGCTCATCTGTGAGACAGCAAACTAAAAATCTGGCTGAGTAATGCATAAGTAAATCAAGCAACCAACAGCCTGTTGATAGAGGACAGCATTAAATGCATCTCCATCATCATGAAGACTCAATCATAAACCTGTCTCCATAGGAGTGGCAATAGGCTTATAGTCTTCAAGGCCAAAATGCTACAATAATGTGTCAATATATTTTTTTCAAAACAAAGCCATTCCACCATCAACTTGCATAAACTAAATGCCCAAATAATGATGCAAATGCCTCAAATCATACATCTCAAATCAGGCATTCAAATCAGCCTTAAAATCAGCAATATGCTTCTCAATAGGACCAAAGAGCAGCATGTCATCAACATACACATCAATGATCAGAAGCATATATTTAGCACACTTAACATATAAGGTGCTTTTAGTTGGAATGTCCTCAAAACCATGTGTAATCAAATAGGCATGTATCTTTTCATACCAAGCATGTGGTGCTTGCCTTAAACCATATAATGCCTTCTTTTACCTGCAAACTTGGTTTGCATGCCCTTTTTGCACAAAGCCATGGGGCTAAAAAACATACACTTCTTCGTGCAAGTCACCACTCAGAAATGCGGTTTTAATGTCCAGTTGATGTATATTCCAACCATGATGGGTTGCAAATGCACAGATGCTAGGAACAGTAGTCATACGGCATGTAGGTGCAAAGGTCTCATCAAAATCAATGCCTCTTTCCTGTGCATAACCCTTTGCAATGAGCCTAGCCTTATACCTATCAACTGTTCCATCAAGCTTACATTTCAGCTTGTAAACCCACTTAGTGCCAATGGCCTTCTCGCCAAGTGGCAAGTCACATAAAGACCAAGTACCATTCTTCATTATAGCATCATATTTAGATTGCATAGCAGGCATCCAATTTTTTGAGTTTTGTGCTTCGTCAGATAAAACAGGCTCATTCTCATCTCAAAGACTAGACGCAGCCATAGCATAGCAATCTTTTGCAAAAGAGGCACTATGAGAGCATGAACGAGGTGTTGGAAAACAATGCCTCATTGGTTGGAAATTGGTCAAAGTTTATACCAGTTTTCAGAATGTATATCTGTTCTTTCCATTACTTCTACAAGTAAATGGCGTGGGCGCAGTGGATAAAGCATTGTCCTCCCATCCCAGCCACCCGGGATCAAATCCCGTTGCCAACAACACGGAGATATACAATCCTTTTGATATCATGCTTTTCAACTCAATAAAAGCAAAACGAATAGCGAACGTGGAAGACTATTTGCGTAGCGATCATGCTTTATTGGAGATCGTAAGTTCGTAGCTTTATTAGAAGCGATTGCTTTTGGAGGGGTGCTTTTCAAGTACACAAACTACTATATAAGAAGCACCTTGGATCACTTGTATTCATCCTTCACCTAGGATCAACACAAGCTTTCTAGAGCTTGGACCTCAGTAGAGGTGGTGTTTCTTCTAGCACATGGGGCAGCCATGGTGCTAACTTGAAGCATGTTGAGGAGCAGCTATGGAGTTCTTCTTGGTGATTCTTCTTGGAGAAGATGAAGGGTGTGCTCACACTCTAGCTCATGGAGAGGAGGTCATCTCTTGTTCATGGCAAGAAGACTTGATTATTAGTAGCTTGATGGTGAGGATCGCCCATCTACATGATGTATTTGAAGATCATCTTCTACAAGAAGATGTTAGGTTGAAGATTATCTTCTACAAGAAGATGTCTGGCTACTTCAAAGACATTGGATGGGACCATCTACATGGCGTATTTGAAGATCATCTTCTACAAGAAGATGTTAGGTTGAAGATTGTCTTCTACAAGAAGATATCGGGCTACTTCAAAGACATTAGATGGTGATTAACATAATATTCACATCTTATGTTAAGTATTCAGGTACATATTCTCTTTATGCACACAGGTACTACTTGAAGTTTATGGAGGCTGTGGCGTTCATATCAGAAGGAGTCCTATTCGGCATAGGTACAAGAGAATCAGTACTTATATGCTTTATGCATATTTTTATGAGGTGTTTGAGAAGGTGTGTTCACATGAGTTTGAGGATTTCCGGCAACAATCTTGTTAGCATTCTATGCTACTTTATAAGTATGTGATCTTTTCACACACGTATCTGACTTAGGGTCTTCCATAGCCTAAGTTTAGATGTAGGTTTGTTGACCATTAGTTTCACACTGATCCTTCCTCATTCAGTCACTCATATTCACTCTTCTATAACCTATTAGGTCACACATCTCATGTATATTCAGATTACTGCCCACACATCTGAATATGTATGTTACATTGTACATTCACTCATACATCTATTTCTCATCACATAGAATGGTTGAGAGTTTTTCTCCCACATTGTATATTGAACATTGGTATATATGATACTATGAGTAAGCGATGGCTTACGTAACACCTTACACATGTCGTCTATTCTTTCTCTATCTTTGTCTCATCATCTGTATGATTAAGTTGTGGTATGTTCATGTTTTGTCAATATGGAAGATTGCTGGAATTAATGTTGTACATGACTGGAACTATGGAACCATGGACCTGTGACATGAGCCTAAGGGCCTACCTCACTTCCAACACGAGGATGGTATGACAAAGGTGCATCTAATTGATGGCACTGTCGCTACGACTACCACTTTCGGTATTATAGCACAAATACCACTTGTTATGGTTGACGCGGCAAAGACTTGAACCTTGTCAAGCCTGCGGAATTTGCTGCACCACCGAAGAGAGCTAAGCTAGAGTGATATTAGAACACCTCTATAATCAGCATTATCTTAGCACGGTTTCTGTCGCTCAAACATATAAGACTGCATTTTGAATTTACTGAAAAATTCACTGGAACTTCACCGGACTGTCACCAGACTGACACAGTAGTTATACCGGAATCGTACCGAAATCAACTCCTATTCTGTTTGTAATTACTTCAAGTGAGTATACAAGAAGTAAGGAAGTGATGCATGAACTTCCTTCACTGAGTGAACACTTTTTGAAGTTTAAGAAAAAACTTCTCCGGTTCAGAATGTCTCTTTTCAGTTAGACTTTGTACTGCGTGTACATATCCATTTCACCAAAATCCTTGACGAACTGATAATAGAGATGTCTAGCTATAAGATAAGCTATCTCTCATACAAAACCTTAATTTATTCTGCGAGATATACTTCGTTGTTCTACCGGAAAACACGTTTTCTGAGAAAACTGTAATTGATCGAAAATGCGTTTACTGAGATAACTGTAATTGACCGAGACATTCGTTTACTGAGATAACTGTAATTGACCGAGACATTCATTTACTGAGAGAGTATCGGGGGACACATTTACTGAACGAACTGTAACTGTTAACTAACTTTATGCCATAACACAAAAATACTCAGGTTTCTTCACATACGAACAGTGCGCGCAAACTTCCACATGAACATGTGTTTTCTATTAGAGAAGATGTGTACAAACTAGCTTGGCCTCTTCTTGCTCAAGCTATAGAAACTCTCCTACACTGAGTAGTTTCTTCTTACCATCTCTCCCAGATGAATACCTAACATTTCAGGTTTCTGTTATTCATCTTTACATACGTGATCTCTGGCATCTTCTGAAAAGCTTCTCTTCTCTCTCTCTTTCTGACCTCTATATGCGCTCTATTTAAACTGCGCGCTCTACTCAGGCACGTTCTTGTTCGCACGCTTCCTCTATTATTCTTATGCACGTTCTCTCTTTATATATAGTTTGATTCATTGTAACGAACTCTATCAAACTCTGATTCTGCAAGATTCTGCGCTGTACATAACGGTCGTGAATTTGTCCCTTCACTAAGACTTTTGATTTTCTGAATATTTTGATTCCGCTTCTCTTTATCTTTCTTTTTCTTTTATGTCTGTCTGTATGTCAAATTTGTGAGTGATTCTTCAACAGCTCCCCCTCAATCACTAATTTGACTTTTCTTGTCTGAGTTGTGATGGTACATAAGCGTAAGCTACTGATCCAAACACTTTACAATGATCAAGTGTTGGTTTCTTTCCCCACCAAGCTTCATAAGAGGTCATTCCATCTAAAGCTGTACATGGTAATCTATTTACCAAGTATGTAGCTGTATTTACAGCTTCAGCCCAAAGATAATTTGGACAATCTTTTTCCTTTAGCATAGCTCGTGCAAACTCAACTAGAGTTCGGTTCCTTCTTTCTGCTACACCATTTTGTTGTGGTGTGTACCTGCAGGTTATTTCTCTCTTAATACCTGCATTCCAAAGATAATCATTGAATTCTCGGGAGAAGTATTCTCCCCCTCCATCAGACCTCAGTCTCTTAAGCTTTCGACTTGTGAGTCTTTCAGCATATGCACGAAAATGCCTGAAAGCTCCAAACACTTCTGATTTCTCTTTCAAAACATAAAGAGTTATCCATCTTGTAGCATCGTCAATGAATAAAACATAATACCTTGAACCGTTGATTGATCCTTCTTTTGTTGGACCCCATACATCTGTATGAATGAGTTCGAGTACTTCATCATGTTTGAATCCTTTCTTTTGGAAAGGTAACCTGTGGGCTTTTCCCATTTGACATGCTTCGCACTTGTGAATCATGTGTTGGTTCTGTACATTCGGTAATCCCAGTACTGATTGATTTGAAATCATAGCTTTAATTCCTCTTTCATTAAAATGACCTAATCTCTTATGCCAGAGATCAATTTCTGTAATCATCTTTTCACCATGTGTGAGCAATGCTTGACCAATGTTCCCTTGTACTCTTAAAGTAAAGAGTCTACCTTCTTTCTTACAAGAGATGATCTGATTATATCCGTTCTTGGGATCTTCTACAAATACTCCTTCATTTGTAAATCTGACCTGAAAACCTTTCTCAACTATTTGTCCTACGCTAATCAAATTTTTCGGTATTGTCGGAACGTACAAAACATTGGTTAGCAAATCTGCTCCACTCTTACATTTCACTTTTCCAATTGAATGTACACTATGCCTCGTATTGTCACCTGTTTGAACAGTATGACTGGAACTACCTTTTTCCAATTCTGACATCAGTTCTATATTTCCTGGCAAGTGATTAGAACATCCAGAATCAATGTAAAATACCTTTAGGTCTTCGTTATATGATGTGCTGATTGAGTTCATCATCAATGATGTATGACTCTCATTCTATGTGTCATTTGCGTAGTTGTTGTAGGTGGTGTTGTAGGATTGATTCTGTCCCCAACTTCTTGCTCCACCTCTACCATAGCCTCCTCTTTGATTCTGTCTACCTCTTTGAAAGTTATTCTGATATCTTCCGCTTCTACCTCTACTGTTACTGTTCTGATTTTGATTTGATCCTTGGGAATTATGCCAGCAATCATGAGCCAGATGATTACTTAGTCCACAAATCCAGCAAGCCTTCTTGTTGATATTCTGACTACCTCTTCCTCTTCCAAAACCTCTTGCTCTTCCTCTGCCGGTGCTTTTACCTCTTGCATAATAAGCCTGAGAACTCGACTCTTCTTTGTCTTTTGACTTGCCTTTATCTTTCTTCTTGTTCTTCATGTACATTGCAGAACTTTGTCCTTTATCTGCATCTCCTTTCAGGTCTTGCTCATATGTGAGCATCAAACCAAGCAGCTGATTTAAATCTGGTACAAAATGATTTAAAGAAAGTTTAGTTGAGAGTACGAAAGGTTTCCACCTTTCATCTCCTCTCAAACCTGTTAGCAGTTGTGCTATCAATCTGTGATCTTCGACATCTTCATTTATGGATCCAAGACTATCTGCTAGATCCTTCATCTTAGTGACATAGTCACTAATGCTTTGATTCGACTTCTTTTTGAACGTTGTGAATTCAGACCATAAGCTAGCCTTCCTAGCTTTCGTAGTATTTTGGAAATGATCTTCCAACGCACTCCATATGTCCTCCGCTTTCTCCAGACCTCTAATGTGCGGTAGTAGATGGTCTGAAACGGTATTATAAATGTAAGCTCTTGTTGTTGCATCTTTCTTCTACCACAGCTTCAAGGCTTCTAATTCTTCTTTTTCCGGTTGACTATCATCTTCGAAAGTCGGCTTCTTTTCTTCTCCAGTCACATACATCATTAAGTCCTTACTCATAAGTAAGGCTTCCATGCGCATTACCCACGCACAATAATTATCTCTATCCAATTTATCAATTTGGACATGATCTGCCATGATCTTCTTGTTCCTATTACTTCCGGTGACCTTTTGAGAATCTTTCTGCTCTTCAGAATCTTTCTCGTTCTGAAACCACTTATGTGGTTAACCTGGGCTCTGATACCACTGATGGCATTGTCGCCATGACTACCACTTTCGGTATTATAGCACAAATACCACTTGTTATGGTTGACGCGGCAAAGACTTGAACCTTGTCAAGCCTGCGGAATTTGTTGCACCACCGAAGAGAGCTAAGCTAGAGTGATATTAGAACAGCTCTATAATCACCATTAGCTTAGCACGGTTTCTGTCGCTCAAACATATAAGACTGCATTTTGAATTTATTGAAAATTTCACTGGAACTTCACCGAACTGTCACCAGACTGACACCGTAGTTATACCGGAATCGTACTGGAATCAACTCCTATTCTGTTTGTAATTGTTACCGTTAGTGTCCATGTGAAAGGCCAAATGGCCACCGGACACTTCTTTGTATATGTTCTTTAATAAAACATATAGTGGCCTGGTCAGTCACTGACTGTAAGTTCAACCGCATTTGTAAGACCTAAGAAGTCTGTCTTCGTGCTCCCTGTGTACTGTGTTCCCCCCCCCCCCGACTTTCTCCAAGGCTTACGACTCTAAGGCGGCGACCAAGGCATAGACCTTGGCATACCTTGTCATCCGAGTCACTGAAGTCACCGTTGGCGCCGTTGGCTGCGCGCGAGGGAGGACCTCAACGATCAAGGTATATAGAGGTTCCCAGTACTTCCCGGGAGGTCACCCATCCCAGTACTGTTCCCCCTAGAGCTCGCTTAACCTTGGCAATCTCTTGCCACTAAGCTACACTCTTGTGGTGTTTGAAGAAGGGGAAAGACTAAGGTTGACATTACCTTGAACAAGTTTTTGGTCCCTCAAAGCTTCATTTTTGCTTTCAAAGCCTATTTTTGAAGCAATTTTGGGGTGTTTTTGGAGCCATTTCGGAGTACTTTCACACATAGTTCTCTTCGCACAGGTCAAAGAACATCAAGAAGAGTGTTCCTTGTACTTCTCAGACAATAAATATAAACCTTTGGGGCTGTATTTTCAGCCACACTCGTAAAACTACAGGTTTCTCGAGGGGTTTTCAGTTTTGGTGGAAGCAGTCACTACAAATTTATGCAGGTTTTTAAAGCCTAAAACATCAGAGTTGACAGACACTTGCAGGTGTTATTGGCTAGTTTTTGGGCTGTGTATTCAGCCTTTTAGTGTCATTTTATTGCATATATTGAGCACATACACACCATGTATGCTTCTGTGGATACCGCTTATGTACGTCCATGTGGTCATTGATATAGCGGTTACATTCTTTGCATAAAGCCTTTTACATTTGATAAAGAGGGTCGTGGTGAGGTTTTCTTAACTGGGAGACACCCAGATGTCGGGGTCTCTTCGGTGATGCAGGTGGAAGACTTACCCAGCCTCGCCATAGGAGATGTATGATAGTTGTTCATAGGTGCTCGATAAGCCTAGTTGGCTTCTATTGGGTAACTGATTATATGCAGTGGAGTCAGTGATTCACTATGCAGGTAGACATGTCAGTACTTGCAGTTTTATGATACTTTGACATTGGTCATATGCTAATTTTGCAGAGGATACTCTGGCAAAACTTTTCCAGATTTCTAGTTTAGTCAACTATACAGTGCTCGATTTACTCCTTGATACATTGATTTGTTGGTGTTTGGACTCTTCTAGCTCCATTATCATTCTATTCAGTTCTCTACAATCATGGCATCAGAGGTCTCAAGCACATCCGGTGGATCAGGGTCTAGTGCTAGTGTTCCGAGGAGGAGCTATAACTTGCAGGGCAAAGACCATTTTGAGATCCGAAAATTTGATGACACAAACTTTGCTCTATGGAAGAATCAGATTAAAGATGTGATGATTCAAAGGAGGCAATGGAAGCCAGTAAATGGGATTTCAAAGAAGCCTGCTGACATGGATGAAGATGATTGGGATGAGTTAGATGAAATGGCTAGGTCTACCATTCGCTTGCACTTGGCAGATAATGTTTACTTTACAGTATTAGACTGTGAAAGTGCAGAGGAGCTTTGGAAGAAGTTATGCAATACATATGAAAAAGAGACGGCATCAAATAAAGTGTATCTGATGAGAAAATTATATGACCTTCGTATGAAGGACACAGATAGTGTTGCTGCTCATCTAAATGAGTTTGATGCTATATTCTCCCAGTTACAGGCTCAGAAAATGGATATGGATAATGAAATGAAAGCAGTATTGTTGTTATGCACCCTGCCATCATCATGGGATACGTTTTGCACAACTATTAGCAACAGTGCACCTGGTGGTAAACTCATCTATGATGACATATGTGGAGCACTCTTGAGTGAGGAGATTCGTAGAAAATCTATGGTTGGCACTCAGAGTGGAGATGCATATAATGTTCGTGATTCTTACCAAGAAAAGAATCAACAACGTGGCAGGAGCAAGAACAAGGAAAAGAACGGTCAACGGAATAAGAGTAGAAGTAAATCAAGGAAGAGGGATATAAATGCCATTATTGTCATAAGAAAGGACACATGAAGAAAGATTGTTATGCATTAAAGAATGCTAAAGATAAAGGACAGAATGTTGATGGGCATGTTAAACAGTTACCTGCACCATCTACTTCGACTGTGAAGATTGAAGAAATTAATGCTATTTCTGATGATGTTGATGTGTTGACACTTGATAGTATTGTGCCATCTGAGGCACTTATGGCTGATTCTCTTTCCCACACCTGGCTGCTAGATTCTGGTGCTTCTTTCCATGTGACACCACATAGAGAATGGTTCTCTAATTATGCAGCAAAGTCTCTTGGTACCGTGAGACTTGGTGACTCTTACCAGTGTGATGTTGTGGGGATTGGAGATGTGGTTGTGCAGTTCATTGATGGTTCAAAATTTACTATGCATAATGTACGCCATGTACCTCAGTTATCACGCAATTTGATGTCAGTTGGTCAACTTGATGACCTTGGTTACAAGGTGGTCTTCTATGCTCAGTCCTTTCGTATATCAAAGGGCAATATGGTTATTGCAAAAGGAAGCAAAGTTGGCTCACTTTATCCTTTTTTTGTATCACAGAAATAACACTTGTTAGCTGTTACTGAACAGCCTATGGCTTGTATTTGGCATGGTCGTTTGGGCCATATATCTTGTAGTGGAATGGAAAATCTTTCTCGTTCTGGCTACTTACCTGTGTTATCTTTCTCTGATTTTTCATTTTGTGAGCATTGTCAATATGGAAAGCAAACCAGAAATGTGCATAGAACGCACATTGACTCTTCAATTCAGCCTTTAGATCTCGTTCATACAGATGTGTGTGGTCCTATGCCCACTAGGTCCTTAGGTGGTTCTCTTTACTTTGTCACTTTCATAGATGATGCTACTAGAAAAGTCTGGGTATATCCTATCAAATCAAAGGATGATGTATTCCCTACTTTCAAAAAATGGCTTGCTTTAGTTGAGACTGAAAAAGGAACTAAGCTTAAGGCTTTACGTTCAGATAATGGGGGTGAGTATACCTCAAATGAATTCAGCCTTTTCTGTCAGTCTAGAGGGATTCGTAGAGAGTTTACAGCTCCTTATACCCCAGTACAGAATGGTGTAGTTGAGAGGATGAATAGAACTATTCAAGATAGAGTAGTCTCTATGTTGCATCATGCAAACCTCTCACAAGGTTTTTGGGTAGAAGCAGTATTGACTACAGTTCATGTGATTAACATTTCACCTAGTACTGCCAAAGGTTTGAAAGTGGCACAAGAGTTATGGACAGGGAAACCACCATATTATGATCATCTTCGAGTTTTTGGGTGTGAAGCATATGTTCATATACCCAAGAATATTAGACAAAAGTTGGACCATAAGTCAAAGAAATGCATCTTTCTTGGATATGGTCGAGAAGGAAAATTTGGATATCGCTTATGGGATCCTGAAACACGGTCAGTGGTCAGAAGTAGTGATGTCATTTTTAATGAGTCTAAGATGCATAAGCAGCCCATTAAGGAGGTTGAAGTGAGAAGAGTGGTGTTTGAGGATACTAGTCCTCCGGTTAGCATGCATAAAAATGCTGCACATAGGGATGTTCAAGAGAATGTCCATTCAGATCAGTCTGCACATGTTCCTGTTCAGCAACCATTGAGATGTTCTGCACGTGTCTCATATCCACCTGATAGATATGTTCCAGGTTTAGATTTTGTTATGCTAACAGATGTCGGTGAGCCTTCTTGCTACAAAGAGGCTATGCAGACAGAGGATCATGTCAAGTGGGAGCGTGCCATGAAGAGTGAGCTGGATTCTATTCACAAGAATGGTACTTGGGACTTAGTAGCTTTGCCAAAGGGCAGGAAAGCTTTACCATGTAAATGGGTATATAAGCTGAAATTCACATCAGATAGTGCTTCTCCAAAATATAAAGCACAACTTGTTGCAAAGGGTTTTAAGCAACAACATGGTGTTGATTTTGAGGAAATCTTCTCTCCAGTGGTCAAGATGACTACTTTGCGCATGTTGCTTGGATTCGTTGCAATGGAGGACTTAGAGCTAGTCCAAATGGATGTGAAAACAGCTTTCTTGCATGGAGATCTTACAGATGAGATCTATATGGAACAACCAGAGGGTTATGTAGTTCCTGGCAAGGAAAGTCTAGTTTGTAAGCTCAAAAAGAGCTTGTATGGACTTAAACAGTCTCCTAGACAATGGTACCAAAAGTTTGATGCTTTTATGAAGTCCCAAGGCTATTCTCGGAGCAATGAGGATCATTGTCTCTACACAAAGAGATGTTCTGATGGCAGCTTGATATGCTTGATACTTTACGTCGATGATATGTTGTTTGCTGGGAATTCCTCTTATGATTTGTCACTTCTCAAAAAGAAGTTGAGTCAGACATTTGATATTAAGGATTTGGGGGATGCCAAACATATTCTTGGCATGCGCATTACTCGTGATAGGAGTAAAAGATGCATATACTTGTCTCAAAGTGAGTACATATCCAAAGTACTTCACCGATTCAATATGCAGGGTGGAAAGGCATTGAGTACACCTTTATCCACATATGTGAAATTGAGCAAGGATGACTGCCCCAAATCAGATGAGGAAAAGGAATTCATGAGCAAAATTCCCTATCAGTCTGCTGTTGGTAGTCTCATGTATGCTATGGTAGCTACGAGACCAAACATTGCATTTGCAGTGGGAGTTGTGAGCAGATATATGTCTAATCCTGGCAAGAAACATTGGGAAGCGGTCAAAATGATTTTGAGATATCTAAGTGGCACTAAGGACAAGTGTCTATGCTTAGGTAGAGGAAAAGCATCCATTATTGGTTACACAGATTCTGACTATGCTGGTTGTGTAGACAATCGTAAGTCTACATCAGGGTACATTTTTCATTTTGCTGGAGGTGCTATCTCTTGGAGATCTCGTCTTCAAGAATGTACAGCTGTTTCCACCACAGAAGTAGAGTATGTTGCAGCAAGTGAGGCATGTAAGGAAGCATTGTGGCTTTCTCGTCTTGCTTGTGATATGGGTTTACCTCAGCATGTACCTCACTTGCTCAGTGATAGTCAGAGTGCCATTGCTTTGGCTAAGAATCCGGTCTATCATGCAAAGACCAAGCACATTGAGGTGAGGTATCACTTCATTAGAGATTGCTTAGCCACTGAGAGCATTATTCTTGAGAAGGTTCACACTCGAGATAATGCTGCAGATGCTTTGACTAAAGCTCTACCACAGGATAGCTTTCGACACTGTTGTCACTTGATGGGGGTTACTTGATTCTTGATCTTATGCAGTCACTTGTATACTGGGTAACATGCCCATCAGGTGGGAGGTATAGTTTGTATACTTACACTCAGGTATTCTTTATCATCCTTTATTTTTTCTCCCATAGTTACTCTAGCCATATTGGCCTTTAGTGGGAGATTGTTACCGTTAATGTCCATGTGAAAGGCCAAATGGCCACCGAACACTTCTTTGTATATGTTCTTTAATAAAACATATAGTGGCCTGGTCAGTCACTGACTGTAGGTTCGACCGCATTTGTAAGACCTAAGAAGTATGTCTTCGTGCTCCCTGTGTACTGTGTTTTTTGTGTATTCTAAAGCATCTGTGCAGAGTATTGTGTGCGGCCTCAGGTGCTCGGTTTTCTACCCTGAGCATATCGTCGTGGAGCTCTCGAGAAGGAGAACGCACTGTGGTGCATCGCCATCGAATCACTACAGTAATTACTTCAAGTGAGTATACAAGAAGTAAGGAAGTGATGCGTGAATTTCCTTCACTGAGTGAACACTTTCTGAAGTATAAGAAAAAACTTCTCCAGTTCAGAATGTCTCTTTTCGGTTAGACTTTGTACTGTGTGTACATATCCATTTCACCAAAATCCTTGACAAACTGATAGTAGAGATGTCTAGCTATAAGATAAGCTATCTCTCATACAAAACGTTAATTTATTCTGCGAGATATACTTCATTGTTCTACCGGAAAACACGTTTTCTGAGAAAACTATAATTGACCGAAAATGCGTTTACTGAGATAACTGTAATTGACCGAGACATTCGTTTACTGAGATAACTGTAATTGACCGAGACATTCATTTACTGAGAGAGTATCGGGGGACACGTTTACTAAACGAACTGTAACTGTTAACTAACTTTATGTTGTAACACGAAAATACTCAGGTTTCTTCACATACGAACAGTGCGCACAACATATAAGCCCACAACAGATAATTGGTAACATCCAGCTTATCCTCAACAGCCAACATACAGAATACATCATAGCTTTCAGTCATGGCCATTGCCTAAAATACCTTGATGCAAAAGAATGATTGTATCTGAAAAAGTTGAACATAACTACCCAAATGAGTTCTGCTAGACCTGTAGCAGACTTTGAGATGCTTATAGTGGCAAACCAAAATTGGTATATATCTTTGGCACAAAAAGACAAAATAGCCTACACAAGCAATGTGATAGTGCATTTGAAGGCCGAAATGAGCTTAGATTGTGATTTCAGCACCAAAAAACAAATCTCTTTTGATCTTCTAATCACCCTAAGTATGCCAAATTCTGTGCGATTCTGAGACTGTGACCGGGGGGTGTTGATGATGCCCTAGATGAAGCGGTGACCTTCTCTAATACCAATTGTTGGAGTTAGACGTCTGAGGAAGCACATGAATAGCACAAGGAAGAAGAAGAAGCTTGGAGTACAACACACAATACTGAATGTATTACCACTAGAATGTACAAAGATAAGTACCCCATTAGGGCACATTAGGGGAAAAAATGAACCCTGCATGGGCCTTTTAGATTGGACAGATATACATGGGCGATAGAGCATGGGCGGCCACCACCCGCGTAATTGCCATACACGGCTTAGGCCGGTTGAACCGACCTAACAAATGTAAATGATTCTAACTCTGACAAGGAATATTCCATTTACTATCGCACCGGGGCACTGCCCCCAGACCCCCAGCGAAGGGGCCCGCTGGCCCCCTTGGACCCCCCAATCGAGGCTGCTCACCATTGCCTTGGACCCCACAATTGGGGACCCTGGTAATTGCCTTTCTGTACAATACCTTACATGGTCCAAAATGACCTTCATCCAACATGCAAGTTGGGATTCCCATCAATTGGGTAATGCACGCTTGGCTTCTCCTCATAATGGAGGCTTTACAAAATGTGCATACAATCATGAGGGTAGACATTGATCATATACTAACACCCCCCCTCAATGTTTACTAAATGATAAATCAAGTAGGTCTCGGCCCTATGCCCATCTGTTGAAGATGCCCGTTGAGCTGCTCTCTTCTAAGTGCTTTAGTGAATATTTCAGCACAATATGCCTCTATTGGGCAATATTCTAGCTCCACAATTTCATCTTCAATTAGCTCATGAATGTAATGGTACTATACTTCTATATGCTTGGTGCGAGCATGAAATATTGGGTTCTTTGCAATAGCCATACAGATTTGATTATCACACTTGAGTATAGTCGTCATATTTTATGGAAAACCTAGATCTGCAAGAATTCTCCTTAACGAGACTACCTCACAAGAAGCAAAACAAGCTGCTTTGTATTTTGCTTCAGTGGAGGAGAGTGCGAGAGTTGGTTGCTTCCTACTTACCCAAGAAAATATTCCCAAACCAAGTGAGAAACATTATCCAGAAATTGATTTTCTAGAATCACAATCTCCAGCCCAATCTGAATCACAATATCCTTGAAGTGTATCACCTATGGTATAAAAAATACCAAAATTCAAGGTTCCTGCAATGTACCTTAGAATTTGCATTCCAGCATTCCAATGACTCTCCTTAGGTTTGTTGGAAAACCTGCTTACCACTCCAATAGCATAGCAAATGTCTAGTCTAGTGTTGCATAGAAGAATAAGACTTCCAACGAGCTTTCTATACTTCTTAGCATCTACTTCAGGCATGTTATCATCCATAGATAGCTTATGATTTACCTCCATAGGTGTGCTAGTTGGTTTGCAACCCATCATTCCAAATGCCTTGAGAATTTCTTTGGCATATTTTTGTTGTGAGATGAAAATGCCATCCTTTCTTTGCCATACTTCAATTCCCAGACAAAAATGGAGTAGACCTAAGTCTGTCATTTCAAACTCAGTTCCCAAGCTGATCCGAGTTTGATTGATGAGTTCTTGATGATCTCGTGTAATGATCAAATCATCTACATATACAATGACAGCAACTAGTTTGCTATCCATTTTTGTTACATACAAGTTAGCATCAAAAGTACTTCTTTCAAATCCCATATCTTTGAAAAAATTATCTATCCATTGGTACCAAGCCCGTGGTGCTTGCTTCAGTCCATACAAAGCTTTCTTCAACTTGCAAACTTTATTTTCTGAATTGGGCACCTCAAAACCCGGTGGTTGAGATACATATACCTCCTCCTTGAGGTGACCATTCGAAAATGCATATTTGACATCCATCTGGAAAATAGGCCAAGCCTTTTGTGCAGCTACTACAAGTACTGTCCGAATAGTTGTGATGCGTGTTGTTGGTGCAAAAGTTTCTTGAACATCAAATCCTTCAATCTGTGAAAACCCTATGCAACTAATCTTGCCTTATACTTTTCTAATGTTCCATTTGCTTTATACTTAGCTTTCCAAATCCATTTAGTACCTATTATCTTCTTCTTTGGCGGGAAGTCGAATAGATCCCATGTGTCATTTTTTAGTATACTATCATACTCAAATTGCATTGCCGCTCTCCCACCTGGATCATCAAGGGCTTCTTCAATGGTGGTAGGTTCCTTTATCAAGCCCATGATATCTGCCATTAGAGCCATGTTAACAATGTGTTCTGAGGCTCTTCTTTGCTCCTCTATTCTCTTTGATCTTCACCTAATCCATCCAAGGATGATTCTGGTACATCTACATGTGGATTATGATCATCAAAGAGCTGTTGTGCCCACTTCGGTAGTGGCTTACGCTGTGCAGCTACAACTGGTTGGCTTTTTATTGAGGAAATTTCTCCATCAGATGTTTCCTCATCCCCAACTTTAACATGTCTTTTGATAGGCATTTCTTCACCATTTTCAATGTTCTATAGCTTGTTGGAATTAGCTCCAAATCCTCTACATGTTCACAGAGTTTGAAGATAATCCATTTAGCAAATTTGGAGAAAAGTGCGTCGAAGTACCTACTGGTCAAACTCTGCAGAGGCCCTAAAAGATTCCACTTGGAATCATTATCTCATTAAGCTAATTTGATATCTCCAAAAGGAATTTTTCTACTTTCTACTGTACTGGAAGCACTGAGCATAACAAACAGTAGGTGTGTGAACAAAAATAGAAGGTTTTCATTGATCCTTCAATTTGGAAGTAGTCTATTTTGAATCAATCATTTCTCACATCATTTCGAAAGTACATAAGTACTTTTTTAGTGTCATTGGAAAGCTAAGAGGGCCTACAACTCAACTCTGAAGGAATAAGGCACTGATACAAAGCAGAAATTGGTAGTACCTACTCATTTCTTGGAGTGTCCATCTATCTTTCCCGATAGTGCAGAGCAAAGTTAAGGTAAAATGGGAGATGGTTTTCCTTCTTTCATTGATAAATTGGACAGGAACAACTATCAAGCATGGTCCTTGAGGATGAATACATACTTGCAAGGAAGGATCCTCTATGGATACATCTCAGGAGATGAGGAGATGCTCATATTCAGAAGCAAAGGACAACCTACAAGAGAGGAGCATGAAAGACTCAATACATGGTGTGCCAAGGATGCATTAGCAAGGTCTTACTTACTTAACTCAATTTTTGATTTTCTTCTTCCACACATTAGGAATTGTAAGAAATCCCAAGAGACTTGGGAAACATTGTCTTCATATTTTTCTTTCAACACAAGGGCTAGGAAGAACCAATTGTGGATTGAGTTTACCACTCAAAGAAAGCAACCCAAGCAAGTCATCTCAGAGTATGTGACCAAAGTCAAAGATGTAGCTGATCAATTGGCAAGCATAGGAGAAGAAATTGAAGAGGAGCAGATTGTAAGACAAGTAATTAATGGTATTAAAGCTGATGATAAATGGGAGAGCTTCACAACTGCCATGGACCTGTACATGGATGTTGGAGAAACAATCACTAATTGGACATATATTTGAAGGTCAAAGTTTTAGAAGAAAATCACATGCCTATGTGAAGGGATAAATTCACAAGTGTATTATATTTGTAAAGTTAGTTCACTTTAGTTCTAGAAGTTTTTTAAAATCATGAGAATGAGAAAATCTATATAAGTTAGTTTGTATCAACTGACGTGATGAGAGAAGAAGTGGAAGAGAGTGAGAGAAAGTCAGTAGAAGTTCATTTTTGTATGGTTGAGTATAGTCCGGCTTCTCTGAGTGAGAAAGCACTTGTAAGCTTCTGAGTTTTCATAGCTATGACAAGAACTAGTTAAAGTTCTGTGTATAAGTCTTCTTCTTCCATCTCCAGAATTTATCTTCTGTGTAATGATTTGAAAAGTTGAAGTTTTTCAAGCAAGTTGATGCCTGGCATCGAATGTATGGTGAAAGGTTGAGTTTTATGCAGGAAGTCGATGCCTGGCATCGAATCTTAGCTGATAAGTCCTTGTCTTCATATATGAATTTTATCTACTAACAAATCTTCTTGAAAAGATGAAGTTTGTGGAGCAACTCGATGCCTGGCATCGAGTTTCAACATAAAGTCGATGCATGGCATTGACTTCCCACATAAAAGTGGTCTTGATCATATCTGTGTTAAACACGCCTATTTCAAGAAAAAAAAGTGGCTAAAAAAGTACAAAGTCAATGCCTGGCATCGACTTTTGGTTGCAAGTCGATGCTAGGCATCGAATTTTCATTTTTAGACTCATATTTATTAAAACATGCAAAATTTCCACTTTTGGAAGTCATACAGGGTCATCTTGTGAAGGCTATATCTTGAGTTCTAGAGATCTGTTTCTTGCAAAAAATAGCTTCTTGGAAAGCTCTACTCTTTTGCTTTCATTGACCAAAGGATCTTGGAGAAATAATATTTGTGCTAAGAGAAATCAGTAAAATACTGAAGGTATGTCATTTCAATGACTAGAAAAATCTGAAGAAGTAAATTTCTTAGTTTTGGCTATCATTTCTCAAAGTTTTAAGTGGCAATGAGTTAATGGTGACCATAGAGGTTGTCTAGTGTCACATTAATTCATTTCTTGTGATGTTTCACACAGCAACAATGGACATGCAGATTCGAGATCTTACCACACTCATGGGGCAACTCTTTACCCATGAAGCCAAGCTCAACAAGAATGGAGATTCATCAAGAGGTAATAGCTCTTCTGCCCTATACACTGATAAAAGTAAGTCCAAAGAGAAAGGGAAGAACAAGAAGATTGAGGATGAAGGAGCTCCCTCCCAAGCCAACTATGCAGGGAGAGGTAGAACCTCAAGAGGAAGCGGTAGAGGAGGTAAGCTCCTCACCATGTAATATTTGGGGATTGACAAATCATACTACAAATGAGTGTTACAGGAACTTCAAGAATCAGAGAGGTAGAGGATTTCAAAGAGGTGGATATACACAATCAAGAGGAAGATTCAATCACCATCAAGGATACAGAAACAACTACAATAGCAACTACCAAGGAGGCTACAAATCAAGGAAAGATTACAAAAACTATACAGAGGAGAAAGAGGATTCTCTTCTGATTATGAATATAACTTCAAAACCAGGTATAAATGATGACCATCTCTTCTACATTGACTCAGAATGCTCAAACCATGTGGTAGGCAATGTAGCTCTTCTCTCTGACCTTGAGGAACCAAAGGGTAAGCATCATGTACAAACAGGTGATGACACCAAGCAATCAGTGATCAAGGTAGGGAATGTTAAAATATCTTATGGAAATAGAAATCTATTGAGCAGGGTTCTATATGTACCTACAATTACCAAGAATTTGATGAGTGTTGGATAGATTGTGGAAAAGGTTTTGCAGGTTAGATTCAACCAATATGGTGCATTTGTGGAGGATCCCCAACATGGATTCAAGAGAATTTCCAAAGGAAAAAGACAGGTAGATTATTCACTTTTGAACTTGAAGATACAAGGAATATTGCACTTTATAGTTACAAAGACCAAACACTATCAGAGCTTGAAATTTGGCATAAGAGATTAGGGCATGTTGATGAAAGAACATTAAAGAAAATATGTAGAGATCAATGTGTGCTTGGGATACCTAATGTATCCAAGAAACACATGATCCATAAATGTGGTGCTTGCCAGTTTGGAAAATCTCACAGGTTACCCTTCTCAAGGAAAGGCTACATGTACTACCTAGAGTTTGTCCATACAGATGTATGGGGACCAAGTAAGGATCCCTCAAGTTCTGGATCAAGGAATTATGTATCTATGAAGCACAAAGATGAAGTATTCAATTGTTTTAAAAAGTATCTTGCACTTGTTGAGAACCAAACAGGGAGAAGCCTAAAGAGACTAAGGTCAGATGGAGGAGGTGAGTACTTCTCAAATGAGTTTGATGCATTCTTGCAGGATAGAGGAGTCAAGAGAGAAATTACAAAAAGATATATCCTTAAGCAAAATGGGGTGGCAGAGAAGAGGAATATACTAATTGTTGAAACAGCTAGATCAATGTTAAATGAAAAAAAACATACCTAATTACTTGTGGGCAAAAAGTGTATCTACTACTACTTATCTTGTAAACAGATAGCCATCCAAATATCTTGATGGGATGACCCCATATGAAGCATGGCATGGTAGAAGACCTTCACTTGATCATTGCAAGATCTTTGGATGTGTTGCTTATGTGCATATCCCTTCTCAAATAAGAGGTAAGCTAGACCCTAAGGCAGAGAAGTGCATCTTCATAGGGTATGACTTAAATCAGAAAGGATACAGGTTCTACAACCCTTCCAACAAAGGATTCATGGTCAGTAGAGATGTTGAATTTGATGAGAATGACTCTTGGTTTGAAAGTGAATGCAGGAAAGTAAAGCTACCTTATGACTTGGAAGAGGAGTTTCCCAGCCTCACTAAGGAGGAGCCTGATCAGATTGAAGACACCAACTCAGATGATGAGGACATCATCAAATTATAAGAATTCAAGGCATGGAAATCCAAAGGCAAAGTCAAGATGAAGAAGTTGGAGGATATACATGAATCATCCAACCAAGCAATCAGAAGATCACAAAGGGAGAGCAAGAAGCCAATCAGATATGGGTATGACACTTCCTTAGTTACTAAGCACTCTGTTTATCTTGCAAAAGACTTGTCATTTGAAGAGCCATCATCATATGAAGAGGCAAAGACCAAGGCAGAATGGAAGGAAGCTCTGGATGAGGAAATTGAAGCGCTCAAGAAGAATGATACTTGGGAGCTAGTGCCAAAGAAGGAGTCTATGAAGGTAATTGGTTCTAGATGGATCTATAAGATCAAGAGGAATTATGATGGAACAATAAGCAAGTACAAAGCTAGACTTGTGGCTAAGGGTTTTGCACAAACCCAATGAGTTGATTATAAAGAAACCTTCTCACCTGTGGCCAAAATGCCAAGCATCAGGGTATTGGTAGTGTGGCTGCATCAAAGAATTGGAACATGTATCAAGTGGATGTAAAAAATGCATTTCTAAATGGCTCGATTTCAAAGGAGGTGTACATGTCTCAACCTCCTGGCTATGAGGATCCAAGCAAGGTGACATATGTATGTAAATTGAACAAAGCTCTTTATGGACTGAAGTAGGTACCTAGGGCATGGAACCATAGGTTGACTACATACCTTCAAGATCAAGGATTCATCATGAGTAAAGCAGATACTTCTCTATTTGTTAAGAGGAGTAATTCACAGGTAATATACCTATGTGTATATGTTGATGATATCATACTCACATATAATAATGGTAATGGTATCAAACAGATTAAGAATCAAATGATGCAGAAGTTCAAAATCAGTGATCTAGGATCACTAAAATATTTTCTTGGACTTGAGTTAGTCTATACTAACTCTAGAAACTATGTTACTCAGAGAAAGTATATACAGGACATGTTAAAGAAGTTTCATTTGCAGGATGCCAAAGTTGCAAGCACTCCAATGGAGGTAAACCAAAAGTTAAGTGCTCATGAGGGTGATGAACTTGAGAATATTGCAGGTTACCAAAGCATAGTGGGAAGCTTGAACTATGCTACATTGACTAGGATTGATATTGTTTATGGCATAAGTGTTTTAAGTCAATCTATGCACAAACCTAGGGTGCCTCATTTGGAAGCTACCAAGAAGATTTTGAAGTACCTTAAGGGCACTCAAAATCAAGGATTGTATTTTCCTTATACCTCAGACTTGGACATCAAGATATATTCAGATGCAGATTGGGCAGGTTGCAAAGATGATAGAAGGAGTACCTCAGGATACCTATCTTTTGTAGGTGATAAACCTATATCATGGTCTTCAAAGAAGCAACCTACTGTTGCTTTATCTTCTACAGAGGCAGAGTATAGAGGATTGGCCAATGCTACTCAAGAGGCCATATCGATCAGATTGTTATATATAGATTTAGGTTTGCATACAACATCTCCAATGATTTTTGGAGATAATAAAAGCTCATTACATCTTGCATCAAATCCTATTTATCATGCCAAGACCAAGCAAAAGGTCCACTGTCATTATGTGAGAGAGAAGCTATTGAGCAAGGAAATTCAGCTAGCATATTTATCAACTAACATGCAATGTGCATGCTTATTGACTAAAGCATTAGATGGTACAAAACTTTGCAGGTTTAAGTCTATGATTGGATTCCAGGACATTCAAGAAGATTGAAGAAGAAGACCAAGCCAAAATGTTTGGCTTGAGGGGGATCTATTGGTGCAAATACCAAGCCTACACATTTGGCTAGAGTTTATTGAAGCTCCATGGAAACCATTGCTAGGAAGCCTTTATCTTTTACCATTTGTAAAAAATCTTTTTGACTTGAAAGAATATTTGTAATCACAACTAAACTCATGGGATTTTTTAGTTGGAAAAGTCACGAGTCTACTTGAGAGAATATCTCCTAGATTAGAGGATCACTTTTAGTGAGAGCCAATGAAGGATTCAAATTCAAATTCAAATAACTCATCTATAAAAGATAGTTTGAAAAACTCGCAGTGAGATCACCTTTTCTGACTTCTTGCTGATTACTTTTGTAAGAGAGTGAGGCTCACCTCATAGCCTACGCTACTCATTATCATTTTGACATTGATTATCATGTCGATGATCTTGTACAACATTGTGTTCTAATACAATAGACCAATACTTTCATCTATGGTCTCTCTATCATAGTCACTCAACATAGTCAACTTGTATTGCTCATATCTCAGTCATTTCTTCACCATTTTCAATGTTCTATAGTTGTTGGAATCAGCTCCAAGTCCTCTACATGCTCACAAATTTTGCAGAAAATCCATTTAGCAAATTTGGAGAAAAGCATGTCAAAGTACCTACTAGTCAAACTCTAAAGAGGTCCTAAAAAATCAGGGGTAATGATTTGATTGCTAAATTGATTGCTCTATGTATAGTGCATCATTTTAAGATATTTGACTTGGAATCATTAGCTCATTAAGATAATTTGATATCTCCAAAAGGAATGTTTCTAATTCCTACTGTACTGGAAGCATAGAGCATAACAAGCAATAGGTTGTGAAAAAAAATAGAAGGTTTTCATTGATCCTTCAATTTGGAAGTAGTCTGTTTTGAATCAATCATTTCTCACATCATTTCCAAAGTACATAGGCACTTGTTTAGTGTCATTGGAAAGCTAAGAGGGCCTACAACTCAACTAAGGGGCTGGTACAAAGCAGGAATTGGTAGTACCTACTCATTTCTTGGAGTGGCCATCCATCTTTCCCAACACTAGTGTGGTTCTTGGTTTCATATTGATGAGCCAATATGCCTTAAGCCTCATGTGCTTTAGTAGTATGTTGAACTAAACTAAGCACAGAATCACTTACATTAGTGACAATTGCACATAATGCATCATCATTCTGCCTCTTCCAAGCTCGTAGAAGATCTGGATTTGGCTGAATCATCAATCTTGAATTTGCTCGATCTTCAACTGGTATAGACTCTGGATCCAATCCCATCGGTCCCATGACAGTGTGAAGTAATCCATAGGACTCCAAAATTGCAGAAATTTTGAACTTCCAGAGTGTATAGTTGATTCCATCCAGCTTCCCTTCAGTGAATGTAGGTGGGCGAATTTGAATAGGTGCAGCATTAACTTTAGTTGAAGCACCAAGACCAGTGTTCGACGATGAGGCCATCATGTAATCACTCGAATAATCTACTGATATTCTAGTCTGCTAGTAGGCTAAAATAGTGATACTTCTCAAGCTATTCAAACCTTATGGCTCTGATACCATGTAAGACAATAGTTACGCAATATGACACACGAGCAGTAGTAGAGAAGATAACAGATATAGGAGAATCTCAATTATTTTCTACTAATAGCAAGTACAAAGATGATGGCATTGTCCACCCGTGCGCTCTCAAGGTAGAGCTTAAATGGTGATCTAGACAACTCTAGATAGGGAGATACAAGGTAGAGGTATGCTAGCTCAATTCGATGTCTTAGGTAGTGAAGAAGTCATGTATATATAGGATCATGGGTGGCCTTTCGTGGATGGCTATATATGGGTGGTAGAGCATGGGCAACCACCGCCCACGTAATTGCCATACATGGCTTAGGCCGGTTGAACCAACCTAACAAATATAAATGATTTTGGACTCCAACAAGGAATACTCCATGGAATATTCCCTTTACCATCGCGTTGGGGGCACTGCCCTCGGGCCCCCACGAGGGGCCCCACTGGCCCCCTTGGACCCCCCAGCCGGGGCTACTCACCGCTACCCCAGACCCCACAATTGGGGACCCTGGTAACTCCCTTTCCTTACAATACCTTACATGGTCCAATATGACCTTCATCCAACATGCAAGTTGGGATTCCCATCAATTGGGTAATGCACGCTTGGCTTCTCCTCATAATGGGGGCCTTACAAAATGTGCATACAATCATGAGGGGTCGACATTGATCATATACTAACATTGTATGCAAGTTAATGAAAGCAAAATAGAGGAGCAACAAGAATGTAAACACTTAGCAAGCATAGGCATGCATCTATGAAAGAATGTTGGTGCATTCATCCTTATCAAAGAATGTTTTTTTTGCACGAAACACGTTTTCTTCTTGCTTTAAAAAGATAGTTAATGCTCAAGTTTATGCACATGAATGTGTGTATCTTTTTAAAATGCTAGCAAGTAGAATGTTTGTGCATGGATGATTGGGAACATGCATTTTCAAGCTCTATAATTGCTTGATTTAAGTTTAGTACATGAAAGGAGAATGCAAACATGTGCATGCACTCACATGCATTTGCATGCAAGAAAAGTCATTTGCACATGCGTGATTGTTTGTTAAGTAGTTGAATACTTATACTTTTGTTACCTCTTTTTTTCTAACTTGACTTAGATAGCTAGGAAAAATAGCAAACTAGAAAGTTGCAAGGCTCCTGGCTGCCATGCAACTCAAGTAGCTAGTTTGTTTTCCCAGATGTGATACTTAGGTATCACAAATTAGGAGTCTTGATTAGGAAAAGCAAGCCCTTAGAAAGTCGTGTTAAATTTTCTTGCTCATTGGAATGGCAAGAAAATAGAGCTTTGCTTGGTTTTGTTTAAGCTAAATAGAGCTTAAAGATGAAACCCAAGTAATCTTTAGGAATCAAGATATTTTCCTAAAAGATACATCAAAGTAATCTTTAGGAATTAAGCTACTTCCTAAAGATAAGCCAACAAAGAAGATAGTCTGGTTAACTATTTCCTTGGATTGAGAAGAAATATCTTTTGGACAAGCAATAAAGCCTTAAGTGTTGGTCTTGTCCAAAAGGTAGGAATTTCTTTTGAAGATCATTCTAGTAAGATGAATCATTGGATTCGAAAGAAAAAGATTCCAAGATGAATAATTGCCTTAATATTACTTGATTCCTTGGCACGAATCTAAAGTTCTTGAAAGAAAAAATCTCCCTAGATGTGAGAGTGAAATCTTTCAAGTTTAATAACAAGTAGTTCCTAGTAATTCCCAAACCACCGGTATTGGTAATTAAGTCCAAATATTGATATAACCTAAAGGTATATCAAATATTCTTAGCTTTCGAATCTGAGAGGCATCAGTGTATGCTTCGACTTAAGTTAAGGGAAAGATCTCTAAAAATCCCATGGGTAAGCAAAGATGTTTTTGTTAGTTTAAGAGATCTTAATAATAAAGACTAAGTCTTTATTCTAGTTGCAAGGTCAACCAGACTTGATCAAGTTTGGCCATGATTGTCCAAGAACTTGTCATTGGAACTACTCTAAGGTTTGCCCAAGTATTGGCAATAAAATTCCCTTTGGGAATTTTTCACTCAGGTTACATTTATCCAATGGAAAATTGTGAAAAGAGTAAGTTGTTCCAAGTGTGAACAAAGTGAAGGAATTCCAAGAATGTATTTTGCAATCGTGAAGACGGTATTTAAGTTTGTGGAAGGTAAATCATAATGTTTGCCTATCCTTAAAGGGATTTTGGTACAAATCCAAAAAGCATGAGGGGATGGTTAGACTTAAGCAGTAGAGAGATTCCTGTAAAATCTCGACTGAGATAGGTACCTAAAGCATCAGTAAAGAAGGAATCTAAAGATAAGAAGTCAAAAGCTCTTGTCACTACAAATTGGTCAAGAATAAATCAATTGAACTTGAATCTGCAAAAATTCACGTACTTGGAATTCTAACTATTTTTCATCTGAAAACCCTAGCAAAGAGGAATAGATATTCCATCAAAAGGTTTTCAAGTTCTTAAAGGAAAGCACAAGATCATGAAACGATCATGTGATGGGATCAATACCTAGAAAATCTAGTTAGAGGTAATGCGTGAAACTTCAAAATTCTCATAAAGAATTGAAGCAAGAAGGTACTCTATCAAGAAATGTTTATACTTTAGGATAAGTATCACCTACACATTAATGTGAATATAAAATAATGTGGTATGGGACACTAGATTTTATACTCAGATTGGTGTAGGAAAGATGGTATGGGACATCAGACCATAGGATGATAATTATCTTTTGGTCTTAGAATAAATCTTGAAGTTAGATCTGATCCTGAAGAAAATGCAAACTTCAAAGAAGAAGTTTAAATTCAAGGAGGATAAAAGTAGTATCACAAGATATTTCAAGATAACTTCAAAATCAAGGAAACAAAAGGTATGAAGTAAGTAACTTCCAACCTCTTCTTGGAACACTTCAAGATAAAGTGTTGTTAATTCAAAAATATTCCATAAATTTTTAAAAAGTTGAACTTTGATTTTGAGTTGATCTTTTCAACTAAGGATTTGATTGACTAAGTCAAGCATCAAGTTCCTAGTGTAAATTGATAAATTCACTCTTTTGACTCAAAGAAATGCACAAGAATTGCATTCCTCGTAAGGAGGCAGAAAGACTGAATATGACCTGAACTTAGTCTCAAGTGAAGCATTATTTGAATACAAAACTCATCAACAGAACCTCAGTGGGTCAAGACACTGATGTTGGTTACCACACAAGTATCTTGTGGTTGGATGATTGTAGAGGAGGTACTGGGGTATCCACTTTTAACAAAAGTAGGGATTAAAGATTAACACATCCAGTACGTCGCCTACTCAAGGGGGGTTCTCTTTAGAGAAGTATACCCTTTAGCATTTCTGTGAGCAGGTAGATAACAAGGATTGCACAGAGTGGTACATACTTCAGAGGCCAAGAGGGCCTTGCCGAATCTTCACTTCCTGTGATCACGTGTCAGTTGATTACCCAAGATTTGAGGGGTAGGTCAATTATTCCTTTGATTTGAATTAGATCCACAAAAATAGGTCGTCGCGATGAATGGTTGGTGGCAAAAATCTTTTCTCCGCTTCAACTTTTTACCATGCACACTTTTATCCCATACCCTCGTAAGATTGGTGACTAATAAATCATCTCCAACAATTTGAACTTGTATTTCATAACCTCTGTCCAAGAGTTCCTCATTACTACATGCTCTCAATATACAAGTCAAGATAGCTGCATCTGGCGAGAAATTTTCATGTTTGCATATGTCAATGAGTGCATTGGCAACAAAAGTAGCTGTTTCCAACAAGTTATTGCCGACAGGTTGAGCCTGAATATAATGTCCCCTCAAATCAGCTCCCATGCAGCCACATGCTTTCAAAATGGTGGCATATGTAATTTGTACATGTGTGTAATTGTGGGTGTGTGTGTATGTGAGTGTGTGCGTGTGTGTGTGTCGGTGTGTGTGGGTTGCATGCGTGTGTGTGTGGGAGTGTTTGTATGAGGAGTGTGCCTATGTATGGGCGTGTGTGTGTGTATGTGTGTGAGTGTGAGTGTATGTGCTTATGCGCATGTGTGGGTGTGTGTGTGTGGGTGTGTGTGTGGGTGAGAATGTGTAGGTGTGTATGTATGTGTGGGTGTGCATGTATGTACGTGAGGGTGTGTGTGTGTATGTGAGGGTGCGTGTGTGTGTGTTTGTATGCGGGTGTGTGTGTGTGTAGGTGGCAGGAGTGTGAGGTGGCGGGGTTAAGGGGGGCAGAGAGGGGCGGCAGAGGTGAGCGGGAGGGGTGGCGGGGAGGCTACTAGGAGGAACTAGGCGGGGGGCAAGGGGGAAACTAGGAAGAACTGGGCGGGGGAGAGACTAGGAGGAACTGGGCGGGGGGGGACTAGGCGGAACTGGGCGGGGGGACTAGGCGGAACTGGGCGAGGGGGGGACTAGGCGGGACTGGGCGGGGGGGGACTAGGAGGAACTAGGCGGGGGGGAAACTAGGCGGAACTAGGCGGGGGGGGAACTAGGCGGAACTGGGTGGGGGGGGACTAGGAGGAACTAGGCGGGGGGGGAACTAGGCGGAACTAGGTGGGGGGGGGAACTAGGTGGAACTGGGCGGGGGGGGACTAGGAGGAACTAGGCGGGGGGGAACTAGGCGGAACTCGGCGGGGGAGACTAGGAGGAACTGGGCGGGGGGGACTAGGAGGGACTAGGCGGGGGGGAACTAGGCGGAACTCGGCGGGGGGGGACTAGGCGGAACTCGGCGGGGGGGCGGACTAGGCGGGACTAGGCGGGGGGGGGACTAGGAGGAACTAGGCGGGGGGGAAACTAGGCGGAACTAGGCAGGGGGGGAACTAGGCGGAACTGGGCGGGGGGGACTAGGAGGAACTAGGCGGAACTAGGCGGGGGGGGAACTAGGCGGAACTGGGCGGGGGGGGGACTAGGAGGAACTAGGCGGGGGGGAACTAGGCGGAACTCGACGGGGGGGGACTAGGAGGAACTGGGCGGGGGGGGACTAGGAGGGACTAGGCGGGGGGGAACTAGGCGGAACTGGGCGGGGGGGACTAGGAGGAACTGGGCGGGGGGGGGACTAGGCGGAATTGGGCGGGGGGGACTAGGCGGAACTGGGCGGGGGGGACTAGGCGGAACTGGGCGAGGGGCGGAGAGAGAGAGAGAGAGAGAGAGAGAGAGAGAGAGAGAGAGAGAGAGAGAGAGAGAGAGGGGCAGCGGGGAGAGAGGGAAGAGAGAGAGAACGGGAGAGAGAGAGAGAGAGAGAGAGAGAGAGAGAGAGAGAGAGAGAGGGAGAGAGAGAGAGAGGGAGAGAGAGAGAGAGAGGGAGAGAGAGATAGAGAGAAAGAGAGAGAGAGGGAAAGAGAGAGAGAGTGAGAAAGAGATAGAGAGAGAGAGAAAGAGAAAGAGAGAGAGAAGGGGAGAGAGAGAGGAAGAGAGTAGTAAAACAAATCAACCGAGGTGGCATTGAAAGTGAAAGCAACGACTGCCCAAAACTCAAATATGACCGTGTAATGGAACGGATCACTCCAATCTTTGGAAAATGGTCAAAATGTGGCAGACACGTTCAGGGCCCCCAGATTCGAACCCGACACCTATGGAAAGTCAAGCTCTCATGGTAACTGTTGAGTCATGGCCGTATGATGCTCATCAATTTTACCAAGTCGAGCTTAACAATGTTCTACTCTCGAACCCAAATCGGATTGGTGTGAAAAAAGGAGGGGATGGTGTATGTCGGCACTACAGACCCCCACATCAAGTCTTTGCACCGTCTCGGTGCAGTCTTCTTATTGAATGAAATAGCTGCAAATACTTGAATGAGAGAATAACTGTAAATACTCAACTGATGAAAAACTGCTAATACTTGAATGACACGTGGTATGTATAGTGGTTGAAATTCTTCAAGTCGACTTAGTTTAGAAACTTCTTCACCCTAGAGATGTTGACCAGAGGAATCCTTTTACCTTGCAAATCTTCTAGATGCACTGCGCCATGTGGCAATACCTTGATAACCTTATATGGTCCTACCCATTTGGGTGCCAATTTAGTTTGAATTGCTGGAACCTGATGCACTAAAACCATGGACCCTTCCTGAACTTCATTGGATCTCAGATACCTGTCATGCAATCTCTTGCGCTTTTCTTGTGTTACCTTAAGTTTCTGCATTGCCCCTTCTCTGTACTCTTCTAATGCCACCAATCTTTGAATGGGGGGTTCAATTCCAATGGTTTTGATTCCTATTTCCTTTCTGATAATGAACTCAAATGGTGCCAATGCCTCTTTCCCATATACTAACCGAAATGGAGTCTCGCCTGTTGTTCCCCTCTTCGTGGTTCTGAAAGCCCAAATTGCTCCAATTAGCACTAGTGGCCAAGAGCTTTGATGATCAAAAGATAATTTGCGAAGTAGTCTAATCAAAATCTTATTAGAACTCTCTGCTTGGCCATTTGCCCTTGGGTAATAGGCACAAGATTTTTTATGGAAGATTTTGTACCTGTCAAATATAAACTGGAGCAATTGATTTACAAAATATGTGCCCTTATCACTAGTAATTTCCAGTGGGCAACCAAATCTTGAGAAAATACGTTTATACATAAATTTAGCTACTGTTAAAGCCGTGCAGTCCACAGTAGCTTTAGCCTCTATCCATTTAGTGGCATAGCATGTGGCCATCAAAATATACTTTTTTCCTCCAGGTTGACCAGTTGGACTAATTGGTCCTATGAAATCAAGACCCCATTGTTCAAATGGGAGCCATCCTGTAGATATGACCAATGGTTGGAAATTCAATCTGGTTGGCGCGGGAGCACACCTCTGGCAGATGTGGCATTCTTTAGAAAACTTGATTGCATCCTTGAAAATATGAGGCCACCATAAACCTTTGTGGATGATTCTATGAGCCAATTCTTCCCCCTTTAGATGTCCTTCATTGTGTGTAGCCTCTAGCAGAAGATTTACCTCCTCTGGATAGACACACCTTCTCAATATATCATCCTGACAGTATTTATATAAATTTCCATTTATAAGAGAATATGCTTTGGTTTTCAGGAGCAATCTTCTCTTTTCTACAGGTGTCAAGTGTTCTGGGATTTTTCCAGTAGTAAGAACATGGAGAGTTTCATCATACCAACCAGTCCAAATTGCTACTAGGAAGAGATTGCTATCGACCAGTTCGTCATTGATACTTGTTGCCTTCTCGCTCATTGCCGTCCTGGACACTTGATCTGCCATGTAGTGCTCTTTTCCTGGCTTAATATGAATATCAAAATTAAATTCTTGAAATAGGAGTAACCATCTCCAAATCCTTCCAGCTACTCTAGGCTTGTTTATCAAATACTTCAAGGGCTGATGATCAGAAATAACAATGAAATGTACACCAAGGAGATAATGTCGGAACTTCTGAAGAGCAAATACGATAGCTAAACCTTCTCTTTCCGTTGTATTGTAATTTCTTTCAGCTTGGTTGAGTAGTCTGCTTGCATAAGAGATAGGTCTATCCACTTTGTGAGATGATGGTTGAGCTAGAACTGCACCAACAGCATGAAGACTAGCATCTGTATGCACATGAAATTCCAGTGACCAATTAGGCATACTTAAAAGTGGAGCAGTACATAGCCTCAACTTTAGTTCACAAAATGCTTTGTCGGCTTCAGCACTCCATGAGAAAGGGATCTTTTTACTGGTAAGCCTTGACAAGGGCTTAGCAATTTCTGAATACATCCTAATGAATCTTCTGTGATACCCTGCATGGCCCAAGAAACTTTGCACTTCCTTTGGGCTTTGTGGAATTGGCATGGAAAGAATAGCTGTAACCTTTGCAGGGTCAACAGTTATGCCTTCAGCAGATACTATGTGACCAAGAAGAGTGCCCTTAGTGACCAAAAAGTGACATTTATCAGGATTCAATTTCAAACCTGTTTTGAGACATTGCTCAAAAATTTCTTTTAGATTTTCCAAATGGTCATGGAAATCTTGAACTGCTGTCCTTCTATCTGTACCTGAAAATACTGAAAAGTCATCCATGAAAATGCGTAGAAAAGTTGTTAACCATTTGCCCAATATTAGATACATCGTTCTATTAAATGAAGCTGGTGCATTCTTCAAACCAAAAGCCATTCGAGTATAGACATAAGTGCCCCAGGGAGTGACAAAGGCTGTTTTGTCCCTATCATCAAGATGGATCACTATCTGATTGTAGCCACTAAAACCATCCAAGAAACTATACAAAGTGTGACCAGCTACTTCCTCAAGTACTTGCTCTGTGAAGGGCTGAGGAAATCCATCTTGAACAGTCACTTAATTCAAAGCATGAAAATCAACACGTACTCTTATTTTTCCACTATTTTTCTTGGATACAATAACCATGGAAGAAAGCCACCTGGAATGTTCTACTGGAACAATTATACCAGCTTCTTTTAGCTTTGTAATTTCTGCTTTTACAGCCTCTGCATATTTCGGATTGAGTCGATATGCTCTACTTCTTACTGGCGCGGCTCCCTCAACTAAGGGTATCCGATGTAACCCAAGCTCTTCTGGTATTCCTATTAGATCTTTGTAGGACCATGCGAAGACACTTTTATAGGCAAAAAGCAAAGCGGTTACCTTCTGTAGTAAAGGAGGATAATGCCACAACCAGGATGCCAAGTGAACTCTTTGAGGGTTCTCTTCATTTCCTAAATTTACTTCTTGAACCAATGTTTCAGGACTGGTCTTGTTTGAGAAATCATCTCCACTATATGCAAGACTGGATTTTAATTTATATTCTGCAACATGTTCTTCCATCCATCCTTGAGGTATATCTGCAAAAGGAAGATCTTCTCTGCTCTTAGGTTCATAATCTTCCCTCTCTGATACTTTTATATTGGTTACCTCCTCAAAGCTTGTATTTTCCTTCAATTGCTCATTCTCCAACACCTTGTGGTCTTCATTGCCCTTTTCTGTAATTTCCTTATCTACAACTTCTTCCTCAATTTCATTGATCTCTACTGTGCAACACTCTGCACTTCCCATCATCCAATTTAACAATGTATCATCTTCTTGGGGTAGAGAGGGCATTACCTGAGTATCCACAGTATATCCAGTGGTTTTTCTTGAATCAAATCCTTCTTCCAAGTGTAGTTGCAGTTGGCTATTGGTGCTTGTTGAAATCCATAGTTTATTTTTCCCCCAATCTTGCAAAGCTTTTGCTTGTCTCAGCCAAGGTCTCCCGAGGAGCAAAGGGTAAGAAGTCTCCTGTGGAAGTGCAATAACAACAAAATCCAACACAAAGTGGCAACCCTGTACTATCATCTGTACCTTTTCAATAATGCCAAGAGGCGCAACCCGATGTTGATCTGCTAGTGTAACTGTAAATGGTGCCATTTTGGTGGGGTTCAAATTCAGTTTCTTCATTGTGAAATCTGGCATCAAATTGATACCATAGCCTCCATCTATGATCACACCTGTGAGAGTTTCATCATTTATACAAACAGATAATCTTGAGCTTTGGTAGTCTGCTAAGGGTGCAGGGGGAAAATCAACCATGAAACCATCTATACTAGGTGATTGGACCAAGTGAGCAGAGTGTATAATCTTCAGTAAGTCACTTCTTATTTTTGAATTCATCCTTATAAGTTCATATAGACTAACCTTGTGATGAATACCTTTCAAGACCTTTTCAATGTTTACCTCCTGAGTGTTTTCTTGCAGACTTGTTGGTTGGCCCTTTAGAGAAGTAGTGATCTTATTATAAGCTCCTTCAATTTGTGCTTGGTCCTTCCATCCAGACTCCTTTTCTTCCTCTTTATCCTGAAATCCTTGTTGTTCATCTCTCTGGGTTGCAGCTGCTTGCCTAGCTCTAGTCATCATGGGCATTGCAGAGGATGAAACAGCATAAGTCTGAGTGGTTTTTCCTTCTTCATGTGGAGAGACTGCAATCATATGAATTGGAGCAGGACGACCTCTTGGGCAATCTTTGGTATAATGATCCTTGGCCTCTGGACAATGTTGACAAGGAGGTGCATCTTCTGGGAGGGAACACCTGTTTTGCATGTGGTCGTACTCACCACAACGATAGCACATCAAAGGTCTATTATACCTAGGTTTTGCAGGCCGATTCTCCTCTCTATTAGATGTATTTGAAGTACTAGCATAGTATGAATCCAAAGTTTGAGGGTTACTTCTTTGCTGTGTACCCTTGAGGTAGTAGCAATCTCTAGCTTCATGACCATGCTTTCCACAAAATTGACAGCTTACCTTGTTAGGGAAATTAGCATTGGAATGTCCATTGTTGTTACAGATCGTGCACCAAATTTGTCTCCTTATATCTTATGTGGTCTTCAAATCTTCTAACTCACGGCGAAGTTGGGCTACTTCATCATCCGTGCGTCGCAGCGGTGGCAAGACCTTCTCTTCTTGTTGATTTTGTTGCATTTTTAATGCCTCCAGTTCCCTCCTTAGTTGCTCAATAGGATCCAGGTCTGCAGCATACTTAGGTTGTGTATCCCCTTCAAAATGTTGCCTTGCTTCTTCAATGCGTGATGCCGCTGCAACAAAATCATTGAGGATGGCATCCAATCTAAGAGACTCACGAAGCTTCTACTGAGATGACCTGGGCAGAGCCTTCTCTATCCACTTTTTAACCAAAAAGTCACATGGAGCATGTGGCAGACGTGCAACAAGTGCTTTTGTTCTAGTGTGAAGTTCATGAAAAGATTCACCTGATCTTAGCTTCAAATTCTCTAGCTGATCTAGAGCTCTTTCTGAGGAATCACTTGGTCGGAATGTCTGTGAGAATGCCGCCTTCAGAGCCTCCCATGTAGTGAAATGGCCATCTGCATATTGACTATACCATTTATCTGCAAGACCCTCCAATGTGGATGGAAAAAGTGCCAGCATTGCATCCTCTCTATTTTGCAGACCTCTTCCACGGCATAAAGAGATGAATCTCCTCACATGATCATCAGCATCCTCATAAGCTTATCCCTTGAAGGTAGGGAATTTGATGTTTAATCTGGAGAGCAAATGAGAGAGGTCCTCCATTTGTACTGGTGTTTCTTCAGACGTATCTGAGGAGAAGTCTAGGGTTCTCCTAAACCTCTCTTTTGACAATGGTGTCGTACCCAAATCAATAGATAAATTTAGGGAAGGCAGAGGGGAGATAGACTCACTAGCCGTGGTTATTGCTAACTTGTTAAGGCTCCTCCGAACACGAAGAGACTCCTTATCTGCTCGTGTATGGGTCATGTACCTACTTGCCAATGTAATAGGGCAAAAATACCTCTCACAGAAATGCAAAGGTCCCACCGGGCGTGCCAAACTGTAGAGGAGGTACTGGGGTATCCACTTTTAACAAAAGTAGGGATTAAAGATTAACACATCCAATACGTCGCCTACTCAAGGGGGGTTCTCTTTAGGGAAGTATACCCTTTAACATTTCTGTGAGCAGGTAGATAACAAGGATTGCACAGAGTGGTACATACTTCAGAAAATATGAACAACAATTGACCAAGGAAGACCATACACTTCCTGATCCGAATCAGATGATTACAAGGTTGGGCAGAGTGATGCTCAAATGGGCAAGCTTAGGGCTAACATGCCACTCTAAAGTAAATAACCACAATGCAACAGAGTCTTCCCTTCAGCTCAAGGGGCCAATTATATGCAGACTAACTCAGAACAATACAAATGGTAAAGAATTTCTCAAGAGAATAGAGCTTAACAACCACACTGACTCACAGAAAAGAACAAAGTCCAAGCCACTCTCTTACACTATAGTGCTCATAGCCCTCCACTGAGAAGCCTACCCTCTGTATCCACACTACAGAGTAGCTCCTACAATAGGCTTGAAACCACCAAGTGCAAGAGAGGACTTCTGCACATATGTACGAACCACTGTATCTCTAAAGTTGTACCCCAATGAGCATAAATCCATTGTTTTTATGGGCCCCAATAGGCCAAGAGGGCCTTGCCGAATCTTCACTTCCTGTGATCACGCGTCGGTTGATTACCCAAGATTTGAGGGGTAGGTCAATTATTCCTTTGATTTGAATTAGATCCACAAAAATAGGTCGTCGCGATGAATGGTTGGTGGCAAAAATCTTTTCTCCGCTTCAACTTTTTACCATGCACACTTTTATCCCATACCCTCGTAAGATTGGTGACTAATAAATCATCTCCAACAATTTGAACTTGTATTTCATAACCTCTGTCCAAGAGTTCCTCATTACTACATGCTCTCAATATACAAGTCAAGATAGCTGCATCTGGCGAGAAATTTTCATGTTTGCATATGTCAATGAGTGCATTGGCAACAAAAGTAGCTGTTTCCAACAAGTTATTGCCGACAGGTTGAGCCTGAATATAATGTCCCCTCAAATCAGCTCCCATGCAGCCACATGCTTTCAAAATGGTGGCATATGTAATTTGTACATGTGTGTAATTGTGGGTGTGTGTGTATGTGAATGTGTGCGTGTGTGTGTGTCGGTGTGTGTGGGTTGCATGCGTGTGTGTGTGGGAGTGTTTGTATGAGGAGTGTGCCTATGTATGGGCGTGTGTGTGTATGTGTGTGAGTGTGAGTGTATGTGTTTATGCGCATGTGTGGGTGTGTGTGTGTGGGTGTGTGTGTGTGGGTGAGAATGTGTAGGTGTGTATGTATGTGTGGGTGTGCATGTATGTACGTGAGGGTGTGTGCGTGTATGTGAGGGTGCGTGTGTGTGTTTGTATGCAGGTGTGTGTGTGTAGGTGGCAGGAGTGTGAGGTGGCAGGGTTAAGGGGGGCAGAGAGGGGCGGCAAAGGTGAGCGGGAGGGGTGGCGGGGAGGCTACTAGGAGGAACTAGGCGGGGGGCAAGGGGGAAACTAGGAGGAACTGGGCGGGGGAGAGACTAGGAGGAACTGGGCGGGGGGGACTAGGTGGAACTGGGCGGGGGGACTAGGCGGAACTGGGCGGGGGGGGGACTAGGCGGGACTGGGCGGGGGGGGACTAGGAGGAACTAGGCGGGGGGGAAACTAGGCGGAACTAGGCGGGGGGGGGGGGGAACTAGGCGGAACTGGGCGGGGGGGGGGGGGGGACTAGGAGGAACTAGGCGGGCGGGGAACTAGGCGGAACTAGGCGGGGGGGAACTAGGCGGAACTGGGCGAGGGGGGACTAGGAGGAACTAGGCGGGGGGGAACTAGGCGGAACTCGGCGGGGGGGACTAGGAGGAACTGGGCGGGGGGGGACTAGGAGGGACTAGGCGGGGGGGAACTAGGCGGAACTGGGCGGGGGGGGGACTAGGCGGGACTGGGCGGGGGGGGGGACTAGGAGGAACTAGGCGGGGGGGAAACTAGGCAGAACTAGGCGGGGGGGAACTAGGCGGAACTGGGCGGGGGGGGACTAGGAGGAACTAGGCGGGGGGAACTAGGCGGAACTAGGCGGGGGAGGAACTAGGCGGAACTGGGCGGGGGGGGGGGACTAGGAGGAACTAGGCGGGGGGGAACTAGGCGGAACTAGGCGGGGGGGGACTAGGAGGAACTGGGCGGGGGGGGGACTAGGAGGGACTAGGCGGGGGGGAACTAGGGGGAACTGGGCGGGGGGGGGACTAGGAGGAACTGGGCGGGGGGGACTAGGCGGAACTGGGCGGGGGGGACTAGGCGGAACTGGGCGGGGGGGACTAGGCGGAACTGGGCGGGGGGCGGAGAGAGAGAGAGAGAGAGAGAGAGAGAGAGAGAGAGAGAGAGAGAGAGAGAGAGAGAGAGGCAGCGGGGAGAGAGGGAAGAGAGAGAGAACGGGAGAGAGAGAGAGAGAGAGAGAGAGAGAGAGAGAGAGAGAGAGAGAGAGAGAGAGAGAGAGAGAGAGAGAGGGAGAGAGAGAGAGAGAGGGAGAGAGAGAGAGAGAAAGAGAGAGAGAGGGAAAGAGAGAGAGAGTGAGAAAGAGAGAGAGAGAGAGAGAGAGAGAGAGAAAGAGAAAGAGAGAGAGAAGGGGAGAGAGAGAGGAAGAGAGTAGTAAAACAAATCAACCGAGGTGGCATTGAAAGTGAAAGCAACGACTGCCCAAAACTCAAATATGACCGTGTAATGGAACGGATCACTCCAATCTTTGGAAAATGGTCAAAATGTGGCAGACCCGTTCAGGGCCCCTAGATTCGAACCCGACACCTATGGAAAGTCAAGCTCTCATGGTAACTGTTGAGTCATGGCCGTGTGATGCTCATCAATTTTACCAAGTCGAGCTTAACAATGTTCTACTCTCGAACCCAAATCGGATTGGTGTGAAAAAAGGAGGGGATGGTGTATGTCGGCACTACAATGATGTTTTTTATTTGCTTTGAATCTTTTTGAGAATCGAGCTTATTTCTCTTAAAGATAGAAAAAATCCTTCAATACCCTATTGAAACAGATCTTTGAGAAGTTGGTCTTGAGTCATCTAGACTTTGACTCATGGCAAGTTTATGTATCTTCAAAGTTTGAATTGGTTGAACAGAGTTTTAGTTCTTTCTTTTTGCTTTCCAAATCTTTTGAATTTGACTCAGATATGGAATTTAATTCTTTTCCTAAAAGTCAAGGATTAGCCGGATAGAACTAGGTAACTAAATTAAACATCCTAGATAGATGTTTTGTACAAGAACCTCTTCAAACATTGAAAGATGATAAGTTCAAGATTGATTTATTCGTTTGAGTTTGCTTCAAGTTATAGCAAAAATGATTTCCCAGAGTCCAATATACTCTAGAATAAGAGAAGTTAGGAATTGCTTACCAGATTGACAATTCCCAAGAACTTTTAGCTCAAGTCTATGAGAAAAGTATCCTAAGTTGGAAAATTTTCATTTTGAATTTGAATTGGTCAAGTTATAGTGTGATCGACTCAAAAATGGCAAACTTTATCCTATAGTTTACATAGGATTTTTTCACTCATTAGGACAAAGTAGCCCTCTAGTTGGGTGAAAAATCAAGTAACTATTGGATAAGAGTTAACTATTGTAAACATTTGCATCAAAATATGTATAAAAATGGAGATAATTTCCAATCAAAAAGGCTGAAATTCTCTAACAAACATGGATGGAACTGTTGGAAATTTCTTACCACATATGGTTGAACATTTGTATCAAATAACACTTATGTGTTCCTCAAATAGCTTTGATATGAACCTTTTCCCTATACATTGGTGCTTTTTACTCTACTGTTGGCTAGAGGTTTTTTCCCCATGTTACCACATACATGATACACTCATATGTGGTGGTACTTTGTACTTCGGCATAATATTCGATTTTTTATCTCTCATACGAGCAAGTTTATGCATTGCCCTAGGTGTCAAGCATTGGTAGGTGGTTAAGTGCATCTTTCTCTACTTGAGTGGTAACCAACTACTTGGATTGTTTTATCCCAAGGGGAGATCACTACTGCCAGATTTACATGCTTTTTATGACTCTAATTAGGCTAGTTGCTATGACACTCATGTGTGCACTAGTGGTTTTTGCTTCATGCTTAGTAGCTCATGCATATCTTGGTTGAGCAAGAAGCAGCCTACTGTGATCACTTCTAGTTGTGAGGCTGAGTATAGGGTAGCTTTCACAATAGCTATTGAGTGTGTTGGCTCAAACACCTTTTGGTTGACTTGGGTGTTGGTCACTCTTCTACCACCACTATCTTCACTGACAGTCAGAGTGCATTGGGATTTGTGAGGAACCCTATGTGACATGCTCACACAAAGAACATTGAGATGCATTATCATTATGTCAAGAAGAGGTTCTTTGTTGGAGAGATCAGTTTGGCATAAGTGCCCACACAGGATATCATTGAAGACCTTTTCAGAATGGCTTCTCCTCGAGAGAAGTTTGAAACTTTCTGCAAAGCTTTGGGCTTACTTCCTTTTGTGGATTGATCTATTTCCACATAGTATGGCACTTCCTTATACATGAGTGCTAGCTCCTTGTTCACTGCATCACTCCCAAGGAGTTTTGTTGATGTATTTCAGTAGTGATGTGTCTGAACACACTTATGACTATCGGGGCACCTTTTTCCCTCTTCATGAGTTTTTTTCCCCTGGCTTGTACATATACTTATAACCCTAACGATGAATTATCTTTGTACATTCACTATTCACCATTATGTGTTGTGCAGTAAGCTTCTTCTTCTTCTTCTTCTTCTTCTTCTTCTTCTTCTTCTTCTTCTTCTTCTTCTTCTTCTTCCTTGTCCTATTTATGTGCTTCTACAAATCTCAAACTCCAACACTTTTGCACCTACTTCACTTATGACTACCATTTGTATCGTGGTTGCATTGACTATTCAACAAGATTGGAAAGTACATTAGTTGGACATAAAAGCAACTTTCTTGAATGGTGATTTGCAAGAAGTGGATTATGTGAAGAAACCTCTTGGATTTACCATGAAAGGGCAAGATCATATGGTTTATCACTTGCATAAAGTGTTGTATTGTCTCAAGCAAGCTCGATGTGCATGGTATGACAAAATCCATAAGCACCTAATTGCTCTTGGCTTCACATGTAGTCCCATTGAAAGCACACTCTATGTATGAAAAGATGGGGCTGATCTTACAGTGGTTGTCCTTTATTTTGATGACATACTCTTGAATCGGTCATGTGATGCAAAACTTGACAATCTTATGGTTGCTTTGTAGCATACTTTTAATGTCACTTGGTCTTTTGAGCTACTATCTTGGCATCCAGTTTGTATCAATTGAGGGGGGAATTGTTATGCATCAAGAAAAGTATGTTGAAAAACTACTTCAACATTTCATGCACGGACCAAACAGAGGTGCATTATCACTATGTGAGAGAGCACCTTCATGTAGGAGATTGATTCGGTATATGTGCCTACATAACATAATGTCTTAGACATATTCACCCAACAATTGCTTTAGTACTTAGCATGAAAAAATATCTTGAAGAGGATTTTCTATCATCACTCGATCCAGCACAATTATCTTCACTCCATGCAGTTAGAATTAGCTTCCCTCCATACTTATATAACATTCCATGGTTTATGATATGCTTCACATACATAAGAAATATTTTGGATGCACTAAGATGGTCACTTGTGGTTACATGCATAAATTGAGCTTATAATCTTACAACATAGCTTAAATTAGGTCTTGTTATGGTTGCATATATCATTGATCCAACCATACTTATGTATAATGTCCTCAAGCTCCTTGGCACCTTTGAGTCTCACTTTTGCATTTGAATACATTGTTTGTATCAATTCTTTGCATTCAACCATATCAAATTTGTGTAGAATCGAAGTCATTTCTTTGTAGTAGATAATACCTTTTTTTCATGAACAACTTCTATACCAAGAAAATAGATAAGTTCTCTTGAATAAGAGATTTTGGACTTCTTTCACCAAGACTTCTTTTGATGTCATTTATATGTGCAATCTCATTCCCTATTATGATTAGTTCATCTACATAGATGCATATGAAGACAAACATATTTCATTATTTCTTCTTGTATAAAGATGGATTTGCAACACTTGGATGGTATCCACTGGTCAAGTGATCCATCAAACTCTGATGCCAAGCTCTTGGAGCTTGTCTAAGGCCATAAAAATCCTTCTTTAACATGCATACATGATTAGGATGATTTCCAAACTCATATCCTATTGGTTGGCTCATATATATCTCCTCATTCACCATTCAAAAATGCATTTCGTTGCAAATGGAGAGACTAGGTGCTACATGATGTACAGAAAGAGAGAGAGAGAGAGAGAGTCAGGATTTGATTTTCCGTTTTGTTGGTTTGTTGATTATTGTTTCAAATTTTATATATAGTGTTTTATTAAATAATCAATTAGTAAAGTAAAAGGAAGTAAAAACCAAATATTTTAATTTAATTATAATAATTTATGAATTAATATATACATAATAAATAAACAACTATAATAAAAATTGTCAGTAATTAAATTTGATACAAAAAAAACTAGGAAATTAATAAATTAAAAAGAAAAAATAGAAGTATAAAAATACAATAAGAGAAAATTATGTAAATAAGAAAAATATGTAAATAAATGAATATATATATATATATAAAGAAAATCAAAATAAAATAGAAATCAAAGTAAAATTAATTAAAACAAAGTATAGTTTTTCAAGTGTGTTTTTTTTATTTTTGAAATATTCTAATTGAAGTTTTTTTTCTCAATGTTTTCATAGATCAAAGTTTTAAAGTGAAGCAAAGAGATTGTTTTTGCATGTAACAGAGAAGACCAAGCAAAGTATACTTTTCTGTCCACCTATGGCGGAGTTTTTATCATTCATGATCCTTACCTGTTTCTAGGATCGTTTTACCTTATATTTTTTAGGCATCATTTTATGGGTTTCTTACCCCATACTTTGTATCTGTCACACACCCATGGATTGCAACATTGTATTTTCCATTGATGAGTTGATTGTTGATTGTTGATGGTTCTTCTTCTTCTTCCACGACCACTGTAGTAGTTAGTACGACATCATTCATTCACGAGTTCCTCTTGCCTGAACCAATCCCACCCTGATCCCTACAACAGCATTCATCCATGACATTTTACTCCCATATCCGCCTGCTTCGCTACTTCTCCTGAAGCACAGGAGGGGCTCATCTAAGTATCCCTAGGGAGACTCCCAATATGCATACACTGTTTGTCGAACGAACCATAGCTCAGGGCCTCATCCAACCTGCACTCGTCCCATTGCAACCCCCCTTCTCTTCGACACATTGAACCTGATATCAAGTGAAGAGGTTGCCTAGAGATAGAAGAACCTTGACCTGCCACCCAAATCTTCAGAAGTTTGCAGAGCACTTTGTAGACTTTTAAATTCATTTGTATTTATGTTTTTTCCAAAACAAATTTGAAAATTATATTTCCCTGCACAAGCATAACCTCATCATCAAATCAAAAATCGAATTGTTTTTTCAAGTTTCGTCAATAGATTTGCACTGCTTTCACACACAAAAAAAGAAACATTGATTTTCTTGTTTATGTTCGATCACTCACATTTTGCATTAGTATAAACTGTACATCTTGCCCACTTTCAATTGTTATTTAGTTAGAAAATTTGCCACTATTATAGCTTAGTAGAATTTCTATAAAAAAAACTTTAAAATTTTAAAAATATTGTAAAAATAAATCAGAAGTAAAAACCTTTAGACATCATAATAATAATAAAGCTAAATTAATATCAATCAAAAACACTATTTGATAGCAATTCAATTTTAAACATTAAAAATTTACAAAAGCACAAAAAGAGATAGTTTAAAAATCAAGTTAAATATAGGAAATCAACTTTTTAATTAAGCCCAAGGGAAAAAGAAAGAAATCAAGCATAAATTCAAGAAAGAAATCAATTCACGTACTATGTATAATGATTTTTAGCCATCGATAGTGAGTAGTGATCAAGATGAATATTAATAGCATTCAAATCAAAGTAAAAGTCAACTAAAACATTAGTATGAAAATCATTAAGAAAGTTAAGGTTATATACTACATAGTAAAATAGCACAAGAAGTTGGGTATAACTTCATATCTGTGGACAAGACAAGGCCTAGTATAGCCAAGGCCTTTTGAGAAAGAAACCTAGAGGTAAGGGATCTCAAGGTAGTATAAAACCCTAAAAGAGAACTAACTCTTAGAGCACCTATAAGTTTAGGATACTTATAGAACAAGTATCTAGCATAAGCTATAGTTAATTGTCATATATTAACATATATCACAAGTTTATGATTATACTTTGGTGAGATAAATTTGGTCGTAATCTTCTTAATTTCGTTTGATAGGTATCAATATTAGTTGCCGGGTTTTAGTGTATATAACAAAACATTTTATTCCACAAGAAGTAGAGACTTCAAATTTGTGGATTAGATGGAGAATCAAATTTGATTAGAATACCATACTAAAGAAATTCAAAAAGTGGTGGCGAGAAGTCATGTAAGAACTCTTGAGAGTTGGAATTTGAAACATAGGCTTCACTAGTGTTATATAGGGAATCATGTTTTGATTCTATAGTAGTTCAGTATGGGCAAATGGGATAGCTCTGTTTATCTCTCTACTTAAGAAAGAAGACTGGAGATCCACAGTAGACTCATCTTCATTAAGAAAACAAGGCACATCTATAGGCCAAGTACTCAAGAGAGGATTGCCAAGATACACAAAAAGGCAAGGTTTGCAAAGAACAAAAAAACAAGGTTGTATTCTATATCTCTAGCAAGGAGTGGCATGGTTATGTAGCAAAGTAATGTTTGCATTGAGTGGACAAGGAAAGATTATGGTCAATATCTTTGACAAAAAGTAACAAGATTACACAAAAAGCCAAGGTCTACAAGAACGTAAATTATTTGAAAAAGGAAAAAAAATCTTAGAAAAGGAAATCCTCTTTATTGTTGCTACTCACAAGACATCTTTATGAAGTGAAAGAGTAGCTTAAAGAAAAATAAAGTGTTCAAATGGACCAAAGTCATATATTTAGTCATTACAAAATGAATGACCATACCAAGTCTATATATATTGGCCTAGTGGTTAAGAGCAAAACTAGTTGGGAAGAAGTCACAACTTCAATGTCCCTTTAGGCTTGACATAAGTATCTAGACCTATTTGTAGAGTGCTACATATCCCTTTTGAGTGGGTGCTTTCCAATTTCTTATAACTTCAAGGAAGGACACCAATGTACAGTGCCATATACATTTAAACAAAATGTTGGTGTGAGGAAAGACAAATCTCTCACGAACATGGATAATTGCATGATCAAGGATCAAACCTTACCTCACAATTTCTAGCTTGAAATTTCCATGTATCCTTCTTACATGGCATGGCATAGATAGTTCTTTTGTTGCTTCTTTGTGCAATTTTTTATCATCTAGCATATGCATTAGTGTGTAAGCAATATTATAGAAAAATAGATAGTCATTTTTGTTGAAATCGATTTCGAAGTCAAAAGTTATCATTTGTATTTTACAAAAACTAAGTGCATTTTGGTTAACCAAGTAATGGACTTCTAAGGGATGTTCTTTAATCTTTAATTTCATGTACTAATAAATTGTGAGTGAGTTCAAATGGTGTTTATAAAACTTTAGTTGCCTCCCTTTAGGGTTCCAAGATAATTCTCAAGTGACAGGATCATTTTACTTTGAATGCAAATGTATATGATGCTCTTGGTGATGAGGGAGAACCTAGAAGAGGCAAAAACTATGCCAAACTGACCAATGCAAAGTTTGAGGGATAATAAATTACATTCAGCTTTCACTTATCATACTTGTTCCACATCTCATGGTACCTCTTTTCGAGCAAATTGTTTTGCAATTATTATTTAGTCTTGTTTTATAATAATGAGCTCTATTTTGATTAAACACGAACTGATAATAACAGCCTCTATTTTGATGAATCAAGTTTGATGCTATAACAAAGAATGGTACTACATTAAGCCATTGGCTACTATGAGTCCTCCAAAGAAAACAAGAGTAAGATTCAAGAAACTTTGAAGACAAGTTCCACCTCTAAAAGAAATTTGATGGTGGATGAGTATCAAGATTCTTTACATAAAATATTTGCAATTAAATTTCAAGGTTTTGGTCACATGGTTTACTTCAATCAACCCTAGCTGGACATTGTCAAAAACACTAAGCTTTCCCAATGAATTTTCCCATATTTGTTAGGTCTCGTCAAAATTTGTAAAACCATTTTTAACTTTTCATCTTTCTCTAAACAGAAAAATCATTACACCTTGATTCATAAAAACTTCAATCGATCAATGACAGAAAGCCAAAAAAAAAAGCTCTCTAAAAGGCAACTTTTGTTCTTTTGCTACTTAAAAATCTCGACACTCATTCATGAGCCCATCATGTTGAAACTTAATCACCTTTGCATTGTTATCTTGCACCCCAAATCTTTACATGCAATTATAATGTGAGAGGGAGGACTTTTACCGTCAAAGAAAGAGAGGGATGACATGAGATGAAGTGTTATGTTCACATCTTCACAAGCACAAAACCCATGGCATTGGACACTTATCCCATAGAAAATCTAATACAATATTGTGAGGGGAGGTTATTTGCATAAAATAGAGGGATGATATGAGATGAAATGATATATTGGCAGCTTCAAAAGCACAAAAACAGACCCATTGCACTAAACACTTGCATCATAGAGGATTACAAAGCTTACATAAATTCCATAAGAATATTCATATCTACAATCCTATCATCTGATAAGAACAAAAAAATAGTACGTCATGAAACCAAAAATTAAGTGTATCATTGCATACACACATATGTACATGTGTGCATGTATGGGCACACACACATATATATATACACATACACACATACACACAAACACACAGAGACACATACAAACACACATACATATATATAATCCTACCATCTCATATATAATCCTACCATCTCACATACACACACACACACATACACACATACATACACACACACACACATACATACACACACACACACACATATACACACATACACACAGACATACATACACACAGACATACATACACACATACACACAGACATACATACACACAGACATACATACACACAGACATACATACATACATACATACATACATACATACATACATACATACATACATACATACATACATACATACATATACACACACACTTTGGACCTGAGATTATAAGTTCCTTACAGAAAGCTGAAACAAAACCACTCAATACATTATTAGATTTGTATAAAAACAATCGTCGTGTCTGACTGCAATGGCTCTTGAAAAACTCATCAGAGCTGTTACCAGAGATATACCTCTTATAATTGAACCTTGAAGAAGTAAAACTGCAGGATACCTAATTATCCTAAAAAAAAAAATTGACAGCATTAATGATAAGAACCAGGATAGTATAATACATTATTACAGATCTGTTATAGAAAATAAACTTCATGTAATGACTGGAATGGCTCCAGAAAAAACTGGTCACATTGCCAATAGCAGAGATAAACTCTCTTATAATTGAACCTTGAAACAGTGTAAACTTGGAGTATACCTTACTACCCTAACAAAGAAATATGAGAACATAAATAATGAGAAGCAGGATAAAACAAAGATCTCCAAGAAATGAAATAACATTTCTCGAATATTATGAAAATAAGTCAAGTGTTGGGAAAAGATGACAAAATACAGATAAATCATCTGGAGATCTATCAATATAAGCAGAGATAACGCTGAGGACATTTGAACCATGAGCTTTCTTACAGTCAACACATCCACTCACTGCAAAAGAAGACATGCAAATGTAAGAATGCAGCAAAATCCCTTACTACGAAAATCTTTATGCATTCATCTAGACAGTTCACTCTAAAACAGATTAAGGAATCAGACTGGGCCATGCATGATAAGAACAGGCACATGCGACATAAACAACTAAGAGAGAGCATACTAATTAGAACACAATTACCTCAGCATTTTCAATCTTGCTTGATGACTCCACACGGATCTGGTCATCCCCTGCAAAAGCACGAGTTCAAGTATTGCCCTGTACAAAACTGTATCCCTCTAAACAGTCACTGCTAATCACACAAAGATAAACATACCTCCATCTTCAGGAAGATCAGATGTCCATAATGTCAAATTGTCCCTCAATAGTTGCATGATCAGAGTACTATCCTTGTAAGATTCTTCACTCAGAGTATCCAGCTCTGCAATTGCATCATCAAATGCCTGTTTGGCTAGATGACATGCCCTGAATGTAATAGCAATCCATTTTTAGTAAGTGTCCACTCGAACTCATTAACAATGACAATTGTCTGCTTACTTCTCAGGAGAATTCATGATTTCATAGTGAAAGACTGAAAAATTCAATGCCAGGCCCAGTCGAATGGGATGTGTAGGAGGAAGATCAGTTCCAGCAGTATTTGAAGCAGCCTGTCAGAAAACAGACCCTCAGATATAGCAGCTAATGAAAAAGAAAGGCCAATGTTTATATCCTTAGAGAAGCACTTATGTTTGGATCTATCAATGTTAAAATCACACTTCCTATGTCAGTTTTGATTCATGTTTATTTGCCCCTTCTTTGTCTTCATGACTCTTATGCAATAAAAAATGTTTTACACCCTATGAAGTGATTTATTAAAGACCATTAACGGAAGCATGCAATCGCCCACCTGATAAGCTTTTAATGACTGATCAGCAGCCTCTTTCTTCTCATTAGCAGTCTTAAACTCTGCCAAATATCTGTAATAGTCACCCTTCCTGTAGGCAAATTATATAGTTAAAAAGCATGGATACCAAAATCGACTCACACTTATCTTAAACGAAAGCTAAGACCTTTCCCTTATTGTCTTCATCATCTTCGCACTCAACATAAGCATGTAAAACAAATTGCGACTCACACATATCTTAGTCACCAGCTAAGGACCTTTCCCTTATTCTCTCTGTCATGTTGGCACTCGACATTTTCATGACCATCGGAAGGATGGCATCCAAAATTAATCTGGCGCATTTGGAACATCCCTAAGCGAAATTTTATGGAACAGACCTCAGGTCCTAGCATCGTTACACATTTAAACATGATTCTGCCATGGGTGCGTATATTAGAGAGAACCTAGCAAGTAGCAGCTAAGCAAAAGAAAAGGGTGCCACTACACACGAGTACATTCAAAATACATTGGGTTGTGTTTAAGGCAGAATGAGATATGCTTCAATCGCACTGAACAGTGAAATGTGATATAGAATCTTACATCTTATAGTAGAAGACAGTAGACTCTCCAGTGTCTGAAGAAGGAATCAAATGTTCGTCAATAATCATCAATATATCATGACAAATTTTCGAGAGCTCTTCCTCAACTTTATGCCTATATTCCCTGATGCGCTTCACATTTTGCTCGTTGCCCTTTGCCTCTTCTTTCTGTTCTATTGAAGACAAGATCCTCCAGGATGCCCGACGAGCACCAATAACATTTTTGTAGCCAACTGAAAGTAAATTTCTCTCCTCCACGGAAAGCTCAACGTCAAGCTTCGCAATCTTCTTCATAGAATCTACCATTTCTGCACCAAATTAATCACACGTTCGCATGAGACTACCATTGAAGGTGTAAGATTTCCACAATCGTCTACATGTTCAAGGCAATAGTAAAACTTTCAGCAAGACAAAACGGAACGCTGCCGTTACTAAATGACAGGGGAAGGATCGTTTCATGAGATCTAACTTGATATGCGCAACAAAGCCAGTAAGGCTATGGGTCAAGTTTCAACACGTGTAAAAACGCAGAGAATTGTGATCTGGTCACCTTCGGAAGACGAATTACCCTATTTTCTGAGTCGTATCCCACCCAACACAAGGTTCGCACCTTTCTAAGAAATAAAGTCCGCAATCGTATAACAACATCGATAAGATATAGACATATAATTGTGGCTTTCACTGCGATGAGAAGTGGCCAGGCATTCAAGCACATTCGTCGAACACTTCCCGCAAAGAATATATCAGAAGGCGCCTGGACTGTTACCAGGAGTTCTCCCTATTCTCGTCCCAAAGACATTACAAGAGTTCGGCGATGCGCGCGCCACGTAAATATTCTAGATTTCTAAGTTATAAGCGGAATGTGGGCTGGAAATCAACCAGATCAACGAAAATCGACTTCTTGCACTCGGATAAAGAAATTTATCATCCTTTACATAGAGGATCAGACCTGAACATCGGAATCTGCAGTTACTACGGCTACCACAGTGCTACAATGATATTTAAGAAGCTTTTTCAAGCTCACATGCATGCAAACAATATCATGAAGAATAGAAATATGATGCAGGTGGATAGCAAGGAACTCACCATCGTAGCGTTCGGCTTGCTCAGCAAGCTTAGCCATGTAAACATGGCTCTCACGCTCCTTCTCCGTACCCATGACCTCAGATCTGCGAGAATCAGACGACCTGCAAGACTACGCGGAGAAACAAACTTCGAAGCGAACGTGAAACTAGTATCACTGTTCAGTTGTCCTGAGCAGCAGAGAAGAAAAGCAACAAACAGAAGAAGGAGAAGACTGGGACTAAAGCCTGGAAATTCTCCCAATCTGAAGCCCTACAAAAGAAGAGTGCCCGGTCTCGCTGGAAAAGCCCCCCGGTTGTTCGCGAGAAATTCGACACTAAAGGCCATTGATGCCTTACGATACGAGGTGGAAAATCGGACGGCAGGCATCTCGTAGCCAGCTGGACAGCATCGCTGCCGTCCCTTTTGATGGTATCTCTCTCGTCTACTTGTACCACTTAAGCATTCCTTGTGTGAGATGCAAAATGTCTCCATGATTCAAGAAGGTTCGTGACAACAATATGATTGATCACTACCAACCCTCTCCCAATCGACCTCCCCACTACACATCATCTTTTCAAAAATAGAGTGAATCATCAAATGCTATTTTGATGAACATTTGGGATATGTGGGATCTAAGTGATTCACTCTTTGATTGTTCTATGGTGGTTTGGCTAGGGAAGCTGGAACTCCAAAGATGGCCCATGACATTGCTAGGAAAAGACTGAGGTTCGAGATTTGAGATAACCACTCAGGCAACACTATTGACATCCTTTCCATAGTCTCTCTAGGAGGGTGTTTGTCTGACTGACTCAACCAGTGAACTATCTACCATGTTCATTGCTCATTGAAGCATTCGTTGTGTGAACTATCTACCATGTACATTGCTCATTGAGTCATTCCTTGTGTGAGATACAAAGTGTTTGTGGGATACACAAGAAGGTTCATGGAATTAATATGATTAATCACTACTAAATACCATGACAAGTTAGGCCACATCTATGCTCTTACCAGATCTCCAATTCAAGTGTTTATTCAATCTATTCGAACTCATCAAATGGTTTCTTAGTTTGGGTGGGAGTTCTTAGTCATAAATTCTCTTCTCGATACTTTAACTTGTGAAATTTAGAACATTGGCTTTATTTTTTGGATCTTAGGTATTTCTGATTAATATTTTTTATTACTTAATCTTTGAAGTGGAGCTTTACCTTAATGATTTATTCCCTTTATGAGGATTACGTTTATAGCATACTGATAAACATTGATTGTCTTATAGAGATATAATCAATTCATCATTATTATGGCACAGTTTTTTTGTCTTGATGAAGTTTATACACTCTAATGCACGATAGAAGAATGATGACCCCTCCTTAGGACCTCTGCACACATGGATCTGCAAATTTAGTTTTTCTCTTAGATGACTCAAGTTCAGCTCTAGAGATCTGGTACACTCAAAATAGAGTGTGTAGAAAATATGGGCATCTTTTAACCTCTCAACTTGACACACACCAGGACATACTAGGGTTGTCTACATAGTGAACATGGTTGACACACAGATAGGGATTCAATTGGTTCTCTCAGAATGTGCATAATTATAACTCAAAACTTTGCACATATTTAGTCGATTACACACCAAGCATAATATGAGCATTATCAAGAAGACAATAGAGAACACCAGGTAGGGTCAAATTTGCTTACTTTTGTATGTAGAGAACGCTCTTCAAACTAGAGAGTAGTTTATTGGACTTCAAACATGAAGTAACCTACAAAAGCTATGTATAACTTGTTTCAAACTTTCAATGTATAATATGTAGAGTAAAAAAATATTTTCCATTTGGTAATCATACTCATCTTTTTTTCAAGTTCTCTCCAATTGTCTTTTGGTGGTTTAAATATATTTGGTTCACTCAAAATTAGAAAAATTTGTGAAATTAACTTTATGAAATAGCAAATTTTATAGGGACCATTTACATGTTTGAGGTTGAATAAGTCTTCGAGCACTTCCTCTCAACCTCATGCTTCTTCATCCATTGCCCTTTGTGTTGCATGTTTGCTTGAGCTTCTCCAACTTGGCTAGGTCCTAAAACTTTGTCAACATTTCATTTTTTTTCTCATGAGTATTCACATGCTTGATGTTCACACCTTTTGATAGATTGGTCATTTGCCAAATAGATGTGTGAACTGTTTCATGCATATGAAGGAAATGTTTCCACCTCCAATTATATGTCATTTTTTGAGCTTTTTGAGCCTTGTGACGTGAAAAAATGATTAAGCCAAAGCCTATATAACTTTGTTTGTATAGAAGAAAAAACCATTGTGGGTTTCTTTTTAGAGCTTGACCATACACCTTCACACTTAGCATGATGACATTATGCAAAAGATATGTCTATAAGAACAAAAGAAAACAACATAAATAGAAATTGAAGAATGTATTTATTAGCAACAAGTATAGCAATATTGATGTTGTCCTTCTATTTTCTCTCAAAGTATAGCTTCAATGGTGATCTAGAAAACTCTAAATTAAAAAAAATGGCAAGATAGATGCTCGACCAAATCAATGTTTGGACCAGTGAAAAAACCATTTATTATTAGGCCATCAAAGATGTGTGACCTTCTATGGATGGCGAAGCATGGGAGAGTATGTGTTGGCAATCTCTACCCTTATAGCAGAGTACCACCCATATGCAAGAGATATAAGGGTTCCATCGATGCAATGCATACAAAACTTACTAGTCTGCTTCATTATCAATATCCTTGTGAAGTTTGGGGTGGAAATTTAGTTAAAATTTGTAATTTGAAACCATCTAAGCCAAACACTAGGGCATGCAATTCAATTATCATGTGTCATATACCAATCTAGCCAAACTCCCACTTTGCAATGATCTAGTCTAGCTAAGTCTTCTACTATCCAAAAATAATCCATATATGACCCTCATTTACCATATAAGTTGGAAATGAGGGGTACACACTAAATTTAACTTGAGCTTTGTGTGTGCATGTTTAAGCATGAGTGGGAAAGTTTTTGAATCTTTTGGAGTATGCTCATACTAGGTTTCCTTATTCACTCAAGTTAATCATGTTTACTTGAGTTAGATCCTTCTAGAATGCATCTATGTCTCATGGCAAAATACATCACCATCTTACCTGTAGGAATTGAATGCAAGACCTCTACCTTCCATCCATAAGATTTAACTGCTAGACTAGGTGCTCATCTTGTTCATTACCCTAAAATCTTATAAAGTTAGCATGTTCTTAGCTACTCTATGACCCTCCCTGAAGAACATTTTTATCCTCGAAAATATGCTTCAAGTTATGAGCTATATAACAGCATTCCCTTGAGCCCCATGATCTATATTGGAGAGCATGATCATGAACTATTCCAAGACTTGCCTCCATTTTCAATCTAGGATCCTACCTATCAAGTGAATTGGAAAGAGGAAAATCAATGATACAGAGTATTGATCCCTACCCATTCCATTTACACCATTATTCTTGGCTAGGCATTTGTACACTATGAAAATTTCTCAAATGCATATTATTCATTCTTAATTGGAGTAATGGGATGAGTGGATTCTCTAATCTAGTTTCTATTTCATCAACTAGTCTTCACCTAGTTGGAGTTGTATAGGGTTTAATTCAAAACTTATTATGTTATAAAATTGCTTTCTTTGCTTGTAAGCCGTTCAATAAAATATAACTACTAAGTGTTAATGCCATGTCATCATAGACCAAGAGCACACATGATACAAAAGAATGTCATATCCATAGAGTGATTGGTCAACAAGTATGAAGACCCGCACATGAAGAGATAAAAGCACACCCACCTACAACATAAGCAAGGCAAGCATGTGCATGGGCACACACATACACATGCTCACAAGTAGGCAAGAGATAGGATGCTCCAAGAAGCTTACTATATTGCAAAATCCTAGTACAAAAGCTCACAAGAACTGATAGCTCTCTAAGCTCGCTCCATTTCCACAATAAAGTGTCCAACCTAGAATAAGAAATAGTGTCTAAAGGCTATTTTTGTTGGAGTTCGAGGTTTCGCACGGGAGCACACAAAGAACACAAGGAAGAAGAAGACATTTGGAAAATAGCAGAACATTGAAGGTATTAACAAGTGATATGCAAAGATAAGTGACCCATTAGGGTTCTTGGTGTATATACAAGCTGAGGGAAAAAACCTCCTAAAGAAGGAAAAAAGTGCCCTGATGGTCTTAAGTGTGTTCACACACATCACTATCGAAATATACCAACAAATTACCCTTTGCAATGATGCAATGAACAAGAAGTTGGGACTCATGTATAAGGTAGTTCCTATTAGGGAAGCACTAGATTGTGCCCTCTAACTAGATTAGACAAGAGCTTGGTAAGAGTTGTCACTATATTGGAGCAATCTCTCATGAATATCCTATAAACTTGGCAAACCCTAGAAAACATTGTACATCTCAAACACATGAAGGTGGTTGCCGATCAAAGATTGTCTCAATCTTCTTAGGGTCCATAAAAGATTCCTTTCTATGATAAAATGTACCCTAAAAACTCCACTTCTGTCTGATGGAAATAGCACTTCTCCAATTGCATATAATCCTTTTTCTCTTAGTTTCTCTCGGACTATCTTTACATGAGATTCATGATCCTCTAGATTTTTGGAGAATATCAAGATATGATCAAGATATATTACCACAAAATCATCTAAATACTCTCAAAACATATCATTCATCATGTGTTGAAGGATGACTGGAGGACTTGTGAGACCAAATGGCATAAGTACATATTCAAGGTGGCCCATACCTTGTTCGAAATGTTGTCTTCCATTCGTCTCCTTTTTTTATCTTGACAAGATTGTAAGCTCCTCGAAGGTCAATCTTTGTTGAAGTATTTTGATAGCGATGTACCATAGTGCACTCTTCTTCTTGAGAGCTCCACGATGATATCCTCATAGTAGAAAACCGAGCTCGAGGCACTACACACCGTACTCCGCACAGAGGCTAAAGAATACACAAAAAAACACAGTACGCATGGAGCACAGACACAAATTTCTCAAGTGTTACAAAATAGTGTCAAACTTAAAGTATAAGGCTGACCATGCCATTATATGTTTCAGTAAAGAACATATACAGAAGTGTCCAGTGTCCATTTGGCCTTTCACATGGACACTAATAGTAACAATCTCGCATTAAAGGCCAATATGGCTAAAGGGACTATTGGAGAAATATAAAGAATCATAAAGAATACCTGAGTGTAAGTATACAAACTATACCTCCCACCTAATGGGCATTTTACACAGTATACAAGTAACTGTGTAAGATCATGAATCAAGTAACCCCCATCAAGTGACAACAATGTCGAAAGCTATCCTATGGTAGAGCTTTAGTCAAAGCATTTGCAGCATTATCTCGAGTATGAACCTTCTCAAGAATAATGCACATAGTGTTTATGCCTAGATTCCGCAGATGCACGAACGCAGAGGATAGTACACAAACAAATCACACAAAAAGTACTCAGAGATAGAAAGAGACAAGAGACGACACCAGATTGGGTACAATCCAATCTCCCCCCACATACTCTGATGGACAACTCTATAAGAGCATGCATATTTATAGGAAAATTCATATTACGTCCTGAATAAAAGATACATGAGGGTCGTGCTTCTAAAAGCATGTTTTTGCTTTATTTACAAATTCGTAATCTTCTATTTTTATAAAAACGCTGCTTTCTAAAGCGATCCATTATTTTTTTACAAAAATAACTAACAATAATTTCTTCTAAAAATAACTATCTTCTAAAAGTATTCTTCTAAATATCTCCAAGTCCATGCACGTTCACACCCTCATGGATCTTCACCTGCTAAATCAAAACACAACACACATTAAAATCCTCAAGGCATTAAACCTTCATTCAAAATATTCCATAAAGTATAACATGCCCCCAGTGGGAGGGAGATTGTACCCAATCTGGTGTCGTCTCTTTCTCTTTCTATCTCTGAGTACTTTTTGTGTGATTTGTTTGTGTACTATCCTCTGCGTTCGTGCGTGTGCGGAATCTGGGCGTCAACAGTGGTATCAGAGCATGCATATTTATAGGAAAATTTATATTACATCCTGAATAAAAGATACATGAGGGCCGCGCTTGAAAAAGCGTGTTTTTGCTTTATTTACAAATTCGTAATTTTCTATTTTTACAAAAACATCGCTTTCTAAAGCGATCCATTATTTTTTTACAAAAATAACTAACAATACTTTCTTCTAAAAATAACTATCTTCGAAAAGTATTCTTCTAAATATATCCAAGTCCATGTGCATTCACACCCCCATGGATCTTCACCTGCTTAATCAAAACACAACACACATTAAAATCCTCAAGGCATTAAACCTTCATTCCAAATATTCCATAAAGTATAACATATAGTGGCTAAGAAGTCTCTCTAATGAAGTGATATCGCACCTCAATGTGCTTTGGTCTGTGCATGATAGACCCAATTCTTAGCCAATGCAATGGCACTCTGACTATCACTAAGCAAACGAGGTACATGCTGAGGTAAAGCCATATCACAAGCAAGACGAGAAAGCCATGATGCTTCATTACATGCCTCACTTGCTACAACATACTCTACTTCTGCGGTGGAAATAGTTGTACATTCTTGAAGACGATATCTCCAAGAGATAGCACCTCCAACAAAATGAAAAATGTATCTTGATGTAGACTTACAATTGTCTACATAGACAACATAGTTAGAATCTGTGTAACCAATAATGGATGCTTTCCTGCTACCTAGGCATAGACACTTGTCCTTACTGCCACTTAGATATCTCAAAAACATCTTGACTGCTTCCCAATGCTGCTTGCCAGTATTAGACACATATCTGCTCATAACTCCCACTGCAAATGCAATGTCTAGTCTCGTAGCTACCATAGCATACATGAGACTACCAACAGTAGACTAATAAGGAATTTTGGTAATGCAATCTTGTTCCTCATCTCATTTGGGGCAATCATCCTTGCTCAATTTCACATATGTGGCTAAAGGTGTACTAAATGCCTTTCCACCTTGCATATTGAACTTGTGAAGTACTTTGGATATGTACTCTTTTTGAGACAAGTGTATGCATCTTTTACTCCTATTTAGAGTAATGTGCATGCCAAGAATATGTTTGGCGTCCCCCAAATCCTTCATATCAAATATCCACTCAACTTCTTTTTTAGAATTGACAAGTCATAAGAGGACTTTCGAGCAATCAACATATCATCGACATAAATTATCAAGCATATCAAGACGCCATTTGAGTATCTCTTTGTGTAGAGACAATGATCCTCATTGCTTCGAGAATAGCCTTGGGACTTCATAAAAGCATCAAACTTTTGGTACCATTGTCTAGGCATTGTTTAAGTCCATATAAGCTCTTCTTCAACTTACAAACTAGAATTTCTTTGTCAGGAACTACATAACCCTCTGGTTGTTCCATATAGATATCATATGTAAGATCTCCATGCAAGAAAGTAGTTTTCACATCCATTTCGACTAGCTCTATGTCCTCCATTGCAATGAATCCAAGCAACATTCGAAGGGTAGTCATCTTGACCACTAAAAAGAAGATTTCCTCGAAATCAACTCCATGTTGTTGCTTAAAACCCTTTGCAACAAGTCCTGCTTTATACTTTGGTGAAGCACTATCTAATGTGAATTTCAGCTTATATACCCATTTACATGGTAAAGCTTTCCTACCCTTTGGAAAAGCTACTAAATCCCAAGTACCATCTTGTGAATAGAATCCAACTCACTCTTCATGGCACACTTCCACTTGACATGATCCTTTGTCTACATGGCCTCTTTGTAGCAAGAAGGCTCACCAGCATCTGTTAGCATAACAAATCCAAACCTAGAACATATCTACTAGGTGGGTTTGAGACTCGTATAGAGTATCTCAATGGTTACTGAATAGGAACATTTGTAGATTGATCTGATTGGACATTCTCTTGAACATCCCTATGTGCAACAGTTTTATATATGCTAACTCTAGGATTATTATCCTCAAACACCACTCTTCTCACTTCAAACTCCTTAATGGGATGTTTATGCATCTTAGACACATTGAAAATGACATCACTACTTCTATACATTGATCGTGTTTCATGATCCCATATGCGATATCCAAATTTTCCTTCTCAACCATATCCAAGAAAAATGCATTTCTTTGACTTATGGTCCAACTTTTGTCTAAGATTCTTGGGTATATGAACATATGCTTCACACCCAAAAACTCAAAGATGATCATAATATGGTGGCCCCTATCCATAACTCTTGTGCCACTTTTAGAGCTTTGGTAGTACTAGGTGAAAGGTTAATCATCTTAGTTGCAATCAATACTATTTTTGCCCAAAAGCCTTGTCAAAGGCTTGCATGATGCAGCATAGAAACTGCTCTATCCTGAATAGTTCTATGCATCCTTTCAGCTACACCTTTTGTTGAGCCCATAAAAGCCATATTGGTCAAAGTCAATCGCAATCAAAGTCAACCACAATCAAAGTCAAAAGGTCAAAGTCAAATCAAACTAGTCAAAGTCAACAAGGTCAAAGTCAATTGGTGCAAAGTCAAAGTGCTAAGGCGCAGGCGTCAAAGTGCACAAGTAGTGCACAATTAATTGTCCACAAACGGTAAATTGGAGAAAGTAGGTTGCAGGTTGCAAAGGTATTTCTCTAATTTCCCTAAGGTTCAAAGTGGTTTTAAAGTGTTTTGGAAGGTTCAAGTGAACCCTCTCTTATGTGCAAAAGTGAAGACTTAAAAGGAAATGTGAAGGTATGTGAAGCGGCAGCGTACACAGAAGTGAAAGTATGGCCCCCAATTAAAACTTTTGTTTTAGGCTAAAGTCACTACAGGACAAAACAGGGATTCCTTGGCTGCCACTTGTAAAGACAATCTTGGGACATCAAAGTGAGCACCAAGATACTCTTGCAGTTACGAGCGTACGTGAATCGACACACTCAAATCAAGGCAAGGACTATTCTTGGATATTCTAAGAGTAAGCAAGAGGGAGCATAGTCTAGGGGAAGGAAGAGAGAGAAGTGCAAGAGACACACAGTGTGCGACACAGGGAAGTGAAGTGCAAGGTGTGCATGGATAGTGACTAAGGAAGTGTGCAGAGACGTGCTAAGCTAGTCCCCCAAGGATCCCAAGGTCTCATTGCAGTGTGCGCATGCCAACAGAAGGTGTCCAGCCCTCCCCCTTATTGGAAGCTTGGTGCAAGGTGTGCACAAGTGCAGGCTTGGAGAAGGTGGAGGTTTGGTGCAGAGGAGTCTGGCAGCAACAAGACTTCACAAGACTTTGGGTATTTGGAATTTTGTACTTGAGCACTCTGTGGGATTTTGCACAGAAGCATTTTAGTGTATTGTGCATCCCCATTGTGATTGTCTTATTATAATCAATCGGCAGAGGCTTCTAGTGTGTATGTTCTCTTCTTTCCTTTCCCTTTTCTCCCTACAAACACTCAAATCACTTCTTGTCCAAGAATCCCCCAACAAAATTTGGCACGCCCGGTGGGACTTCCAAGGAGATTTGAGCATAGGAGAAGATATATTGCAGTTGGAGAGAAATATTCCAGTGTCGACAGTACTACTTCAGTGGACTAAGAGGTACATATTCTTATCAATTATCTCATATTAAGAGGACTATGAACAGCCCATGACCGCAACCTGGTCCCAAACATTGAGGGTCACCTGCAAGCAAACAAGAAGGAAGGTTGTTAGAAGATCATCTAGTCCACTTTCATCAACTTCATAAGTAAGGAGCATGGCTGGTCAGGTAGACTTAGAAACCTTACTATCAAGATTAAATATAAAATTTCCTTCTTTCAAAGGCCTAGCTCAGGAAGATCCTAACGAGCATATTAGAAGGTTTTTGGCACTATGCAAAACTAGAGGCTTAATGGGTAGGGAGGATGCCTTTTTGATACTCTTCCCTGCCACATTAGAAGGATTAGCAGATAAATGGTTCAGCCAGTTTGTTGAGAACCATTTTACCACTTGGGACCTAATGAAAGATGCATTCAAAAATCAATTTCAGCATGGAAATACTGTAGAGATCATCATAGAGGAATTAGAGAATTTGAGATTGGGTTCAGACGAAAAGTTCCCAGAGTTTGTGACTAGGGCTAAGGCACTAATGGCCAAATTACCAGACCCACCACATGACTTTTTTGTTAAGAAATGGTTAGCTAAGCCACTTCCAGTGGCCACCCAATGCAAAATCAAGGAATTAGTGTTGCCTACAGCCTCCATAGAGGAATTCATCAACACAGCTACAAGATTGGAATAGATAAGGCAACAGTATGGAGCAACTTCTTCTCAACTACCATATTCTACAGAAATGGAGGATCCAGTAATCCAGCTAAGGAAGGAGTTGGAGGGCTTAAAAAGGAATAAGCCCCACAAAGAGGAGGAGAATGTTGTTACTCAGTTGCGAAGGGAGATTGAAGCATTAAAGCTCCAAAAGGAGGAGGAAGCTGAGGCAGAGGAATTGGCCCAGCTGCGTTAGGAGCTGCAGGAACTCAAAGGGGGTGGCATCAAGAGTGGACTTTGGTGTTCCATGTGCAGCAAGCGAGGGCATATAGTAAGTGAATGTCCTCTGTTAAGCGTAACTTGCCAAATATGCAGGAAAGTTGGCCATGAGGCCCAGGAATGCCAATCAAGAGGAATGCCTGCAACAACATATTGGACACAAGGAGGACCCCTAAAACCAACAAATGTGATGGCTGCTGCACCCAATCAAGGTAACACTTACAACCCTAGATAGAGGAAAAAAATTACAAATGGGCCTAGAAGGCCAATCATTTGTTTCAGATGTGGAGAATGTGGGCACTATCAAAGTAGGTGCACTCTACCAGAAAATGCCCCTCCTTGCAGAAACTGCCCAGAGCCCAGAGACCACTATACAAATTGTTGTCCTAAGAATCAAGCCTCTTTATCCGGGCCCCATATTCAAATGATTTCTGTACACAAAGAAGAAATGTTAGATCAGGTCAATGAGCCATCACCATCTACCAGGGTGGTGCAGTTAGAAGAAATAGAATCTTTTACAGTGCAGACAAGAAACAAAGGAAAGGCTCAAGTAGATATAGCTCAACAACTAAGAATTGATGGATTGAACAAAGACAAAGAGACATCTGAAGACAAGGCCACTGCATGTGCAGATACAAGGCAAAAAGGAGATCCCATATGTACCAGTGATGCCATTGGGCATGCATTTAACGGGGCTCAGGATGAGTTTGGTAAGTCAATTGGAGCCCATGCTCTTAAGGAATCAGAGGCTTCAAAGCTTCTCAAATCCATGAAAAAGGAGGTTAGTATTTTTTATTTAATAAAGATGGATCGAAAATTTAGGTCAGAACTATTGCAAATAATTGATGAGGCTTCCACTACAAGTTTGGTAGCAAAGACTGTTGTTTTACATAAAGGAAAAATTGTAGGGGAAGCACCCCTTACAGATTATAAAAGTCCTCGGCTGATAGTATCTATCAAAGGTCATGAATTTCAAGGAGTTATTGTGGATGGTGGTTCTGGCATCAACTTGATGCCAGAACATACAATGGAAAAGATTGGACTCCACCCTTCAAGGCCTGCAAATTTCACTGTTACTTTGGCAGATCAGAGCAAAGTAAGGCCCTTGGGAGTGATCCCAAAAGTTCCACTTGAAGTACAAGGTAATCTATTCATTCTGGATTTTGTGGTTTTAAGATTGCCCCAGGTTGAAGGAGGATTCCCCCTCTTAATTGGAAGACCATGGCTGAGACATGCAAGTGTCATTCATGATTGGGGCAAGGACACTATGTGGGTACAAAAGAAAGGGTAAGAGCTGACACAGATTCATTTAGAAGAGGGCCCAGATAATCAAGGAAACACCAGCATGATCATTTGCATGGAACCAGAATCAGAGGATCAACCCCAAATAGATTTCGAGGAAGAAGAGGATATTCTAAATTGGCTTCAAGCAGGAAACTCTTCCTCTTGTTTTAGAATTTTTCTTAATAATTCTTGCACGACTGAAGGTTATGGTGAAGATGAGGAAAAAATCCAGGTTGATGGGTTGGGAGAGCCCATCACAAACCACAGAAGGGGCAGGAAGACACCCCTCAAATACAACTTGGAGGAGGATATGACAACTACAGATAAGGAAATTACTAAAGCTAAAGGCAAGGTAAAAGATTCTAGTGAAGAGTGTTCTTTCCCAATTCAAGAAATACCTACAGGATGGATGCAGGGCAAGGAGGAACACATTGAAATCCAAAATACCCCTGCTTATGAAGCAATGCACAAAAAAATTGTGGAAGAAGACAAGGACGGAGATGAGCACAAAGATAATATGGTAGAGAGAAATCATGTCAAAGAAATACAATTAGGCACTCAAGACAATAATCGGCCAGTTTTGGTGGCCACTTGGTTGTGAAACCACCCACCTTGAAAAGGTAAGATCATTCTTGACCCATTATACATATGTTTTTACCTGGCATTATAAAGTCTTGGAAGGAGTGCCTGCCAGTTATGGAGAGCATAGAATTCCTCTAGTTGAGGGAGCCAAACCAATACGAGGGAAGAGTTATAGACTCAACCCAAAATATGTCGAAGCTGTTTATGTAGAAATACAGAAGATGGAGGATGCATGAATCATTATTCCTGTGGAACACTCAGAGTGGCTCTCACCTATGGTTATAGTACCAGAGAAGAATACCAATAAAATCAGAATTTGCGTTGACTTTAGAGCACTCAACAAGGTGACAATCCCAGATGGATTCCCAATGCCATTTGCAGAGTAGGTCATTGAAGAAGTGGCTGGACATGCATTATATAGCTTTATGGATGTCTTCAGTGGCTATAATCAAATATCAATACACCCAGAGGATCGTGAAAAGACTGCTTTTATCACACCTTGGGGAACATATGTGTATGTAAAAATGCCATTTGGGCTCAGAAATGCTCCAACCACCTTTAACAGAACAGTCAATCTCATTTTTGGCCCCTTATTGCTGGAGTCACTTTGAATCTTCATGGATGACTTCTCTTTGTTTTCGGGTTCTCACAAGGAGACTCCTTTACATTGTTTGGATCATCACTTTGCGACAGCTGCATAATGTTTTTAAGAGATGCAAGGAGACTAAGCTAAAGCTCAACCCAAACAAATGTCATTTCCTTGTGACAGAAGGAACTCTCTTAGGACATGTGGTGTCGGCTAAAGGTATGGCCCCAGATCCTGACAAAATAATTTCTATATTAAAGTTTCCTAAACCTAAATCTCCTAAAGAGATTCAGAGTTTCTTGGGGCATACTGGATACCACAAAAGGTTTATAAAAATGTATGTAGAGATAGCCAGACCACTGGCTAGACTTACAGGTAAAGAAATACCTTTTAAATGGGAAGAAGATGAGGAAAAAGCATATCAAACATTACGGTCAAGGTTAGTGTATGCTCCCATTTTGATCACACTTGAGTGGTAAAAAATCTTTCATATACATGTAGATGCGAGTGCCTATGCAATGGGGGCAGTTTTGACCCAACCCAGTGAAGAATTTAAGGTGGACATACCAATTCAATATGCCAGTAGAATTTTGACCAAGGCTGAAAGGAATTATAACACTACAGAAAGGGAAGCTCTAGCCATGGTTTTTGTTGTCCAAAAATATCGTCACTGGTAGAATATGGAGGTGGTTATTGTTGTTCCAAGAGTTTGATTTTTCTATAGTCCATAAACCAGGTAAAGAAAATGTTATGGCGGATCACCTATCCAGGATCAATATGATGGATCAAGCTAGTGGAGTCATGACGATTTTCCAGATGCTAATCTGTTCGCTGTACAAGCTCAAGGTTGATATTATGATATCAAAAATTTCATTAAAAATGGAGTGTATCCAGAGAAGGCTAGTGCTGTACAAAGGAAGAGACTGCTAGTCAAGAGCAGACCTTATACCTTCATTTAAGATAAATTATATAGATAGGGAAAGGATGACAGGTTTAGGAAGTGCTTGGAAGAAGAAGAAGTGAGGGAAGTCCTTCAATTTGCACATGAAGGAACAGGTGGTGGGCACCTTCCAAGGCATATTATGAGTCAGAGGATCCTTGATGCTCGTTTATGGTGGCCTACATTATTCAAAGATGCTGACGACTGAGGAAAAGCATGTGATGTTTGCCAGAGGTGTGGCCCTAAGCCCACCAAGCAGAGGCATAACCCCTTGATTATTTCCAGGTCTTGGCAACCGTTTGAGAAGTGGGGGTTAGATTTTGTAGGACCTATCTACCCTCCGTCAATTCCTAAAAGAGAGAAGTATTTATTGATAGCCACAGACTATGCGACGAAATGGGTTGAAGCTATTGCATCACCTGACTGCACCACCCAAACTGTGGCTGATTTCATTTACAGTAGCATCATTTGCAGGTTTGGATGTCCACTTGAAATTTGTACAGACTAGGGTTCTCATTTTGTGAATAAGGTCCTGTAGGAAATTTTCAACAGGTATAGAATTCTACATAGGACCTCTTGTGCCTACTACCCAAGAGCTAATGGACAGGCTGAGTCAACGAATAAGGTATTAATTTCCATGTTAAGGAAGGAATGTATGTTACAGCCTACTTCTTGGGGCATTGCTTTTGAAGGTACCCTATGGGCATACAGGTTAGCTTACAAAGAGGCCACTAGATATTCTCCATTCCAATTGGTTTATGGCATATTGCCAATTGAGCCCTTTGAATTTTTACATGGATCCCCTAAAGTGGCATTCATGCAGGGAAAGAAAGATTGTGGTGTCTCTCAGAGGCTGGGAGCCTTGCATAAAGTGGAGGAGATTCGTCTACTAGCAACAAAACAATTATTAGAAACTTAGATGAAGAGGAAGGAGGCACATGATCGAAATCTGTGGAACAACAACATAGAGCTAGACATGTTAGTTCTTCTCCATAGACCTCATCTTCAAACACAAGTGAGAGGAAAATGGCTTCCACAATGGGAAGGACCTTATCGAGTTAAATCCATGCTGAATTGGGGTGCTGTGGAGTTGGAGACACTGAAAGAAGAAGCCTTGCCACTGGTCAACATATCAAGGCTCAATGCCTACCATCAACACACTTGAAGAAGAATGGATCACCTGGCACTGCAAAATCTGTCCAGGTTGTTTTAGTAGTTTTTTTGATCAATTTCATGCTTGTTTCTTGAATTCTTAGCAAACCTAGAAGGCATTTCATAAACTCTGCAAAAGTACACTTTCTGGGTATTTTTGGGAATTTTTTCTAGTATTTTTAGCATTCTTCTAGCATTTTTATCCTTTTTCGATGTCATTTTCTTTCCAAATAGGAGGAATAAAGGAAGCTCTCTGTGATTCTGAGTAAGGAAATTGAGCCTAGCCCTATAGAAAATTTTATGATAATTTTTTTAGTTTTTTTTTTGGCATTTTTTTGGATTTTTTTTGGATTTTTTCTCCAATTTTCTCTATTTTTAGATAATTTCCCCCCAAAAAAAAGAGGCCCCACCTAGATTTTTCGGGTTTGAGGGGTAAAAAAAAATAAAAAATAAAAAAAAAATCAACCCCTTCTCTCTCTCTCTCTCTCTCTCTCTCTCTCTCTCTCTCTCTCTCTCTCTCTCTCTCTCTCTCTCTCTCCTCCCCCCCCCCCGGCCCCCCCCCTGACCCCCCCCCTGACCCCCCCCCCCACACCCCCCCCCACACCCCCCCTCCCCCCCGCCCCCCGTTCTGACAGCCCCCCTCACCCCTTTCTGACAGCCCCCCCCCCAAATTTTTTTTTTTATTATTGTTTATTTTTCTTTTTATTTTTACTTCTTTCTTATTTTATTTTATTTTATTTTATTTTTTATTACTTTTTTTTTGTTTTATTTAGTTTATTTGTTTATATATATATATATATATATATATATATATATATATATATATATATATATATATATATATATATATATATATATATATATATATATATATATATATATATATATATATATATATATTGAGACTTGGCAACGCGGACGTTAAAAAAAAAAGAGAAGAATTATTTTATATATATATTTTTAATTTTTATGGTTCAACCCTTTTGGCTTTGGATTGTGCCTCGGGTGGCCTTTTTTCAAATTTGGAGTCATTTTCATGTATTTTGGCACCTCTGGATTCATTTTTTGACTTAATTTTTCCAAAATCCACATTTTTCTGTGACTTTTGGTCAAAACCCACATGTTTTGAACACATTTATCGAGCTACAGCCAAAACTCTGAGCATATAGGACACCATGATTATGAAGCTGCAAAATCGTGAAGAGGACACCTGAGCAGCAACCAATTCCACCAAAAGCAGGATAGAACAAGCACCAGAGAAGAACCAAAAGTTGGATTTTGCCATGGAAAAGCAAAGGGGGGCAATGGGAGGGTAGAAAGGAGGTGGAGGGGAGGGCTGAGGGGCGGAGATGGAAGGGGTTGGGAGGGTTAAGGATGTGACTAGGCAGATTGATAAAGGGAGGGATTGGGGGTATGATGATGGGGTCTAGAGAAGGTAAAATGATCAAATAGTAGAGCTACAGAGGGTGCATATGGGTTATTATGAAACATAAGGTAAGACAAGGTGAGAATAGACCATGTGGACAATGTGGGAAAATAAAACCATGCAAAGTCAACCACAATCAAAGTCAAAAGGTCAAAGTCAAACTAGTCAAAGTCAACTGGTGCAAAGTCAAAGGGCTAAGGTGCAAGTGTCAAAGTGCATAAGGTAGTGCACAATTAATTGTCCACAAAGGGTAAATTGGAGAAAGTGGGTTGCAGGTTGCAAAGGTATTTCTCTAATTTCCCTAAGGTTCAAAGTGGTTTTAAAGTGTTTTGGAAGGTTCAGGTGAACCCTCTCTTATGTGCAAAAGTGAAGACTTAAAAGAAAATGTGAAGGTATGTGAAGCGGCAGCGTACGCAGAAGTGAAAGTATGGCCCCCAATTAAAATTTTTGTTTTAGGCTAAAGTCACTACACGACAAAATAGGGATTCATTGGCTGCCACTTGTAAAGACAATCTTGGGACATCAAAGTGAGCACCAAGATACTCTTGCAGTTAGGAGCGTACGTGAATCGACACACTCAAATAGGACTATTCTTGGATATTCTAAGAGTAAGCAAGAGGGAGCATAGTCTATGGGAAGGAAGAGAGAGAAGTGCAAGAGACACACAGTGTGCGACGCAGGGAAGTGAAGTGCAAGGTGTTCATGGAGAGTGACTAAGGAAGTGTGCAGAGACATGCTAAGCTAGTCCCGCAAGGATCCCAAGGTCTCATTGCAGTGTGCGCGTGCCGACAGAAGATGTCCAACCCTCCCCCTTATTGGAAGCTTGGTGCAAGGTGTGCACAAGTGCAGGCTTGGAGAAGGTGGAGGTTTGGTGCATAGGAGTTCGGCAGCAACAAGAGTTCACAAGACTTTGGGTATTTGGTATTTTGTACTTGAGCACTCTATGGGATTTGCACAGAAGCATTTTAGTGTATTGTGCATCCCCATTGTAATTGTCTTATTATAATCAATCGGCAGAGGCTTCTAGTGTGTATGTTCTCTTCTTTCCTTTCCCTTTTCTCCTACAAACACTCAAATCCCTTCTTGTCCAAGAATCCCCCAACACCTTTCTATACTAGGCTATAAGGAGATGTAAACTCTCTATGAATTCCTTTAAATTGGTAGAAAAGGTTGAATTCATGTGAGCTATACTCACCCCCGTTATCTGAACGTAAAGCTTTGAGCTTAGTTCCTTTTTTAGTCTCAACTGAAACAAGCCATTTTTTGAAGATAGGGAATACCTCATCCTTCGATTTGATAGGATATACCCAAACTTTTCTAGTGGCATCATCTATGAAAGTGACAAAGTAAAGAGAACCACCTAATGACCTTGTGGGCATAGGACCACACACATCTATATGAACGAGATCTAAAGGCTGAATTGAAGAGTCAATGTGCATTTTATGCACATTCATAGTTTGCTTTCCATATTGACAATGGTCACAGAATGAAAAACAAGAGAAAGATAACATAGGTAAGTAGCCAAAACGAGAAAGATTTTCCATTCCACTAGGAGATATGTATCCCAAACGACCATGCCAAATACAATACATAGGTTGTTCAGTAACAACTAACACGTGTTCCTTTTGTGATACAAATAAAGGATAAAGTGAGCCAACTTTGCTTCCTTTTGCAATAACCATATTTCCCTTTGATATGCAAAAGTGAGCATAGAAGACCACCTTATAACCAAGGTCATCAAGTTGACCAACTGACATCGAACTACGTGATAACTAAGGTACATGCCATACATTATGCATAGTAAATTTTGAACCATTAGTGAAGTGCACAACCACATCTCCAATCCCCACAGCATCACACTGGTAAGAGTCACCAAGTCTCACAGTACCGAGAGACTTTGTTGCATAATTAGAGAATCATTCTCTATGTGGTGTCACATGGAAAGAAGCACCAGAATCTAGCTTCCACATGTGGGAAAGAGAATCATCCATAAGAGCCTCATTTGGCATAGTGCTATCAAGTGTTACCACATCAACATCATTAAAAATAGCATTAATTTCTTCAATCTTCACAATGGAAGTAGATGGTGCAGGTAGTTGTTTAACATGCCCGTCAACATTATGTCCTTTACCTTTAGCATTCTTTAATGCATAACAATCTTTCTTAATGTTTCTTATGACAATAATGGCATTCAATATCCCTCTTCCTTGATTTACTTCTACTCTTATTCTATTGACCATTCTTTTCCTTGTTCTTGCTCCTACCATGTTGTTGATTATTTCCTTGGTAAGAATCACGAACATTATATGCATCTCCACTTTGAGTGTCAACCATAGATTTTCTACAAATCACCTCACTCAAGAGTGATCCATATATGTCATCATAGACCAGTTTACCACTAGGTGCTCTATTGCTAATAGCTATGCAAAACGTATCCCATGATGATGGCAAGGTGCATAACAACAAGATTGCTTTCATTTCATTATCCATATCCATTTTTTGAGCCTATAACAGGGAGAATATAACATCAAACTCATTTAGATGAGAAGCAACACCATATGTGTCCTTCCTATGAAGGTCATATAACATTCTCATTAGATACACTTTATTTGATGTTGTTTCTTTTTCATATGATTTGCGTAACTTCTTCCAAAGCTCCACATCACTTTCACAGTCTATGGTACTGAAAGGATGAACTCATTGGCCAAACACTAGCCAACAACACCTGCAAGTGTGTGTCAACTCTGTTCTTTTGGGCTAAAAAACCTACATAGAGTTGCGGTGGCTGCTCCCACCACAAATAAGACCTTTCAAGAAATTTGTAGATTTACTAGTGTGGTTGAAGACATAGCCCCAAAAGGTGAACATTCATTGTCAAAGAAGTACAAAGAGCACCCTTCTTGATGTTCTTGAAGGTGTGTAAGGAGAACTACGTACAAAAGTACTCCAAAATGGTTCCAAGACTCACCCCAAAAATGCTTCAAACACAGGATTTGAAAGCAAAGAATGAAGCTTTTAGGGCCCAAAACATGCTCAAGGTAATGTTAATCTTAGTCTTTCCCCTTCTTCAAACACCACAAGAGGGTAGTTTAGTGGCAAGAGATTTCCGATTAAGCGAGCTCGGGGGGAAATAGTACTAGGATGGGTGACCTCCTAGGAAGTGTTGAGAACCTCTATCTTCCTTGATCATCGAGGCCATCCCTCATGTGCAGATCATTGAGGTCCTCCCACGTGTGTAGCCAATGGCACCAATGGTGACTTCGATGACTCAAACGACAAGGTATGCCAAGATCTATGCCTTGATTGCTACCTTAGTCGTGAGCCTTGGGTGGGCCCACAATAGTCTATGCACATTCGGAGAGTCCCATCCTTCTTCTTTACAATTAGGATAGGGGCTTTTGTAAGAGACTTTTGTGCCAAGTGAGATCACATATCAACTGCCTAAATTATGGTGCATAGGTAGAGGCAAGGCATATACCTTGATGTAGCTTCTGAAGTTTTGTTTTTGCCACTCGACTCGTGTCTGCATCTCCAAATGTGGCAGTGAGTTCTCAAAGAAACCCCTCATAGTCCTGAAGTACTACCATGCTCTTCTCCAAGATTCGAGTGAACCATGCCTTGTTAGGGTATCTATCACGTTGCATATCGATGTACAATTTAACTTGTTGGAGAAATCTATGAAACTTTGTGCGATCCTCGTCAAACTTTTATGGCATGCAAATCTTGGGTTCCTTCATGAAAGATGAACTAGGATGTTGCTTCCTTGAGTTGCTTGAAGATTCTCGATTCATTCTTGTAATTCTTGGAGGAGTGTGCCTACATGAACTGGATGTCCCATCTTGACTTGTGTTTATGGATGAGTTAGGTCCTTGACTTCTTGTTGGAGACTCTAAAGTGATGCCACAATCTGATCATAAGTGTTCTCCATCTCCATGATGCTTGGTCTTGGATAGAAGTTAGTCTTGCCAAAATGATAGGAGAGATCTAGATTGTGCCTTCTGACTAGACTAGGCAAATTTTAGAAGTACACTTTCGATTATGCAATCACCCACATAGGGAAATAATACAAGAATATATAACTGATATAAGAAGTCTCACAGCCCAAGACTAATAGGTATAGATAACTCCGCTAGAGATGATACAAAAGATCCCACAACCTAAGACTGTACGTAGGAAGCAAGATCTCTAGATCACAAGAACTCCCTTCAAGGAGATGAACTAGATACAAGGAATAACTAGAAAGGATCTCATACTATGAGATTACAACATGATAAGAGAGGATGTCAAAGATACAAAACTAGATCAAAAGACAAGACTAGAACTCGAACTAGAACATGAAAGTACTTACTTGGTGATCATGATTCCTTGAGCTCCTAAGATTGGCATTGGCAAGACTGAGTATGTATGTGGGCAACCCCTCCTTATATAGGGTTTCAAGGGTGGCTCGTCAATGGTAATTACAAATTGATGATGTCATCAATTTGAAATGTGACCTCTGGATATAAGAATTAAGCAAGAAGATAGATGATCTTAGGGTTTTGGTTGTTTTGAACACAATGGAAGCACTAGATTCTCCAAATGCTAAACAAATCATGATATATAGAATGTCATATGGAATATGAGGTTCAGGATGGTTTCCTTTGTCCATGACAGTTCCAAGCTTTGTGGAAATGAATCAATCCACAAAAGAAAGTAAGACCAAAGCTTTGCAAAAAGCTTCAAACTTCTCCCTTGACAAATCCTTTGTGAAAAGGTCTGCAACATTATCCTATGTGGGCACATAAGTCAAATTGATCTCTCCCACAGAGAATCTCTCCTTGACATAATGATAGTGCATATCAATGTGCTTGTGTGAACATGGAACATATGGATCCTTGCAACTGCCAATGCGCTCTGAGTATTAGTAAAGATGATTGTCAAGATCGAACAACACCCAAATCAGCCAATTAGCCACCTACATTGAATAGTCATTGTGAAAGCTTCCCTAAACTTAGCCTCACAACTAGAAGTGGCCACAATAGTCTTCTTGCTCAACCAAGATATGCCAAGGATGAAGCAAAAACCACTAGTGGACACACAAGTGTCACAGAAACTAGCCTAATGTGAGTCATAAAAAGCACATAAACCTAGTGATAATGATCCCCCCTTGGGATAAAATAATCCAAGTAGCCAAGTACCACTGAAGTAGCGAAAGGTGTGCTTAACTGCCTAGTTGGGCAATGCATAAACTTGATCATCTAAGAGAGAGAAAATCGTATATCAGACTGAGTTATGCATAAGATCAAGCATCCAATAGCATGTTGATAGAGAAAAACATCAAATGCATTTGCAACATCATGAAGACTCCTCCATAAACCTCTTTTGATGGGAGTGGCAATAGGGGAGAATTTGCAGTCCTCAAGGCCAAAATGTTGCAATAGTGTGTCAATAAATTTTGTTTGACACAAATTTATTCCCCCGTCGACTTGCATAAATTGAATGCCCAAATATTGATGCAAATGTCCTAAATTAGACCATAAAAGAGGCATGCAAATCATTCTTAAATTTAGCAATGTGGTTCTCATTAGGACCATTGAGCAGCATATCATCAACTATACAATAATCATTAGAAGTACATCAAGTGCACACTTAACATATAAGGTTCTCTCAATTGGATTGTTCTCAAAACCATGTGATAGAAAGTAGGCATGCTTCTTCTATATCAATCATGTGGTTCTTGCTTCAACCCATATAATGCCTTTATCGACATGTACACTTTGTTTTCATGCCCTTTTTGCACAAAACCATGCGACTAAAACACATACATTTCTTCATGTAAATCACCATTCAAAAATGCAATTTTAATGTCCAATTGATGTAGATTCCAACTAGAATGAGCTACAATTGTACAAATGATGCAAGCAGCGGTCATTTGGCATGTGGGAGCAAAGTCTCGTTTAAATCAATGCCTCTCTCTTGAACATGATATTTGGCAACAATCCTAGCCGTATACCAAAAAATTGTTCCATCGGGCTTACGTTTCAGCATGTATATCCATTTAATGCCAATTGACTTTTTGCTTAGAGGAAAATAACATAAAAGCCAAGTACCATTCTTCATAATAGCATCATATTTTGAGTGCATAGCAGCCATTCAATTTTCAAAATTATGTGCTTCATCAAAAGAAACACGCTCATTCTTGCATAATAATCTGATGCAAAGGTAGCAATATGAGAACCTAAACAAGTATGATAGGACAATGGTGTATCTAATTTGTATCTCTCAAAGTTTACAATAGCCATCTAGGCATAGTTTTTGCCTCTTCTATGTCAACCCTCTCATCAACAAGTGTATCACATAAATCTGCATTAGAATTGGAATGATTTGCATCATTGTTTGAAACCTATAAAGGTTGAGAAATTCCCTCATTTGGACCAGTGCTTGATTATCCCCCATTAAAAAGAGGTAGTGAAGCATCATAGAGATCCTTCAAGCTAATTGATGTCTCCTTGCTACATGAAAGTAAGATGGTGAATTGTATCTTCCACAAAAACAACATCACGGCTAACCTAAATGCATTTACTCTATGTATGTTACAAACTATAGCCTTTAATTTCAAAAATGCACCCATTGAAATACATTTCATAGCCTTATCCTACATTGTTCTTTAGGGACTACTGTATATGCTAGACAACCAAAAACACATAGATGAGAAACAAATGGCTTGCAACCACACCTCATATGATAGACTGCAATGCTTTGGTGGGACACATGTTAAGTACATATGTTGCACATATAATAGCCTCAAGCTAGAAGCTATGTGGTAAGGCTTGTTTTTTAACCATACATCTCACCATTTCCATGAGAAACATGTTCTTCCTTCCAGAAACTCTTTTTTGTTGAGGTGTATATGCAGCTCTAATTTGAAATCATTGGGGAAGGAGAAATGCTATAGTTTTCCCAAAATATAGCCTTCAATTGGCCATGTTTAGAAGGTACCTCAAGTTTGGTAGAGATGACAACAATTCAAGTTTTTGTAGGCAAAGAAAACTAGCAAAATTCAAATGACGAAAGCATGCATGCCAAAGCTTTGCGTCCGAGATAGCTTGAGAATCATGAGTTGACATGCTAAATCATTTATAAATTTTGCATATTCTATGAGTTTATATAGCCCATGACATAAATTCCATAAGCAATTACAACATCACCATTTGAGAGATCATGAATTGTACATATGTGATCCATAAATTTGACATCCAAGCCAATTTTGGCTAATACTAAAATCGATAATAGATTTTTCTTGATTCTTGGCACATATATAAGGCATATGGCAATGTAAAATAAATGCCACCAATAGTATTTAGAATGATTTTTCAACTCCCATTACAAAATAAGAGGAGTTGTTAGCACATGTGATAGTATTCCCTATAAGGGCATGCTCAAGTGAAGTGAAGAAACCATGCTACAAGGTAATATGTTTGGTTGCACCATTATCAAACTACCAAACATTTGAGTCTACTATAGACACACTACTCATGAGAAGATCATAACCACAAATGCTAGTAAAGGCCCATTCTTCATTTTGAACAAGATTAGAAGACTTTGTTTAGTAGGTGTAGAGGCTTTTGTAATAACCATTCAAGCCTCTTTCTTCTTTGCTTCTTTTGCAACTAGTTTAGGACAACTCTTTATGAGATGATTATTTGTCTTATAATACTTGTAGTAGTATGTCTACTTTTTTATTTTCTTGTCATCTTTTTCTTCCTTCTTTGACTATGGTGTATAAGCATATTTCTACTCACCAATACATGAGCCCCATTTACCTTTGCCCTTTTGACTAGCTAAGAAATCTTGATCGACAACATACATGAGTGACATGTTCTACCTAGAGTGATCTTCATGCAACAAAACAAAGAATAACTTCTCAAATGCTAAGGCATTTGGATTACTTTCAAGATTAATTGAATAGTAAAAAAAAAAATTGTTATGAATCTTGAACAGTCTCCATAAGTAACTATCTCACAAGATTTTATCAAGAGAAATCAAATTGCTCCTTCAAATCTTTGATCTTTGGCAAAAAAATTTCCATTGAATCTCCTTCATTCACATCAATCTCCAATTGTTTTTGGGGTTGAGCAACGTGAGCCTCTTTTATTTCCTGGTATAATGTTCTCAGAGTATCCCAAGCATCTTTTGCTATCTTGTAGGAGTGAATGTGAGGGATAATATCATGTTTGAGAGACAAATCTATCAATGCATGTTTGTATGCATATCTTCCATCCCAATGAAGTTTACTTATAGTAGTTGCAACAAGAACCACAACACAACACCATCTACACACCTTCAATCACTATATTTGTAGGTGTAGTAGAACATTTTTCAAAACCCTGCATCATATTCCATAGCCCTTTTGCTACCAATACATGAAGCATCATGCATGCCCACAATGGGTAATTAGTAATGTTGTAGAAGGACAATACCCTCACAAGAAACCAAACTAAGTAATAACTAACCAAGGCCACACTTGGGAGCGAGGTGCATGTATCCACCCAACCAACCCCTCCAATATATAGCTCCGAGACTAAGGGGGTAACTCATTCTCAAGAGGACATGTGTACCTTCCACCACATGGGCTCCTAAGGTAATCACATGGTTTCCAAGTTTAGGAAATAACATGCCCTCTAAATGAAGACCCTCCAATCTCTCACATACAAATCCAATGGCTACGAGAAGTTTTCAATCAAGCCTAAGGTACTCAACCTTAGAAAGAATTAACCCTAAGGTTAAAGGCCCCTTATATAGGGGTAAATAAATAGTAAATCCTAGGGTTTTCACACCTATAAACCCAAGGGTTCTGCCCCTTAGACCCATGTAGTTATAGAACATTCCCTACCCCCCTTAAAAGCATTTTTGTCCCCAAAAATGAGTGGAGATATATATCTTGGGATATTCCCTCATGCCCCATGATCAACGTCATTGATCATGGTATTCATCTCTCTAATTTTCCACCTTATTTAGAAGGGGGATCCTGTCCTGAATGAATCTCAAAAGAGGAGAATCCATCTGTGGTATGTTCCCTCCCCCCATCATTCAAGGCTCCATCTGGTTTTGCATATGAAAAACTAAATCAAGTGAAAAATATGGAAAGAATGATAAGGGTGGAATAGAACATCCTTGTCTATTTTCTTTGTTCAAGCTATGTGCAATCTAGGCCTCCATAGCTCAGATGTGTGAATTAGATGGAGCCAGCTAAATTGCTATCTTGGTTCATTTCTATGAAGCATTTGTGTATGAACCTAGCTAAATAGATACATATTCTTAAGAATTCCTTATCACATTCATTTGTCACGTCAAAATCTATCTTATTTTGAAAGGAAGATGAATATTTCATAATCCTTGCCCAAATCACTTTCTCTTATATGTACACATACTCTATACATCTAGGCTAGTGAAATGGGTGGATTTCTTACGTGCAACTCATCTCCAATAAAGAAATCAATATAAATAGAGGGAAGTTCATTTTATAATCCCGACCCAACCAATAGAATGGTAGTTGATTATTTTATCTAGTTTTAAGAGGATATAACATCCCCTTTACTTTGGAGAAAATAGATTTACTTAAGGTGGAATAAATTCTCTTTCAAAACTTTACTTAGTTTTGAAAGTCCACCTTCAGATACTAAAGTCTATAGGGATGAATCTAGTTGTTGAAGACTCTAATTGGTTGAAATCTAATTTATTTGTTTTTCCAAAAAGATTAGGATCTTTATAACTATGTCCCAAATGGGAACTCATAGTGTAAAAGATCGTATTATCTTTAAGGTCACAAGTATCCATAAAAGTGGACTATTCTAACCAATTCTTCATTGTTTTGATTGATCTCATAACTACATTTTTCTTGTTCTTCTTTTTAATTTAAATTATCAAGTAAACTTTTAGGTTCAAATATGATCTTTCTTTTAGGCTTTATTTAGATTAGCTTTGTATTTCTTGAATTCAAGTCATATTTTTGGATGAAGCTTTAGAGCTTCAACCTTTGGAGTTTACCCTCCAACTCAGAGAAGTTGATCCTCTCCTTATTTTTAACTCTCTATACAATCCTATCTTTATTTCTTACTCTCTATACATCAAGTTTATTGAGAGATAGAATCTTTACTATCATATCATAAGAATTCTTCTTTCCATTGAGGGGATAATTAAAGAAGATGTCTATTTATGTGAGTATGTGTATGACTGCATATGCATGTGTGTATGTATACGTGTGTGTGTGTGTCTACATGTATGCATGTATATGTGTGTGTATGTATGTATGCATATGCATGTGATTATGCATATATGTGTGTGTATATATATGTGAGTGTGTATGTATATGTATATGAATGCATGCATGCATGCATATGCATGAATATGCATGTGTATGTAATATATATGTGAGTATGTGTATGCATATGTGTGTGTATGTATGTATGCATATGCATGTGTGTATGTATACGTGTGTGTGTGTACATGTATGTATGTATGCATATCTCTCTCTTTCTATTTTATCTCTCTCTTTCATCTCTCTCTCATTCTCTCTATCCTTCATCTTTCATCTCTCTCTCTCTTTATGTTTCTCTAGATCTCTCTTGTCCTCTCTTTCTCTTTCATCTCTCTCTCTCTTTCTCCTTCATATATCTCTCTCTCTTTCTCACTCTATGTCAATAAAGAACAAAACAATCACTTACATTGATGTAATTCTTTGGGTCAGTGTTGTCAAAGTCCACTTAACACTGTCCTTCATTGAATTCCAAAGAATTGATGCCAAAAAGCTCATGCAAAACTAAGCAGAAGAGAAATTAGAAAAGGGAAAACACAGAGAAAGAGAAACAATGCTATAGTATGCCAATACTTACCAAAATTTGAGATTTAGAGAAAGAGAGAGGTGTGTGTAGAGAGATAAAGAGAGATAGAGAGAAAGAGAGAGAGGTGTGTGTGTACACAATATGCTTAGAATGTAGTTCATGCATGCAAACTCAACAGTAGCAGAATTATGTTCAAAACGCGAGCAAATGTCAAGTTTTTGCTCTCGGGTCCGATTAAAAGACATCACCAGTATAAGCACTAGTATGAGCATCGGTATGAGTGCCGATATGAGCATCGGTAATTTGCTAGAATCATCGGTGCTCATACTGGCCCTCATACCAACGTCAAGAATCTCTAACGTGCATATCGACTACTGATTTTTAATGGCTATATGGATGATTAAATGACCGTCAATAATGCCTTCATGGGTTTTCAAGCATTTTCAATGTTCATACCGACACTGAGGTATGACCGTCAGTATGCCCCTCATGTGTTGTAGTGATTGGGCTAAATATCAATTTTGGAGCTACAAACACTTACGGTTGTGTCTCCTCAACAATGTACATTTGACTTTATCACCAAATTTTCAGCTTTTGAGTCTTCTTATAGGTTTCTTGTAAGGCTGTGAGTTGTGGTGGGAGCAACCAATCTAAGTTTATGTAGGTTTTTTGGGTCTAAAGAACAGAATTGATAGACACTTGCAAGTGTTGTCGGCTAGTGCTTGGGTTGTAAATTCAGCCTTTCAATACCATTTTACTACATATGTTGAGCACATACAGACTATGCATGCTTTCTTAGATTTATGTACATCCATGTGGTCATTGAGATAATAGCTACATTGTTGCATAAAACCTTTGACTTTGATAAAGGGGGTTGCGCTTGTTGGATTTCGACATCTGTGGAAACACACAAACAACACAAGGAAGAAGTAGAAGCTTGGAGCATAACACAATACAAAATTTATTACCAAGAGAATGTACAAATATAAGTTACCTGTTCAGGTTATAGATGTATATGCAAGCTGAGGGAAAAACCTCCTAATGAGGGAAAAAAGTTCCTCGAAATTCCTAAGTGTGTTCACACACATCACTACCAAAATATGTCAACAAATTGCTTGCTGAGAGTCATGTGGTGAAAAAGGAGTTGGCACTCATGTATGAGGAAGTGCCAAGATATGTGGACAAAGATCAATCCACAAAAGGAAGTAAGCCCAAACTTTGCAGAAAGCTTCAAACTTCTTGCTAGGTAGAGACTTTGTGAAAAGGTCTGCAACACTATCCATTGAGGGACATAAGGCAAATTGATCTCTCTCTAGTGGAGAACCTCTCTCTAACATAATGATAGTGCACCTCAATGTGCTTAGTGTGAGCATGGAACACAAGGTTCATCAGAATTGCGAATGCACTCTGACTACCAATAAAGATGGTGGTGGCAGAAGACTGACACCCAAATCAACCAAAAGATGTATGAGCCACACACATTCATTAGTCATTGTGAAAGCCACCCTATACTCAACCTCACAAACACAAGTGGTCATAATAGGTTTCTTCTTGCTCAACCAAGATATGCATGAGCTACCAAGCATGAAGCAAAAACCATTGGTGGGCACACAAGGACCATAGCAACCAATCCACTCTAGGTCAAAAAAAGCATGTAAATCTGGCGATAATGATCCCACTTGGAATAACACAATCCAAGTAGCTTGGTACAACTCAAATAGCAAAAGGTAAACTTAACCACTTGCTAATGATTGACACATGGGCAATGCATAAACTTACTCATCTGAGAAATAGCAAACTAGATATCAGGATGAGTTATGCATAAGTAAATCAAGCATCCAATAGCATGTTGATAGAGAACACCATCAAACACATCTCAAGCATCAAGACTCAATTGTAAACTTGATTCCATAGGAATAGCAATAGGTTTGCAATCTTCAAGGGCAAAACATTGCAATAATGTGTAAATATATTTTTCTTGACACAAAGTTATTCCCCCATCAACTTGCATAAAGTTATTGGAGTTAGACGTCTACGGAAGCGTGCGAACAACACAAGGAAGAAAAAGAATCTTGGAGCACAACACACAATACTGAATGTATTACCACTAGAATGTACAAAGATAAGTAGCCCATTATGGCAATATGCGTATATACAAGCCAGGGGAAAAAAACCTCCTAGAAAAGGAAAAAAGTGCCCCAGTGGTCCTAGAGTGTTCACACACATCACTACCTAAATATAACAACAAATCCCCCTAGGAGTGATGCGGTGAACAAGGAGCTGGTACTTATCAATCCACAAAAGGAACTAAGCCCAAAGCTTTGCGAAAAGCTTCAAAGTTCTCCCTAGGCAGAGCCTTCATAAAAAGGTCTACAATGTTCTTCCTGCATGGGCACATATGCCAAGTTGATCTCCCCAGCAGCGAACCTCTCCCTGACATAATGATAATGCACCTCAATGTGCTTAGTGCAAGCATCGAACACAGGGTTCCTCGCAACTGCCAATACACTCTGCCTATCAGTGAAGATGGTGGTGGTAGAAGACTGACCAACACCCAAATCAGCCATAAGGCGTTTGAGCCACACACACTCAATAGTCGCTGTGAAAGCTACCCTATACTCAGCCTCACAACTTAAAGTGGCCAGAGTAGGCTGCTTCTTGCTCAACCAAGATATACATGAGCTACCAAGCATGAAGCAAAAGCCACTAGTGGACACACGAGTATCATAGCAACCAGCCCAATCACTGTCAAAAAAAGCATGCAAATCTAGTGGTAGTGATCCCCCCTTGGGATAAAACAATCCAAAAGTAGCGAAAGATGTGCTTAACCACTTGCCAATGCTTGACACTTGGGCAATGCATAAACCTACTCATGTGTGAAATAGCAAATTGAATATCTGGCCAAGTAGTGCATAAGTAAATCAAGCATCCAACAACCTGGTGATAGAGAACAATATCTAATGCATCTCTTGCATCATGAAGACTCAATCGTAAACCTATCTCCATAGGAGTGGCAATAGGCTTACAATCTTCAAAGCCAAAATGCTACAATAATGTGTCAATATATTTCGTTCGACACAAAGCCATTCCACCATCAACTTGCATAAATTGAATGCCTAGGTAGTGATGCAAATGCCCCAAACCAGACATCTCAAATGAGGCATGCAAATCAGCCTTAAAATCAGCAATATGTGTGTCATGAGGACCAATGAGAAGCATGTCATCAACATACACCACAATGATTAGAAGCACATCATTCGCACACTTAACATATAAGGTGCTTTCAGTTGGACTATTCTCAAAACCATGTGCAATGAGATAGGCATGTATCTTTTCATACCAAGCATGTGGTGCTTACTTTAAACCATATAATGCCTTCTTTAACCTGCACACCTGGTTTTCATGCCCTTTCTACACAAAGCCATGAGGCTCAAAAACATACACTTTTTCATGCAAGTCACCATTCAGAAATGCTATTTTAATGTCCAACTGATGTAAATTCCAACCATGATGAGCTTCAAGTGCACAGATGCTATGAACAATAGTCATTCGACAAGTAGGAGCAAAGGTTTCATCAAAATCAATGCCTCTTTCCTGCGCATAACCCTTTGCAACAAGCCTAGCCTTATACCTGTCAATTGTTCCATCACGTTTACAATTCAGCTTGTATACCCACTTAGTTCCAATGGCCTTCTTGCTACGAGGCAAGTCACATAAAGACCAGGTACCATTTTTCATGATAGCATCATATTCAAATTGCCTTGTAGCCATCCAACATTCAGAGTTTTGTGCTTCATCAAACGAAACATGTTCAGTCTCATCACAAAAACGAGACACAGCCATAGCATAGCAATCTGATGCAAAAAAGGCACTATGAGAGCCTGATTGAGTACGATATGACAGAGGTGCATCTAATTTGCTATCACACAAAGTCTGCACCTGCCATTTTGGCATAGTTTTTGCTTGCTCAATATCAACTCTCTTATCAACAAGTGCATCATGTAAATCTACATTAGAAATAGAATGATCTGCATCATCACATGAAGCCTGCAAAGGCTAAGAAGTTGCCTCATTAGGACCAGCACTAGACTGCCCACCTGTAAAAAGAGGAAGCAAAGTATCATACATGTCTTTGGAGCTAACAGATGTCTCCTTAGTACATGAAAGCAATGGCTGAATAGCATCTTCCACAAAAACAACATCACGACTAACCAGAATGCATTTAGTATGTGGATGATACAGATGATAGCCTTTACTTTTAGAATTGTATCCAACAAAAATACATTTTACTCCTTTATCATCCAATTTTATACGATGTTGTTAAGGCACTAATGCATATGCCAGACAACCAAAAACATGGAGATGAGCAATAGATGGATTGTGATCATGCCAAGCCTCATATGGAGTGATAGACTGCAACACTTTAGTGGGACACCTATTAAGTACATATGCTGCACACATAATAGCCTCAAGCTAGAAACTATGTGGTAAAGCCTGACTCTTGACCATACACCTCACCATCTCCATGAGTGACATGTTCTTTTGTTCAATAACTCCATTCTGTTGAGGTGTATATGGCAATGTACATTGATGTTTTATCCCACGTTCAGCCAAAACATTAAAGTCAGAAGACATATATTCCCCCCTCAATTAGAATGGAGGGTGCCCATTTTACATGCTGATAGATTTTTAGCCAAAACTGAAACTATTCGAAGCACATAAACACTTCGGACTTTGCCTTCAATAGATATACCCATGCATTCCTAGAAAAATCATCGATGAAAATCATGAAGTAAAGATAGTTCCCAAAAGAAGGTGTGTGCATAGGACCATGGACATCACTATGTACAAGCTGCAATTTCTGAATAGCCCGAACTGAACCATCTTTAGGAAAGGAGGAACACTGCATTTTGCCCAACATACAACCTCAACAAACATGTTTTTTGGGTGCATCAAGTTTGGGCAAAGAGGACACCATTTCAAATTTCTGCAAGCGTAGCAAACTAGCAAAATTCAGAAGACCAAAGCATGCATGCCAAAGCTTTGTATTTGACATAGCCTGAGAATCATGTACTGCACATGCCGAATCATTTAGAGATCTTTCATAGTCTATGAGCTCATACAGCCCATAACCAAGCCAATCTTGGCTGATGTAGAAATTGATAACAAATTTTTCTTGATCCCTGGCACAAATAAAGCATTTGACAAAGTGAAAGAACTACCATCAACAGTAGTCAAAATGATCTTACCAACTCCCATAACACGATAAGAGGAGTTGTTGGTGCATGTAACAATATTCCTTGTAGGGGCAGGCTCGAGTTAAGAGAAGAAACTGCACTACGAGGTAATATGTTTGGTCACCCCACTATCAAAGTACTGGCAAACATCTGAGTCTAATGTAGACATGCACTGCTCATGAGAAGATGGGTCAAACTGCAAATAGTATTAAATAGAAGAGACACAAATACACATGAAGCCTTTGTGTCTTGCTTACAATAAGAAATACAATATCCTCTAGAAGACAAAATTGTTCTCTATGCATAGCGAATAAGCCAAAGAGCACATATAAGTATACAAAAATACCACAATTCCTTGTGTAGTCAACCTTGTGCACACCTTGCACCACCTTGTCCAGTAGTTTGCCTTGTGCACACCTTGCACTCAAGCTTCCAATAAGGTTGAAGGAAGGATCACTCTCTATGGTCGACGCGCAACACTTTCTTGATGGTACTTGTTCCACCTTAAGTGCTCTCCTAGTTGCTCACTACATACTCATTGTTCAAGTCTCTTGCTCACTCTTGCTCGCTCTTGTTCCTTGGTCCAAGAATACTAATCCTTTGGTGGTGTGTCAATTCTTCTTATGTATGCCGCTTCAATTGCTAGTGTATCTTGGTCCTCACTTTGATGTCCCAAGAACCACTTTATGTCCAACGACTCCCTATTTTTTCTTGTAGTGACTTTAGGAGAAACAAAATTTTAAATGGGGGGCCACTCATAAACTCCTGCATATCGCTTTCTCTTCATACCTTTTCCACTTTTGACCTCCATTTTTTCAAAATGTGTGTATAAGGGAACGTTTACTTGAACCTTCCCAGACACTTAAAAACCTTGAAATCCTTTCAAAAAGACCATTTTGTAGCTCGCATTCCACTTTTCTTGCAAAACCATTTTGAACAAACTTTTTGTGCACTACATGTGCACCCTTGTTCTCGGCTATTTGTGCACCACTTGTCCACCACTTTGCACTTTTGCACCACCTGTGCATCACTTGCAAAGTCACCACTTTGACTACTTTGCACTTCTACACCACCTGTGCATCACTTGCAAAGTCACCACTTTGAAATTTTGACCACCTTCTACCTTCACATCAAATTTCATAGCAATCTGAGATCGTTTGTGAAGCACACGTTCTCCATGCCTTCTCATGTACTCTTCAGTATCGACCTTCTCCATGAGCTCTCTATAAGCACACTATCTCTGATACCATGTCAAGGGGACAAGGAAGAGAGCTCTCACACTCTCACACTCTCTATAAGCACACATAGTTTGAGGCAAGGAAGAATGACTAATATAAAGAGAATATACAAGAATGACCTAATACAACAATACAAATAGTGCAATATATAAATAACAGCACATAAGGAAAATCCTAATGTCCGCGAATGAGTGTGCTAGCAAGAAACAGATGTGTCATCACTCTTGATAAATAAATCTAGTAAAGCTCACTAAAGTATCCTTGTCATATATTGGTGTGACCACTATACATGTTAGAGAAATGAAAAAGTGATACGTCTCATCCTCAACCATTACATGTTGAGATTGATATCTCAACATGTAACACATACACTTCTTCATGTAAGTCACCACTTAGAAATGGAGTTTGAATGTCCAACTGATGTATATTCCAACCATGATGAGCTGCAAGTGCACAAATGCTACAAATAGTGGTCATATGGCATATGGTAGCAAAGGTCTTATCAAAATCAATGCCTTTTTCTGGAACATAACCTTTTGCAACAAGCCTCACCTTATAGATGTCAATTATTCCATCAATCATACATTTCAACTTGTATACCCATTTAGTGCCAATGGCCTTTTTGCTTGAGGCAAATCATGTAAAGACCAAGTACCATTCTTCAAAATAGCATCATATTCTAATTGCATAGCAACCATCTGATTTTTTTAATAGCCTCATTTGGACCAGCACTTGATTATCCACCTATAAAAAGATGCAACAAAGTGTCATACACATCTTGAGAGCTAATTGATGTCTCCTTGTTACATGAAAGTAATGGTTGAATTGCATCTTCCACAAAAACATCACAGCTTAACCAAAATGACTTTAGTTTGTGGATGATACAAACAATAGCCTTTGCTTGAAAAACTATACCTGACAAAAATACATTTCATTGCTTTATCATCCAATTTCTTGCATTGTTGTTCAGGCACTAATGCATATGCCAGACAACCAAAGACACGTAGATGAGCAAAAAATGGCTTGTGATCATGACAAGACTCATCTGGAATGTACATATGTTGTACACATAACAGCCTTAAGCTAGAAGCCATGTGGTAAAGCTTGAATTTTGACCATACACATCACCATATCCATGAGAGGCTTGTTCTTTCTTTTAGCAATTGCATTTTTTTGAGGTATATACAACATTGTACATTATTGTTTTATCCCACGCTTAGCTAGAAATGCATTAAAATCATAAGACATGTATTCCCCCACTCGATCAAAATGGAGGGTGCCCAATTTACATGCTCACAAATCTTCATTCATAACCAAAAATTGTTTGAAGCACATAGACACCGGACTTTTGCAAGAGAATGAGGATTACGACCACCACATGCTAGAGAGATGACTCTCCTCCCAACCAAATGCCTCTATATATAGCTCTCTCCAGGGGGCTGCCTTCTTGGGCAGGTGGATACTAGCCAACCATGTGTCGGCCATGTAACTGAATGTGCACCAAGTGTCCCAGTCAACTCGAGTTAACTCAAGTGGATGCTTCTAGAAGGCTCTAGAACTCTTTGGGCAAAATACTCTTACCATGTCTCCCATGGGGATTGAACCCAAGACCTCCTCCTTTACATCCTTGAGACTTAACCACTAAGCTAAGTGGATCACTTGTTCACAAGAGCACAAGACCTCCTAGTAAGCCTAAACTTGAGATCTTTGGTCATACACACGGATGACCAAACGATGTCCGATTTCAGATCTGTCTGAACCGACCGAACCCCTAGATCATAAACTTACTTTATTACAACTTTGCTTTAAATGGATACACCCATGCATGCTTAGAGACATCATCAATAAAAGTCATGAAGTAAAGGTAGGTCCCAAAAGAAGGTGTCTACATAGTGTTACTGTTAGTGTCCATGTGAAAGGCCAAATGGCTAGCAGACACTTCTTTGTATATACTCTTTAATAAAACATATAGTGGCCCAGTAAGCCACAAACTATAAGTTCGACCCCATTTATAACAGCTAAGAAGTCTGTGTTTGTGCTCCCTGTGTACTGTGTTTTCTACATACTCTATAGCCTCTATGCGGAATACCCCTGTGCGGCCCTAGGAGCTTAGTTTTCTAATATGAGGATATCATCGTAGAGCTCTTGACAAGGAGAGTGCATTGTGGTGCCTCGCCATCAAAATACTTCACTGATATCAAAGCATTTCGATGCAAAAGCTTTGTTCCTTTTGTGTGAGCAAAGTGAGCACCTGCCCACCCACCCAAGGCTTACGACCAAGGCATAGACCTTGGCATACCTTGTCATCCGAGTCACCGAAGTCACTGTTGGCTGTGCGCAAGGGAGGACCTCAATGATCAAGGAAGATAGAGGTTCCCGATACTTCTCGGGAGGTCACCCATCCCAATACTGTTCCCCGTGGAGCTCACTTAATTGTGGCAATCTTTTGCCACTAAGCTACACTCTTGTGGTGTCTGAAGAAGGGGAAAGACTAAGGTTAAATTAGCTTGAACATGTTTCGATCCCTCAAAGCTTCATTCTTTGCTTTCAAAGCCTGTCTTTGAAGCATTTTTAGGGTTTTTTGTAGCCATTTTGGAGTACTCTTGCATATAGTTCTCTTCACACAGGTCCAAGAAAATCAAGAAGAGGTTCTTTGTACTTCTCCAACAATAAATATCAACCTTTGGGGCTGTGTTTTCAAACACACTCATAAAACTACAGGTTTCTCAAAAGGTTTTTAGTTTTGGTGGGAGCAGCGATTGCAAATTATGTAGGTTTTTGAGCCTAAAACATCAGAATTGATAGACACTTCCATGTGTTGGCTATTTTTTGGGTTGTGCATTCAGCCTTTCAGTGTCATTTTACTACAGAAATTGAGCACATACACACCATGTATGCATCTGTGGATACCTTATGTAAGTCCATGTGGTCATTGATATAGTGGTTAAGTTTTTTGCACAAAGCCTTTTACGTTTGATAAAAAAGTTCATGGTGAGGTTTTCTTAATTGGGAGACACCCAAATGTCGAGGTCTCTTTGGTGATGCAAGTGGAAGACTTACCTAGCCTTGCCATAGGAGATGTATGATAGTTGTTCATAGGTGCTCGATAAGCCTAGTTGGCCTCTATTGGGTAACTGATTATATGCAGTGGAGTCAGTGATTCACTATGCAAGTAAACATGTTAGTACTTGCAGTTTTATGATATTTTGACATTGGTCATACGCTCATTTTGTAGAGGATACTCTCACAAAATCTTTCCATATTTTTTGCTTTTGTCAATTATACAGTGGTCAATTTACTCCTTAATAGACTTATTCATTGGTGTTTGGACTCTTCTAGCTCCATTATCATTCTATTAGGTTCTCTACCATCATGGCATCAGAGGTCTCAGGCACATCTGGTGGATCAGGGCCTAGTGCTAGTGTTCCAAGGAGGAGCTATAACTTGCAGGGCAATACCATTTTGAGATTCAGAAATTTGATGGCATAAACTTTGCTCTATGGAAGAATTAGATTGAAGATGTGCTGATCAAAGGAAGCAATGGAAGCCAGTAAATGGAATTTCAAAGAAGCCTACTGACATGGATGAAGATGATTGGGATGAGTCAGATGAAATGGCCAGGTCTACCATTCGATTGCACCTGGCAGATAATGTTTACTTTACAATATTAGACTGAAAGTGCAGAGGAGCTTTGGAAGAAGTTATGCAATACATATGAAAAAAGAGACAACATCAAATAAAGTGTATTTGATGAGAAAGTTATATGACCTTCGCATGAAGGACATAGATAGTGTTGCTACTCATCTAAGTGAGTTTGATGCTATATTCTCCTAGTTATAGGCTCCAAAAATGGATATGGATAATGAAAGGAAACCAGTATTGTTGTTATGCACCTTGCCATCATCATGATATATGTTTTGCACAGCTATTACCAATAGTGCACCTGGTGGTAAACTCGTCTATGATGACATATGTGGAGCACTCTTGAGTGAGGAGATTTGTAGAAAATCTATGGTTGGCACTCAGAGTGGAGATGCATATAATGTTCGTGATTCTTACCAAGGAAAGAATCAGCAACATGGCAGGAGAAAGAACAAGGAAAAGAATGGTCAACGGAATAAGAGTAGAAGTACATCAAGGAAGAGGGATATCAAATGCCCTTATTTTCATACAAAGGGACACATGAAGAAAGATTGTTATGCATTAAAGAATGCTAAAGGTAAAGGAGAGTATGTTGATGGGCATGTCAAACAATTACCTGCACCATCTACTTTGACTATGAAGATTGAAGAAATTAATGTTATTTTTGATGTTGTTGATGTGTTGACACTTGATAGTATTGTGCCAATTGAGATTGTTATGACTGATTCTCTTTCCCACACATGGTTTCTAGATTTTGGTGCTTCTTTCCATGTGACATCACACAGAGAATGGTTCTCTAATTATGCAGCAAAGTCTCTTGATACCATGAGACTTGGTGACTCTTACCAGTGTGACGTTGTGGGGATTGGAGATGTGGTTGTACAGTTCATTGATGGTTCAAAATTTACTATGCATAAATTATGCCATATACCTCAGTTATCATGCAGTTTGATGTCAGTTGGTCAACTTGATGACCTTGGTTACAAGGTGTTCTTCTATTCTAAGTCCTTTTGTATATCAAAGGGCAATATGGTTATTGCAAAAGGAAGCAAAGTTGGCTCACTTTATCCTTTATTTTTATCACAGAAAGAACACTTGTTAGTTGTTACTGAATAGCCTATGACTTGTATTTGGCATGGTCGTTTGGGCCATATATCTCATAGTGGGATGGAAAATCTTTCTCGTTCTGGCTACTTACTTGTGTTATCTTTCTCTGATTTTTCATTTGGTGAGCATTGTCAATATGGAAAGCAAACAAAAAATGTGCATAGAACGCACATTGAGTCTTCAATTAAGCCTTTTGATCTCATTCATACAGATGTGTGTGGTCCTATGCCCACAAGGTCCTTAGGTGGTTATCTTTACTTTTTCACTTTCATAGATGATGCTACTAGAAAATTTTGGGTATATCCTATTGAATCGAAGGATGAGGTATTCCATACTTTCAAAAAATGGCTTACTTCAGTTGACACTAAAAAAGGAACTAAGCTTAAGGCTTTACCTTCAGATAATGGGGGTGAGTATACCTCACATGAATTCAACCTTTTCTGTCAATCTAGAGGGAGTCATAGAGAGTTTACAGCTCCTTATACCCCAGTACAAAATGGTGTAACTGAAAGGATGAATAGAGCTATTCAAGATAGAGTAATTTTTATGTTGCATCATGCAAACCTCTCACAAGGTTTTTGGGCAGAAGCAGTATTGACTGCAGTTCATGTGATTAATCTTTCACCTAGTACTGCCAAAGGTCTGAAAGTGGCACAAGAGTTATGTACAGGGAAGCCACCATATTATGATCATCTTTGAGTTTTTGGGTGTGAATCATATGTTCATATACCCAAGAATCTTAGACAAAAGTTGGACCATAAGTCAAAGAAATGCATTTTTCTTGAATATGGTTGAGAAGGACAATTTGGATATCACTTATGGGATCCTGAAACACGGTCAGTGATCAAAAGTAGTGATGTCATTTTCAATGAGCCTAAGATGTATAAAGAGCCCATCAAGGAGGTTGAAGTGATAAGAGTGGTCTTTGAGGATACTAGTCCTCCAATTAGCATGCATAAAAATGCTGCTCATAGGGACGTTCAAGAGAATGTCCGATTAGATCAGTCTGCAAATGTTCTTGTCTAGCAACCATTGAGACAATCTGCATGTGTCTCACATCCACCTGATAGATATGTTCCAGGTTTAGATTTTGTTATGTTAATAGATGCCAATGAGCCTTCTTGCTACAAAGAGGCTATGCAGACAGAGTATCATGTCAAGTGGGAGTGTGCCATGAAGAGTGAGTTGGATTCTATTCACAAGAATGTGACTTGGGATTTAGTACCTTTGCCAAAGGGCATGAAAGCTTTAACATGTAAATGGGTATATAAGCTAAAATTCACATCAGATAGTGCTTCTCCAAAGCATAAAGCGGGACTTGTTGCAAAGGGTTTCAAGCAATAACATGGTGTTGATTTTGAGGAAATCTTCTCTCAAGTGGTCAAGATGACTACCCTAGGCATGTTGCTTGGATTCGTTGCAATGGAGGACTTAAAGCTATTCCAAATGGATGTGAAAACTACTTTCTTGCATGGAGATCTTATAGATGAGATCTATATGGAACAACTAGAGGGTTATGTAGTAAGGAAAGTCTAGTTTGTAAGCTCAAGAAGAGCTTGTATGGACTTAAACAATCCCCTAGACAATAGTACCAAAAGTTTGATGCTTTTATGAAGTCCCAAGGCTATTCTCGAAGCAATGAGGATCATTGTGTCTACACAAAGAGATGCTCATATGGCATCTTGATATGCTTGATACTTTATGTTGATGATATGTTGATTGCTGGGAAGTCCTCTTATGACTTGTCAATGCTCGAAAAGAAGTTGAGTCAGACATTTGATATGAAGGATTTGGGGGCTGCCAAACATATTCTTGGCATGCGCATTACTCGTGATAGGAGGAAAAGATGCATATACTTGTCTCAAAGTGAGTACACTTGTCTCAAAGTTAGTACATATCCAAAGCATTGAGTACGCCTTTACCCACATATGTGAAATTGAGCAAGGATGATTTCCCCAAATCAGATGAGGAAAAGGAATTCATGATCAAAATTCCTTATCAATCTACTTTTATTAGTCTCATGTATGCTATGGTAGCTACGAAACCAGACACTGCATTTGCAGTGGGAGTTGTGAGCAGATATATGTCTAATCCTAGAAAGAAATATTGGGAAGCGGTCAAGATGATTTTGAGATATCTGAGTGGCACTAAGGACAAGTGTCTATGCTTAGGTAGAGGGAGAGCATCCATTATTTGTTACATAGATTCTGACTATGCTGGTCGTATAGACAATCGTAAGCCTACATCAAGGTACATTTTTCATTTTGCTGGAGGTGCTATCTCTTGGAGATCTCATCTTCAAGAATGTACAATTGTTTCCACCATAGAAGCAGAGTATGTTGCAGCAAGTGAGGCATGTAAGGAAGCATTCTAGCTTTCTCGTCTTGCTTGTGATATGGGTTTACCTCAGCATGTACCTCATTTTCTCAATGATAGTCAGAGTGCCATTGCTTTGGCTAAGAATCTAGTCTATCATGCAAAGACCAAGCACATTGAGGTAAGCTATCACTTCATTAGAGATTGCTTAGCCATTGAGCGCATTATTCTTGAGAAGATTCACACTCGAGATAATGTTGCAGATGCTTTCACTAAAGCTCTACCATAGGATAGCTTTCGACACTACTGTCACTTGATACGGGTTACTTGATTCATGCACAGTCACTTGTATATCAAATATGTAAAATATAAATAATAAGATATTTAAAAAATAGATCTTTAGATTTTTTAGGGTTTACACACATACACACACACACACACACACACACACATATATATATATATATATATATATATATATATATATATATATATATATATATATATATATATATATATATATATATATATATATATACATATATATATATATATATATATATATATATATATATATATATATATATATATATATATATATATATATATATAATAGGATTTTTGGGTTTTTACACACAAACACATCTTAATTAAAGTTTTAGGATTAATATTAATTTATATAATCATATATATGTAAGAATAGCAAAAAAATTATAATGTGTAAATATTCTATTTAAATCTATGTAAACATTAGTGAAAAAATCAAAATATGTAAAATATAAATAATTAGATATTTAAAAAATATATCTTAAGATTTTTTTAGGGTTATATATATATATATATAATTAAATATATAAAAAATAGGATTTTTGGGTTTTCACACTCAGACACATCTTAAATAAAGTTTTAGGATTAATGTTAATTTATATAATCATATATATGTAAGAATAAGGAAAAAAGTATAATGTCTAAATATTCTATTTAAATGTATTTAAACATTAATGAAAAAATCAAAATATTTAAAATATAAATAATTAAATATTTAAAATATAAATGTTAAAAAAATAGATCTTTAGATTTTTTTAGGGTATATATATATATATATATATATATATATATATATATATATATATATATATATATATATATATATATATATATATATATATATATATATATATATATATATATATATATATATATATATATATATATAATTAAATATATGAAAAATAGGATTTTTGAGTTTTTACACACAAACACATCCTAAATAAAGTTTTGAGATTAAATTTAATTTATATATCATATATATGTAAAAATAGGGAAAAATCATAATGTGTAGATATTCTATTTAAATGTATGTAACCATAAGGGAAAAAATCAAAATATGTAACATATAAATAATTAAATATCTAAAAAATAGATCTTTAAATTTTTAGGATATATATATATATATATATATATATATATATATATATATATATATATATATATATATATATATATATATATATATATATATATATATATATATATATATATATATATATATATATATATATATAAATAGGATTTTTGGTTTTTTACACATAGACATATCGTAAATAAAGTTTTAGGATTAATATTAATTTACACACTCAAATATATGTAAAAATATCTAAAAAATAGATCTTTAGGTTTTTTAGGGTTTATATATATATATATATATATACTAACATCTCCACATGGGATCAAATGGCATCTCCATGTAGACCTTAGGGAGCTCATGATCATGGCGACACCAAGATGTATCGCATACGTGATGGAGTTCCGATGATGGATGTGACTGGAAAGTCCATGCGTTAGTGCATAGGACAACTTTGCTCCATATAGTTTGGACATTCTATCATGTTGAAATGGAGTGAACATGATAAAGGTTCTAAAAATTATATTACAGAGTGCCGGCCAACACCTGGGCATCCTATTGTTAGCTCACAGTGGATTTAGCACATGGCACATGAGGTGATGTCCCATCGGCAGTCCAAGGCTTGCAATGCTTTCAGAGTAGGCTTACCGAATCCTGTATGGTTAGATGTTGAGGAGTGGGAATCAAGTCACGATGAGTAGCAACATACTCCTGACCAATATCATCAGTAGTGAGATGCAGCGGCCACACATCTAAATATGGTCGTACCATCACATTTGGGTAGCGACGGATACGACACTATGCATTATGAGTTTGTAGATATCATTTTGATTATTGAATTTTCTTGTGTTAAACACGTCATGTATGTTCATCTAACGTTTTGCATATTTATTACAAGAGTTGGCAGTGGGTCATCCTCCGACGCAAACTGAGGAGGCTTATGGATATCGCCATGGATTGGCTGCATTGTTGGAGGAATTCGAGGGACGTGTTTCAATCATTTCATGGGAGCATCTATGATGAGGTGATCTTATCCTTGGTTTGGCATTTTCAGTTGTTGTTTATAAATATCATGTCAATTTGTCTCATTTTATGCATATGCTTTGTTGTAGGAGTGTAGATATAAAGGTTTTGATTCCTTTGAGCATATGTATGGTAGTGCTTTGCCACAATTTTGTATTACACTCATATATGGAAATGGTGCACCATAAATTTGTATTGAATTCCTATATGGAAGGGCTTTGTCACATTTTGTATTTGGCTCATATATGCCAATGGTTTGCCACACTTTTGCACATAGTTCATTCATGGAATATATATCTCTTTATCACACTTTTGTACATCGTTCATGATTCATTTTGCTCATCTCTTTTGCATCTGATAGTGTTTTGCCATTAGAGTACATGTTACATGTACTCGATTTTTTTTGGACAGAGTGTATTATCTTTTGCTACACAATAGCATGGCAATGCTGCTGTAGCAAGAGACAACACAATCTACCCAAAAAAAATTGCAGGTTTTGGTCGTTGATATAAGCATCGGTATGTCGAGTAAAATACTAGTGATCATGCCGGTGCTTATACCGATGCTTTTGTAGCGGCATGTATACCGATGCTTATACTGGCAATGAGGCAAAAATAACGTTGTTCATTTGCACCAGTATACGGGCCGATATGTCCCTGATATGTTGTAGTGAATCTTTCCACCTATGTAATCAAAAGTATCCTAAAACTACAAAATTAGCTTCTAATTTTCCACATTTTGTACCAGAACAAATTCTTAGAAAATCAATGCAAAGAGCCCAAGAAGACACTTTGAAGGCTCCAAAATAATGTTAACCTTAAGTATCTTCACTCCTACAATCACCAAGCAACTAGGGATTAGTGGTAGTAGAACCTATTGTTAAGCGGTCCTTGGGGGGAACACTATTGGAATGGGTAACCTCCGAGGAAGTGCTAGTACTTTGTCTTCCTTGATCATTGACGTTCTTCCTTGTGCTCAGCCAAGGATATCAACCTACATAGTACAAAACAAGAATGAACTCATATTTCCTAGGTTTCACAAATGCGATTGAACTTATAGTCTATGGTTGACTAGGCCACTATATGTTTTATTACAAAACATATACAAAAGTATCCGATGACCATTTGGACTTTCACATGGACACTCCGAAAAAGACCCTTCAAAAGGTAAAAATGTCCATAATATTTCTTTGACAAATTATATGCTTTGGTTTTGTTTTACACATTAGTTTACCAATTAGGAAATGCGCTTTAGTTTATCGAGGACATTAACAGTAACATAGAGGTATTTGAGATCACATCTGATGGACATTGTACATTTTGGATTCAATGCTGAGTTTTTAGCTCTTGAATCTTCTTACATGTTTCTTGGGAGTAGCTATCAAGTTGCTATCACAAGTTTATGCAGGTTTATTGGGTCAAAAGAATGGAGTTGAAAGATAATTGTAGGTGTTGTTGGCTAGTGTTAGGTTTATTGGGTCAAAAGAATGGAGTTGAAAGATAATTGTAGGTGTTGTTGGCTAGTGTTTGGGCTGTAAATTTAGCCTTCCAATGCCATTTTATTGCATATATTGTGCACATATACACTTGTATGCTTCTATGGATATTGCTTATGTACATCTATGTGGGCATTGATATAGCGGATATGTTTTTGTATTAAGCCTTTGACATTGATAAATTGGGTTGTGGTGATATTTTCTTTGCTAGGAGACTCCGAGATGTTGGGGTCTCCTTGGTGATGCAGGTGAAAAACTTATTAAGCCTCGCCTTAGGAGACATATTCTAGTTGTTCATAGGTGCTCCATAAGCCTAGTTGGCTTCTTTTAGTTAAGTTTGTTGATATATTTAGGTAGTGATGTGTGTGAACACACTAGGACCACAGGGGCACTTTTTTCCCTCTTTAGGAGGTTTTCTCCCCCCGCTTGTATATATGCCTATAGCCCTAATGAGTTACTCATCTTTGTACATTCTAGTGGTAATACATTCAGTATTGTGCGTTGTGCTCCAAGCTTCTTCTTCTTCCTTGTGCTGTTTGTGTGCTTCCACAGACGTCTAACTCTTAAACTCACAAAAAAGGCCGAATTCATGTGAGGTATACTCACCCCCATTATCTGAATGTAAATCCTTAAGCTTAGTTCCTTTTTCAATCTCAACTGAAGCAAGCCATTTTCTAAAAGTAGGGAATACCTCATCCTTTGCTTTAAGAGGATATACCTAGACTTTTTTGGTAGCATCATCTATGAAATTGAAAAAGTAAAGAGAACCACCTAATGACCTTGCGGGCATAGGACCACACTCATCTGTATGAATGAGATCTAAAGGCTGAATTGAAGAGTCAATGTGCATCTTGTGCACATTCCTAGTTTGCCTTACATATTGACAATGCTCACATGATGAAAAATCCGAGAAAGATAACACAGGTAAGTACCCAAAACGAGAAAGATTTTCCATTCCACTATGAGATATATGGCCCAAATGGCCATGCCGAATACAATCCATAGGCTATTCACTAACACCTAACAAGTGTTCCTTTTTGATACAAATAAAGTATAAAGTGAGCCAACTTTGCTTCCTTTTGCAATAACCATATTGCCCTTTGATATGTGAAAGGACTGATAATAGAAGACCACCTTGTAACCAAGGTCATTGAGTTGACCAATTGACATCAAACTTCATGATAACTGAGGTACATGGCATACATTATGTATAGTAAATTTTGAACCATCAATGAACTGCACAAGCACATCTCCAATCCCAATAATGTCACATTGATAAGAATCACCAAGTCTCATAGTACCAAGAGACTTTGCTACATAAGTAGAGAACCACTCTCTATGTGGTGTCACATGGAAAGAAACACCATAATCTAGCAGCCATGTGTGAGAAAGAGAATCAACCATAAGAGCCTCAATAGACAGAGTACTGTCAAGTGTTGACACATCAATGTGATAAAAAATAGCATTGATTTCTTCAATCTTCACAGTCAAAGTAGATGGTGTTGGAGTTAGACGTCTGCGGAAGCACGCGAACAGCACAAGGAAGAAGAAGAAGCTTGGAGCACAACACACAAGACTGAATGTATTACTAGAGAATGTACAAAGATAAGTAGCCCATTAGGGCAATAGGCGTATATACAAGCCGGGGGAAAAAAACCTCCTAAAGAGGGAAAAAAGTGCCCCGGCGGTCCTAGAGTGTTCACACACATCACTACCTAAATATATCAACAAATCCCCCCTGGGAGTGATGCGGTGAACAAGGAGCTGGCACTCATGTATAAGGAAGTGCCGAGCTATGTGGAAATCACTCCACAAAAGGAAGTAAGCCCAAAGCTTTGCGGAAAGCTTCAAACTTCTCCCTAGGCAGAGCCTTCGTGAAAAGGTCTGCAATGTTCTCCTGCGTGGGCACATATGCCAAGCTGATCTCCCCAGCAGAGAACCTCTCCCTGACATAGTGATAATGCACCTCAATGTGCTTAGTGCGAGCATGGAACACAGGGTTCCTCGCAACTGCCAATGCGCTCTGACTGTCAGTGAAGATGGTGGTGGCAGAAGACTGGCCAACACCCAAATCAACCATAAGGCGTCTGAGCCACACACACTCAACAGTCGCTGTGAAAGCTGCCCTATACTCAGCCTCACAACTGGAAGTGGCCACAGTAGGCTGCTTCTTGCTCAACCAAGATATACATGAGCTACCAAGCATGAAGCAAAAACCACTGGTGGACACACGAGTGTCATAGCAACCAGCCCAATCTGAGTCAGAAAAAGCATGCAAATCTGGCGGTAGTGATCCCCCCTTGGGATAAAACAACCCAAGTAGCCGAGTACCACTCAAGTAGCGAAAGATGCGCTTAACCGCTTTCCAATGCGTGACTCCTGGGCAATGCATAAACCTGCTCATCTGTGAGACAGCAAACTGAATATCTAGCCGAGTAATGCATAAGTAAATCAAGCATCCAACAGCCTGCTGATAGAGAACAACATCAAATGCATCTCCAACATCATGAAGACTCAATCGTAAACCTGTCTCCATAGGAGTGGCAATAGGCTTACAGTCTTCAAGGCCAAAACGCTGCAATAATGTGTCAATATATTTTGTTTGACACAAAGCCATTCCACCATCAACTTGCATAAACTGAATGCCCAAATAGTGATGCAAATGCCCCAAATCAGACATCTCAAATGAGGCATGCAAATCAGCCTTGAAATCAGCAATATGCTTCTCAAGAGGACCAGTGAGCAGCATGTCGTCTACATAGACAACAATGATCAAAAGCACATCATTAGCACGCTTAACATATAAGGTGCTTTCAATTGGACTGTTCTCAAAACCATGTGCAATCAGATAGGCATGTATTTTCTCATACCAAGCACGTGGTGCTTGCTTTAAACCATATAACGCCTTCTTTAACCTGCACACCTGGTTTTCATGCCCTTTCTGCACAAAGCCACGGGGCTGAAAAACATACACTTCTTCATGCAAGTCACCATTCAGAAATGTTGTTTTAATGTCCAACTGATGTACATCCAACCATGATGGGCTGCAAGTGCACAAATGCTCCGAACAGTAGTCATACGGCATGTAGGTGCAAAGGTCTCATCAAAATCAATGCCTCTTTCCTGCGCATAACCCTTTGCAACAAGCCTAGCCTTATACCTGTCAACTGTACCATCAGGTTTACGCTTCAGCTTGTATACCCACTTAGTGCCAATGGCCTTCTTGCCAGGAGGCAAGTCACATAAAGACCATGTACCATTCTTCATTATAGCATCATATTCAGATTGCATAGCAGCCATCCAATTTTTTGAATTTTGTGCTTCATCAAAGGAAACAGGCTCATTCTCATCACAGAGACTAGATGCAGCCATAGCATAGCAATCTGATGCAAAGGATGTACTATGAGAGCCTGAACGAGTACGATATGACAAAGGTGCATCTAATTTGCTGTCACGCAAAGTCTGCACCAGCCATTTTGGCATAGTTTTTGCCTGTTCAATATCATCTCTCTCATCAACAAGTGCATCATGTAAATCTGCATCAGAGATGGAATGATCTGCATCATCATATGAAGCCTGCAAAGGCTGAGAAGTTGCCTCATTAGGACCAGCGCTAGCCTGTCCACCTGTAAAAAGAGGCATCAAAGTATCATACATGTCTTTGGAGCTAACAGATGTCTCCTTAGTACATGAAAGCAATGGCTGAATAGCATCTTCCACAAAGACAACATCACGGCTAACCAGAATGCGTTTAGTCTGTGGATGATACAGACGATAGCCTTTACTTTCAGAACTGTACCCAACAAAAATACATTTTACTGCCTTATCATCCAATTTTCTGCGATGTTGTTCAGGCACTAATGCATATGCCAAACAACCAAAAACACGCAGATGAGCAACAGATGGCTTGCGGTCATGCCAAGCCTCATATGGAGTGATAGACTGCAACGCTTTCGTGGGACACCTGTTCAGTACATATGCTGCACACATGACAGCCTCAAGCCAGAAACTATGTGGTAAAGCCTGACTTTTGACCATGCACCTCGCCATCTCCATGAGTGACCTGTTCTTTCGTTCAGCAACTCCATTCTGTTGAGGTGTATACGGCACTGTAGACTGGTGTTTTATCCCACGTTCAGCCAGAAATGCATTAAAATCTGAAGACATATATTCCCCCCCTCGATCAGAACGGAGGGTGCCCATTTTACATGCTGACAGATTTTCAGCCAAAACCAAAAACTGTTTGAAGCACATGAACACTTCGGACTTTGCTTTGAGTGGATATACCCATGCATGCCTGGAAAAATCATCAATGAAAGTCACGAAGTAAAGGTAATTTCCAAAAGAGGGTGTCTGCATAGGACCACAGACATCACTATGTACAAGCTGCAATTTCTGCATAGCCCGAACTGAACCATCTTTTGGAAAGGAAGAACACTGCATTTTGCCCAAAATACAGCCTTCACAAACATGTTTTCCAGGTGCCTCAAGTTTGGGCAAAGAGGACACCATTTCAGATTTCTGCAGGCGTAACAAACTAGCAAAATTCAGATGACCAAAGCGTGCATGCCAAAGCTTTGCATCTGACATAGCCTGAGAATCATGAACTGCACATGCCGAATCATTCACAGATTTTTCATAGTCTATGAGCTTATACAACCCACGACATAAAATGCCAGAAGCAATAATCACATCGCCATTTGAGAGATCATGGACTGTACACCTGTCATCAACGAACTTCACAACCAAGCCAATCTTGGCTAATGCAGAAACTGATAACAGGTTCTTTTTGATCCCTGGCACAAATAAAGCATCTGACAAAGTGAAAGAACTACCATCAGCAGTAGTCAGAATGATCTTACCAACTCCCATAACAGGATAAGAGGAGTTATTGGCGCATGTGACAGTATTCCCTGTAGGGGCAGGCTCGAGTGAAGAGAAGAAACTGCGTTGCGAGGTAATATGTTTGGTTGCCCCACTGTCAAAGTACCAAATATCTGAGTCTACTGCAGACATGCACTGATCATGAGAAGATGGGTCAAAACTGCAGACAGTAGTAAACGCCCATTCTTCTTCCTGCACAAGATTTGCAGACTCTGTTTTTGGTGTAGAGGCCTCTACAACAACCATTCCAGCCTCTTTCTTCTTTGCCTCTTTAGCAGCCAGTTTTGGACAGTTCTTTATAATATGATCATTTCCTTTACAGTACTTGCAGAACAATTTCTGCTTTTCTGATTTCTTCTCATCTTTATCCTGGTTCTTCGATTGTGCAGCATTTGCAGATTTTTGCTTACTAGTAGAAGAGCTCCATTTTCCTTTGCCCTTCTGACTAGCCAGGAAAGCTTGATCTGCAACACGCATAATGGACCTGTTCTGCCTGGACTGATCTTCCTGCAATAGAACAGAGACTAATTCCTCAAATGACAAGGCATTCGGATTGCCTTTCATCATCAATCGAAGAGTAGAGGCAAAACTCTGATATGAATCAGGAAGGCCATTCAGAACGGTCTGCACAAGTGAGCTATCTGGTATAACCTCATCAGCAGAAATCAATTGTTCCTTCAGGTCTTTGATCTTTGTAAGAAAACTGTCCATCGAATCACCTTCATTCATGTGCTCACTCTCCAACTGTTTTCGGAGGTAAGCAACACGAGCCTCATTCCTAGCCTGGTACAAAGTGGTAAGTGTATCCCAAGCATCCTTTGCTGTTCTGCAAGAGCGAATGTGAGGAATAATGGCACGTTTGACAGACAAAGCTATCAATGCATGTGCCTGGGCATCTCTGCCATCCCAACGAATCTGCTCTGCAGTAGGTGCAACAGAAACAGCAGCACGAACAAGAATCTGCGGAATATCATCTTCCACACCATTTTCATCAGCTCCAACACCTGTATTTGCAGTACCTGTCGTTACAGGTGTAACAGGACGTCTTTCAACACCCACAGCCAACATACGGAATACATCACTGCTTTCAGCCATGGCCGGTGACTAAAATACCTTGATGCAGAAAATTGACTGTATCTCAAAAAGTTGAACAGAACTGCCCAGACGAGTTCTGCTAGACCTGTAGCAGACTTTGAGACGCTTAAACTGGCGAACAGAAACTGGTATATACCTTTGGCACAAAAGGACGAAATAGCCTGCATAAGCACTGTGATAGTGCGTTCGGAGGCCGAAACGAGCTCAGATCGCGATTTCGGCACCACATAGCGAAGCTGTTTTGATCTCGGAAACACCCTGAGTATGCTCACCAAATTTTTTGCGAATCTGAGACTGCAAACGGATGAGTGTCGACGGCGCCCTAGAAGAAGCAACGACCTGCTCTGATACCAATTGTTGGAGTTAGACGTCTGCGGAAGCACGCGAACAGCACAAGGAAGAAGAAGAAGCTTGGAGCACAACACACAAGACTGAATGTATTACTAGAGAATGTACAAAGATAAGTAGCCCATTAGGGCAATAGGCGTATATACAAGCCGGGGGAAAAAAACCTCCTAAAGAGGGAAAAAAGTGCCCCGGCGGTCCTAGAGTGTTCACACACATCACTACCTAAATATATCAACAGATGGTGCAGGTAGTTGTTTAACATGCCCATCAACATTTTGCCATTTATCTTTAGCATTCTTTGATGCATAACAGTCTTTCTTCATGTGTCCTTTCTTATGAAAATAATGGCATTCGATATCCCCCTTCCTTGATTTTCTTCTACTCTTATTTCGTTCCCCACTCTTTTGCTTGTTCTTGCTCCTACCATGTTGCTGATTCTTTCCTTGGTAAGAATCAGGAACATTATATGCATCTCCACTCTGAGTGCCCACAATAGATTTTCTACAAATGTCCTCACTCAAGAGTGCTCCACATATGTCATCATAGACCAATTTACCACCAAGTGTGCTATTGCTAATAGCAGTGCAAAATGTATCCCATGATTATGGCAAGGAGCATAACAACAAGACTACTTTCATTTCATTATCCATGTCCATTTTTTGAGCTTCTAACTAGAGAGAATATAGCATCAAACTCATTCAGATGAGCAAAAACACTGTCAGTGTTCTTCATGCAAAGGTCATATAAATTTCTCATCAGATACACTTTATTTGATGCCATTTCTTTTTAACATGTATTGCATAACTTCTTCCAAAGCTTCTTTGCACTTTCACAATCCAATACTATAAAGTAAACATTATCTGCTAGGTGCAATTGAATGGTAGAACTAGCCATTTCATCCAACTCATCCCAATGATCTTCATGTATTTTAGAAGGCTTCTTTGAGATTCCATTTACTGGCTTCCATTGCCTTCTTTGAATCAACACATCTTTAATTTGATTCAAAGTTAGAAGACATATATCCCCCCCTCAATCAGGACGGAGGGTGCCCAATCTACATGCTCATAGATTTTTAACCAAAATAAAAAATTGTTTGAAGCACATAAACACTTTGGACTTTTCTTTCAATGGATCTACCCATGTAGGCCTAGAAAAATCATCGATGAAAGTCACAAAGTAAAGATAGTTCCCAAAAGAGGGTGTTTGCATAGGACCACAGACATCACTGTGAATAAGCCATAATTTCTGAGTAGCTCAAACTGAACCATCTTTTTGTAATGAGAAATGTTGCATTTTGCCCAAAATACAACCTTCACATACATGTTTACCAGGTGCCTCAAGTTTGGGCAAAGAGGACACCACTTCAAATTTTTGCAAGCGTAGAAAACTAGCAAAATTTGGATGACCAAAGCGTGCATGCCAAAGCTTTGCATCTGACATAACATGAGAATAATGTACTGCACATGCAAATCATTCACACATTTTTCATAGTCTATGATCTTATGCAGCCCACGACATAAAATTCCAGAAGCGATAATCATGTCGCTATTTGATAGATCATGAACTATACATCTATCATCAATAAATTTCACAACCAAGCCAATCTTGGCTAAAGCTGAAACTGATAACACATTCTTCTTGATCCATGGCACAAATAAAGCATCTAACAATGTAAAAGAACTACCAACTCCCATGACAGGATCAGAGGAGTTGTTGGTGCATGTGACAATATTCCCTATAGGGGCAGGCTCGAGTGAAGTGAAGAAAATATGCTGCAAGGTAATATGTTTGGTTGCCCCACTATCAAAGTACCAACTCCCATGACAGGATGAGAGGAGTTGTTGGTGCATGTGACATGATCTTACCAACTCCCATGACAGGATCAGAGCAGTTGTTGCATGTGACAATATTCCCTATAGGGGCAGGCTCGAGTGAAGTAAAGAAACTATGCTGCAAGGTAATATGTTTGGTTGCCCCACTATCAAAGTACCAAACATCTAATTCTACTGCAAACATACACTACTGAGGAGAAGATGGGTCAAAACTACAAAACACCCATCCTTCATTCTGCAGTAGATTAGTAGACTCTACTTTCGGTGTAGAGGCCTCTACGACAACCATTCGAACCTCTTTTTTCTTTGCCTCTTTAGCAACCAGTTTTCGACAATCCTTTATGACATGATCATTTGCTTTAAAATATTTGCAAAACAATTTTTTCTTTTCTGTTTTCTTCTCATCTCTGTCATCCCTTTTTGATTGTGCAGAATTAGTAGATTTTTGCTTACTAGTAGAAGAGCTCCATTTACATTTGCCCTTCTCACTAGCTAGGAAAGCTTGATCTTCAACTCGCATAATGGACATGTTCTGCCTAGATCGATCTTCCTACAACAGAATAAAGACTAGCTCCTCAAATGTTAAGGCATTTGGATTGCCTTTCATCATCAAATGAAGAGTGGAAGCAAAACTCTTATATGAATTGGGAAGACCATTCACAACAGTACTTTTGTACATATTTTACAAAAGTATTCGGATGCTAACAGATCATCAACTTCATACTCCACACTGATGAATAAACATGTGACTAAATTGTCTAATTCTCAAATCTCTACTCATCTAGATTAAGTGTGTATGTCAAATGTCAAAGTTAGAAGATGCTCTTAAATCATATGTTGTAAACGTGGAAGTTTGGGAACCTGGGAATCTGAGAGCCTGAATCTTCTGATGCCAAAGCCCTAAAGCTGTGATACCAAATGTTGGAAATTAGGTAGGCCCATTACTAATACCACAGGTCCAAGGTTCCATAGTTCCAACATATACAACATAGAATCTAGCAATCTTCCAATATTGACAAAACATGAACATACCACACTTGATCATACAAACGATGAGACAAAGATAAAGAAAGATTAGACAATATGTGTAAAGTGTTATGTAAGCCACTGCTTACTCACACTATCATATATACAAATGTCAATTTACAATGTGCGAGCAAAACTCTCAACCACTCTATGTGAACAAAAATAGATGGATGAGTGAATATACAAATGTAACAAACATATTCAGATGTATGGATAGAAATCTGAATATATATGAGATGTGTGACCTAATAGGTTGTAGAAGAGTAGTTATGAGTGACAGAAAGAGGAAGGATCAGTCTAAAACTGATAATCAACAAACCCTCATCTAACCTTAGGCTATGGAAGACCCTAAGTTAGACACGTGTGTGAAAAGATCACATACTTCCAAAATTAGCATAGAATGCTAACAAGTTTGCTGCCAGAAATCCTCAAACTCATATGAACATACCTTCTCGAATACCTCATCCAAATATGCATAAAGCATATATGTACTAATTCTCTTGTACCTATGCCGAATAGGTCTCCTCCTGATATGGATGTTACTCTCCCATAAACTTCAAGTAGTACCTGTGTGCATAAAGAGAATATGTACATGAATTCTTAACATAAGATGTAAATCTTATGTTAACCACCATCCAATGTCTTTGAAGTAAACCGAAATCTTCGTGTAGAAGAAAATCTTCAAATACATCATGTGAATGGCCGATCCACACCACCAAGGTGCTAATAGCTTCTCCATAAGCAAGAGTGTTAGCACACTCTTCTTCTCCAAGAAGAAATCCATAGCCGCTCCTCAACATGCTCCAAACTAGCAACATGGCTGCCCCATGTGCTAAGAAGCACCACCTCTAATGAGGTACCAAAGCTCCAAAGCTTGTTGTTGAACTAGGTGTTGGATGCATTGAACAATGAGGCAAGCTCTTGTTATATAGCCTTGATTATCCCATGAAAAGATCATCAAAAGCATATAATAAATCACTTGATCGCATAAAGCACATGATTGCTATCGTAAAAAAAAACACACACCGATGAATTTGTCGCCATCAGCGTTTTAGTTAAAAAGCATGATAAACAAAAAAAAAACAACTTCGCGACTTCATGCTCTGGGTGATGGGATTTGATCCTGCGCCATTTCAATGAAAGGCCTTTGTTTTATCCACGAATGCTAGGCACTTTTCTTGTAGAATGTAGTAGAATAGTAAGTACTAAACATGTATACTGTGAGTAATGGACCAATAAGACATTGTTTTCCAAAATTCCCCCCTGCAATGTCATATTGGTATAATCTAGATTGGATCTGCAACCTGTCACAAGCTTCAAGCTTGCACTCCCGAACTGATCTTCAAATCTTTTCTTCAAAGAGTCTTCTTCAAAACTGAATTTGACTTTCCTTCAAAGTTCTTGCTGTATATGAACCATAATACTTGAGAAAATATGCAAACTATATATCCAATAGTGTACTCATCAAGCAATCACTTGCTTGACAACAAATATAGCATGTACTGACTCTGAACCTGCTATCACCTTTCTTCTCCAACCTGAAAACATACACTAGGATCCACATATTTGCATTTACCTTACAAAAGCTTTCTCAACGTACTTTTGCTGTGTCATGTAAATACACTAAACAAAATCAAGAATTGAATCTTGGAACCTGTGACTGACAAGTCACAACTTAGTGTATTATGAACATTGCTGGTTCATCTCTGACTGTACTCAAGTCAAGTCAACTCAACTCAACTGAAATCAACCGAAATCAACTAAAATCAACTCATGAGTCTCATAAAAAAATCTATGATGTCATCATGTATTCATTCTTGTTCAATTTGTAAGTCTTTCATACCTCTTTCCTTCAGAATCTGGTATAAACATAAATGTGTGCACCTCTAAAACATACCTCTCTGAAATATCAAGCTTCTCTTCAATAGAACTCTGGAACCTTCTCCTGAACAGGAACATCCTAACAGGAACTTTATCTAGTCATTCTCCTTCTTCCTTCTTCTTTCAAAACTGGAACATAAAGAGAGCTTGACAAAGGAAATATAGGAATACCCATAGATATGACTCTGCATTCTTTTACATATGGCTGAAAATAAGTCTTCATGTTTCATCACCCCTTAGATGATTTAACACTAGTATCCAGAATTCTTCAAATATATCAGATTTTATGAAATTTGGAACATCTTCCTTCTTTCAATAAATCTGATCTTCAGTGATCAATACCTGCATTTGAAACAAAAATCTATGAACCCTTTTTATTAGCATTGTACACGTTCCAATAGCTTTCCGTGTCATTCCTCAGCTTCCCAAATTATAGAATAAGGTTAGCTGATCTATCTTAAAAACCTTACTAAAAGCATTTTAGGATTCATAACCTTCTGCAACATAACAAGTATCTTCTTCTATTCCTCAACAACACAAATATGATAGAATCTGAATCTTTGACTTACTTCCTCCAATGCTAAGAACCTTCTCAAACAAAGGATAGACAACTGACTCATAAATACTCAAGATCTTACATGATCTATCTAGATCTATTAAGATATCTCCAACAAAATACCTATGTAGAATCTGCTCTCATCAAACCTTTTGATTTGTTGCGTGAATGTCTCTAAGTGTCCATGCTTCTTACAAAGTTGTAAAACTTTTCTTCAAACAAATCCTTCAAGAATCTGCAACTCCTACTTGAAACATAAGTGGACAAACTTCTCACCTTGAGAACTCCAAAAACTTCAAGTGATACTTCAAATCTTCATATTCTACCCGGGTGAAATGTGATAGTATCTTCTTGATTTTCTTTTGGCTAACTCCACTTTTCAATCAAGTGATATGATCTGATGGAACACCTTTTTGAATACAAGCATGTATTCAAAAATCAAGACAATCATAGAAAGTAGATTCTCCAACTGACTAGTACATCAAAAAATCTAAAATTTCTGAAGTTCTCTGAACATACTGAATATGAGGTAACCTTTCCAAACACAAAACCTCAACCCAAGTCTTCAACATCTGCTCCAAAAAACTCTTTTACCTCAAGAGTTAGATAAAGAAGAAATATACTTCTCTGCAACTTGTCATATACCAAGTAGCTCTGTATTGACACTCCAAGAATTCTTTGAGGGAACATATAAGCTGCTTGCTTTAAAAAATATTCAACATAACTCATATACATATGAGTCACAACATATATCTATTGCTTTTCTTTCTCTCAATGCAATTCTTTGTCAAAACCTACTAAAACATGACCAAGTATAATGCAAAACAAGAAACTGCTTCTTCTTTAAACTATCTTCACACAAGATGTTCTCATAGAATTGTCTTTGGATGTAGAGGATAAAATAGGAGAAGTATATGGAAAATATGAGAGAAAAGGAAGTCTTACTTTCTTTTTGAAATGACGGTGTGGAGGTGATCGCAATCCGGGTGGATCGGGTCCGGTCGTGGCACACACAGGGTGTATGAAGCTAATGAATGTTGGATGGTTTAAGGACATGAAAGTGAAATTAATGTTGAGTATGGAGAAGAGAGAGATGTTGAAATGATTATGGGAATGTGAAAGTAGGAGTGCAAGTTAGATTTATGAACATGAATGATAAGAATGAAAGAGAACCATACACACAAATCAAATTTGGAAGGAAGAATGGTCCATTGAAGGAGCTTCTTAAACACTTCCTAATTCTAATCCATATGCATAGTCTTCTTTGGATGATATGTATGCTTGACGTGAATAGATGGAATCCTTACACATAAACCAGTTTCAAAAGGAAGAATGGTCCAATAATATTGGAGCTTCTTATACACTTTCAGAAACTAATCAATATGTATGGGTATGTATGGATTATATGCATGCAAGTGAATTATGATGATAGAGATTACTCACAAGCTCAAAGAAACATCCTTACTGGCTCAACGCAATACTGCGGAGCCTTCTCACACATAGAAGAAATAGAAGACATGTAAAAATACTTAAGAGACTGAGAGAGGAGACAAGAGACAAGTGACAAGTGACATGAATTAAAAGGATTTGAATTAAGATACATGTATAAGATCGTCGTGGTATGTCAAGCTAGGCAGTCTACTGATCAAAGGTGGTTCCGACCCTCAAACCATGACAGTTCAACCGAATGTCACACGTAAGAAGGTGTGTTCCACTCCAGTGACCCTATGTATGTCTAGGCTCGTAACGTCTAACTAAAGAAGTCTAAGACTCATTAAAATCAGCTCTAACTCACTCACACGCTCCACCGAGGGTGAGTCAAGATAGAGATGCTGGTTTCAAGAGCCTATCCTAGATTGGAGTTCTAACTTAAATTTGAAACTAGGTACTATACTCATACTAGCTCACCTTGGATCCTCACTCGCTCAACCGAGGGTGATCGTCTCAAGGAAACCGTAAGCTAGCATGAGCCCTATGGATGCCTAACAATGATGCTCTAGGAGTTTGGAGGGGGGTTTATATAGTTTTTTTAATGAATTTGGGCCCTTGGATCTAGAGAAATCAACTCTCAACTCTAGGATCACTACTTTCGATTACAACCATTTGATTAATCAAATCAATGGCTTGGAATTGTTCTTTCTATCAAATCTAGTGTAAAGGAGTGAAATTTAGGCGCCCTCATTCTCCACCATTGGATCTGGGGATGATCTGGACCGTCGGATCAGTGCTGACATCAATTCGGATAAGATAAGCCACTATTTTTGGAGAAACACTGCATTATTGATCTTTGATTGTAAAAAAAGTCTTCTTTTATGGAAAAACTCGTGGATCCTCCTTGCTTTAAGCATAAGTGCATCTCCACCCTTGAATATGAGCTCATCTTGATCGTACAACATGGCTCAATCAGCTTTCGCCATGTGGTGGCCCTTCAACCCTTCAATTTGCTTAAACTAGAAAACTGCGGTGATCCTGAAAACTGGACTTTGTACTCTTTGACCTGTTAGAGTATGATCAATGTCTACCCCTCATGATTGTATGCACATTTTGTAAGGCCCCCTTTATGAGGAGAAGCCAAGCGTGCATTACCCAATTGATGGGAATCCCAACTTGAATGTTGGATGAAGGTCATATTGGACCATGTAAGATATTATAAGGAAAGGGAGTTACCAGGGTCCCCAATTGTGGGGTCCGGGGCAGCGGTGAGCAGCCCCGGCTGGGGGGTCCAAGGGGGCCAGCGGGCCCCTTGGGCTGGCCCCCTGGTGGGGGTCCGGGGGCAGCGCCCCCGGCGCGACGGTAAAGGGAATATTCCATGGAATATTCCCTGTCGGAGTCAGAAATCATTTATATTTGTTAGGTCGGTTCAACCAGTCTAAGCCGTGTATGGCAATTACGCGGGCGGTGGCCGCCCACGCCCTACCGCCCATGTATAGCCGTCCATGGCAGGCCACCCATGATCCTATATATACATGACTTCTGCACTACCTAAGACATTGAGTTGAGCCAGCATACCTCTACCTTGTATCTCCCTATCTAGAGTTGTCTAGATCACCATTTAAGCTCTACCTTGAGAGCGCACGGGTGGACAACGCCATCATCTTTGTACTTGCTGCTAGTAGAAAATTGTTGAGATTCTCCTATATCTGTTATCTTCTCTGCTATTGCTCCTGTGTTATATTGCGTAACTATTGTCTTACATGGTATCAGAGCTGTAAGGTTCGAATAGCTTGAGAAGTATCATTATTTTAGCCTACTAGCAGACTAGAATATCAGTAGATTATTCGAGTGATTACATGATGGCTTCATCGTCGAACACTAGTCTTGGTGCTTCACCTAATGTTAATGCTGCACCTATTCGAATTCGTCCACCTGCATTCACTGAAGGGAAGCTGGATGGAACCAACTATACACTCTGGAAGTTCAAAATTTCTGCAATTTTGGACTCCTATGAATTACTTGACACTGTCATGGGACCGATGGGATTGGATCCAAAGCCTATACCAGTTGAAGATCCAGCAAATTCAAGATTGATGATTCAGCCAGATCCAGATCTTCTACGAGCTTGGAAGAGGCGGAATGCTGATGCATTATGTGCGATTGTCACTAGTGTAAGTGATTCTGTGCTTACTTTAGTTCAACATACTACTAAAGCACATGAGGCTTGGGGCATATTGGCTCGACAATATGAGACCAAGAACCACACTAGGATACAGAATTTAGAAAATCAGTTGGCAAATGAAAAGCATTCTGATTCTGAAAAGGCTGAAGATTTTATCAAACGGATAAAGCATCTTCAAGATCAATTGGCTGCAGTTGGTGTTGTTATAACACCAGAAGAGCTAGCTCGAAGATCTGTACGTGTTCTTCCAGCAAAGTATGATGGATTAGTAACAGCCCTTAACACTCAGGTAAGGCCAACTCCTCTTACATTTGAAGAGTTTTGTGCCATGCTTTTAGAAGAAGAGATGCGGCTGAAGAATCGGCAAAGTACAACTGATGCTGCATTCTCAGCAAATGCAAAAGGTAAAGGCTCTTCAGAGGGATCAAAGAAGAAGCCAAAGAAGAAAAAGTTCACAGGAAGTTGCTTCTATTGTGAAAAGAAAGGCCATGCCATCAAGGATTGCAGAAAGAAGCAAGCTGATGAACGGAATGGGACTGTAAAATCATCATGGAAGAACAAAGAGTCTGCAAACAACACAGAGCTGGAACTTTGGGTAGCTATTGAAGAGGTATGTTCATCTGCTCAAGCTCGTGTTGATGAGCCATGGATTTTAGATAGTGGAGCTTCTCGCCATATGACTAGTAAAAAGGATTGGTATAGTTCCCTAGTGCCTCTGCGGGAATCCATCAATGTAGTGGTGGGAAACGACTCCAAGTGTCCAGCTGAAGGAACTGGAACCATCTCTTTTATCACTTCTCCAGGTGTTGAGAAAAAGTTATCCGATGTTCTCTATGTACCTACACTCAAAAGAAATTTGTTGTCAGTTTCTGCAATAACAGATCGTGGACTCGAAGTTCACTTCAATAAGAGTGGTGCGGAAATCATGGATTCATCAGGTAATGTTGTAGGTAAAGGCACACGACGGGATAACTTGTATGAGTTAAGTGCTTTAACTGCTACAGAAGATAAAGATGTAAGCAGGTTATGGCACCAACGCTTTGGGCATCTCGGATTTGCAGTTTTGAAGGAGATGCAACGAACAGGGATGGTTGCTCATTTGCCTGCATTTTCAGAGTTGCAGGAACCTTGTGAAGCTTGTATGATGGGCAAGCAACAACGAAAGGCATTTCCAAGAGAGACCAGCAATCGATCTCAAGCTCCTCTAGAGTTGGTACATGCTGATCTCTGCGGTAAAATGTCTACACCTGCTTTAGGAGGATCTTTCTACTTCTTGCTGTTAGTCGACGATTATAGTAGAAAGATGTGGGTTTATTTCATTCGAGAGAAGGCTGATGCTTTTGAAAAATTTAAAGCGTGGCATAAGTATGTAGAAAGTGAATCAGGAAGGAAACTGAAGAAATTTAGAACAGATAGAGGAGGTGAATTCTTGTCAACAGAATTCAACAATTACTGTAAGGAGCATGGTGTGAAAAGGCAACTTACCACAGCTCATACACCTCAACAAAATGGCGTTGTTGAGCGTAGGAACAGGACAGTAGTTGAAATGGCTCGTTGTATGTTAAAGGCTCAAGACATGCCTGATTCATTCTGGGCAGAAGCAGTCAATACAGCAGTCTACATCCTCAATCGAAGCTACACAAAAGCTCTGAAGGGGATGACTCCTCAAGAAGCATATTCTGGTAAAAAGCCTTCAGTTTTGCATTTCAGAATTTTTGGTTGTTTCTGTTATGCACATATTCCTGATTCAACAAGATCAAAGTTGGATTCAAAAAGCAAAAAGTGTGTCTTCCTAGGATATAGTGAAGAGTCTAAAGCATACAGGTTATGGGATCCTGAGGCAAGGAAGATTTTTGTCAGCCGAGATGTGGTGTTTGATGAACGACCACACTTAGTAGAAGATAAAGGTAAATATACTATCTCATCAAACGGAGAAATATCTCACCTTGTGCCTATCAAAAGACAGGTTAAAGTTGAGGAGGAGGAAACATCTGATGGAGAAATTTCCTCAATAAAAAGCCAACCAATTGTAGCTGCACAGCGTAAGCCACTACCAAAGTGGGCACAACAGCTCTTTGATGATCACAATCCACATGTAGATGCACCAGAATCATCATCGGATGGATTACGAAGATCAAAGAGAATAGAGGAGCAAAGAAGAGCCTCAGAACACATTGTTAACATGGCTCTAATGGCAGATATCATGGGTTCGATAAAGGAACCTACCACCATTGAAGAAGCCATTGATGATCCAGATTGGAGAGCGGCAATGCAGTCTGAGTATGATAGTATACTCAAAAATGATACATGGGATCTAGTCGACTTGCCGCCAAAGAAGAAGGTAATAGGTACTAAATGGATTTGGAAAGCTAAGTATAAAGCTGATGGAACATTAGAAAAGTATAAGGCACGATTAGTTGCACAGGGTTTTTCACAGATTGAAGGATTTGATGTTCAAGAAACTTTTGCACCAACAGCACGCATGACAACTATTCGGACGGTACTTGCAGTAGCTGCACAAAAGTCTTGGCCTATTTTCCAGATGGATGTCAAATCTGCATTTTTGAATGGTCACCTCAAGGAGGAGGTATATGTATCTCAACCACCAGGTTTTGAGGTGCCCAATTCAGAAAATAAAGTTTGCAGGTTGAAGAAAGCTTTGTATGGACTTAAGCAAGCTCCACGGGCTTGGTACCAACGAATTGATCATTTTTTCAAAAATATGGGTTTTGAAAGAAGTACTTCTGATGCTAACTTGTATGTAACGAAAAGGGATAGCAAGCTAGTTGTTGTCATTGTATATGTAGATGATTTGATCATTACAGGAGATCATCAGGAACTCATCAATCAAACTCGGATCAGCTTGGGAACTGAGTTTGAAATGACAGACTTAGGTCTACTCCATTTTTGTCTGGGAATTGAAGTATGGCAAAGGAAGGATGGCATTTTCATCTCACAACAAAAATATTCCAAAGAAATTCTCAAGGCATTTGGAATGATGGACTGCAAACCAACTAGCACACCTATGGAGGTAAATCATAAGCTATCTATGGATGATAACATGCCTGATGTAGATGCTAAGAAGTATAGGAAGCTCGTTGGAAGTCTTATTTTTCTGTGCAACACTAGACCAGACATTTGCTATGCTGTTGGAGTGTTAAGCAGGTTTTCCAACAAACCTAAGGAGAGTCACTGGAATGCGGGAATGCGAATTCTAAGGTACATTGCAGGAACCTTGGATTTTGGTATTTTGTATACCACAGGTGATACACTCCAAGGATATTGTGATTCAGATTGGGCTGGAGATTGTGATTCTAGAAAATCAGTTTCTGGATATTGTTTCTCACTTGGTTCAGGAATATTTTCTTGGGTAAGTAGGAAGCAACCAACTCTCGCACTCTCCTCCACTGAAGCAGAGTACAAAGCAGCTTGTTTTGCTTCTTGTGAGGCAGTCTGGTTAAGGAGAATTCTTGCAGATATAGGCTTTCCATCAAATATGCCAATTGTACTCAAGTGTGATAATCAAAGTTGTATGGCTATTGCAAAGAACCCAGTATTTCATGCTCGCACCAAGCACATAGAAGTACAGTACCATTACATTCGTGAGCTAATTGAAGATGAAATTGTGGAGCTAGAATATTGCCCAACAGAGGCAAATTGTGCTGACATATTCACTAAAGCACTTGGAAGAGAGCAGCTCAACAAGCATCTTCAACAGATGGGCATAGGACCGAGACCTACTTGATTTATCATCGGTAAACATTGAGGGGGGGTGTTAGAGTATGATCAATGTCTACCCCTCATGATTGTATGCACATTTTGTAAGGCCCCCTTTATGAGGAGAAGCCAAGCGTGCATTACCCAATTGATGGGAATCCCAACTTGAATGTTGGATGAAGGTCATATTGGACCATGTAAGATATTATAAGGAAAGGGAGTTACCAGGGTCCCCAATTGTGGGGTCCGGGGCAGCGGTGAGCAGCCCCGGCTGGGGGGTCCAAGGGGGCCAGCGGGCCCCTTGGCTGGGGGGTCCCAGGGGGCCAGCGGGCCCCCTGGTGGGGGTCCGGGGGCAGCGCCCCCGGCGCGACGGTAAAGGGAATATTCCATGGAATATTCCCTGTCGGAGTCAGAAATCATTTATATTTGTTAGGTCGGTTCAACCAGTCTAAGCCGTGTATGGCAATTACGCGGGCGGTGGCCGCCCACGCCCTACCGCCCATGTATAGCCGTCCATGGCAGGCCACCCATGATCCTATATATACATGACTTCTGCACTACCTAAGACATTGAGTTGAGCCAGCATACCTCTACCTTGTATCTCCCTATCTAGAGTTGTCTAGATCACCATTTAAGCTCTACCTTGAGAGCGCACGGGTGGACAACGCCATCATCTTTGTACTTGCTGCTAGTAGAAAATTGTTGAGATTCTCCTATATCTGTTATCTTCTCTGCTATTGCTCCTGTGTTATATTGCGTAACTATTGTCTTACATGACCCTCCAAATAGGCTTTGATGAAGATGAAACTTTGTAGGACTATGTTTCCAAAGACCTCCTTCAGGAATATGCAGAAATAACTCCCATCTAAATCTCCCTTGTACAAGTTTGACTACATTTGGAAGCTTGCAAGGTGGCATTAAGGTCTCTAGGAAGCTCTGATGGCCTTGAAAATTTGTACAAATATGTAGCCACATATAATCTTTATACATGCCAAACCATATGGCTAACATAAATTTCTATACAAGAATTTGTAGGGTCAAACTAGAAAAATTACATTTTTACAAAATGAACATAGCATATCAATGTGCTACAAAATCCATTTTCTGCTGAAATTTGGGCTATAGACTGCCTTTGAAAATCTTTACAAGTATATGAATTTTCATCTAATTTGGTGACAATGAAATTTTTACCCTAATTTCCCAACTTTGACTAGCTTTGACCAGCTTTGACCGCTACCATGGACTTTCTTGATTTCTTTGAAACTTTGTATATGACCTTCCTTTGACATCCTTGATGCATCCAGGACTTCTCGGGGAATTCTGGCTACCTTCACCAAATATGTTTTTTGTAGGCCTTTACAAGTGAGAGAGGAGAGAAAATCTCGACGACATTCGCCCCCACTAAACCTGCGATTCCTCCGGAAGCGCCACTCTAGCATCTGTGAAAAACAAAATGTTCCAGGCATCAAATTCTTTTATAGACAACATAAGAAACATGGAAGGAAAATTGATTATATGCATGAATAAGTAGGTAACGTGACATGAAGCAAAATTTGCATGAAAGAAAGAATTGAAATAGGCAACATGAATATGCATGAACAAATAGGCAACATATATGCAAATGAACAAGCAACATTGGCAACAAGAAAGAAAAAAAACAAGCATCAATATGAAGTGGAAGTGGATGTATTGATTCGTTTTAAGCATCAGTTCCTCTCATCTTGAAGAAAAATTTGTACCTTTTTCATAAAGCAATCTACCTTAAATACGATTATAAAGATTTAGGATTTTCAAGAGACATCTTTCATCTTTAGCTTATTTTAGATCAACTCCTTTCCTACATAAATATGAATATGCTCTTTCTCTAATAACATGCAAGGAAATCTAACTAAACTCCACTAATGCATAAATCTACCTATATAGCCCGTGATTTATTCTACTATGCCTCTTTATCCTCCTTTGGTGTGCTCTCTTTTTTTTTTTTGATGATGATGATGATGATTCAGAAACTCTATGGTTACGATCACTTTTTTGGGGTGGAAGAAAGTGTAAACTTCCTGGTAACATGTAGCATTTTTTTTTTTTTTTGATGACGGGGAAAAATTAAACCCCGATACAAGGTACAACCATTTTTGATGACGGAGAACAGTCGTTTAAACTCCGATACAAGTGCTGTGAGATGGACTAAAGATGTAGAAACATGCAGTAGGAGGAGCTAGGACTTCAACAATTATGCTTTCGATACAGGATACATATGCATGTTTATATATGAAAGTCATGTCACCAAAATAAACCTCCAAATCTACATGTCCTATCTTTCCATAATCCTAGATTATAACCGATTTCTTAGTAGATAAATTACTACTCAAGATACAATTTTACACAAGTAGAGAAATCATCATTTGCCCTTTTTGACTCAAGTGATGTGGATATGCAATGCAATGCAAAGATTGAAAAAAAACATGCATGAAACAAGCATGGAAAAAAAATAAAAAAATAAAAATAAAAAATAAAAAAATAGAATGAACTTGAAAAAAAACAAAGCAGCATGAACTTGAAAAATTAATGATATTTTTATATGTTTTTTTATTTTTTTATTTTTTTCTTTTTTTATTTATATTTTTATTTTTTATAACATGGATACTCCTGTTTATGAATCGGCCTCATTGTTGTCATCTTCTTCAATGTCCTCATCCAAAATGTACTCGTCATTATCACGTTTCTTGAATAGCTTTATCCTTTTACCTGCAATCAAAGTTTTTAGTGCAACACCATTTAATTCACAAAGAGCATACGTACCATTGTTGTTGACTTTTGATACAATGTATGGCCCAAACCACCGTTGAGTGAGCTTTTTGCGTGCATCATATTGAGAGTCAAATGTACTATCATAAATGAGCACCCAATCTCCTACTTCAATTGGCTTAGGACGCAATCGATGAGTTTTATCAAAATAATGCTTGTTCTTCATTCTAGATTCTCTTAATTTTTCAACAGCATCATCAAGTCTTAATTTACCTTGTTCTAACTGTTTAATACGCAAACTCAAAAATTCATCAGTAGACATGTTTTCAGACCAAGGCAAATTTGACCATGCAGAAATATGAGACTGAATTGGAAACAATGGTTTTTGACAGTACATGAGTTCAACAGGCATATATCCAGTAGTACGTGTGCATGTCATTCTATTTGCCCAAAGTGCAAAAGGTAAGAATTTAGGCCATTGTTTGATGTCACCGTTACATGCTTTAGATATGGCTTTCACAATAGGTGGATGCCCTCTCTCTATTTTACCATTGGCCTCTGGATTATATGCAGTAGTGAGAGACAAACGAATACCGTGATGCTCAAAGAACTCTTTAGCTTCTCTCGCATTTAACTCTCCACGATCGGCAACTACTTTCTCTATGTACCCAAAGCGACTTATGACATCTTCAAGCAAGAATTTGCAAACATTGTAAGTGGTCTTAGATTGTAATGCACGTCCCTCTACATGATTAGTTAAATCTTCTCTTGCAAGTACAATGTAACGCATTTTGTCAATACCTTTAGGCATAGTTACAAGATCTACTACCCACTTGTAGTGAATACAAGGTGGATAAGTAGGATGCAACGGATCTCTATGTTTGACTGATGAATGAAGTTGACAAGTAGAACATGTAGAAACATAGCTACTAATGTCAACATACATCCTAGACCAATAATAGGTACTTCTAATTTTTTCATATGTTCCAAAAAATCCTTTATGACCGGCCCATAATGTCTCATGCATTTCCTTCATTACTTGCAATTGAAGACCTCGTTTTCCTAGGACTCGTTGTGGATTCTTAACCTTACCCTTAGCATGTCTCCAAAGATAACCATTACATAGGAAAAAGTTATAAGCTCGTTTCCTAATGTTACGGAATCTATTCGTAGTCCAGCTAGGTAATGGTTGTAGTGTACTGAGATACTTTCCTATGTCTCTCCATTCATCTTCGTACTCAGACTCATGAAATTTCTCATACTCATATATATATGTGGAACATAGTCAACTAAATTCACATTCTTTATTAGATCACTTTCAAGATCATCATCAAATCTAGCTCTCGATAACATATCAGCAACTGAGTTTGACTTACCTGAAATATGAACTAACTCAGGATTTATGAACTTAATATATGAGATCCATCTAAGCATGGCTATATCAGGAGATGAACAATTGGCTATCATTCCAATGAGAGGCAAACAATCAGTCTCAACTTTGACATTTGCACCAATGAAATATTCTTTGTCTGTTTTCAAAGCTGTTACCATACCCCATAGTTCTCGTTTGATTTGTGGATATTTTCGTTGTGTTTCATGTAGAATTTTGGCACCAAACCTAATTGCATATCTATTCCCTTCACTATCATCTTGACTTATGACCCAACCTATACCAATAGGACTAGTATCAACAGTCAATATAATATGTTTGTTAGCAGAATAGTCTACACGCTTAAGGATGGGAGCTTTAAGCAATAATTTCTTCAATTTACGCATAGCTTGAGTGTGTTTGTCAGTCCAAATAAATTTTTGTTTCTTCCTCAACAAGTCATAAAGACAATCAGCAACATGAGCAAAGTGTGGGATCCAAATAACATAAAAGATGCAAGCACCAAGAAATCTACATACCTCACTCACGTTGTTACATGTTTTAGAAATCTTGCTAATGGCATCAACTTTTTGTGGGTATGGCTTTCGACCATAATGGCCACATAAATGTCCAACAATAAGCACCTCATTGACACCAAAAACAGATTTCTCTATGGAAAATGTGAGACCTACCTCTTCAAATCGTTGAAATATTCTTTCACAATCAGAGATATGGTCAAGAACAAATTTACGACATCCAGATGAATCTACAGTAATGTCCTTTACATGTTCCTCACTCCCTTTAATTGGAATATCATCAATGAATGGCATAGTTATATGAGGGATAAAATCATGTAAGACCATATTCATAGCACTCATCATATGAGCCACAGAATTAGTCGCTCCTTGAGGTAAAGTACACATTCGCACTAAGCCTAAAGGAGTTTTCATTGTGGTTATGTCACGATTGTCAATTGCTAACTGGAATTGGTCATATCCAGAATATAAATCACCCATTGAATAGATAGAATGTCCTGAAAATGATTCAGCAAACTCATCTACAATGGGTCCTGTTCCTACATTCCTTATGGTGACTTTATTGACAGGTTGGAGATCTTGAATAAAACGTAGTTTCCCATTCTTTTTAGGCACAGTGAACCATCTGTTTGAGTAAGGTGCAAAAGATGGCTCTAAAATTCTCATGTTTATCTTCTCCTTAAGTAGTTTCATTAGCTCAGGTAAGTGAGCCTTTGGAACAGGTATAGGACGAAGATTCCATGGAATATGTGGAATAGTAAAGATTATCATGGGTGCAACTAGCTTAGGATCTACACAACCAATCTCATGAGGATACATAGTAAAGGCTTTTCCATGGCTACGTATGACTCTCTCAAATTTATCTCTCTCTGCTGGCAAAAGAAAGTCATCATCTTTACCAATTTTCACCTGTTTGATTGTCTCATCCGTGAATGTATGCCCTATGTTTTTCTTATCCCGAAGAATTGGATCATTTTTCACATCAATAATTTTTTCATTACTTCCTTGAGGTAATGGTTGAGCTATGGGTTTGATTTTTTTGTCTGCAGTTTTGTACTTTGTTTCAACTAAGGCATCATGTGTTTGGTTAAATTTTGAGCACTTGTCAACATTGAGAGCATACTCTTGGATTAGAGCATACTCATCAAGGGAAGAAATCAAAATAATATGGAAATTATAATTTTGTTGAAGACATAACTCTAACTCATCAAGAGTAGAGAAACAATGAGATGTCTCAATCACATGCTCAATGTTCTCATCATGTTCCATGATTTTGTTGTTTTTATAATTTTTTTGGGTTTTTTGGATAAAAGACTTGGACAATTGACTCTTATGAAGAAAATCTAATCTAGAATGTGGAAAACAAAGTGACAAACTATTGTACATGTTGGTTGGATGCGAGATGTCAAACCAATATCCACTGTTGTCCCGCTCAACAATGGATTCTATCCAAAATTTTGATCATATGTAGCTCCAAACATGAATCGAGGTGCACAATCACTACAAGCATGCTCATGACCCTGAGTAACAATAGGTTTCTTTCTAATTGACAATCGATTCCTAGGATGATTCAATCCTACTGTCATGACTTGAAGTGATTGCATTCCATCCTTAGACTTGAATCTAGCATAGGTAGACCCATCATCCATGGCTTTAGTTTCCATACGACTCTCACAAATAAAGGGTTGACCTAAGAGAACTTCATAGGAGCAATTATCTTGAATAAAAAAGTGAAATTCTTCTGTGATTCCTCCTATGGATATGGGCACACTAGCACAAGCTCCATATAGGGTACCTACACCATTATCTGCAGTTCTCATACGCCATCCACAATCTTTATCTATGGGCCATCGAAACTTATCATAGACTTCTCTTGAAATCACATTGATTTCAGAGCCGGAATCTACTAATGCATTTACAGTGATAGTGTTCTTATCATTTCCTATTTTAACATGCATCTCTGATGTACCTCTAGACCAAAATGTTCTTTTAAAGTGACTTTCAAGATTGTTTTCATGATTTTCATGGTCAGGTTGAATAGGTCCTAAGAAATTTTTATTAACATTTACTTCATCATCATCAAAGTCCTCTTCATCAGATTCATCAAAGTTTAAGGCTTCATTCATAGCTTGATCTTGATCTAGAGAATCTTGCATCTCAGTATCTAGATTAAGCGGAAACCTCTTCCTTTTAATTAGGCCGATAAAGTCATCTTTAAAAACAGGCTTTGCAATAGAGAAAACTTGTTCTAAAGACATAGTCACTTGACTCTTAAGCAAAATGTCATCTAAAATCTCCATAGGATCTATTTTTCTCTCAATTTCTGAAATCAAGATGGCTTTAGGTTTTCTCTTTGGTTTCTTTTGTTTTTGCTCAGGGTCTTGTTTTTGTTCATGTTCTCGTGTTTGGTCTTCAGTTTGTTTTGATTGTTCTTGTTTATCTAAAGGCTTTGGTTCTGTTTTTCTTTGCTTTGTCTTCTTCCCTTTTTGTTTCTCCTCTTGTTTTTGTTCATTGGGTTCTGATTCTTGTTTTTTATCTTTGGATTGTGATGTTTCTCCTTGCTCTATGATTGTTTCTATTCCCTCTGAGGTTTGTTTTCGAGTCACTCTTCTTTCACTAGGCTCAGCTTCATCTCTTTTTCGTTTTTCTTCTACATTGGATATGTGAGAAATAAGAGATTGATCTTCTATCGGTGACTCCCAAGCCGTTATTCTCCTAATCTCATCCCATGCTCTTACTAAAGCCTCTATGGAAAAATCACCTTCCTTTGTGGGTTTACTTGATTCTACTTGTTGTTCATCAAGAGCTTCTAGTTTCACTCCTCTAGTTCCTACGTCCATTATGGTTATATTTTCATAATGTTTTTTCATTCCTCCCTTACCATAATTTCCTTGCAAAGGTAGCCTAGATCGATAGTCACAGATTTTCTTGTCTATGTCTATTACTAGTCGTTGCTCCTTAGCAGCCTTCAATAATTCACAATCTCTCAAAAAGTGCTCTAACGAATCACACCAAGGACACCTACGAGGGCCACACACAAAACCATTTTGATTTTGAGGATTTTGACTAACTTGTGGTGGGAAATTTTGAAATTGAGGATTTTGTTGATAAGGTATTGCTTGAACAGGATAATTGGGATTTTGAAAATGCAATTGATGTATTTGAGGAGCTTGGGGAGCAACATGTGGTACTTGAGGTGCAAGAGGAGCTTCCATATTATACGGTTGATGATTTTGAAAATTTTGATTTTGAGGATTTTGAAAAGCTATTTGAGAAGCTTGAGGATACATGTTTTGATACATTTGAGGATTTTGCACATGAGGATGAGGATTTTGCATTGAAGGATTATGCATTGGAGGAACTTGATATGCTTGAGTGGGAGCTACTTGTGGATTTTGATTGGTAGCTATAACATGTTGATTAGGCTCTTGAAAAGTCATTGGGTTCATTTGATTTTGGAAAGTTTTGGTGTAATTAGATTGTAAAGCATCTATAGTCTTGGCCAAATTGGATTGTGTAGCAATAAGACTTTCCATTTGCTTAGTGAGAATATCCACTTGAGATTGTTCAACTACACTTTTATTTGGCTCTACTTTAAAACCTTGATTAGGCTCCATCATTTGAGGAATAGGAGTAGAGTCAAAAAGCATAGCATGGGATTGTTCTCTAACTTGCTCCTTAGTTTGTGGAAGGCTAGCTTGAGGAAGACTAGTTTGCTCATAAAGCATGGATTGTCTTTGATGTCTATGGGCTACAGCCTCTACTACTTTACGCACTTTTTGCCAATTGTCAGTAAGACCATAGCGCTTATCTGGTTCTTCTAATCGCCGTTCAACTTCCCTATGAGTTTCAGGATGAAGAAGCTTAAGAAAATTGATCACAAGATCAGGTTCCAAAGTTATCTTATCCTCATCAGGAAGTTGTTCATAGCGTCTAATATACTCATTTTGTAAGTGAGTAATAGAGCTACTAGGCTTTGGAGAATTGACCCATCGTAAGAATCCATCTCGATTATGTTGGCTATAATCTTCAAGATAGAATTCTTTGAGCATCTCCTTTCTAAAATCACTCCAAGGAAGACTATCATATTGAGTGACACGGTTTATGATAGAGCTATCAACAATTCGTTCAAAGAATGATATCAAAAGATCTTCGGGAAGACCAAAAATCATAGCTTGCTCTTCAAACAAATCTAAGTAGCTTGTGATGTTGATGCCATTGAATTTTCCCTTCTCTCTCAACATAGAAGAGACTATTCTTTGGCCTTGTTTCTCAACAATAAGGGATTTGAATCCTTCCTCCATCTTATGTGAATAAGCAAGTGATGCACGATGCTCTAGATCTCTCACAAATGCGTTTACTTCACGACGAAGATGTGCACGATACTGTGAGAAATCCAGTGCAACACTCAAGACTGATGATGATGATATGATGAGGATGAAAAATATGAAACAAAGGATATGGATCACAACCTCCCAACAAGATCAGAAGCAAATGCCACGAAGCGTTTCACGTCGGGTTCAAATGTGGAGGTGATCGCAATCCGGGTGGATCGGGTCCGGTCGTGGCACACACAGGGTGTATGAAGCTAATGAATATTGGATGGTTTAAGGACATGAAAGTGAAATTAATGTTGAGTATGGAGAAGAGAGAGATGTTGAAATGATTATGGGAATGGGAAAGTAGGAGTGCAAGTTAGATTTATGAACATGAATGATAAGAATGAAAGAGAACCATACACACGAATCAAATTCGGAAGGAAGAATGGTCCATTGAAGGAGCTTCTTAAACACTTCCTAATTCTAATCCATATGCATAGTCTTCTTTGGATGATATGTATGCTTGACGTGAATAGATGGAATCCTTACACATAAACCAGTTTCGAAAGGAAGAATGGTCCAATAATATTGGAGCTTCTTATACACTTTCACAAACTAATCAATATGTATGAGTATGTATGGATTATATGCATGCAAGTGAATTATGATGATAGAGATTACTCATAAGCTCAAAGAAACATCCTTACTGGTTCAACGCAATACTGCGGAGCCTTCTCACACATAGAAGAAATAGAAGACATGTAAAAATACTTAAGAGACTGAGAGAGGAGACCCGAGACAAGTGACAAGTGACATGAATTAAAAGGATTTGAATTAAGATACATGTATAAGATCGTCGTGGTACGTCAAGCTAGGCAGTCTACTGATCAAAGGTGGTTCCGACCCTCAAACCATGACAGTTCAACCGAATGTCACACGTAAGAAGGTGAGTTCCACTCCAATGACCCTATGTATGTCTAGGCTCGTAACGTCTAACTAAAGAAGTCTAAGACTCATTAAAATCAGCTCTAACTCACTCACACGCTCCACCGAGGGTGAGTCAAGATAGAGATGCCGGTTTCAAGAGCCTATCCTAGATTGGAGTTCTAACTTAAATTTGAAACTAGGTACTATACTCATACTAGCTCACCTTGGATCCTCACTCGCTCAACCGAGGGTGATCGTCTCAAGGAAACTGTAAGCTAGCATGAGCCCTATGGATGCCTAACAATGATGCTCTAGGAGTTTGGAGGGGGGTTTATATAGTTTTTTTAATGAATTTGGGCCCTTGGATCTAGAGAAATCAACTCTCAACTCTAGGATCACTACTTTCGATTACAACCATTTGATTAATCAAATCAATGGCTTGGAATTGTTCTTTCTATCAAATCTAGTGTAAAGGAGTGAAATTTAGGCGCCCTCATTCTCCACCATTGGATCTGGGGATGATCTGGACCGTCGGATCAGTGCTGACATCAATTCGGATAAGATAAGCCACTATTTTTGGAGAAACACTGCATTATTGATCTTTGATTGTAAAAAAAGTCTTCTTTTATGGAAAAACTCGTGGATCCTCCTTGCTTTAAGCATAAGTGCATCTCCACCCTTGAATATGAGCTCATCTTGATCGTACAACATGGCTCAATCAGCTTTCGCCATGTGGTGGCCCTTCAACCCTTCAATTTGCTTAAACTAGAAAACTGCGGTGATCCTGAAAACTGGACTTTGTACTCTTTGACCCTCCAAATAGGCTTTGATGAAGATGAAACTTTGTAGGACTATGTTTCCAAAGATCTCTTCAGGAATATGCAGAAATAACTCCCATCTGAATCTCCCTTGTACAAGTTTGACTACATTTGGAAGCTTGCAAGATGGCATTAAGGTCTCTAGGAAGCTCTGATGGCCTTGAAAATTTGTACAAATATGTAGCCACATATGATCTTTATACATGCCAAACCATATGGCTAACATAAATTTCTATACAAGAATTTGTAGGGTCAAACTAGAAAAATTACATTTTTACAAAATGAACATAGCATATCAATGTGCTACAAAATCCATTGTCTGCTGAAATTTGGGCTATAGAATGCCTTTGACAATCTTTACAAGTATATGAATTTTCATCTAATTTGGTGACAATGAAATTTTTACCCTAATTTCCCAACTTTGACCAGCTTTGACCAGCTTTGACTGCTACCATGGACTTTCTTGATTTCTTTGAAACTTTGTATATGACCTTCCTTTGACATCCTTGATGCATCCTGGACTTCTTGGGGAATTCTGGCTACCTTCACCAAATATGTTTTTTGTAGGCCTTCACAAGTGAGAGAGGAGAGAAAATCTCGACGACAACGGACTTTCTTCTTCTGTATCTTGCTTCCACCTGATGATGTCAACATCTTCAAACTTCTCTTCCATACCTTTTGTTCTCTTCATCTTAAAGTAGCAAGCACTCTTAACTTCTTCAAATGAACTCTTTCTCTTCCTCTAGTGCTAAGAGTAAGAGACAAAACAAACATGGTATACAAATGGAAGTGAACATAGAATCATGTTTTACCATCTCCTCATATCTCTGAATCAAAATTTTGCTTCAAATGTGCCTGATAAGATTGAATACACCAACCTTTTTTCTGAGTGATGAATTATCTTTCTAGAGTTACCTCTCTAGATACAAATTATGTACATGGATATCCAACCAACTTACAATACAAGATTGGCTGAAAACAAAACTCATGCTCTCCATATTTGTCTTCTTAGATGAACTTTCTTGCCATGAAAGAGATCTCTCAAAACTCTCTAGAAAAAACCTCTAGATACCTGTTTTGATATAGCCTTTATCTTTCAAATAATGAAAGTGTATAAAAGCACTCCTTGAATCCTTCAAATCTCTTCATAACTGCTCTTCTAAGACATGACCTGCAAATGATAATCTGATAATAGAAACTGATACCTATGATTTGATGTTGATATGATTCCTTTATCTTCTCCAAACCATTGTTTTTCCTTGAATTTGAAGTAGCCTTCTCTTCATCAAGTCTTGCTTCAAATAATACTTTTGTACATATTTTACAGAAGTATTTGGCTGCTAATAGATCATCAACTTCATACTCCACACTGATGAATAAACATGTGACTGATGTTGGTGCAGCGCTAATTGCGGAACTCGCTTACACCACAGAAACTAAGCTAGAGTGATGTTAGAACACCTCTATAATCATCAGTAGCTTAGAAAACTTTCTGAAACTGAGAACTTATAACTGTATTTAGTGAACACCAAAAATTCACTTTACAGAAAGCTTCTCGTTTCCTTCAAGTTTCAATTCTGAACTGATTTACTTGAGTCTTTACACTATTGTATTAGCTTACAGTTAAACAATCTTTGAGTCACTTAACTTTGTCAAAACTGTGTTTTGAACTCACCAAAATTCCACCAGAACTTCACCTGACTGTCACTGGAATGTTACCGTAATTGTACCGGAATACTATCGGAATCAACTATAACTTTCTTTGTAGTTACTTCAAATGAATATACAAGAAGTAAGGAAGTGATGCGTGAACTTCCTTTACTGAATGAACTTTATTTGAAGTTTAAGAAAAACATTCATCAGTTCTGAATGTCTCTTTCCGGTCAGACTTTGTATTGTGTGTACATATTCCTTTCACCGAAATCTTTGATCAGTTTACAATTGAGACTTATAGCTACAAGATAAGCTATATCTCATACAAAACTTTACAGTGTACTTTGAGATCTAGCTCATAGAAGTACCGGAAAAAACCTTACTGAAAAAAACTATAACTGTTAACTAACTTTCACCGTAGCATGAAAATTCTCAGATTTCTTCACATAAGAAGAATGCACTCAACTTCCACATGAACATGTGTTTTCTATTAGAGAAGATGTGTACAAAAATAGCTTGGCCTCATTTTGCTCATAGCTATGGAAAACTCTCCTATTCTGAGTAGTTATTCCTTACCATCTCTCTCAGATGAATACCCGACATTTCAGGTTTTGTTATTCATCTCTACATGCACGATCTGTGGCGTCTTCTATTCTTACTTCTACTCTCTATCTCATATGCACACTTTCTCTTTGCACTACACGCACTATATTTCGGTTCTATGCTCTCTCTTATATACATTTTGATCCGGTTTCAACAGACTCTAATTCTGAAATTTTCTACTGTATATTACAGTCATGAATTTGTCCCTTCACTAAGGCTTTGGTTTTCTGAATACTTTGTTTCTGCTTTCCTTTATCTTTATGTTGTTATGCATAATTAGTGAGTGAATCTCCAACAGCTCCCCCTCAATCACTAATTTGCATCTTTTGGTCTTCATATATCCTTCTTTTCTTTTATACCTACCATTTCTTTGAATCTGCTAGTATTTACTCCATCTAAGCTCTTTGTCAGAATATCTGCAATCTGATCTTTGGTAGGAGTGAATACCAATTCAATCTCCTTTTCCATTACCTTTTCCCTCAGGAAATGATATTGAATCTCTATGTGTTTTGTTCTTGCATGAAATACTGGATTTGCTGCAAGATACAACGAACTCATATTGTCTCCATGTATGATAGGTATACCTTGGTCAATACCCATGCTTTTGAACAAGGTCTGCATCCATATCACTTCTTTAGCTGCTTCCACAAGTCCTTTATATTCTGCTTCAGTTGACAATAAAGCCACTGTATGCTGCTTCTTCGAACACTAGCTTACAAGCCTATCTCCTAGGTATATCATATACCCATGTGTTGACCTTCTGTCATCTTGACTTCCTGCCCAGTCTGAGTCATTGTATGCTCTCAGCTTTATATCTGACGTAAAAGAATAATACAATCCTTCTTTTATAGTTCTTTTGATATATCTAAGAACTCTTTGTCCTGCAACCCAATGTTGATCCTTCAGACAATGCATGAACTGTGAAAGAACTCCCACTGCATAATTGAGATCCGGTCTTGTTAGTGTAGCATAGATTAAGCTTCCAACTAACGACTGATACTTCCTCATATCTTTAAACTCTGCACCACTATATTTTCTGAGTTTATGATTTACTTCAAGCGGTGTTGAAGCTTCTCTGCAATTCTCCATGTTAAACTTCTTCAGTAAGTTTAGGAGATATCTTTCTTGTGAAACATATACACCATGATCTGTATATGTAACTTCCATTCCAAGAAAGTATGATAGCTTTCCTAGATCACTGATCTTGAACTCTTTTTCAAGCAGTCTCTTTACCTCTTTGATTCCTTCATCTGAGGTTCCTGTGATTATTATGTCATCTACATAAATACAAATGTAGATCATACCTTCATCTGTTCTCTTGATGAGTAGACTTGCATCAGCTTTTGAACTTTGGTATCCAAGGTCATTGAGATACTTCACAAGTCTGTAATTCCAAGCTCTTGGAGCTTGTTTCAGTCCATAGAGAGCTCTTCTTAATCTGCAAACATATTCTGGGTATCTCGAACTTACAAACCCTTCAGGTTGTTCCATGTAAACCTCATCTGATATATATCCATTCAGAAATGCATTCTTTATATCTAACTGACTTAGCTTCCATCCTTTTGATGCTGCTATAGCAATCAATGTCCTTATGGTTGACATCTTTGCCACCGGACTAAACGTCTCATCATAATCTATGCCATATGTCTGAGCATAGCCTTTGACAACCAGTCTAGCTTTGTATCTGGCTATCCTTCCATCTGCAAGCTTCTTGACTTTGTAAACCCATTTGTTTCCAATCACTTTCTTACCATTTGGTTTTGGAACAAGTTCCCAAGTCTTCTTCTCTTCAAGAGCATTAAACTCTTCTTTCATCGCTTCTTCCCAATTTATCTTACCTTTTGCTTCACTGTAACTCTGAGGTTCTTCATCTTCCTTTACTAAGTAAGCATAGTTTTTTTGAGTCAAATAAGAAGTGTCATAGGAATACCTTGTTGGTTGTTTCCTTACTCTGTTTGACCTTCTTGGTTCAAACTCTTCATGTGTATCTGAATACACATCTTCATCAAATCTCAAAACATCTTCATCAAATCTCGAATCATCTTCATTTCTAATGCCTGATCCGATCCTGGATGTACTTGCCTGCATGTGATCTTCATCTCCATTCACCTGCATATGTGATTTACCTTTTTCAATTCTTCTTACCTCTTCTTCAAATGTTTCAACACTATGCTCTTTATCTGTGTACCAGCTCTTTCCTTCATCAAATGTCACATCTGTGGAAACAGTAAACTGTTTTGTTAGAGGACTCCATAACCTGTAACCCATCTGTTTTTCATCATATCCGATGAACACATATTTTTCAGCTTTTGGTTCAAGCTTATGTCTCAACTGTGATGGTACATAAGCATACGCAACTGATCCAAACACTTTGCAATGATCAAGTGTTGGTTTCTTACCCCACCAAGCTTCATAAGGGGTCATCCCATTTAAAGCTGTACATGGTAATCTGTTTACCAGGTATGTAGCTGTATTTACAGCTTCAACCCAAAGGTAGTTTGGACAATTCTTCTCCTTTAGCATCGCTCTTGCAAACTCAATTAGAGTTCGGTTTCTCCTTTCTGCTACTCCATTTTGTTGTGGTGTATACCTGCAAGTTATTTCTCTTTTGATACGTGCATTCCACAAATAATCATTGAAATCTTGAGAAGAATATTCTCCTCCTCCATCAGACCTTAGTCTTTTGAGTCTCTGTCCTGTAAGTCTTTCAGCATATGCATGAAAATGTCTGAAAGCTCCAAACACTTCTGACTTCTCTTTCAAAACATAAAGAGTTATCCATCTTGTTGCATCATCAATAAACAGAACATAATACCTTGAGCCACTGATAGATCCTTCTTTCGTTGGTCCCCATACATCTGTATGTATGAGCTCTAGCACACCATCGTGTTTGTAACCATTTTTCTGAAATGGTAACCTGTGGGCTTTTCCCATATGACAGGCTTCACATTTGTGAATCATATGTTGGTTCTTCATGTTTGGTAATCCTCTCACGGATTGTTTCTCCACCATAGCTTTGATTCCATTTTCATTAAAATGTCCTAGCCTCTTATGCCAGAGGTCTAGTTCTGTAAATACCTCATCACCATGTGTGATTAAGGCTTGACCAACATTTCCTTGCACTTTAAGAGTAAAAAGTCTACCTTCCTTTTTACCATAGACAATCTGTTTGTATCCTTTCTTTGGATCTTCGACAAATACTCCTTCGTTTGTAAACCTGACTTGAAAACCTTTTTCTACTATCTGACCCACACTGATCAGATTCTTCGGAATTGTTGGAACATACGAATCATTTGTTAGTAGGTCAGCTCCATTCTTACATTTTACCTTTCCAATTGACCTTACATTATGTTTTGTGTTATCACCTGTCTGTACTCGATAAGTGTCTTCATTTTCTAACACACTTATCGAGTTCATCATCAACGTCGTATGATCATCATTCTGTGTATCATTCGCATAGTTGTAGTAGGTAGTGTTGAGAGACTGATTCTGTCCCCAACTTCTTGCTCCACCTCTACCATATCCACCTCTTTGGCTTTGTCTTCCTCTTTTATATCTTCCGCTTCTGCCTCTGCTATTGTTATTCTGATTCTGACTTGATCCTTGTGAATTATGCCAGCAATCATGAGCCAAGTGATTGCTTAATCCACAGATCCAGCAAGCTTTCTTGTTATTAGTCAAATTACCTCTTCCTTTACCTCTTTTCCTGATGTTACCTCTTCCTCTTGCATAATTTGCTTGAGCAGTCACTTCTTCTTCATCTTTTTCTTTTCCTTTATCACCTTTCTTCTTATTCTTTGCGTACGTAGCCGAACTATGTCCTTTTTCTCCATCTATCTTCAAATCTTGCTCAAATGTTAGCATTAGTCCAAGCAACTGATTTAAATCCAGTACAAAATGATTTAAAGACAGTTCAGTTGAGAGTACGAAAGGTTTCCACCTTTCATCTCCTCTCAAACCTGTAAGCACTTGCGCTATTAACCTGTGGTCTTCGATGTCTTCACCAATCGATCCAAGACTATTTGCTAAGTCCTTCATCTTAGTGACATAATCACTAATGGTTTGACTTTGCTTTTTCTTGAATGTTGTCAACTCCGACCATAAGCTAGCCTTTCTAGCTTTTGTCGTATTTTGGAAGTGATCTTCCAACGCTCTCCATATATCTTCTGCTTTCTCCAGACCTCTAATGTGCGGTAGTAGATGATCTGTAACTGTATTATAGATGTATGCTCTTGCCGTTGCATCTTTCTTCTGCCACAGCTTCAAGGCTTCTAATTCTTCTTTCTTCTGTTGACTATCATCTTCAAAAGTCGGCTTCTTTTCTTCTCCGGTCACATATTTCATTAAGTCTTTACTCATAAGTAAAGCTTCCATGCGCATTACCCATGCCGGATAATTATCTCTGTCCAATTTATCAATTGAGATATGATCTGCCATGATCTTCTTGTTTCTGTTACTTTCGGTGAGTATAACATTAAAAGGTTTTACCTTTTGTAAACCTTTACCTTCAAGAATGACTTTGGATCGTTTCTTGACACCGTTTGCTGTTGATCACCTCAACTTTCACCTTTCTTTATGAGAATTCTTCAAATTCTCTTTCCGTTTATTCTTCTTCGAAACCTTTCCTGCTCTTCAAAACCTTTTCTGTTCTGGTACCAGTTGTGGATCTTACCACTCTGATATCACTGATGGATCTTACTTGCTTTGATACCACTGTTTGGTTAACCTGCTCTGATACCACTGTTGGTGTAGCGCTAATTGCGGAACTCGCTTACACCACACAAACTAAGCTAGAGTGATGTTAGAACACCTCTATAATCATTAGTAGCTTAGCAAACTTTCCTCAAACTGAGAACTTATAACTGTATTTAGTGAACACCAGAAATTCACTTTACAGAAAGCTTCTCGTTTCCTTCCAGTTTCAATTCTGAACTGATTTACTTCAGTCTTTACACTACTGTATTAGCTTACAGTTAAACAATCTTTGTGTCACTTAACTTTGTCAAAACTGTGTTTTGAACTCACCAAAATTCCACCGGAACTTCACCTGACTGTCACTGGAATGTTATCGTAATTATATCGGAATACTACCGGAATCAACTACAACTTTCTTTGTAGTTACTTCAAATGAATATACAAGAAGTAAGGAAGTGATGCGTGAACTTCCTTTACTGAATGAACTTTATTTGAAGTTTAAGAAAAACATTCATCAGTTCTGAATGTCTCTTTCCGGTCAGACTTTGTACTGTGTGTACATATTCATTTCACCGAAATCTTTGATCAGTTTATAGTTGAGACTTATAGCTACAAGATAAGCTATATCTCATACAAAACTTTACACTGTACTTCGAGATCTAGCTCATAGAAGTACCGGAAAAAACCTTACTGAAAAAAATTGTAAATGTTAACTAACTTTTCACCGTAACATGAAAATTCTCAGATTTCTTCACATAAGAAGAATGCGCTCAACTTCCACATGAACATGTGTTTTCTATTAGAGAAGATGTGTACAAAAATAGCTTGGCCTCATTTTACTCATAGCTATGGAAAACTCTCCTATTCTGAGTAGTTTTTCCTTACCATCTCTCTCAGATGAATACCCGACATTTCAGGTTTTGTTATTCATCTCTACATACGCGATCTATGGCGTCTTCTATTCTTACTTCTATTCTCTATCTCATATGCGCACTTTCTCTTTGCACTACACACACTATATTTCGGTTCTATGCTCTCTCTTATATACATTTTGATCCGGTTTCAACAGACTCTATTTTTGGATTTTTTCTATTGTATATTATATTCGTGAATTTGTCCCTTCACTAAGGCTTTGGTTTTCTAAATACTTTGTTTTTGCTTTCCTTCATCTTTATGTTGTTATGCATCATTAGTGAGTGAATCTCCAACAACTGAATTGTCTAACTCTCAAATCTCTACTCATCTAGGTTAAGTGTGTATGTCAAATGTCAAAGTTAGAAGATGCTACTAAATCATATGTTGTAAACCTGGAAGTTTGGGAACCTGGGAATCTGAGAGCGTGAATGTTTTGATGCCAAATCCCTAAAGCTCTGATACCAAATGTTGGAAATTAGGTAGGCCCATTACTAATACCACATGTCCAAGGTTCCATAGGTCTAGCATATACAACATAGAATCTAGCAATCTTCCTTGACAAAACATGAACATACCACACTTGATCATACAAATGATGAGACAAAGATAGAGAAAGATTAGACAACATGTGTAAGTGTTACGTAAGCCCCTGCTTACTCACACTATCATATATACAAATGTCAATTTACAATGTGGGAGCAAAACTCTCAACCACTCTATGTGAACAGAAATAGATGGATGAGTGAATATACAAATGTAACAAACATATTCAGATGTATGGACAGAAATCTGAATATATATGAGATGTGTGACCTTATAGGTTGTAGAAGAGTAATTATGAGTGATAGAAAGAGGAAGGATCAGTCTAAAACTAATAATCAACAAACCATCATCTAACCTTAGGCTATGGAAGACCCTAAGTTAGACACATGTGTGAAAAGATCACATACTTCCAAAATTAGCATAGAATGCTAACAAGTTTGTTGCCAGAAATCCTCAAATTCATATGAACATACCTTCTCGAACACCTCATCCAAATATGCATAAAGCTTATATGTACTAATTCTCTTGTACCTATGCCAAATAGCACTCCTCCTTTTTTTTACGGATGTTACTACCTCCATAAACTTCAAGTAGTACCTGTGTGCATAAAGAGAATATGTACCTGAATCCTTAACATAAGATGTAAATCTTATGTTAACCACCATCCAATGTCTTTGAAGTAAATCAAAATCTTCATGTAGAAGAAAATCTTCAAATACATCATGTGAATGGCCGATCAACACCACCACGCTACTAATAGCTTCTCCATAAGCAAGAGTGTGAGCACACTCTTCTTCTCCAAGAAGAACTCCATATCCGCTCCTCAACGTGCTCCAAACTAGCAACATGGCTGCCCCATGTGCTAAGAAGCACCACCTCTAATGAGGTACCAAAGCTCCAAAGCTTGTTGTTGAACTAGGTGTTGGATGCATTGAACAATGAGCCAAGATCTTGTTATATAGCCTTGATTATCCATGAAAAGCTCATCAAAAGCATGTAATAAATCACTTGATCGCATAAAGCACATGGTCGCTATCATCAGAAAAGACACACACCGATGGATTTGTCGCCGTCCGTTGTTTTAGTTAAAAAGCATGATAAACAAAAAAAACAACTTCGCGACTTCATGCTGCCGACGATGGGATTCGATCCTGTGCCATTTCCATGAAAGGCCTTTGTTTTATCCACCAGTGCTAGGCACTTTTCTTTTAGAATGTAGTAGAAAAGTAAGTACTAAACCTGTATAATGTGAGTAATGGACCAATAAGACATTGTTTTCCAACACATGCCGCGATGTGAAAAACCAAAACTTGAGAAGCAACTGAACCTGCTTTGATGCCACTATTGGGTGTGTGTAGAAGTGCAAGAGACACACAAGAAGCACACACAAGGAGCACAAATGCAACAAGACACACAGAGAAGATGGATGGCTGGAAGTGGTAAGTGTATCCCAAGAGCGAATGTGAGGAATAATGGCATGTTTGATAAATAAATCTATCAATGCATGTGCTTGAGCATCTCTTCCATCCCATCAAAGTTGCTCTACAATAAGTGCAGCAAGAACTAGAGCATGATCAAGAATCTAAAGATCATCATCTTCAATGCCATCTGCATCACCTTCAATAGCTTTATTCATAGGGTTAGTGGGGTGTTTTTCAATACTTTGTACAATATTATATAGCCCTTTTTCTATCAATACGTGATGCATCATATATGCCCATAACGAGTAATTAATACCATCCAACTTGTCCTCAATAGCCAACATACAAAGTACATCATTGCTTTTAGCAATGGCCACTGCCTAAATACCCTGATGTAGAAAATGATTGTATCTCAAAAATTTGAACAAAACTACCCTATCAAGCTTTGCTAAACCTATAGAAGACTTCCGAGCGCTTGTACTAGCAAATGGAAACATATATATATATATATATATATATATATATATATATATATATATATATATATATATATATATATATATATATATATATATATATATATATATATATATATATATATATATATATATATGTGTGTGTGTGTGTGTGTATGTGTGTGTGTGTGTGTGTGCGCGCGCGCTTTCCACAAAAGGAAAAATTTGCCTACATAGGTGCTATGATAGTGTGTTGAAAGGCTGAAACAAGCTCATATGGAAATATCAACACCACATAGAAAAGATGTTTTGAACTATTAATTGCCTTGAGTATGCTCACTGATTTTCATGCAATTCTAAGCTATGATGAGAGGGGTGTTGATGATGCCATCAATGAAGGGGTGTCTTGCTTCAATACCAATTGTTGGAGTTTGAGGCCTATGGATGCACATGAATCCTCTTCCTTGGTTTACTTCTAATCTTATTATGTTGACTATTCTTTTCGTTGTTCTTGCTGTTGCTATATTGCTGATTCTTTCCTTGGTAAGAATCACAAACATTACATGCATCTCCACTCCAAGTGCCAACCATAGGCTTTCTATGGATCTCCTCATTCAAGAGTGCTCCACATATATTATCATATACTAGTCTACCACCAAGTGCACTATTTCCAATAACTGTGAAAAACGTATCCCATGATGATGGTAAGGTGAATATCAACAAGACTGCTTTCATTTCACTATCCATCTCCAATTTTTGAGCTTGTAACTAAGAGAATGTAGCATCAAACTCATTTAGATGAGCAACAACATTGTTTCTATCCTTCTTGCAGAGTTCATATAACTTTCTCATCACATACACTTTATTTGATGTTGTTTCCTCTTATACGTATTGCATAACTTCTCCCAAAGCTCTTTTGTACTTTCACTTTCTAATACTGTAAAGTAAACATCATCTTCTAGGTGAAATCAAATAGTAGACCTAGCTATTTCATGCAGCTCATCCCAATCATCATCATCCGTATCAATATGCTTCTTTGAGATTCCCTTTACTCGATTCCTTGCCTCCTTTAAATTAGCACATCTTTAATCTGATTATTCTTTAGAATAAATTTTGGGCCATGAAATTTTAGAATCTTGAAATGTTCTTCACCTTGTAAGTTATAGCTCCTCTTGGGAACATTAGCACAAGACCTTGATCTATCAGATGCCCAAGATATCTGATGTCATGATAATAGAGGACTAACTAAAATAATAATGGAGCTAGAATAGATCAAATACCACTAAGGCTCAAAAAAGGATGACCAAGTGTGAGATTTTGAGAAAACTTTGGGAGAGCCTCCCCAAAAAATGGATCAATGAACAACAATAACCAAAAGGATCATGTGATAATGTATCTGCTCACATAAATAAGTGTATCAAGGAGTAAAATCAACCATTATATAGTTGAAAAATTAAAATTTGGAAAAATATTTCCAGAGTTTCCTCTATAAAATGAGCATATGAACATTGTCAAAAACTCATAAAACTACAAATATTGTCATTTAAACATGCATAGTGGATCATGGACTCCATTGCATATAACCACTGAAGAAAAAGAAGCCAATTAGGCTTATGGAGAATCTATGAAGAACTAGCATACATCTCCTATGGCGAGGTTGGGTATGTCTTCCACCTACATCACCAAAGAGACCCCCACATTTGGGTGTCTCCTAGTTAAGAAAACCTCATCATGACCCTCTTTTTCAACATCAAAGGCTTTATGCAAAAAATATGACCACTATATCAATGAACACATGGACATACACAAGTGGTATCCACAGAAGCATGCATAGTGTGTATGTGCTCACTATGTGTGATAAAATGGCACTAAGGGTTTGGATTTACAACCCAAACACTAGCCAAAAACACCTATGAGTGTCTATCAACTTTGATCTTTAGACCCTAAAAAAACTACATAAACGTGCAGTGGTTGTTTCCAGCACAATTGAAAGCCTTCCAAGAAACCTACAAAAAGACTCAAAAGTGTAAAATTAAGCAATAAAGTCTAATGTACATTGCCAAGGAGACACAAAGTCAAGTTACTCTAGCTCCAAGACTGATCTTTGTAACAACCTTTCCACCTACGTAGTTGAAACTGTCCCAAAATTGCAAAATCATCTTCTACCCCAATTTTGTACCCAAATAAACTCTCAAAAAATTGATGCAAAGAGCCCAAGAAGACACTTTCAAGGCTTCAAAATATCTTTAAGGATCTTCACTCCTAGAATCACCAAGAAACTAGGGATTCATGGTAGAAAAACATACTATTAAGCAGTCGAGGGAATGGGTGATGTCCCGAGAAGTGCTAGTACTTTGTCTTCCTTGATAGTTGAAGTCCTTCCTCCCATGAAGTCAATGGCACCAATGGTGACTTTGATGAATCAGATAACAAGGTATGCCAAGGTTTATGAAATATTTCAATGACGATGCTCCACAGTACGCTCTCCTTCTCAAGAACTCCACGATGATATCCTCAGAGTAGAAAACCGAGCTCCAAGCACCACACATGGTACTCCACACAGAGGCTGCAGAATACACAAAAAAACACAATACACAGGGAGAATGAACACAGATTTCTCTAATGAAGTGATACCTCACCTCAATGTGCTTGGTCTTTGCATGATAGACTCGATTCTTAGCCAAAGCAATGACACTCTGACTATCACTGAGCAAACGAGGTACATGCTGAGGTAGAACCATATCACAAGCAAGACGAGAAAGCCACAATGCTTCCTTACATGCCTCACTTGCTACAACATACTCTACTTCTGTGGTGGAAACAATTGTACATTCTTGAAGATGAGATCTCCAAGAGATAGCACCTCCAACAAAATGAAAAATGTACCGTGATGTAGACTTACGATTGTCTACACAACCAGCATAGTCAGAATCTGTATAACCAATAATGAATGCTTTCCCTCTACCTAAGCATAGACACTTGTCCTTAGTGCCACTCAGATATCTCATAATCATCTTGACCACTTCCCAATGTTTCTTGCCAGGATTATACATATATGTGCTCACAACTCCCACTGTAAATGCAATGTCTAGTCTCATAGCTACCATAGCATACATGAGACTACCAATAACAGATTGATAGGGAATTTTGGTCATGAATTCCTTTTCCTCATCTGATTTGGGGAAATCATCCTTGCTCAATTTCACATATGTGGATAAAGGCGTACTCAAATGCCTTTTCACCCTACATATTGAACATGGGAAGTACTTTGGATATGTACTCACTTTGAGACAAGTATATGCATCTTTTACTCCTATCACGAGTAATGCACATGCCAAGAATATGTCTGCATCCCCCAAATCCTTCATATCAAATTTATGAGTCAAATTCTTTTTGAGAATTGACAAGTCATGAGAGGATTTTCCAGCAATCAACATATCAACGATGTAAAGAATCAAGCATATCAAGCTGCCATCAGAGCATCTCTTTGTATAGAGACAATGATCCTCATTCTTCGAGAATAGCCTTGAGACTTCATAAAAGCATCAAACTTTTTGGTGCCATTGTCTAGGGGATTGTTTAAGTCCATACAAGCTGTTCTTGAGCTTACAAACTAGACTTTCCTTGCCAAGAACTACATAACCCTCTAGTTGTTCCATATAGATCTCATGTTAAGATCTCCATGCAAGAAAGCAGTTTTCACATCCGTTTGGACTAGCTCTAAGTCATCCATTGCAATGAATCCAAGCAACATGCACAGGGTAGTCATCTTGACCACTGGAGAGAATATTTCCTCAAAATCAACACCATGTTATTGCTTAAAACCCTTTGCAACAAGTCGTGCTTTATACTTTGAAGAAGCACTATCAGATGTGAATTTTAGCTTATATCTCCATTTACATGGTAAAGATTTCCTACCCTTTGGCAAAGGTACTAAATCCCAAGTACCATTCTTGTGAATAGAATCCAACTCACTCTTCATGGCACGCTCCCACTTGACACAATCCTCTATCTGCATAGCCTCTTTGTAGCAAGAAGGCTCATCGACATCTATTAGCATAGCAAAATCTAAACCGGGAACATATCTATCAAGTGGATGTGAGACACGTGCAGAGCATTTCAATGGTTGCTGAATAGGAACATGTGTAGACTGACCTTATAGGAAATTCTCCTGAACATCCCTATGTGCAATATTTTTATGCATGCTAACTAGAGGAATAATATCCTCAAACACCACTCTTCTCACTTTAACCTCCTTAATGGGCTATTTATGCATCTTAGAGTCATTAAAAATGACATCACTACTTCTAATCACTCAGCATATGAACATATGCTTCACACCCAAAAACTTGAAGATGATTATAATATGGTGGCTTTGCTGTCCATAGCTCTTGTGCCACTTTTAGTCCTTTGGCAGTACTAGGTGAAAGGTTCATCACATGAACTGCAGTCAATACTACTTCTTCCCAAAAGCCTTGTGAAAGGTTTTTCATGATGTAGCATATAGACTACTCTGTCCTGAATAGTTCTATTCATGCACCATTCTATACTAGGGTATAAGGAGCTTCAAACTCTCTACCAATTCTTCTCGACTGGCAAAAAAGGTTGAATTCATGTGAGATATACTCACCCCTATTATCTCAATGTAAAGCTTTGAGCTTAGTTCCTTTTTCAATATCAACTGAAGCAAGCCATTTTTTGAAAGTAGGGAAAACCTCATCCTTCAATTTGATAGGATATCCCCAAACTTTTCTAGTAGCATCATCTATGAAAGTGACAAAGTAAAGAGGACCACCTAATGACCTTGTGGGCATAGGACCACACACATGTGTATGAACAAGATCTAAAGGCTAAATCGAAGAGTCAATGCACATTCTATGCACATTTTTGGTTTGCTTTCCATATTGACAATGCTCACAAAATGAAAAATTAGAGAAAGATAACACAGGTAAGTAGCCAAAATGAGAAAGATTTTCCATTACACTACGAGATATATGGCCCAAACAACCATGCCAAATACAAGCCATAAGCTATTCAGTAACAGCTAACAAGTGTTCTTTTTGTGATACAAATAAAGGATAACATGATCCAACTTTGCTTCCTTTTGCAATAACCATATTTCCCTTTGATATACGAAAGGACTAAGCATAGAAGACCACCTTATAACCAAGGTTATCAAGTTGATGAACTTACATCAAACTGCATGATAACTGAGGTATATGGCATACATTATGCATAATAAATTGTGAACCATCAATGAACTGCACAACCACATGTCCAATCCCCACAACATCACACTAGTAAGAGTCACCAAGTCTCACGGTACAAAGAGACTTTGCTGCATAGTTAGAGAACCATTCTCTGTGTGGTGTCTCATGGAAAGAAGCACCATAATCTAGCAACCATGTGTGGGAAAGAGAATCAGCCATGAGAGCCTTAGTTGGCACAATACTATCAAGTGTGAACACATCAACATCATAAAAAATAGCATTGATTTCTTCAATCTTCACAGACGAAGTAGATGGTGTAGGTAAGTGTTTAACATGCTCATCAACATTCTGTCTTTTACCTTTATCATTCTTTAATGTGTAATAGTCTTTCTTCATGTGTCCTTTCTTATGATAGTAATGACATTCGATATCCATCTTCCTTGATTTACTTCTACTCTTATTTCGTTGACCATTTTTTCCTTGTTCTTGCTCCTACCAGGTGGCTGATTCTTTCCTTGGTAAGAATCAAGAACATTATATGTTTCTCCACTTTGAGTGCCAACCATAGATTTTCTACGAATCTCCTCACTTGAGTGCTCCACATATGTCATCATAGACGAGTTTACCACTAGGTGCAATATTGCTAATAGTTGTGCAAAATGTATCCCATGATGATGGCAAGGTGCATAACAACAATATTGCTTTCATTTCATTATCCATATCCATTTTCTGAGCATGTAACTAGGAGAATATAGCATCAAACTCATTTAGATGAGTAGCAACACTATCTATGTCCTTCATAAGAAGATGATATAATTTTCTCATCAGATACACTTTATTTATGCCATCTCTTTTTCATATGTATTGCATAACTTCTTCCAAAGCTCCTATGCACTTTCACAGTCTAATACAGTAAAGTAAACATTATCTACTAGGTGCAAGTGAATGGTAGACCTAGCCATTTCATCGAACTTATCCCAATCATCTTCATCCATGTCAACAGGCTTCTTTGAAATTTCATTTACTGGCTTCCATTGCCTCCTTTGAATTAGCACATCTTTAATCTGATTCTTCCATAGAGCAAAGTTTGTGCCATCGAATTTTTGGATCTCAAAATGGTCTTTGCCGTGCAAGTTATAGCTCCTCCTTGGAACACTGGCACTGGACCTTGATCCACCAGATATGCCTGAGATCTTTGACGCCATGATGTTAGAGAACTCAAGAGAATGATAATGGGGCTAGAAGAGTCCAAACACTAACGAATAAGTGTATCAACGAGTGAATCGACCACTATATAGTTGACAAAACCAAAAATCTAGAATTTTTTTCCAGAGTATCCTCTACAAAATGAGCATATGACCAGTGTCAAAATATCATAAAACTATAAGTACTGACATGTTTACGTGCATAGTGAATCACTGACTCCACTGCATATAATTAGTTACCCAATAGAAGCCAACTAGGCTTATCGAGCACTTATGAACAACTATCATACATCTCCTATGGTGAGGCTCGGCAAGTCTTCTACTTGCATCATCGAAGAGGCCCAACATCTAGGTGTCTCCCAATTAAGAAAACCTCACCACGACCCTCTTTTATCAAATGTAAAAGGCTTTATGCAAAAAATGTAACTGCTATATCAATGACCACATGGACATACATAAGCGGTATCCATAGAAGTGTACATGGTGTGTATGTGCTCAATACATGCAGTAAAATGACACTAAAATTCTAAATGCACAACCTAAAAACTAGCCAACAACACCTGCAAGTGTCTGTCAACTATGATGTTTTAGGCTCAAAACCTGCATAAATTTGTAGCCGATGCTCCCACCAAAACTTAAAACCTTTTGAGAGACCTGTAGTTTTACGAGTGTGGCTGAAAACACAGCCCCAAAGGTTGATATTTATTGTCAGAGAAGTACAAAGAGCACTCTTCTTGATGTTCTTAGACCTGTGTGAAGAGAACTATGTGCAAAAGTACTCCAAAAATGGCTCCAAAAGACACCCCAAAAATGCTTCAAAGATAGGCTTTGAAAGCAATGAATGAAGCTTTGAGGGACCAAAACATGTTCAAGGTAATGTTAACCTTAGTCTTTCCCCTTCTTTAGACACCACAGGAGTGTAGCTTAGTGGCAATAGATTGCCACGGTTAAGCGAGCTCCAGAGGGAACAATACTTGGATGGGTGATCTCTCGGGAAGTATCGAGAACCTCTATCTTCCTTGATCATTGAGGTCCTCCCTTGTGCATAGCCAACAGTGCCAATGGTGACTTTGATGACTCAGATGACAGGGTATGCCAAGGTCTATACCTTGGTCGTCACCTTAGTCATAAGCTTTGGAGAAAGCCTTGGGTGGGTGGGTGCTTGCTTTGCTCACACAAAAGGAACAAATCTTTCGCATGGAAATACTCTGATACGAGTTAAGTATTTCAGTGGCAATGCACCACGGTGCACTCTCATTCTTGAGAGCTCCATGTCGATATTCTCGAAGTAGAAAACCGAGCTCCAAGCACCACACACGGTACTCCACACAGAGGCTACAGAATACGCAGAAAAACACAATACATAGGGAGCACAAACATAGACTTCTTAGGTGTTCCAAATGTGGTGGAACTTATAATCTGTGACTGACTAGGCCATTCTATGTTTTATTAAAGAACATATACAAAGATGTCTCCAGTGGCCATTTGGCCTTTCACATGAACACTAATGGTAACAATTTATGCCTTGGTTGCCACCTTAGTGGAAAGCTAGGTTGTTCCTCGCTTTGCTTCCAAAACACAAAAAAAAAACATTTTACTTTGAGTAACTGTGATATCAATGAATTGGTGTGATGGTGATGTACCACCATAGATTCTCCTTTGAGAGAGCTCCGCAATGATGATATCACAATAGAAATCCAAGATCCGTATGAAAACATGATGCTCTGCATAGATATGTAGAGCTACATAGTACACAAAGAGCACAAACTCAGATTTCCTAGGTTTTACAAATGTAGTCGAACCTTGGGTCTATGGCTAAGCAATCGACTATATGTTTTATTTAAATAACATATACAAAGAGTGTTTGGAAGCTATTTGGCTTTCACCTGGACACTAATGGTAACACTTTTATGGCTGTATACTTTGTATTGAAGGGAAAAGTCTTCTCTCAAGAAGCCCTCAAGAGAGGAGCCTTCTAGAGTAGCTTTTCTTCTTGAAACTTGTGTTTGTGCTTTCTCTTGCAATTTGAGTGAGATTATTACTTTATTGTGGGTGTATGAAATTTATTTGAAGGTTGTGGAAGTACTATCTATCATGTTTGCATCATTTTTAAGTATCCTTGCATGATTAAATACTTTTTTAGGTGATCAAAGCAAGTGAAAATGGATTTTCCATAGATTTGTCAACTTTGTACATGGACGTTAGACTCCTTTTGCATTTTTGGCCTATTGCGACATGTATTAAGAGCTTCTAAATGATCCATATCATGCACAAAATAGATCATCAATGAGCCATGAAAAAAAGTCCACAACGCACTTGGGTACATGCACTTCTCGATGATTTCAAGCCCAATGCACCTCCATTAGTGTCATGCCAAGCACTTCTAATAGTGTCATGACTACACACTACTGATAGTGTCAAATCCATACACTTTTGATAGAGTCATAGGGATGAATCACAAAAATGCTTGTATCTCCCTCATTAAAGATCTGTTTTGTCCATGATATGGCTCATTGTGAAGATCTTGCGTTATGCTACAAAAATATGGAAAAATACCAAAGAATTAGGTTCATGGGCCTATATAGAGCTTACAAATGTGTGGGAAATCCACCTTCACCTGCTTCATGATTGGTGGAGGAATGGACTTGTTTACTTCTTGATCTCACTTGTGATCATCCTTGTGCATCAAGGATCATCCATCTTGGAAGGATTGCAATGCTAAGGGAGTTTTTCCTTGTGGACCTTGTGAACTAGATCATATGTGGATCTTCTTGGAGGCTATCATGAGGATGTGCTTCTACTACTCAACTTTACACCCATCCATCGTGTATGCTTATGCCATTGTAGGTTGAGTTCTACTCTTTTGGATTGATTGGATTAGAAATGTACAATCATGCCCTTGACTACAGGTTGATGCTTTCCTCATTGAATTTGTAGAAATAATCCTTGCTCAATTTTACATATGTAGGTAATGAATTATTTAGTGGCTTTCCACCATGCACATTGAACTTATGAGGTAATTCAAATAATTAGCCTTTTTTATACAAACATTTGTAGCTTCTACTCTTATTGTCATTAATATGCATGCCAAACGTAATTTTTTCATCCTATGAGTCTTTCATATCAAATGTGCAACTAAAAAATGACCATGTATAAGGAAACAGTTCATATCAAAGCTACTTGAGGGACACATAAGTGTAACAACCCCTTGTGGAGTGAGTGATGTGAACACATATAGGGAGCAACAGATCAGCATCCCCAAGGTAATAAGTCTAAAGCTTTGTGAAAACCTTCAAACTCTTCTTGTGGAAGTGCTTTGGTGAATGTGTCTTGCACATTATCATGTATAGGTACATATACCAAATCAATATCTCTAGCATGAAGGTGCTCTTTGACATAATGATGATGAACTTCAATGTGCTTTGTGCATGCATGGAACACTAGATTTCTTACAAATGCCAATGCTCTTTGACTATCAATGAGAATATGTGTATGTGCATCAATCTCCATGCATATATTTATTAGTAGGTGTCTCAACCATATACAATCCATTGTAGCCATGAATAATATTATGTACTCAACTTCACAGGTTGATGTGGACAGCGTAGGTTTCTTCTTACTCAACCAAGATATCCATGATCCTCCAAGGAAAAAGCAGTTAACACTAATGAACACACATGCTAATGAGCTAAATGACTATCTATAAAACCATGCAAGCATGGCTGAGCATCTCTGCCATAAAAGAGACCCAAACTCAAAGTTCCTTTGAGATATTTAAACACATGTTTTGCCACTTGCCTATGCTTATTGCTATGGCTATGCATGAATCGACTCAACAAGGAAAGTGCAAATTGTATGTCCGACCTTGTGTTACATGCATGTATCAATTATCCCATAGCTTGATCATAAAGAGAAGTATCAAATGCATCACTTGCACCCTCAATTCAGAACCTAAATCCTTTTTTCATTGGTTTTGAGATAGGATTACAATAACCAAAACCAAAATGTTGAAGTAGTTTTTCAATATAGTTTGGTTGATGCACAACAATTCCTTCCTCAATGGATATAAATTGGATACCAAGATGATACTCCAAAAGACCAAGATAAGTGACATAAAAAATATGTTGCAAATGAGTCATGAGTATGCCAATTTTTTGCATCATAGGACCCAATAAAGATAATGTCATCGATAAAGAACAAGCACTATAAGATCATCCCCATCTTTGTGTACATAAAATGTGCTTTCAATTGGACTTCATGTAAAACAAAGAGCAATCTAGTGTTTATGTATTTTGTTTTATCATGCACATGCCACTTGATTAAGTCCATACAAAGCCTTACACAAATGGTAAATCATATACTCTTCACCTTTAATGGCAAATCTAGGAGGTTTCTTCACATAAACCTCTTCTTACAAATTGCCATCCAAGAAAGGTATTATTGTATCCAATTAATGTGCTTTCCGACCATGATGGGTAGCCAAGTGTTATCATTAGTATCCATGTGAAAGGAAGAATGACCACTGAACACTTTTGTATATGTTCCTTAACAAAACAAATAGTGACCTAGTCATCCATAGACTATAAGTTTGAATGCATTTGTAACACCTATGAAATCTATCTTCGTGCTCCCTTGACGGCTATAATTTGCTTCCTTTTGCAATAACCATATTCAAGCCCTTTGATATACAAAAGGATTGAGCATAGAAGACCACCTTGTAACCAAGTTCATCAAGTTGATCAACTGACATCAAACTATGTGATAACTGAGGTACATGGCGTACATTATGCATAGTAAATTTTGAACTATCAATAAACTGCACAACCACATCTCAAATCCCCACAACATCACACTGGTAAGAGTCATCAAGTCTCACAGTACCAAGAGACTTTGCTGCATAATTAGAGAACCATTCTTTATGTGGTATCACATGGAAAGAAGCAACAAAATCTAGCGGCCACATATGGGAAAGAGAATCAGCCATAAGAGCCTCAACTGGCATAGTACTATCAAGTGTCAACACATCAACATCATTGGAAATAACATTAATTTCTTCAATCTTCACAGTCAAAGTAGATGGTGTAGATAACTGTTTAACATGCCCATCAACATTCATTCCTTTATTAGCATTCATTAATGCATAATAGTCTTTCTTCATGTGTCCTTGCTTATGACAATAATGGCATTCGATATCCCTCTTGCTTGATTTACTATTACTCTTATTTGTTTGACCATTCTTTTCCTTATTATTGCTCCTACCATTTTGCTAATTCTTTCCTTAGTAAGAATCACAAACATTATATGCATCTCCACTCTGAGTGCCAACCATAGATTCTCTACAAATCTCCTCACTCAAGAGTGGTCCACATATGTCATCATCGACGAGTTTACCACCATGTGCACTATTGCTAATAGCTGTGCAAAATGTATCCCATGATGATATTAAGGTGCATAACAACAATACTGCTTCATTTCATTATCCATATCCATTTTTTGAGCTTGTAACTAGGAGAATATAGCATCAAACTCATTTAGATGAGCAGCAACACTATCTGTGTCCTTCATGTGAAGGTCATAATTTTCTCATTAGATACACTTTATTTGATGCCGTCTCTTTTTTCATATGTATTGCATAACTTCTTCCAAAGCTCCTTTGCACTTTCATGGTCTAATACTGTAAAGTAAACATTATCTGCGAGGTGCAAGCGAATGGTAGACTTGGCCATTTCATCTAACTCATGCCAATCATCTTCATCCATGTCAGCAAGCTTCCTTGAAATCCCATTTACTAGCTTCCATTGCCTCCTTTGAATCAACTCATCTTTAATCTAATTCTTCCATAGAACAAATTTTTTGCCATCAAATTTTTGGATCTCAAAATGGTCTTTCCCCTGCAAGTTATAGCTCCTCCTCGGAACACTGGCACTAGACCTTGATCCACCAGATGTGCCTGAGACCTCTGATGCCATGATGGTAGAGAGCTGAATATAAGAATAATGGAGCTAGAAGAGTCCAAACACTAATGAATAAGTCTATCAAGGAGTAAATCGACCATTGTATAGTTGAAAAAACCAAAAATCTAGAAAAAGTTTTCGAGAGTATCCTTTGCAAAATGAGCATATGACCAATGTCAAAATATCATAAAACTACAAGTATTGACATGTTTACCTGCATAGTGAATCAATGACTCTACTGCATATAATCTGTTACCCAATAGAAGCCAACTAGGCTTATCGAACACCTATGAAAAACTATCATACATCTCCTATGGCAAGGCTGTGTAAGTCTTCCACCTACATCACCCAAGAGACCCCGAGATTTGGGTGTCTCTTAGTTGAGAAAATCTCACCACAACCCTCTTTATCAAATGTAAAAGGCTTTATGCAAAAACGTAACTGCTATATCAATGACCTCATGGACGTACATAAGCATTATCCACAGAAGTGTACATGGTGTGTATGTGCTCACTATATTTAGTAAAATGACACTAAAAAGCTGAATGCATAGCCCAAAAACTAGCCAAAAACACCTCAAGTGTCTATCAACTCTAATGTTTTAGGCTAAAAAACCTGCATAAATTTGTAGCCACTACTCCCACCAAAACCGAAAACCTTTCGAGAAACGTGTAGTTTTACAAGTGTGGCTGAAAACACAACACCAAAGGTTGATATTTATTGTAGGAGAAGTACAAAGAACAATATTCTTGATGTTCTTGGACTTGTATGAAGAGAATTATGTGTGAAAGTACTCCAAAATGGCTCCAAACGACACCCCAAAAATGCTTCAAAAACAGGCTTTGAAAGCAAAGAATGAAGCTTTGAGGGACCAAAACATGTTCAAGGTAATGTTAACCTTAGTCTTTCCCCTTCTTCAGACACTAGAAGAGTGTAGCTTAGTGGCAAGAGATTGCCACGGTTAAGCAAGCTCTAGGGGTAGCAGTACTGGGATGGGTGACCTCTTGGGAAGTACCGAGAACCTCTATCTTCCTTGATCATTGATGTCCTCCCTCGCGCGTAGCCAATGGTGCCAATGTGTGACTTCGATGACTCGGATGACAAGGCATGCCAAAATGGGTGGTCCAGACTTTGTGTGACAACAAATTAGATGCACCTCTGTCATATCCTACTCCTTGAGGCTCTCATAGTGCCTCTTTTGCATCAGATTGCTATGCTATGGCTTTCTGTAGTCTCTGTGATGAGAATGAGCCTATCTCATTTGATGAAGCACAAATTTAGAAAATTGGATGGGTGCTATGCAATCTGAATATGATGCTATAATGAAGAATGATACCTGGTCTTTGTGTAACTTGCTTCTTGGAAAGAAGGTCATTGGCACTAAGTGGGTATACAAGCTGAAGTGTAAGCCTGATGGAATAGTTGACAGATATAAGGCTAGGCTTGTTGCAAAGGGTTATGCCAAGGAAAGAGGAATTTATTTTGATGAGACCTTTGCTCCTACTTGCCGAATGACTATTGTTCATAGCATCTATGCACTTGCACCTCATCATGGTTGGAATGTACATCAGTTGGACATTAAAACTACATTTCAGAATGATGATTTGCATGAAGAAGTGTACATTTTTCGGCCCCATGGCGTTGTGCAAAAAGGGCATGAAAATTAGGTGTGCAAGTTAAAAAAGGCATTATATAGTTTAAAGCAAGCACCACATGCTTGATATGAAAAGATACATGCCTACGTGATTGCACATGGTTTTGAGAATAGTCCAATTAAAAGCACCTTATATGTTAATCATGCAAATGATGTGCTTCTGATCATTGTTGTGTATGTTGATGACATGCTGCAAATTGTTCCTCATGAGAAGCATATTGCTGATTTTAAGGCTGATTTGCATGTCTCATTTGGGATGTCAGATTTGGGGCATTTGCATCATTATTTGGGCATTCAATTTATGCAAGTTGATGGCGGAATAGCTTTGTGTCAAACCAAATATATTGACACATTATTGCAATGTTTTGACCTTGAAGAGTATAAACCTATTGCCACTCCTATGGAGACAGGCTTATGATCGAGTCTTCATGATGTTGGAGATGCATTTGATGGTGTTCTCTATGAGCAAGTTGTTGGATGCTTGATTTACTTATGCATTACTTGGCCAGATATTCAGTTTGCTATCTCATAGATGAGCAGGTTTATGCATTGCCCAAGTGTCAAGCATTGGAAGGCAATTAATCGCATCTTTCACTACTTGATTGGTACCCGACTACTTGGATTGTTTTATCCCAAGGGGGATCACTACCGTCAGATTTGCATGCTTTTTCCGACTTTGACTAGGTTGGTTGCTAGGAAACTCATGTGTCCATTAGTGGTTTTTGCTTCATGCTTGGTATGTCATGCATATCTTGGTTGAACAAGAAGCACCCTACTGTGGCCACTTCAAGTTGTGAGGCTAAGTATAGGGAAACTTTCATAGCGACTATTGAGTGTGTGTGGCTCAGATGCCTTATGGCTGATTTGGGTGTTGGTCAATCTTTTGCCAGCACCATCGTCACTAACAATCAGAGCACAGAAGCAATTGTGAAGAACCCTGTGTTCCATGCTTGCACTAAGCACATTGAGTTCCATTATCATTATGTTAGGAGAGGTTCTCTAGAGAGATCAGCTTGGCATATGTGCCAATGCAGGAGAACATTGTAGACCTCTTCACGAATGCTCTGCCTAGGGAGAAGTTTGAAGCTTTCTACAAAGCTTTGGGCCTACTTCCTTTTGTGGATCGATTCCACATAGCTTGGCAGTTCCTTATACATGAGTGATAGCTCCTTGTTCACCACATCACTCCTAGGGGGATTTGTTGATATATTTAGGTAGTGATGTGTGTGAACACACCAGGATTGTTGGGGCAATTTTTTCCCTTTTTAGGAGGTTTTTCCCCCGACTTGTATATACACCTATTGCCCTAACGGGTTACTTATCTTTTGTACATTCTAGTGGTAATACATTCAATATTGTTTGTTGTGCTCCAAGCTTCTTCTTCTTCCTTGTGCTATTCGTGTGCTTCCATAGACCTCGAACTCCAACAGCTACTTGCCATACATGGGTGTATCCTATGAAAGCAGAGGTATTTTCCTGCTTCAAAGCATTTTTAGCTCTGGCTGAAAATTTTTCTTCCAACAAGCTTTGGATTCTATGCACAGATCGTGGTGGTGAATACATGTCACATGAGTTTAATATTTTGCTTCGTGAAAGAGGTATTTCACACCAATGTATGGTGCCATATACACCTCAAGAAAATGGTGTTGTCGAGTGGAGAAATAGAATACTCCTTGAAATCGCATGATGTATGGTTAAAGGAAAGCACCTTCTTGATAAGTTTTGGATTGAAGCAGTCATGTGTGCAAACTATGTGTTGAATCGCTGCCCTACAAAAGCATTGAGAGTCATTACTCCTTATGAGGCTTGAAATGGACATAAGCCTATGGTTAGTCATATGTGCGTGTTTGGTTGTTTGTCATATGCTCTTGTGCCATCACAACAATGTCACAAACTTGATGACAAGGCAAGGAAATGTATTATATTTGTTGGTCATAGTGCTGAAAGTAAGGCTATCATTTGTACCATCCATTGATGACCACAATTATTGTGAGTCAAGATGTGGTATTTGCTGAAAATTCAGTTTTCCCTCTACTTGAATGCAAAAAACAACCAACAGTTAGCTCACAAGATGTGTTCAATACACTCATGCCTTTGTTCTAAAATGGTGTGCTTGACTATGGCCATGTAGACCAGCCGATTGAGGCACAAAGGGCTGAAAAATTCCAAAAAAATAGAGCAAAAAATGCAGAGAATTTATAGCCACACATGGCTGAAACTTTTTAGCAAAATTATCAAAACTGTTGGAAACTTGCAGCCACATATGGCTGAACATTTGCATCAAAATCTAGCTGAAAATGAGAATGAAATTCAGCCCATGCATGATATACATGTTGATGATGTATTACATAATGAACACGTCTATCAAGAGTGCACAAACTATGCCAAAGTGGTTGAAACAAACTTTGTAGGACAACAAATTGAGTGCACCTTTGCTTGGTAGAACAAGATCAAGCTTTCATCATGCATCAAATAATTTTGTAGATTATTCTCTTATTGCAACAACAGGTAATGAAGAGCCACTTACTTTTGAAGATGCATGTGATGATGCATAGTGGATGAGTGCTATGCAATTGAAACTGGATTCCATACATAGGAATGGTACTTGGGAGGTATGTGAATTGCCAAAAGGAAAAAATTCCATTGGTACAAAGTGAGTTTACAAGATTAAGAGAAAGTATGATGGTAGCATTGATCACTACAAAGCTAGATTGGTTTCCAAAGGATATGCGCAATAATATCGCATTGAATATGAGGAAACTTTTGCATCTACTTCATGCATGACTACCATTCATATCGTGGTTGCATTGGCTGCCCATTGAGGTTGGAAAGTACATAAGCTGGACATAAAAATGGCTTTCTTGAATGGTGATTTTCAAGAAGAGGTTTCAATGAAGCAACCTCTTGGATTCTCCATGAAAGGGCAAGAACATATGGTTTGTCACTTGCATAAAGCTTTGTATCGTCTCAAGTTGGTAAGATAAAACACATAAGCACTTGTTTGCTCTTGGCTTCACATGTAGTCCAATTGAAAGCACTCTCTACGTACACAAAGATTGGGTTGATCTTACAGTGCTTGTTCTTTATGTCAATGACATACTCTTGACTTGGTCATGTGATGCAAAACTGGACATTCTTATGGCTGATTTGCAGCATACTTTTGATGTCACTTATCTTGGTCTTTTGAGCTACTATCTTGGCATCCAGTTTATATCCGTTGAGAGGGGAATTGTTATGCAGCAAGCAAAGTATGTTGAAAAACTACTTTAGCATGTTGACTTTGAGGATTGCAAGCTAGTTTCCACACTAATTGAGATAGGATTTAGGTTCTCAGTTGAGAATTCTAGTTATGCATTTGACACTTCTCTTTATCAGCAAGCTGTGGGATATCTTATATATGCATGCAACACATGGTCAGATATATAGCATCTAGTTTCCTAGTTTAATCGATTCATGCATAGCCCTGGCACTAAGCATTGAAAGCAGTGAAATGTGTGTTTAGATATCTCAAATGCACTTTGAGATTAGGTCTCTTTTATGGAAGAGATTTTCAGCCATGCTTGCATGCTTTTATAGATAGTGATTGGGCTAGTTGTTATGATACTCGCATGTCCACTAGTGGTAATTGCTTTTTCCTTGGAGACTCATGCATATCTTGGTTGAATAAGAAGCAAGCTACACTGGTGACATCGAGTTGTGAAGCTGAGTATAGGGCAATTTTCACAGTTACAGTGTATATGGCTGGGACATTGCCTAAATATATCAACAATTCAAAACTCTCTAAATAGAGGCTATACACTTAAAATGATGTACATTTGGCCAAGATAAAAGAGGAGTTTGAAAAATTCTTAGAGGAAGGTCTTATTTATGAGATTGAGATCCCTAGCAAAAACAAAGCATCTAACAATGTGAAAACTACCATCAATAGTAGTCATAATGATCCTATCAATTCCCATTACATGATAAGAGGAGTTCTTAGCGCATGTGACAATATTCCTTGTAGTGGCAGGCTCAAGTGAAGTAAAGAAATGGTGTTGCAAGGTAATATGTTTGGTTGCCCCACTATCTATTGGAGTTTGAGGTCTACAAAAGCACACAAATAGCACAAGGAAGAAGAAGCTTCTTGGAGCACAACACCCAATATTGAATGTATTACCAAAAAAATGGACAAAGATAAGTTTCTGTTGATATATTTAGGTAGTGATGTGTATGAACACACTAGGACTGACGGGGCACTTTTTTCCCTCTTTAGGAGGTTTTTTTTTCCCTGGCTTGTGTATACGCCTATTGCCCTAATGGGCTACTTATCTTTGTACATTCTCTAGTAATACATTCAGTATTGTGTGTTGAGCTCCAAGCTTCTTCTTCTTCCTTGTGCTGTTCGCATGCTTCCGCAGACATCTAACTCCAACAATTGGTATCAGAGCAGGTCGTTGCATCATCTAGGGCACCGTCGACACTCCTTCGGTTGCAGTCTCAGAATCGCATGAACTTTGGTGAGCATACTCAGCGTGTTTTCAAGATCAAAATGGCTTCGCTTTGTGGTGCCAAAATCATGATCTGAGTTCGTTTCGGCCTCTGAATGCACTATTGCAGCGCTTGTGCAGGCTATTTCGTCTTTTTGTGCCAAAGGTATATACCAATTTTTGTTCACCAGTATAAGCGTCTCAAAATCTACTACAGGTCTAGTGGAATTTGTCTGGGCAGTTCTGTTCAACTTTTTGAGATACAGTCAATTTTCTGCATCAAGGTATTTTAGTCACCGGCCATGGCTAAAAGCAGTGATGTATTCCGTATGTTGGATCTTGAGGATAAGTTGGATGGTACCAACTACCCGTTATGGGTTTATATGATGCGACATGTGTTGGTTGCAAAAGGACTGTGGAACATTGTGCAGGGTGTTGAAAAACATCATATCACACTTGCAACTGTTACAACGGCAGGTACTGAAGGTGATGTAGAAGGTGTCGAAGATGATGATATTATGCATATTCCTGTTTGTGCTGCAGTTTCTGCTGTCACCGCCCGCGTAATTGCCATACATGGCTTAGACTGATTGAACCGACCTAACAAATATAAATGATTTTTGACTCCGACAGGGAATATTCCATGGAATATTCCCTTTACCGTCATGCCGGGGGCACTGCCCCCGGACCCCCACCAGGGGGCCCGCTGGCCCCCTTGGACCCCCAAGCCGGGGCTGCTCACCGCTGTCGGCGCGGAAGCGACGGTCGGTGGATCAGGGCGACCGCCAAAAATACGGCGCACGCAGGGTGCTTGGAGCAAGCTCAGGTGATAGCAAAGAGCTTAAAGAGTTTGTCAATTTCAAGCACATTAATACGTCAATTGTAATTTCCTTGTAAGAGTTCTACAACTTTGTTCATTTCCTTCCGTCTTTGGTCAAACAAAACTGCTAGAACAATTACTACCCTTTTCTTATCTCAAAGTTAATTGTCATGCCTTGAAGAATCCAAAAGAATTGCAAAGAAGATAGCAGAAGTTATGCATTTACTATAGAGAATGTAACATAAAATCAATTCCAGCGTTTGTGAATTAATTGCATGCTTTGACATTGAAAGATCATTAGAAAATAAGGACAATCAATATGTTTAAAACTCATACCAATGTTCTTTAGTCAAATTCTATCATCAAGTTTATGTACGATGGAGCAAGCTTTTAGTAATCTTAAAAGAACATATGCTCAAGATAAATCAAAACGAATCATATGAATTCAATCCAATCAAATAAGAGTGCCACTCTTCAGGTTTGGTCTCTTATGCGACTCTTGTGTATTTCGAAAGTGAAATCATATGAAGCGAAGTTACAACTAATGACTAGGCGGCTAAAGTGAAATCTATAGGAAACTTTAAAACTAACGACTTTGTTTGTCACACGTTTAATTTCAAAAAATAGTTATACTATTGATTAATCAATTTCTTTTATTATACATTTCGCAAAATTTTTGTGTTATCATACGTAAGTTGAACATTTTTATTAAAAAAAAAAACACTAAAACAAAAAATAACAATTGATTCAAAAGTTCACGTTCACATGCAAATATCGTTGTTATCAGTAGTCATAAGCAAGAGCATTGGTTTATACATATAAAAGCAGTCTCATCAATAAAAATAGGTTGTCTTTGTTAAGCGTTAAACTTCGCTCTTTAATGTTTTATAGGTTCTGCCTCTGAAATCTTTTTCGATGATTCATCTTTCCACACGTGAGGTTCGACCCACATTTGACCATCACACACTTGGCACCTCCGTTTCTCAGTCACTTTTCATCTCTTTGAATCTGAACAATGCTCAAACAATATGCAATATACAATAACATGGTACCGCATGAAATTAGATTCACATGTTATAGAGGCAGAGTACGAAACTGAGAGCACTGTTCTAGATGGAATTCTAACAAGCAAACATAGAACCTCATATGAAAAGTTTTTCGGGAGCAATCATGTAATGAAATGGAAACCATATTCCGATATTCTGAAGCATTTATCAAGGGTTCATAAGTCATGGGTAGCTTCAGCATAGTTTCCAGTTGTTCCTATGTCTTTGCGCAAAGAAGCTTCCGATCACAAAACTACAAGTGCAGAATATCTACCCTATGGTTCCTTAATTCCAAGAATATTAATTCGCATTATTTTGAGAGGATTGAATCTATTCATACCGCAGTTCTTTTCCTGGCTAAAAAGAAGTCACTTAATTTCCATCACGAACAACAAAGCAAAATGGTGCAAAGCCATATGATTTTGGTCATTGAACAGAGAGACTCAGCATGAAATAAAAGTGCAGGATAAAAAGATTGCTCATCTCTTTCAAGCGAACAAGTATTTCAGATAGTGCAGTTCATTTAATGTTGTTCTCTTGATAGTGCTAGATTGCAGTCGATTAATGCTCAACATCAAAAAGACAGACAACACCAAACATTTGTTGGGAGAAAAATATAACACATATTTTCTGTAAGAAAGGAAACACGAAGTTGACAGTGAGCATGAAACAACATGCGGATATTCTTTAACTCATGATGCAATCGGACAAATTGCAACTGTTCTGGGTATCGACCTGTACATGTAATTTAACATGAACATATTATCCCTTCACGACGAACTGTATAAATCATGGAAGATGAACAGAAGCGATGAGCTATTTATAACGACGTATTCATGGCTATCATAACATGCATCGGCCTAACGTACAACAAAAAAAAAAAGAAAATCTGTATGACAACAGTATAAATCTCTTGAGCTTGTGAGCAGAAAACTCGTTTAGATGAACAAAAATTTAAGTCAACTAGTCTCTGATTGTTTATGTAATCCACAGAGATGCAATAAGCAAAACAAATCTATTTTTAAACAGCGAAGAAAAAAAAACACATGAGGCGCAGGTATGTAGAAACGATTACTGTCAGTCCTAAATTGAAAACTTACATCCAACTTTAACACTTCGCTGCAGAGTTATACAATTGTTGTGTCAGTTTTTTCAAAAGCATCTCTGTGTATTTGGCGTCTTTTTCCTCAGATCATATGCAATCACTCTTCCTCAGTAGATGAGTTGTATTGTCCCGTCGTCAGAAGATTCAGATTTCTGATACTTGTCAGATGAATTTCGTACGATGGCCTCCTCTCTAAAGATTCAGCAGAGAAGGACCTCCACGCAACACAACAAGGGCATCATCCGTCCCTTCTTGGTATACGTCAGATCAAAAATCCCTGTATGCCTGATTATGATTCGATAAATTGACCTCCCCCATCGTCGTTAGATTCCATGCAGGCCTATACCAGATTAAGAGAGAGGAAACGATGGATGCCCTTGCGTCCCCTCCCCTCAGCAATCTCTCCATACGCTACTTTTTGTATATGCCTCTCTTTTCATTTGATGATAGAGGAGTCTCGACAAAAATAGCATCCAATGATTGTCCGTCACAACAGCACGCTGTCGTTCACTCATAAACTCTACACTTAGAGTTCACTCAAAACAAGCTTTTGACTCATATACCATCATTGGGTGACAATAAATGGATAAGAAAACTTATCATAAATGTTAGCATAAATCATTCGATGGGTTTTCATAATAGAATTTTCGACCATCCATTGTAGTAAATATCAAAACCCTATTGTTCACTTCATCTGCATTGGTAATCTCGTGCAACATCCAAGAATCATCCACTTTGGGTTGACTCATCCGATATGGCCTTTTATGCTTATCACCTGCAAAGTCTTCATCAAGTTGAGGAGAGAGAATTCTCTCCGACACCGCTGCCCCGGACCCCACAATTGGGGACCCTGGTAATTCCCTTTCCTTATAATACCTTACATGGTCCAATATGACCTTCATCCAACATGCAAGTTGGGATTCCCATCAATTGGGTAATGCACGCTTGGCTTCTCCTCATAAAGGGGGCCTTACAAAATGTGCATACAATCATGAGGGGTAGACATTGATCATATACTAACACCCCCCCTCAATGTTTACCGATGATAAATCAAGTAGGTCTCGGTCCTATGCCCATCTGTTGAAGATGCCTGTTGAGCTGCTCTCTTCCAAGTGCTTTAGTGAATATGTCAGCACAATTTGCCTCTGTTGGGCAATATTCTAGCTCCACAATTTCATCTTCAATTAGCTCATGAATGTAATGGTACTGTACTTCTATGTGCTTGGTGCGAGCATGAAATACTGGGTTCTTTGAAATAGCCATACAACTTTGATTATCACACTTGAGTATAGTTGGCATATTTGATGGAAAGCCTAGATCTGCAAGAATTCTCCTTAACCAGACTGCCTCACAAGAAGCAAAACAAGCTGCTTTGTACTCTGCTTCAGTGGAGGAGAGTGCGAGAGTCGGTTGCTTCCTACTTACCTAAGAAAATATTCGTGAACCAAGTGAGAAACAATATCCAGAAACTGATTTTCTAGAATCACAATCTCCAGCCCAATCTGAATCACAATATCCTTGGAGTGTATCACCTGTGGTATACAAAATACCAAAATCCAAGGTTCCTGCAATGTACCTTAGAATTCGCATTCTAGCATTCTAGTGACTCTCCTTAGGTTTGTTGGAAAACCTGCTTAACACTCCAACAACATAGCAAATGTCTGGTCTAGTGTTGCACAGAAAAATAAGACTTCCAACGAGCTTCCTATACTTCTTAGCATCTACATCAGGCATGTTATCATCCATAGATAGCTTATGATTTACCTCCATAGGTGTGCTAGCTGGTTTGCACTCCATCATTCCAAATGCCTTGAGAATTTCTTTTGAATATTTTTGTTGTGAGATGAAAATGCCATCCTTCCTTTGCCATACTTCAATTCCCAGACAAAAATGGAGTAGACCTAAGTCTATCATTTCAAACTCAGTTCCCAAGCTGATCCAAGTTTGATTGATGAGTTCCTGGTGATCTCCTGTAATGATCAAATCATCTACATATACAATGACGACAACTAGCTTGCTATCCCTTTTTGTTACATACAAGTTAGCATCAGAAGTACTTCTTTCAAAACCCATGTTTTTGAAAAAATTATCTATCCGTTGGTACCAAGCCCGTGGAGCTTGTTTAAGTCCATACAAAGCTTTCTTCAACCTGCAAACTTTATCTTCTGAATTGGGCACCTCAAAACCTGGTGGTTGAGATACATATACCTCCTCCTTGAGGTGACCATTCAAAAATGCAGATTTGACATCCATCTGGAAAATAGGCCATGACTTTTGTGCAGCTACTGCAAGTACCGTCCGAATAGTTGTCATGCGTGCTGTTGGTGCAAAAGTTTCTTGAACATCAAATCCTTCAATCTGTGAAAAACCCTGTGCAACTAATCGTGCCTTATACTTTTCTAATGTTCCATCAGCTTTATACTTAGCTTTCCAAATCCATTTAGTACCTATTACCTTCTTCCCATGTATCATTTTTGAGTATACTATCATACTCAGACTGCATTGCCGCTCTCCAACCTGGATCATCAATGGCTTCTTCAATGGTGGTAGGTTCCTTTATCGAACCCATGATATCTGCCATTAGAGCCATGTTAACAATGTGTTATGAGGCTCTTCTTTGCTCCTCTATTCTCTTTGATCTTCGTAATCCATCCGATGATGATTCTGGTACATCTACATGTGGATTGTGATCATCAAAGAGCTGTTGTGCCCACTTTGGTAGTGGCTTACGCTGTGTAGCTACAACTGGTTGGCTTTTTATTGAGGAAATTTCTCCATCAGATGTTTCCTCCTCCTCAACTTTAACCTGTCTTTTGATAGGCACAAGGTGAGATATTTCTCCGTTTGATGAGATAGTAGATTTACCTTTATCTTCTACTAAGTATGGTCGTTCATCAAACACCACATCTCGGCTGACAAAAATCTTCCTTGCCTCAGGATCCCACAACCTGTATGCTTTAGACTCTTCACTATATCCTAGGAAGACACACTTTTTGCTTTTTGAATCCAACTTTGATCTTGTTGAATAAGGAATATGTGCATAACAGAAACAACCAAAAATTCTGAAATGCAAAAGTGAAGGCTTTTTACCAGAATATGCTTCTTGAGGAGTCATCCCCTTCAGTGCTTTTGTGTAGCTTCGATTGAGGATGTAGACTGCTGTATTGACTGCTTCTGCCCAGAATGAATCAGGCATGTCTTGAGCCTTCAACATACAACGAGCCATTTCAACTACTGTCCTGTTCCTGCGCTCAACAACGCCATTTTGTTGAGGTGTATGAGATGTGGTAAGTTGCCTTTTCACACCATGCTCCTTACAGTAATTGTTGAATTCTGTTGACAAGAATTCACCTCCTCTATCTGTTCTAAATTTCTTCAGTTTCCTTCCTGATTCATTTTCTACATACTTATGCCACGTTTTAAATTTTTCAAAAGCATCAGCCTTCTCTCGAATGAAATAAACCCATATCTTTCTACTATAATCGTCGACTAACAGCAAAAAGTAGAAAGATCCTCCTAAAGCAGGTGTAGACATTTTACCGCAGAGATCAGTATGTACCAACTCTAGAGGAGCTTGAGATCGATTGATGGTCTCTCTTGGAAATGCCTTTCGTTGTTGCTTGCCCACCATACAAGCTTCACAAGGTTCTTGCAACTCTGAAAATGCAGGCAAATGAGCAACCATCCTTGTTCTTTGCATCTCCTTCAAAACTACAAATCCGAGATGCCCAAATCGTTGGCGCCATAACCTGCTTACATCTTTATCTTCTATAGCAGTTAAAGCACTTAACTCATACAAGTTATCCCGTCGTATCCCTTTAACTACAACATTACCTGATGAATCCATGATTTCTGCACCACTCTTATTGAAGTGAACTTCAAGTCCACGATCTGTTATTGCAGAAATTGACAACAAATTTCTTTTGAGTGTAGGTACATAGAGAACATCGGATAACTTTTTCTCAACACCTAGAGAAGTGATAAAAGAGATGGTTCCAGTTCCTTCGGCTAGACACTTGCCACCTGTGAAAAGAGTCAACAAAGTGTCATACACATCTTTGGAGCTAAGTGATATCGCCTTAGTACATGAAAGTAATGGCTGAATAGCATCCTCCACAAAAGCAACATCACAGCTAACCAAAATGTGTTTAGCCTCTGGATGATACAAACAATAACCTTTGCTTTTAGAATTCTAACCAACAAAAATACATTTCACTGCTTTATCATCTAATTTCTTGCATTTTTGTTCAGATATTAATGCATATGCTAGACAACCAAAGACACACAGGTGAGAAGCAGATGGCTTGGAGACATGCCAAGCCTCATATGGAATAATAGATTGCAATGCTTTAGTGGGATGCATGTTAAGTACATATGTTGCACACATAAAAGCCTCAAGCCAAAAACTATGTGGTAAAGCTCGACTCCTGACCATACACCTTGCCATCTCCATGAGTGACCCATTCTTCCTTTCAACCACTTCATTTTGTTGAGGTGTATATAGCATTTTACACTGATATTTTATCCTACGTTCAGCTAGAAATGCATTAAAATCAGAAGACATATATTCCCCCCTTGATCAGAAGGGAGGGTGCCCATTTTACATGCTGACAGATTTTTAGCCAAAACTAGAAATTGTTTGAAGCACATAAACACTTCAGACTTTGCTTTCAATGGATATACCCATGCATGCCTGGAAAAATCATCAACGAGATTCACAAAGTAAAGATAGTTCCCAAAGAAGGGTGTTTGCATAGGACCACAGACATCATTCTAGCCATTTAATTCATGTTGAAAAGTTTATTGTATAGGTATTAATTTTGGTGGAAACATTCACCACTATCATCAATAACTTTCTTCATCATACACATGAGTGTCCCATGTCTCTTATAGGGCAAGTTTTTGCATACAATATATCCTTAATTTAGCCATACTGCATCTTGTGGATCGCATATACATATTGAGAAAATCTTTATGTACATTTTAATGGATATTGCTTATGTACGTTCATGTGGTTTTTGACATCATACTTATATTTTTCAGAAAGACTTTTTAATTTTTTAAAATTGTAAGGTTCTCTTAGCTAGGAAACACCCAGCAAGGGGATTTCTTCAATGATATAGGCAAGAGGCATGCCCTAATCTAGCCATCATAGTGGATCTATAGGTGTACACTAGCCAAGTTATCTTTCTTTGGTGTTTTGAATATATGTCAGTATATTTGGATATTATGTGGCTATAACTTCATTTTTTATGAAATCTTTAGTAGTGATATGATCATGTACTCTATTTGAAAGATCATATACTCTATTTAAAAATGTAAATCTAGTGTAATTTGTGTAGATTTTGTACTTCAACCACATATGGTTTGTTTTTTGGATACATACTTTGATTTTTGAAACTATTCTATCAGTTAGCAAACATTATCTTGCCATTCTTATTTGGTTTTTGGTTAACCACATATTCATTTTCTAGGAAAAGTCTATCCAAAAATTTCCAAAGTTTGAGACTTGGCCACATTTTAGTTTATATGTCAATGCTAATAAAGGGAAACTTTACATCATGGCATCAAAAGTCTTAGAAATATCTGATAGATCTAGGGATATCACAAGTGACTCCAAGAAATGATCTAAGTTGCAAGGTAAAAAAACTTTAACAAGGTTGATGGATCTAATAATAACTTATGAAGAATCATATATATGATATCTTGACTTAGAAGGGATAATGCAAGCCCATTGGTGGTCTACAAAAGAATTCCATTGACATGGAAATGATGACTAGGAAGATCTTGATCAAATGTTTTCCACTACTCATTTACATCATATTTTGGTATTAGATATTACTACATATGTTGAGATTGTCATGACTAACTCTCTTTCCCACAAACTGTTATTAGATTCGAGTGTTCATTCCATGTGACACCACATGCAACATGATTCCATAATTAGTAAAATCTCTTGGAATAGTTGAGCTTGAGAATTACTACAAATATGATGTGGTTGAGATTGGTTGTATACTTTTTTTCTTGGAGATAACTCAAAGTTTAATATGTATAGTTTTTGGCACGTTCCTCAATTTTCATGCAATTTTATGTCAATTGGTCAATTTAATGACATTTTTTATAATGGACTTTCTTACTCAATCCTTTCATATATCGGAAGGAAACACAATTATTGCTCAAGGAAATAAAGTTGAATCACTTTATCCTTTATTTTTATCTCAACCAAGATAATTATTCAATATTATTAAGCAACCTACAACTATTTTATGGCATGTTAGTTTGAGACATATGTCTCATAGTGGAATTAGAATCTTTTTCATGTTTGGATACTTACTAGTGTTTTCATTTTTTTTTGTGAACATTTTCAGTTTAATAAACATACCATAAATGTGCACAAAACACACTTGACTCTTCCATTTGACCAATATATCTCATTCATACATATGAGTGTGATTATGTGCCCATTGAATCACTAGTTGAATATCTTTATTTTTGTCACTTTCATCAATAATGCAACTAGGAAATTCTAGCTACTTACCACCAAGTCAAAGGATAATGGTTTTCTCATATTCAATAAATGGCTTGTTGCAATAGAGACAAAAGAGGACTCAAGCTCAAGACATTACTTTTTGATAATGATGGCGAGTAGACCTCTCTTATGTTCAAACAATTTCTTCACCCTAGAAGAATTTGTAGAGATCTTATAACTCCATATGTACTGATACAAAACGATGTAGGTAAAAGGATGAACATAATCAATTAAGATTGAGTAGTGTTGATATATTTAGGTAGTGATGTGTGTGAACACACTAGGACCGTCGGTGCACTTTTTTCCCTCTTTAGGAGGTTTTTTTCCCCCAGCTTGTATATACGCCTATTGCCCTAATGGGCTACTAATCTTTGTACATTCTCTAGTAATACATTCAGTATTGTGTGTTTGTGCTCCAAGCTTCTTCTTCTTCTTTGTGCTGTTCGCGTTCTTTCGCAGATATCTATCTCCAACAATTGGTATCAGAGTAGGTCGTCGCTTCATCTAGGGCACCATCGACACTCCTCCGTTTGCAGTCTCAGAATCGTACGAATTTTGGTGAGCATACTCAGGGTGTTTTCAAGATCAAAACAGCTTTGCTGTGTGGTGCCAAAATCACGATCTGAGCTCGTTTCGGCCTCCGAACGCACTATCGTAGTGCTTGTGTAGGCTATTTCGTCTTTTTGTGCCAAAGGTATATACCTCTTTCTGTTCGCCAGTATAAGCGTCTCGAAGTCTGCTACAGGTTTAGCAGAACTCGTCTAGGCAGTTTCGTTCAACTTTTTGAGATACAGTCAATTTTCTGCATCAAGGTATTTTAGTCACCGGCCATGGCTGAAAGCAATGATGTATTCCGTATATTGGCTGCTGAGGATAAGTTGGATGGTACCAACTACCCATTATGGGCTTATATGATGCGACATGTATTGGTTGCAAAAGGATTGTGGAACATTGTGCAGGGTATTGAAAAACATCCTGTTACACTTGTAACAACAGGTACTACGAATACAGGTGCTGGAGCTGATGAAGATGGTGTCAAAGATGATATTGTGCAGATTCCTGTTCGTGCTACTGTTTCTGCTGCACCTACTGCAGAGCAGATTTGTTGGGATGGAAGAGATGCCCAGACACATGCATTGATAGCTTTGTCTGTCAAACGTGCCATTATTCCTCATATTCGCTCTTGCAGAACAGCTAAGGATGCTTGGGATACACTTACCACATTGTACCAAGCTAGGAATGAGGCTCGTGTCGCTTACCTCCGAAAACAGTTGGAGAGTGAGCACATGAATGAAGGTGATTCTATGGACAGTTTCCTAACAAAGATCAAAGACTTGAAGGGACAGTTGATTTCTGCTGATGAGGTTATACCAGATAGCTCACTTGTGCAGACCGTTCTGAATGGTCTTCCTGATTCATATCAGATTTTTGCTTCTACTCTTCGATTGATGATGAAAGGCAATCCAAATGCCTTATCATTTGAGGAGTTAGTCTCTGTTCTGTTGCAGGAAGATCAGTCCAGGCAAAAAAGGTCCATTATGCGAGTTGTAGATCAAGCTTTCCTGGCTAGTCAGAAGGGCAAAGGAAAATGGAGCTCTTCAACTAGTAAGCAGAAATCTGCTAATTCTGCATATTCGAAGAAGGAAGATAAAGATGAGAAGAAATCAGACAAGCAGAAATTGTTTTGTAAGTACTGTAAAGGGAATGATCATATCATAAAGAACTGTCCAAAACTGGCTGCTAAAGAGGCAAAGAAGAAAGAGGCTGGAATGGTTGTTGCAGAGGCCTCTACACCAAAAACAGAGTCTGCAAATCTTGTGCAGGAAGAAGAATGGGCGTTTACTATTGTCTGCAATTTTGACCCATCTTCTCATGATCAGTGCATGTCTGCAGTAGACTTAGATGTTTGGTATTTTGAGAGTGGGGCAACCAAACATATTACCTTGCAGCGCAGTTTCTTCTCTTCACTCGAGCCTGCCCCTATAGGGAATACTGTTACATGCGCCAAAAACTCCTCTTGTCCTGTTATGGGAGTTGGTAAGATCATTCTGACTACTGCTGATGGTAGTTCTTTCACCTTGTCAGATGCTTTATTTGTGCCAAGGATCAAGAAGAATCTGTTATTAGTTTCTGCATTAGCCAAGATTGGCTTGGTTGTGAAATTTATTGATGACAGATGTACAGTTCATGATCTGTCAAATGGCTATGTTATTATTGCTTCTGGCATTTTATGTCGTGGGCTGTATAAGCTCATAGACTATGAAAGATCTGTGAATGATTCGGCATGTGCAGTTCATGATTCTTAGGCTATGTCAGATGCAAAGCTTTGGCAAGAGAGATAGTGGATGCAATCCAAAGATGAGTAGGTGCTGCTACAACCAGCTTCACACCAGCCAACTGAGACTTCAGAGTTGATTACTAGACTCTGAAAACACTGAAAAATGTTGCGTAGAACTCGAGATATGACCTTCTGAAGTTACTGCTCTGAGTGAGTATAGCAGAGAACAAAACAGAGAAGTAGATAATGAAAAATGTATAGATTCACATATGATTACAGCCACATTGGCAATGAATCTTTGCACAATGAGAGTAGAATGATAGAGCTATGGAGTAAGCTCTTCAACCTCTACAAAATGACATGAAGTGGTCACGTACAAGGCTTGCTAATCGCCTCTTTCTTCTTGCTCTTTTTATAGCTATTCTTGGAGGGAGTTTTGAATTCGAATTTGAATGGCTCCACCTAAAAGTGATCCCCAAAGTTAGGAGATACTCCCTCAGCTCAAAAATTCGTGGTTTTAGGTAGATAGAGCCACAACTTTGCTTTTTACATCATGCATGAGGTAAGCCATCCTTTTCCTTTTTTCTTTTTTCAAATACAAGAGATAAAAATGAACTCTTTTACAAGAGGTGTTCACATGAAGACACATGTGACTTACAAATGAGCATAATATCAAGCATATCAAGCATGTAGGCTTGGGTAAAATGCAGCAACAGCTCCCCCTCAAGCCTAACATGCGTGGCCTCCAAATAAGTCTTCAATTGTCCTTGATTTCTTGCAAGCCAATCATCAACTTGAATCTACTTAACTTTGTACCATCAAGAGCTTTAGTCAACATGTCTGCACATTGCATATCTGTAGAGACATAGGATAGTTGAATATCCTTGCTCATTAGCTTCTCCCTTACATAATGGTAGTGGACTTCAATATGCTTGGTTCTAGCATGGTATACCGGATTAGCTACTAGATGTAGTGAGCTTGTGTTGTCACAAAAAATGTGAGGTGTTGAAGAATGAAGTCCAAGATCTGTGTACAAAGAAGACTTTAACCACATGATTTCTTGCGTTGCATGAGCCAAACCTCTATATTCGGCTTCGGTAGAAGATAATGCCACGGTTGGTTGCTTCTTCGATGCCCAAGAAATGATTTTTGAACCAGCAAATGATATATACCCGGATGTGCTTCTTCTATCATCTTTAGATCCGGCCCAATCTGCATCTGAGTAGACCTTTAGCTCAATATCTGAAGTATATGAATAAAACAAACCTTCATTCATAGTCCCCTTTAGGTACTTGAGGACTCTCTTGGCCGCTTCCATATGTGGTCTTCTCGGCTTATGCATAAACTGACTCAATATGCTAACACTATAGCATATATCCACCCTTGTGAGTGTTGCATAGTTCAAACTTCCAACCAAGCTTTGATAGCTTGTGATGTCTTCAATTGGCTCTCCTTCATATGCACTAAGCTTATGATTTTGGTCCATAGGTGTACCTGCACACTTGGTATTTTCCATCTTGAACTTGACGAGCATGTCATGGACATACTTCCTTTGTGTGATGTATATACCTGAATCTGTGTAGATCAACTCCAATCCAAGAAAATAAGTGAGTGGTCCGAGGTCACTTATTTTGAACTCCTCCTTCATTTGAGTCTTTACCTGTTTGATTCCTTCAAGATCATTGCCTGTGATAATAATATCATCAACATACACACATAAATAGATCACTTCAGATCCATTCCTCTTTATGAACAAAGAGGTATCGACCTTGCTAGCTTTGAATCCTTGGTCCTACAAAGAATTCATCAATCTGAAATTCCAAGCTCTTTGAGCTTGCTTCAATCCATACAAAGCTTTCTTTAGTTTGCATAAATAGTTAGGATGATGTGCATCCTCATATCCAGGAGGTTGTGCCATATACACTTCCTCAGAAATCCATCCATTCAAGTAAGCATTCTTTACATCAAGTTGATAGAGATTCCAATTTCTAGATGGAGCAAGACTAATGAGAACCCTAATTGTAGGCATTTTTGCAACAGGAGAGAAAGTCTCCTCATAATTAATACCATGGGTTTGAGCAAGCCCTTTAGCAACTAACCTTGCTTTGTGTCTATTTATACTTCCATTTGGATTCCTCTTTATTTTGTATATCCATCGAGATCCGATTACCTTCATAGATGGTGTTGAAGCTCAAGGTCAAGGACAAAGCATGGAAGCACATCAAAGAAGTGGACATAGAAGAAGAGAGAGCAAGTAGGGAGCTCCAAGAAGTGTATGTCAAATTTTCAGAAGAATCCCCTACAAAAATAGTGATTTTCATCACTAGAAACCATTGTAAATACCATTATCTATTTTTAGTAACTCCATTTTGTTCAAGCCGAGGAGTCCTCGAGCTTGAGGAGTATTAGAAGTACCATCGTACCAATTTTCATAATTTTTAGACTTCGTTTGAGCCCTCAAATAAGCCCTGGAACCTAATTTTTAACTAGGCCGGACACTAGGTCTGGACAGGGCCAAAACTAGTCAAAAAACTATAAAAAGAGCTAGAGAGCTCATTTTTGGGGTTAGCTGGTTAGAGAATAGAACTTTTGTAAGAGAACTCTTTTGCAATCTAAGCTTTCCATTGTTCCTCTCTTTGATCTTACTTTGTGCACGTGTGTGTGTATGTGTGTGCATGTTTGTGTGCTTTCACTCACGCACTTGTGCCTTCACTTGCTCGTGGTCTTCATACCGGTCCTCACGTCTCCGCGGATTGACAAGTAAAGGAGGTGGTGCTTACGCTTGAGCTACACCAAATTTTGGCGCCGTTGCCGGGGAGAGAGCTTCGAGGACGAGCGTTGTGATGGTAAGATCGTAGATTTGCGACGTTGGAAGGTAAAAAAACTGTCATTTCAGTTCATTTTCTGTTTTTTCCTCTTCATCTTCATCATCATCATCATCTCCACCTTCTTCCATCTTCTTCTTCACAGAAATTTCTTGTTTTTAGTGCATTTTCACCATTTTCATACCATTTTTCATGCATTATTGTGTGGGAAGGAGTTAGGAGGTGCAAGGGAGAGCAAGCGCTGCATTTTTTTTATGATTTTCTGCTCATACGGAGCTCGCCATAGCCGGCGCTCAGAAATTTGAATTTCCCGCCAAAAAACGCGATTTTGTGATGAAAATCGCGATTCTGTGAAAATTCAAAATTTTTGAAAAATCACGATTTTCAGTTTTCCCGCCTAAAAGTGGTTGAAAAAAAAATCACCATTCTGTGTTTTTCTCAAAAAAAAAACACGATTCTCTGCTCAAAATCGCGATTCTCAAAAAAAACACGATTCTCTGCTCAAAATCGCGATTCTCACCAATCACGATTTTCAGCAAAAACACGATTTTGTGAAAAAGGCGATTCTGTGAAAACACGATTTTTTGCTCAAAATCGCGATTTTCAAAAACACGATTTTGTGCTCAACATCGCAATTTTCATGTGAAAAATACGATTTTCAAAGAACACGATTCTCTGCTCAAAATCGCGATTCTCACCAATCACGATTTTCAGCAAAAAACACGATTTTGTGAAAAACACGACTTTCTGCTCAAAATCGCGATTCTCACAAATCACGATTTTCAGCCAAAAATACGATTTTGAGAAAAAACACGATTCTGTGGGACAAAATCGCGATTTTCAAGTCAAAAACACGATTTTGAGAAAACACGAATTTTTGCTCAAAATCGCGATTTTCAATTCACGATTTTCTGCTCAAAATCGCGATTTTCATGTCAAAAACACGATTATGAGAAAACACGATTTTCAGTCAAAAACACGATTTTGTGAATCACGATTCTCTGAGTCAAAATCGCGATTTTCAAAAACACGATTTTGTGATCAACATCGCGTTTCTCTGAAACACGATTTTGTGATCAACATCGCGATTCTCTGAAACACGATTTTGTGATCAACATCGCGATTCTCTGAAACACGATTTTGTGATCAACATCGCGATTCTCTGAAACACGATTTTGTGATCAACATCGCGATTTTCAGAAACACGATTTTGTGATCAACATCGCGATTCTCTGAAACACGATTTTGCGATCAACATCGCGATTCTCTGAAACACGATTTTGCGATCAACATCGCGATTCTCTGAAACACGATTTTGTGATCAACATCGCGATTTTCAAATCACGATTTTCTGCTCAAAATCGCGATTTTCAAAAACACGATTTTGTGCTCAACATCGCGATTTTTTTGACTTCACAGCATCGCGATTTTCAGAAAGTTCACAAAATCGCGATTTTCTCCAAAGGTCCTGTTTGCCTGTTTTGACCCCCAGGAGCCTGATTTGACATAACTTTCTCATCCAAAGTCCATTTTTTGAGCTCTATAGCTTGTTGGAAAGCTCGTTTCAAATCCTACACGATCTCAACTGTTTTTTTCAAGAATAATGCGTTGATTTTGAGATAGGATAATTTGAAGTTGACCCTCAGGTGGGACAAGGGAACCAAGGGGGCTCTAAAGAATTGTGAACCATACCAAAGGGAAAATTTGGACTCTTGACTAAAGCTTATGAACCTGAGATCTGGTAGACACTTAGGCAAGGATAAACAAAGCATTAGATCTTCTGAGGCTAGTGTCAACCATACATCCAAGTCTTGGGCACAACAACTAAGTGGTCATCTTTTACTCAGATCAGACACAAGTGATTCAGAAATGTCTTTTAGTATGGGAAAACCTGCAGGTGGCTCAGGGACTACCCATCTACAAACACCGGAAGGTCCCTATAAGACACAGTTGGAATATATTCGGACCAACCAATTAGGTGCTCGCATCTATGAGGATGGTCTGAGGCGATCAGTGGTCCAACTCAAAAATCCAGATCAATCCTTTGGACTTGAACACCCGGTGGTCAAGTTCGAAGAGGGTTCATACATTGATAAGGAAGGAACCATGTATGTGGTTACCAACCAACCAGATAGGACCGATGAGTTTGGAAATATCATTCATGAGAATGAGATAGGAGACCTAGAACAAGGAAACGTAGGACAAGGACCCCAGACTCCTAGAGGTAAGTCAGTTTTGACCCGAGTGATCACTCCGGACTGGATCCCTCAAGACAACAAAAGCATAGAACTATTTTTGAATAGAGAAACAGAGGAAGCCTTTTGGAGGTTCAAGCCAGATCAACCTAGCCAATTGGGCATAGTTATCATCTATGAATTCAAAGATCCTGAGATACCAGGCAAAGTTGTCTACCTGGATAACACATCAGAGAAAATTTTCTTGGTAACGGAACATGATAGACATGCATATACATGGAAGAATGACATGATTTTCCCCCCACCAAGATCCAATGTTTCCCATGGCCTCCAAGGGGTAGGATCATCCCAGGCTCATGAAGCCCAGAGAGAAAGAACTAGAGAGAGACCTGAGGTAAGTTTTGCACACACCGTGGGCAGGAATAGGTCAGGATTTGAAAATGAAAGACCTGAAAGAGAGAGACATCAAGCACATAGGCAACAAAGAGATGAACAGGATTTTCCATTGCCTAGACCCCGGGAGTACCCAAGAACCCTTAAACCCAGTCACGTGATCAAGGCAATGAAGAACTATTTCGATGGGACAGGGGATCCTTATGATCATGTGGCCGAGTACAAACAAGTACTGAGAGCCGAACAAATTGAGGACTGGTTCACCCAGTACGAGGCATTTGGTTTGACCCTTAAAGGCACTGCCTTAGCGTGGTTTCAACCATTGAGTAGAAGCAGCTATCGCGATATAGGTCAACTGCTAGACGAATTCATTGTAGAATTTTCCAAGAGTGGTATCAGGCATAACACATCGTCTCTGATCCATAGTTTCAAGCAGACACCCCAAGAAACAGTGAGACTAGCAGGTAGAAGGTTCAGACAGTACCTAGAAAGATGCCCTGCTCCAGAGCTACCCACACCAGCCAAACAAGTGGCTTTGTTTTTAGATGGCTTATTGAGCACAAATTTAAGATCCTATGTATACTTGAAAGATCCTAGATCCATAGAAGAGTGTGTGCGGACGTGCATAGACATAGAAGATAACTTGGGTGAGGAGTTAGGATTGGCCAAACTCTACAAAGATTCGGATAGTTCTACTAGTCATACTTCAAAGATCTCCACAGAAATAGAAGAGATAGCTGAGCAAGTTGCCAAGAAGCTGGGAGTCCAAAATAAACAAACACAGGGAGTCACTTCATTGAATCGGTGCTATACTTGCGGAGGTGACCACATGGCTAACGTATGCCCAATGCAAAACCAAAACATTAGAGAAAGGAACGCTCCATATTGCACTATTGAGAGAAAATACACAAACCACACGGCTCAAGATTGTCCCTACAATAGGCAGGTTGTTAGACAAAATTATCAGCAACCTTACCCACAAGGTAGGTATCAGAATCAGTACCAACAGCCATATTATAGGCCACAACAATATCAACCTCAATACCAGCAGCAATATCAGGCACCATATAGGCCACAACCTGTCTTGGGAAACCAACCACCAGCTCCAGCCAACGTGATTCCAGTCAAGTATGCTGTGGGAGAGGAAAATCCAAATAGAGCTTTGGTGCCACTAACCCCATTGATACCAGATAATGACTCTCATGCCCATAGTTCAGACTACTCCCATGACGGTAGTCCACATGCTTATTACACAGAGTCACCTGAACATAGTGAGAACTACTCGTATCAATATGAGGCACCGCCTATGGAGCAAAATTGGGAGCCAGAATACTCCAATGTCATGTACACAAACCCTAACCCTAGGCCCCAGTTGAGACAAATGAGACCACAAGCCCCTAGAGGATCTTGTTTCAGATGTCATGGTGACCATTTCATTCGTGACTGTCCCCACCCACCATCTCCGAGTCAAGGACAGGCTATCACAATACAGGCTTTTTGTCCTGATTGTGGCAAAGACCATCTCCCCAGAGATTGTCCAAGAAACCCCTCTAGTGCACCCAAGATTACACCCATTAATGTGGTAGGCTTAGTGGCAAATCCAAGTTCAAGTAGTAGCAATGTGGCTCCTATACAAGCTGTCACTAGAGCACAAGCCTTAAAACAGGATAAACCAGTAGAACAATCAGAGTCGAGTGAATCGGGAGAGCATAGTAAGAGGAAAACAAGAACATGGAAGGATACCAGAGAGAAGGCCAATCGCAAGTGGAATAAAAAGTTATCGGAACTAGAAGAAAGCTTAAAAGAAGCGAAAACAAAAATAGAAGACATTGCATCTCAAAGCCCCTCACATGCCGAAACTCCATCCACTCCACCTCATCCCACCCCACCACCCATTGTAAATAGACCGCAACCAGGGTCTGTTCTTGCAGATCCAACCCCAGAAGGCTTGGACATGATGTTCAAGGCCTACCAGGCTCGACTTCAAGAAGGGCCTACAGCGGCAAACCTAGACAAGAGTTACCCTAGAGCAGATTTAGAGATTGAACGGATGAAAATGTGCATGAAAATGGTAGAACAAGCTCAAGCCATACTTGAGACTAGTCAAAAGTTCAATCAGACAAACTCTATCAAATCGGATTTGCATTTCCAGGGCTTACTAGAACGATTAGAGCAGTTGGTAAACAAACCACAAGTTTCTCTACCTCCACAGGCTCAACCAGTTATTGAAAGAGGAAGCTCACCACCAAGGGGAGCTTATGTTCCTAATTCCACGGATGCTGGAATACCTCCTTCTATTCAACAGTACTCTCAAGAGTTCTTGCGGGAAATACAAGAGGAGAAATGGGCCAAGGAGAAGGGTAATTCCCCTCCTATTCCTGAGATTGATGATCTTCGTGATCAATTTCCCCAAGACATTCCATCTATTTACGAAGATGAAGCAGAAAAAGAAGACGAAAGATTAGATTTTGAATCTAATACCTTAGAAGAACTTCCTCAATTTCCAGGCCCATGGGAATCTGAATCTCTCCAGATTAGAGCTCCCACAATACTAGTAAGAAATGAAGACTCAGTGGTTCCAAGGAACACGGATGTCGTGAAGAACACTAAGGTTCAGTGTCATCTCACTGTAGAAGAGTTGCTCAAAGCAAAACCTGAGTTATGGAATCATGTGAAGGATCAGGTCCCAGAACTTGAGTCCAATATGCCAAAAGTAGGCTCTAAGCAAAGGGTACCAGAGATACCTCTAGACAAAATAGGGGACATGTGTGAGGGTGAAGAAGGTAATACTTATCTTCCAATCACCTACCAAGGTTACACAACCAAAGCAATCATAGATTCAGGTGCTGGTGTTGCTATTGCGACCACCTCCTTGTGGAAGCAATGGGGCAAGCCCACATTAAGACCAACTAGAATGAAGCTTCAAATGGCTGATGGTCATTTTGAAAGACCTCTAGGATTGCTAGAAGGGATCACTCTAACCACTTGTGGTGTAGAGTTTGAGCACACATTTGCTATATGTGACTTTGAGAAAAATAATGTCTTTGAGATGATCCTAGGAAGACCCTTCCTACGACAATTGCAAATAGTACAGGATTGGGGAACTAACTCCTTGTACTTACAGCACTTAGGGGTCACCACTAAGGTCAATTTGAAGGATTACACCTTCAGAGATGTACCACCCCTACAGTGGAATTCTATCCACAAAGCAAAAGAAGATTCCATCTCTGTGCATTCTGAAAGTTCACCTGATCCATCATGGCTGCATGAAGATACTCATTTGTGGATGTGCAAGGTTGCAAAGGAAGAGGAAAAACGTTTAAAGGCAAGAGAAGAAGGAACTTCGTTAGGAGATAGACCAGTTAGAGACCCAGCCTACACACCGATGATCTTTCCAGATGAGGAGTTTGAGCCTCATGGCTGGCCAGAAATCTTAGCCACCATGGACATTGCTGTCAATGAGGAACAGTGGACACCTCATTGTGATGAGGAGGGTTATGATATCTCAGTGTTCATGTGTCAACCCTTGCTAGAAGAATGTGACCCTAGTGATGTCATAGAAGAAGAAGAGAATGACGATGATCTGGAGTCTATTGTGATGGATAGTTGCTTTAACTCAGAGCAGCACTATCTAGAAGATATAGGAGTGTTCACCCAGAAAGAAGAAGAACCTCTCACAAGTATTAAAACAGTAAACTCAAAGGATGGAAGTGAGAGTAGTCAAAAGAAAAAGAAAAGAAAAGCAGTGAAACAAGAAAAGGAGGAATCATTGTTTGAAGTACCAGAAAACTTCAAGAAATATGAAGTTGACGACCGCAAAATTTTGGTACGAATGCCTAAGAGAGAGGCCATCATAGGAGAATCATATGATAACAAAGAAAAGACCAAGAAGATTGTAGTGACCATTGAAGAGAACGAAGAGAGATGCACATATATAGGAGATGACCTAAGTGCAAGAGAAGAAATGGAGCTCATAGCTCTATTAAGGGAATATAGGGATGTGTTTGCATGGCACTATAGAGACTTGAAAGGGGTAGATCCAAGAATTTGCTCTCATACTATCCCCATGACTGCTGATGCTAAGCCCACCAAACAGAAGCCCTACACATATAATGATACCTATGCAGCCAAAATCAAAGAAGAAATTGATAGGTTGATTGAGGCTGGATTCATCTATGAGATTGAGCATACCGAATGGGTGTCCCCCATTGTTGTGGTACCCAAGAAGAACGGGAAGTTGCGAGTGTGTATTAACCTTAAAAAAGTTAATGCCGCTACGATTAGAGATAGTTATCCACTTCCAATCACAGAACACCTATTGGAGCGTGTTGCAGGCAAGGAAGTTTATAGCTTCCTTGATGGATTTTCAGGTTACAATCAAGTAGCCATTGCCCCAGAAGATCAACACAAAACAGCTTTTGCTACAGAGTGGGGAATCTTTGCATTTCGGGTGATGCCATTTGGGCTCACCAATGCACCTGCAACATTCCAAAGGCTCATGTGTCATGTCTTCAAAGAGTTCTTGCGAAAGAGCTTAGAAGTGTATGTGGATGATTTATGTGCTCATTCCCAAGAAAGAAGGGTTCACATCCCTGAACTCAGACAAATCTTCAACAAGTGTAGAGAATATCGAGTGTGTCTGAACCCAGAAAAGTGTGTGTTCATGGTGCGTCAAGGTAAAATCCTCGGTCATATTGTTTCTAAGAATGGAATCTCAACGGATGAAGATAAGGTACGAGCCATAGCGGAGCTGCCAAGGCCAAGGAATGTTAAAGAGGTACAAGCCTTTATGGGCCATTGTGGATATTACCGTAGGTTTATCCACATGTACGCGATCATAGCTAGACCCCTTTATGCCTTGTTGTCTAATTTTGAGTGGAACGACGAATGCGAGAATTCTTTCAATGAACTGAAGAAACGTTTGTGCACAGCACCAATATTGACCACTCCTGATTGGAATAAGCCATTCCATGTCCATGTGGATGCATCCAATCATGCCATAGGATGTGTGCTAGCACAACCCACAGGTGAAGGGAATTTAGATTTGCCCATAGCATATGCTAGTAGACAACTAAACCCAGCCGAAAGAAATTATACCACAACCGAGCGAGAAGGGTTAGGCATGGTATATGCCGTAAAGAAGTTTAGACACTATTTATTGGCCAACAAGTTCAAGTTTTTCACTGATCATCAAGCTTTGTTATATTTGGTCAATAAACCTTGCAATACTGGACGCTTAGTAAGATGGTTCCTCTTACTAATGGAGTATGACTTTGAAGTTGTTGTCAGGAAAGGTAGAACCCACCTTCGGGCAGATCACCTTTCTCGCATTACTTCAGGAGAGTCACCACAAGGAGTGTCTGATGAACTACCTGATGCTTATCTGTTCAATTTGGAAGTTGTTCCTAAATGGGCAAATAAGTTGGTACCAGTCCTAACCTTCGGCCCTGCAAATAAGAATGTGAAAACATCACAAGAAGAAATTGTAAAATCACAAAAATATCACATATTGGCAGGAAGCATGTACAAACAAGATACTGAGGGTGTATTAGCTTGTTGTGTCGAGGATGATGAACATAGTAGTTAGTTGCAGCAAGCTCATGAGGGATTGCTAGGAAATCACTATTTTAAACAACGAACATTGCAGAATTTGAAACGTTTAGGAGTGTATTGGCCTAGCATGGACAAAGAAATACATGAGTGGATCAAGAATTGTCCAATGTGCAGAGAGAGACCACCAGTGGAGCATGCGACCCTTTATCAAGTATCATTAATTCCAGATTGGAGTGCTCCATTGGTAGAGTTTATGAGATCGGGAAGATTACCCAAAGAGGCCAGTCTAGCAAGAAGACGAAATATGGAGCAAGAGGCTCAAGGCTATGCCTTAGTGGGAGAGAACCTATACCGAAGAGGTAAAGATGGTTACTTAAGACTGTGCGTTCATGAATCAGACTATTTAAGGGTCTTAGAGACTGCACACAGTGGTGTTGCAGGTGGACATTTTGGTCCTGACCGAGTGATTAAGACCATTCTATTCTCAGGACTTTGGTGGCCCACTCTTCATATGGATGCACATACCTATGTGAAGAAATGTGACACATGCCAACGTGCACAATATCCAGTTAGAAAAGACGAGATGCCTTTGAGGCCAATGATGGGAGGGCGTGCATTTTCCAAGTGGGGCATAGACTTCATAGGTCCTATTAATCCCCCTGCTAGAAACTCCCATGCAGAGTATATTATTGTAGCCACAGATTACCTTACCAAGTGGGTAGAAGTGAAAGCCACAACAAAGAATGATGCTCAAACGACGGCTAAGTTCTTATTCGAGAATGTGTTCACGAGATATGGGCTACCAATAGAGTTAGTGAGCGATAGAGGCACACACTTCTTGAATGAAGTCATTGAAAATCTTCTCCAAGAATTCTTGGTGATACATAAGAAATCCGCCCCCTATCATCCACAAGCCAACGGACAAGCCGAGAGTACCAATAAGATCCTCTGTAACGTATTGACAAAACTGGTGAATAATAAACGCTCTGATTGGGACAAACAACTTCATCATGCTGTTTGGGCTTATCGAGTTGCCTACAAAACGGTACTCAACGCCACCCCATTTCAGATGGTCTTCGGACAGAACGCTGTGCTACCATTAGATTTCTTAATCCCTGCCTTAAAAGTAGCACAAGAGTATGAGTGGAATGGGCATGAATTGTCCTCTAGGATCTTTGATCTCGAACGCTTGGGTGAAACGAGGCTACGAGCGGCAGCAGGCATCTACGCTGCAAAGAAGAGGCAAAAGGCATACTTTGATGCACACATCAAGGATAAGGGATTGAAAGAGGGAGATCTAGTGTTGGTATACACACTAAAACAACATGCCCGTAAGTTGGAAAAAAGAGGTTATGGACCCATGATCATTAATAGAATTTCCACTAGTGGTGCAGTTCAGTTGGCCACTCTAGAAGGAGATATCTTGCCAAACTATATTAGTGGCTGTAGAGTCAAGCTATATCAAGAACCTCTTACTGAGGATATGCTAATGAGACTCAACACTGCGAAGAAGCGAAAAGAAGAAGAGTTAAGAGTGAGAGAAGAAGCACAGGAAGAGGCCAGAGAGCGTATTAGGCAAAATAAGTTAAGGCGATTAGGCCTAGATGTCAACTCAAAAGCCCCAAAATATCACATGGATATGTGTCAAAAGTCAGGCATTGCGACTTCTCAGGTCATTGACCGAAGACCCTTTGTGACCATAGAGATAGGACAAGGGAAGGGTGCAAGGACGGTGAAAGCATTGATTGACTCAGGTGCAGCAAGTAGTGCAGTTAAACTTTCCTACTGCCAAGACTTGGGGTTGAACATCAATCCCATAGAAGCTTATCTCATAGGATTGGGAGGTGTGGAAACCCCTTGTTTGGGCGAGGTGGAACTTCCCATCTACCTTCAAGATGTTCCAATGAAAGTCAAAGCGCTAGTATGTCAAGATGAGAACCTTACAGAACCACTTGTCTTGGGTCAAGATTGGATCTATGACCATGCAGTTAACTTAAACCTAAAAAGTCAAATTCTTCAAGTTTGGGTACATGAACAATGCATTACATTAGAATTAGAGAACTGCATGCTCCTAGATCATGGCACCACACACTCTCTTAGTTCTTCCAAGACTAATCATATGAAAGAAGATGTTGTATGTGTCAAAAGCTCTATGATGCAGAAGGAGTCAATCGTGGAAGACCAGGTTCGAAGGCGGGTGGATCTTTCTTCTTCTCCAAAGACTCAAGTAGCCACAGTAGTGAGCCCACCACACAAGCAAACACAACCGTTCACGACAACTCCTACATCAAATAGAAAGACACCATTCGATAAAAAAGCGGTTCCGGGCATGAAGCAGATCTGGGTACGCAAAGGAGAGCAACCACCAGCCTTACCCCCACAAATCCCATCCATGCACACTAACCAAGCCAGGAGACGAAGGAAGCAGCTCAGACAAGCTCCGTCACAAGATATCCAACAAGTTTGGGTGCCTAAGAAGTTAGCTGCAGCTCAACAAGGGCAATTACAGATGTGGGTACCTAAGAAGATCCTACACCCACAACAACCTTTGTTCTCCCACATGCAAAAGGTTTCAACAAAGAGGCCAAAAAGAGAAAAGGGTAAGAACCACGTACAGAGACCAAAGGAAGATCAAATCAGCTCTTCAACATTAGTAGGAAGACATGCAAAAAGGATATGGGTTTTGGAAGCCAAAAGTGCAAGTAGCCTCCACCGAACCAAAGCATCAACCACACTGGATACCACAGTTCAGAAAGCATCCAAAGAGAAAGACGCCTGAAGTGACCTCTACAGTGCCAAATGATGTTCTAAAATGGACTCCAATAAGGAGGATTACATCAGTTCGAGACTCAATGGATACCTCCACTAAGGCCGGCATCAACCTCCACAAATAACATTGAAAGCCTCGAACGAGCAACAACCATGTGCTCCTTGCACAACCCTGTCTTTTGCACCATTTAGGTCATGCATTTCCAAAGTATGCATTAATATAGGGCCACATTACACGGCCGTGCATAGACACACTTGAGAATCCCATGCACAAGAGCACAGTGACATATGTCGAACATTTCTATTGATACTAACTTTTGTGTTCTTGTTTTGTGATATCCTGTTCCTCAAAAAAAAAAAAAAAAAAAAAAAAAAAAAAAAGAGAAGTGGGAGAGAGCTTGTTCCCAGTGTGTCTCGGCCAGCAGTGAGATTATTGCTGCCTTATCTGGTAGAGGACAAGCATTTGGCATGAACATGGCATCTACAGCTATGATTTTCTCTTACCATGGTAGGAATGAAGAGCTTGAAGGTCCGCAACTTGCGTGATGCTTAACTACTTCATGTACCAGAGCATCCAAGGAGATATCTGCAAAGGTAGTTCTGGAGGAGAAGACTCCTGCATATGGTGAGCTAAAGAGTATATGTGAAACACAGCTTGGTGTAGTTACCCGATGTTGCTTGCCAAGGAATATAAAGCAATTCAATTCTCAGTATTTCCTGAACCAGTATGGAACAGTAGCACTGGTGAATGGTCTATGTCAATCAGCATGGTAATCTCTTAGAAACCGGCACGTGTCCAATATTCCTCTGAGTGTCAATATAGGGAAGTGAACGTGCATGAGCCCAAGCTCAGAAATGCACATTGTTAGTGACAAATGTTGCTTTGAAAAGAGGAGAGGGGATCCACCACTCAAAAGATCTCATCAGTGGACAATCAACATGGACATTCATCAACAAGGTTCCATCCCAAAGGCCGAGTGTACAACACGAAGAGGCAAACATCCATCAACCTTCGCCATGGTAAGTATCTTTACTCTGGAAACACCATAACCATGATAGTTTAGGAAACCTCTTCGTCAGCATACCCTTGAGCACTTAGCTCAAGACCCGCAATTTTTTCACCATACTTCTTCCAATGCATTTTCCAAGTAAGCATGCGTAGGGCGACATTACAAGGCCGTGCACAAGGCACATACTTTTTTCAACCCATGCACGAACACACTTACCCATCACTCAATATGGGTTAGGAGTACTTGGCTTGACTACTATGAAGATCAACTTTGGAAGATCTAGAAAACATCAACGGAGACTCACAACGACACAGTCATGCTGGAATACAAGGCAGAAGCACATACCAAGAGACTACAACCTGCAAAGACTCACAAGTGATAGATGAAGAACGTCGGACGACTTGTGTTCATACAGAAGGGACACTCCCTCTCAAGGCACTACTTGGAACAATCACTACAACAAGGGTCTGTCAGGGACGACAGACTCGAGAGGGGGGGGAGTGTTGAAGCTCAAGGTCAAGGACAAAGCATGGAAGCACATCAAAGAAGTGGACATAGAAGAAGAGAGAGCAAGTAGGGAGCTCCAAGAAGTGTATGTCAAATTTTCAGAAGAATCCCCTACAAAAATAGTGATTTTCATCACTAGAAACCATTGTAAATACCATTATCTATTTTTAGTAACTCCATTTTGTTCAAGCCGAGGAGTCCTCGAGCTTGAGGAGTATTAGAAGTACCATCGTACCAATTTTCATAATTTTTAGACTTCGTTTGAGCCCTCAAATAAGCCCTGGAACCTAATTTTTAACTAGGCCGGACACTAGGTCTGGACAGGGCCAAAACTAGTCAAAAAACTATAAAAAGAGCTAGAGAGCTCATTTTTGGGGTTAGCTGGTTAGAGAATAGAACTTTTGTAAGAGAACTCTTTTGCAATCTAAGCTTTCCATTGTTCCTCTCTTTGATCTTACTTTGTGCGCGTGTGTGTGTATGTGTGTGCATGTTTGTGTGCTTTCACTCACGCACTTGTGCCTTCACTTGCTCGTGGTCTTCATACCGGTCCTCACGTCTCCGCGGATTGACAAGTAAAGGAGGTGGTGCTTACGCTTGAGCTACACCAAATTTTGGCGCCGTTGCCGGGGAGAGAGCTTCGAGGACGAGCGTTGTGATGGTAAGATCGTAGATTTGCGACGTTGGAAGGTAAAAAAACTGTCATTTCAGTTCATTTTCTGTTTTTTCCTCTTCATCTTCATCATCATCATCATCTCCACCTTCTTCCATCTTCTTCTTCACAGAAATTTCTTGTTTTTAGTGCATTTTCACCATTTTCATACCATTTTTCATGCATTATTGTGTGGGAAGGAGTTAGGAGGTGCAAGGGAGAGCAAGCGCTGCATTTTTTTTATGATTTTCTGCTCATACGGAGCTCGCCATAGCCGGCGCTCAGAAATTTGAATTTCCCGCCAAAAAACGCGATTTTGTGATGAAAATCGCGATTCTGTGAAAATTCAAAATTTTTGAAAAATCACGATTTTCAGTTTTCCCGCCTAAAAGTGGTTGAAAAAAAAATCACAATTCTGTGTTTTTCTCAAAAAAAAAACACGATTCTCTGCTCAAAATCGCGATTCTCAAAAAAAACACGATTCTCTGCTCAAAATCGCGATTCTCACCAATCACGATTTTCAGCAAAAACACGATTTTGTGAAAAAGGCGATTCTGTGAAAACACGATTTTTTGCTCAAAATCGCGATTTTCAAAAACACGATTTTGTGCTCAACATCGCAATTTTCATGTGAAAAATACGATTTTCAAAGAACACGATTCTCTGCTCAAAATCGCGATTCTCACCAATCACGATTTTCAGCAAAAAACACGATTTTGTGAAAAACACGACTTTCTGCTCAAAATCGCGATTCTCACAAATCACGATTTTCAGCCAAAAATACGATTTTGAGAAAAAACACGATTCTGTGGGACAAAATCGCGATTTTCAAGTCAAAAACACGATTTTGAGAAAACACGAATTTTTGCTCAAAATCGCGATTTTCAATTCACGATTTTCTGCTCAAAATCGCGATTTTCATGTCAAAAACACGATTATGAGAAAACACGATTTTCAGTCAAAAACACGATTTTGTGAATCACGATTCTCTGAGTCAAAATCGCGATTTTCAAAAACACGATTTTGTGATCAACATCGCGTTTCTCTGAAACACGATTTTGTGATCAACATCGCGATTCTCTGAAACACGATTTTGTGATCAACATCGCGATTCTCTGAAACACGATTTTGTGATCAACATCGCGATTCTCTGAAACACGATTTTGTGATCAACATCGCGATTTTCAGAAACACGATTTTGTGATCAACATCGCGATTCTCTGAAACACGATTTTGCGATCAACATCGCGATTCTCTGAAACACGATTTTGCGATCAACATCGCGATTCTCTGAAACACGATTTTGTGATCAACATCGCGATTTTCAAATCACGATTTTCTGCTCAAAATCGCGATTTTCAAAAACACGATTTTGTGCTCAACATCGCGATTTTTTTGACTTCACAGCATCGCGATTTTCAGAAAGTTCACAAAATCGCGATTTTCTCCAAAGGTCCTGTTTGCCTGTTTTGACCCCCAGGAGCCTGATTTGACATAACTTTCTCATCCAAAGTCCATTTTTTGAGCTCTATAGCTTGTTGGAAAGCTCGTTTCAAATCCTACACGATCTCAACTGTTTTTTTCAAGAATAATGCGTTGATTTTGAGATAGGATAATTTGAAGTTGACCCTCAGGTGGGACAAGGGAACCAAGGGGGCTCTAAAGAATTGTGAACCATACCAAAGGGAAAATTTGGACTCTTGACTAAAGCTTATGAACCTGAGATCTGGTAGACACTTAGGCAAGGATAAACAAAGCATTAGATCTTCTGAGGCTAGTGTCAACCATACATCCAAGTCTTGGGCACAACAACTAAGTGGTCATCTTTTACTCAGATCAGACACAAGTGATTCAGAAATGTCTTTTAGTATGGGAAAACCTGCAGGTGGCTCAGGGACTACCCATCTACAAACACCGGAAGGTCCCTATAAGACACAGTTGGAATATATTCGGACCAACCAATTAGGTGCTCGCATCTATGAGGATGGTCTGAGGCGATCAGTGGTCCAACTCAAAAATCCAGATCAATCCTTTGGACTTGAACACCCGGTGGTCAAGTTCGAAGAGGGTTCATACATTGATAAGGAAGGAACCATGTATGTGGTTACCAACCAACCAGATAGGACCGATGAGTTTGGAAATATCATTCATGAGAATGAGATAGGAGACCTAGAACAAGGAAACGTAGGACAAGGACCCCAGACTCCTAGAGGTAAGTCAGTTTTGACCCGAGTGATCACTCCGGACTGGATCCCTCAAGACAACAAAAGCATAGAACTATTTTTGAATAGAGAAACAGAGGAAGCCTTTTGGAGGTTCAAGCCAGATCAACCTAGCCAATTGGGCATAGTTATCATCTATGAATTCAAAGATCCTGAGATACCAGGCAAAGTTGTCTACCTGGATAACACATCAGAGAAAATTTTCTTGGTAACGGAACATGATAGACATGCATATACATGGAAGAATGACATGATTTTCCCCCCACCAAGATCCAATGTTTCCCATGGCCTCCAAGGGGTAGGATCATCCCAGGCTCATGAAGCCCAGAGAGAAAGAACTAGAGAGAGACCTGAGGTAAGTTTTGCACACACCGTGGGCAGGAATAGGTCAGGATTTGAAAATGAAAGACCTGAAAGAGAGAGACATCAAGCACATAGGCAACAAAGAGATGAACAGGATTTTCCATTGCCTAGACCCCGGGAGTACCCAAGAACCCTTAAACCCAGTCACGTGATCAAGGCAATGAAGAACTATTTCGATGGGACAGGGGATCCTTATGATCATGTGGCCGAGTACAAACAAGTACTGAGAGCCGAACAAATTGAGGACTGGTTCACCCAGTACGAGGCATTTGGTTTGACCCTTAAAGGCACTGCCTTAGCGTGGTTTCAACCATTGAGTAGAAGCAGCTATCGCGATATAGGTCAACTGCTAGACGAATTCATTGTAGAATTTTCCAAGAGTGGTATCAGGCATAACACATCGTCTCTGATCCATAGTTTCAAGCAGACACCCCAAGAAACAGTGAGACTAGCAGGTAGAAGGTTCAGACAGTACCTAGAAAGATGCCCTGCTCCAGAGCTACCCACACCAGCCAAACAAGTGGCTTTGTTTTTAGATGGCTTATTGAGCACAAATTTAAGATCCTATGTATACTTGAAAGATCCTAGATCCATAGAAGAGTGTGTGCGGACGTGCATAGACATAGAAGATAACTTGGGTGAGGAGTTAGGATTGGCCAAACTCTACAAAGATTCGGATAGTTCTACTAGTCATACTTCAAAGATCTCCACAGAAATAGAAGAGATAGCTGAGCAAGTTGCCAAGAAGCTGGGAGTCCAAAATAAACAAACACAGGGAGTCACTTCATTGAATCGGTGCTATACTTGCGGAGGTGACCACATGGCTAACGTATGCCCAATGCAAAACCAAAACATTAGAGAAAGGAACGCTCCATATTGCACTATTGAGAGAAAATACACAAACCACACGGCTCAAGATTGTCCCTACAATAGGCAGGTTGTTAGACAAAATTATCAGCAACCTTACCCACAAGGTAGGTATCAGAATCAGTACCAACAGCCATATTATAGGCCACAACAATATCAACCTCAATACCAGCAGCAATATCAGGCACCATATAGGCCACAACCTGTCTTGGGAAACCAACCACCAGCTCCAGCCAACGTGATTCCAGTCAAGTATGCTGTGGGAGAGGAAAATCCAAATAGAGCTTTGGTGCCACTAACCCCATTGATACCAGATAATGACTCTCATGCCCATAGTTCAGACTACTCCCATGACGGTAGTCCACATGCTTATTACACAGAGTCACCTGAACATAGTGAGAACTACTCGTATCAATATGAGGCACCGCCTATGGAGCAAAATTGGGAGCCAGAATACTCCAATGTCATGTACACAAACCCTAACCCTAGGCCCCAGTTGAGACAAATGAGACCACAAGCCCCTAGAGGATCTTGTTTCAGATGTCATGGTGACCATTTCATTCGTGACTGTCCCCACCCACCATCTCCGAGTCAAGGACAGGCTATCACAATACAGGCTTTTTGTCCTGATTGTGGCAAAGACCATCTCCCCAGAGATTGTCCAAGAAACCCCTCTAGTGCACCCAAGATTACACCCATTAATGTGGTAGGCTTAGTGGCAAATCCAAGTTCAAGTAGTAGCAATGTGGCTCCTATACAAGCTGTCACTAGAGCACAAGCCTTAAAACAGGATAAACCAGTAGAACAATCAGAGTCGAGTGAATCGGGAGAGCATAGTAAGAGGAAAACAAGAACATGGAAGGATACCAGAGAGAAGGCCAATCGCAAGTGGAATAAAAAGTTATCGGAACTAGAAGAAAGCTTAAAAGAAGCGAAAACAAAAATAGAAGACATTGCATCTCAAAGCCCCTCACATGCCGAAACTCCATCCACTCCACCTCATCCCACCCCACCACCCATTGTAAATAGACCGCAACCAGGGTCTGTTCTTGCAGATCCAACCCCAGAAGGCTTGGACATGATGTTCAAGGCCTACCAGGCTCGACTTCAAGAAGGGCCTACAGCGGCAAACCTAGACAAGAGTTACCCTAGAGCAGATTTAGAGATTGAACGGATGAAAATGTGCATGAAAATGGTAGAACAAGCTCAAGCCATACTTGAGACTAGTCAAAAGTTCAATCAGACAAACTCTATCAAATCGGATTTGCATTTCCAGGGCTTACTAGAACGATTAGAGCAGTTGGTAAACAAACCACAAGTTTCTCTACCTCCACAGGCTCAACCAGTTATTGAAAGAGGAAGCTCACCACCAAGGGGAGCTTATGTTCCTAATTCCACGGATGCTGGAATACCTCCTTCTATTCAACAGTACTCTCAAGAGTTCTTGCGGGAAATACAAGAGGAGAAATGGGCCAAGGAGAAGGGTAATTCCCCTCCTATTCCTGAGATTGATGATCTTCGTGATCAATTTCCCCAAGACATTCCATCTATTTACGAAGATGAAGCAGAAAAAGAAGACGAAAGATTAGATTTTGAATCTAATACCTTAGAAGAACTTCCTCAATTTCCAGGCCCATGGGAATCTGAATCTCTCCAGATTAGAGCTCCCACAATACTAGTAAGAAATGAAGACTCAGTGGTTCCAAGGAACACGGATGTCGTGAAGAACACTAAGGTTCAGTGTCATCTCACTGTAGAAGAGTTGCTCAAAGCAAAACCTGAGTTATGGAATCATGTGAAGGATCAGGTCCCAGAACTTGAGTCCAATATGCCAAAAGTAGGCTCTAAGCAAAGGGTACCAGAGATACCTCTAGACAAAATAGGGGACATGTGTGAGGGTGAAGAAGGTAATACTTATCTTCCAATCACCTACCAAGGTTACACAACCAAAGCAATCATAGATTCAGGTGCTGGTGTTGCTATTGCGACCACCTCCTTGTGGAAGCAATGGGGCAAGCCCACATTAAGACCAACTAGAATGAAGCTTCAAATGGCTGATGGTCATTTTGAAAGACCTCTAGGATTGCTAGAAGGGATCACTCTAACCACTTGTGGTGTAGAGTTTGAGCACACATTTGCTATATGTGACTTTGAGAAAAATAATGTCTTTGAGATGATCCTAGGAAGACCCTTCCTACGACAATTGCAAATAGTACAGGATTGGGGAACTAACTCCTTGTACTTACAGCACTTAGGGGTCACCACTAAGGTCAATTTGAAGGATTACACCTTCAGAGATGTACCACCCCTACAGTGGAATTCTATCCACAAAGCAAAAGAAGATTCCATCTCTGTGCATTCTGAAAGTTCACCTGATCCATCATGGCTGCATGAAGATACTCATTTGTGGATGTGCAAGGTTGCAAAGGAAGAGGAAAAACGTTTAAAGGCAAGAGAAGAAGGAACTTCGTTAGGAGATAGACCAGTTAGAGACCCAGCCTACACACCGATGATCTTTCCAGATGAGGAGTTTGAGCCTCATGGCTGGCCAGAAATCTTAGCCACCATGGACATTGCTGTCAATGAGGAACAGTGGACACCTCATTGTGATGAGGAGGGTTATGATATCTCAGTGTTCATGTGTCAACCCTTGCTAGAAGAATGTGACCCTAGTGATGTCATAGAAGAAGAAGAGAATGACGATGATCTGGAGTCTATTGTGATGGATAGTTGCTTTAACTCAGAGCAGCACTATCTAGAAGATATAGGAGTGTTCACCCAGAAAGAAGAAGAACCTCTCACAAGTATTAAAACAGTAAACTCAAAGGATGGAAGTGAGAGTAGTCAAAAGAAAAAGAAAAGAAAAGCAGTGAAACAAGAAAAGGAGGAATCATTGTTTGAAGTACCAGAAAACTTCAAGAAATATGAAGTTGACGACCGCAAAATTTTGGTACGAATGCCTAAGAGAGAGGCCATCATAGGAGAATCATATGATAACAAAGAAAAGACCAAGAAGATTGTAGTGACCATTGAAGAGAACGAAGAGAGATGCACATATATAGGAGATGACCTAAGTGCAAGAGAAGAAATGGAGCTCATAGCTCTATTAAGGGAATATAGGGATGTGTTTGCATGGCACTATAGAGACTTGAAAGGGGTAGATCCAAGAATTTGCTCTCATACTATCCCCATGACTGCTGATGCTAAGCCCACCAAACAGAAGCCCTACACATATAATGATACCTATGCAGCCAAAATCAAAGAAGAAATTGATAGGTTGATTGAGGCTGGATTCATCTATGAGATTGAGCATACCGAATGGGTGTCCCCCATTGTTGTGGTACCCAAGAAGAACGGGAAGTTGCGAGTGTGTATTAACCTTAAAAAAGTTAATGCCGCTACGATTAGAGATAGTTATCCACTTCCAATCACAGAACACCTATTGGAGCGTGTTGCAGGCAAGGAAGTTTATAGCTTCCTTGATGGATTTTCAGGTTACAATCAAGTAGCCATTGCCCCAGAAGATCAACACAAAACAGCTTTTGCTACAGAGTGGGGAATCTTTGCATTTCGGGTGATGCCATTTGGGCTCACCAATGCACCTGCAACATTCCAAAGGCTCATGTGTCATGTCTTCAAAGAGTTCTTGCGAAAGAGCTTAGAAGTGTATGTGGATGATTTATGTGCTCATTCCCAAGAAAGAAGGGTTCACATCCCTGAACTCAGACAAATCTTCAACAAGTGTAGAGAATATCGAGTGTGTCTGAACCCAGAAAAGTGTGTGTTCATGGTGCGTCAAGGTAAAATCCTCGGTCATATTGTTTCTAAGAATGGAATCTCAACGGATGAAGATAAGGTACGAGCCATAGCGGAGCTGCCAAGGCCAAGGAATGTTAAAGAGGTACAAGCCTTTATGGGCCATTGTGGATATTACCGTAGGTTTATCCACATGTACGCGATCATAGCTAGACCCCTTTATGCCTTGTTGTCTAATTTTGAGTGGAACGACGAATGCGAGAATTCTTTCAATGAACTGAAGAAACGTTTGTGCACAGCACCAATATTGACCACTCCTGATTGGAATAAGCCATTCCATGTCCATGTGGATGCATCCAATCATGCCATAGGATGTGTGCTAGCACAACCCACAGGTGAAGGGAATTTAGATTTGCCCATAGCATATGCTAGTAGACAACTAAACCCAGCCGAAAGAAATTATACCACAACCGAGCGAGAAGGGTTAGGCATGGTATATGCCGTAAAGAAGTTTAGACACTATTTATTGGCCAACAAGTTCAAGTTTTTCACTGATCATCAAGCTTTGTTATATTTGGTCAATAAACCTTGCAATACTGGACGCTTAGTAAGATGGTTCCTCTTACTAATGGAGTATGACTTTGAAGTTGTTGTCAGGAAAGGTAGAACCCACCTTCGGGCAGATCACCTTTCTCGCATTACTTCAGGAGAGTCACCACAAGGAGTGTCTGATGAACTACCTGATGCTTATCTGTTCAATTTGGAAGTTGTTCCTAAATGGGCAAATAAGTTGGTACCAGTCCTAACCTTCGGCCCTGCAAATAAGAATGTGAAAACATCACAAGAAGAAATTGTAAAATCACAAAAATATCACATATTGGCAGGAAGCATGTACAAACAAGATACTGAGGGTGTATTAGCTTGTTGTGTCGAGGATGATGAACATAGTAGTTAGTTGCAGCAAGCTCATGAGGGATTGCTAGGAAATCACTATTTTAAACAACGAACATTGCAGAATTTGAAACGTTTAGGAGTGTATTGGCCTAGCATGGACAAAGAAATACATGAGTGGATCAAGAATTGTCCAATGTGCAGAGAGAGACCACCAGTGGAGCATGCGACCCTTTATCAAGTATCATTAATTCCAGATTGGAGTGCTCCATTGGTAGAGTTTATGAGATCGGGAAGATTACCCAAAGAGGCCAGTCTAGCAAGAAGACGAAATATGGAGCAAGAGGCTCAAGGCTATGCCTTAGTGGGAGAGAACCTATACCGAAGAGGTAAAGATGGTTACTTAAGACTGTGCGTTCATGAATCAGACTATTTAAGGGTCTTAGAGACTGCACACAGTGGTGTTGCAGGTGGACATTTTGGTCCTGACCGAGTGATTAAGACCATTCTATTCTCAGGACTTTGGTGGCCCACTCTTCATATGGATGCACATACCTATGTGAAGAAATGTGACACATGCCAACGTGCACAATATCCAGTTAGAAAAGACGAGATGCCTTTGAGGCCAATGATGGGAGGGCGTGCATTTTCCAAGTGGGGCATAGACTTCATAGGTCCTATTAATCCCCCTGCTAGAAACTCCCATGCAGAGTATATTATTGTAGCCACAGATTACCTTACCAAGTGGGTAGAAGTGAAAGCCACAACAAAGAATGATGCTCAAACGACGGCTAAGTTCTTATTCGAGAATGTGTTCACGAGATATGGGCTACCAATAGAGTTAGTGAGCGATAGAGGCACACACTTCTTGAATGAAGTCATTGAAAATCTTCTCCAAGAATTCTTGGTGATACATAAGAAATCCGCCCCCTATCATCCACAAGCCAACGGACAAGCCGAGAGTACCAATAAGATCCTCTGTAACGTATTGACAAAACTGGTGAATAATAAACGCTCTGATTGGGACAAACAACTTCATCATGCTGTTTGGGCTTATCGAGTTGCCTACAAAACGGTACTCAACGCCACCCCATTTCAGATGGTCTTCGGACAGAACGCTGTGCTACCATTAGATTTCTTAATCCCTGCCTTAAAAGTAGCACAAGAGTATGAGTGGAATGGGCATGAATTGTCCTCTAGGATCTTTGATCTCGAACGCTTGGGTGAAACGAGGCTACGAGCGGCAGCAGGCATCTACGCTGCAAAGAAGAGGCAAAAGGCATACTTTGATGCACACATCAAGGATAAGGGATTGAAAGAGGGAGATCTAGTGTTGGTATACACACTAAAACAACATGCCCGTAAGTTGGAAAAAAGAGGTTATGGACCCATGATCATTAATAGAATTTCCACTAGTGGTGCAGTTCAGTTGGCCACTCTAGAAGGAGATATCTTGCCAAACTATATTAGTGGCTGTAGAGTCAAGCTATATCAAGAACCTCTTACTGAGGATATGCTAATGAGACTCAACACTGCGAAGAAGCGAAAAGAAGAAGAGTTAAGAGTGAGAGAAGAAGCACAGGAAGAGGCCAGAGAGCGTATTAGGCAAAATAAGTTAAGGCGATTAGGCCTAGATGTCAACTCAAAAGCCCCAAAATATCACATGGATATGTGTCAAAAGTCAGGCATTGCGACTTCTCAGGTCATTGACCGAAGACCCTTTGTGACCATAGAGATAGGACAAGGGAAGGGTGCAAGGACGGTGAAAGCATTGATTGACTCAGGTGCAGCAAGTAGTGCAGTTAAACTTTCCTACTGCCAAGACTTGGGGTTGAACATCAATCCCATAGAAGCTTATCTCATAGGATTGGGAGGTGTGGAAACCCCTTGTTTGGGCGAGGTGGAACTTCCCATCTACCTTCAAGATGTTCCAATGAAAGTCAAAGCGCTAGTATGTCAAGATGAGAACCTTACAGAACCACTTGTCTTGGGTCAAGATTGGATCTATGACCATGCAGTTAACTTAAACCTAAAAAGTCAAATTCTTCAAGTTTGGGTACATGAACAATGCATTACATTAGAATTAGAGAACTGCATGCTCCTAGATCATGGCACCACACACTCTCTTAGTTCTTCCAAGACTAATCATATGAAAGAAGATGTTGTATGTGTCAAAAGCTCTATGATGCAGAAGGAGTCAATCGTGGAAGACCAGGTTCGAAGGCGGGTGGATCTTTCTTCTTCTCCAAAGACTCAAGTAGCCACAGTAGTGAGCCCACCACACAAGCAAACACAACCGTTCACGACAACTCCTACATCAAATAGAAAGACACCATTCGATAAAAAAGCGGTTCCGGGCATGAAGCAGATCTGGGTACGCAAAGGAGAGCAACCACCAGCCTTACCCCCACAAATCCCATCCATGCACACTAACCAAGCCAGGAGACGAAGGAAGCAGCTCAGACAAGCTCCGTCACAAGATATCCAACAAGTTTGGGTGCCTAAGAAGTTAGCTGCAGCTCAACAAGGGCAATTACAGATGTGGGTACCTAAGAAGATCCTACACCCACAACAACCTTTGTTCTCCCACATGCAAAAGGTTTCAACAAAGAGGCCAAAAAGAGAAAAGGGTAAGAACCACGTACAGAGACCAAAGGAAGATCAAATCAGCTCTTCAACATTAGTAGGAAGACATGCAAAAAGGATATGGGTTTTGGAAGCCAAAAGTGCAAGTAGCCTCCACCGAACCAAAGCATCAACCACACTGGATACCACAGTTCAGAAAGCATCCAAAGAGAAAGACGCCTGAAGTGACCTCTACAGTGCCAAATGATGTTCTAAAATGGACTCCAATAAGGAGGATTACATCAGTTCGAGACTCAATGGATACCTCCACTAAGGCCGGCATCAACCTCCACAAATAACATTGAAAGCCTCGAACGAGCAACAACCATGTGCTCCTTGCACAACCCTGTCTTTTGCACCATTTAGGTCATGCATTTCCAAAGTATGCATTAATATAGGGCCACATTACACGGCCGTGCATAGACACACTTGAGAATCCCATGCACAAGAGCACAGTGACATATGTCGAACATTTCTATTGATACTAACTTTTGTGTTCTTGTTTTGTGATATCCTGTTCCTCAAAAAAAAAAAAAAAAAAAAAAAAAAAAAAAGAGAAGTGGGAGAGAGCTTGTTCCCAGTGTGTCTCGGCCAGCAGTGAGATTATTGCTGCCTTATCTGGTAGAGGACAAGCATTTGGCATGAACATGGCATCTACAGCTATGATTTTCTCTTACCATGGTAGGAATGAAGAGCTTGAAGGTCCGCAACTTGCGTGATGCTTAACTACTTCATGTACCAGAGCATCCAAGGAGATATCTGCAAAGGTAGTTCTGGAGGAGAAGACTCCTGCATATGGTGAGCTAAAGAGTATATGTGAAACACAGCTTGGTGTAGTTACCCGATGTTGCTTGCCAAGGAATATAAAGCAATTCAATTCTCAGTATTTCCTGAACCAGTATGGAACAGTAGCACTGGTGAATGGTCTATGTCAATCAGCATGGTAATCTCTTAGAAACCGGCACGTGTCCAATATTCCTCTGAGTGTCAATATAGGGAAGTGAACGTGCATGAGCCCAAGCTCAGAAATGCACATTGTTAGTGACAAATGTTGCTTTGAAAAGAGGAGAGGGGATCCACCACTCAAAAGATCTCATCAGTGGACAATCAACATGGACATTCATCAACAAGGTTCCATCCCAAAGGCCGAGTGTACAACACGAAGAGGCAAACATCCATCAACCTTCGCCATGGTAAGTATCTTTACTCTGGAAACACCATAACCATGATAGTTTAGGAAACCTCTTCGTCAGCATACCCTTGAGCACTTAGCTCAAGACCCGCAATTTTTTCACCATACTTCTTCCAATGCATTTTCCAAGTAAGCATGCGTAGGGCGACATTACAAGGCCGTGCACAAGGCACATACTTTTTTCAACCCATGCACGAACACACTTACCCATCACTCAATATGGGTTAGGAGTACTTGGCTTGACTACTATGAAGATCAACTTTGGAAGATCTAGAAAACATCAACGGAGACTCACAACGACACAGTCATGCTGGAATACAAGGCAGAAGCACATACCAAGAGACTACAACCTGCAAAGACTCACAAGTGATAGATGAAGAACGTCGGACGACTTGTGTTCATACAGAAGGGACACTCCCTCTCAAGGCACTACTTGGAACAATCACTACAACAAGGGTCTGTCAGGGACGACAGACTCGAGAGGGGGGGGAGTGTTGAAGCTCAAGGTCAAGGACAAAGCATGGAAGCACATCAAAGAAGTGGACATAGAAGAAGAGAGAGCAAGTAGGGAGCTCCAAGAAGTGTATGTCAAATTTTCAGAAGAATCCCCTACAAAAATAGTGATTTTCATCACTAGAAACCATTGTAAATACCATTATCTATTTTTAGTAACTCCATTTTGTTCAAGCCGAGGAGTCCTCGAGCTTGAGGAGTATTAGAAGTACCATCGTACCAATTTTCATAATTTTTAGACTTCGTTTGAGCCCTCAAATAAGCCCTGGAACCTAATTTTTAACTAGGCCGGACACTAGGTCTGGACAGGGCCAAAACTAGTCAAAAAACTATAAAAAGAGCTAGAGAGCTCATTTTTGGGGTTAGCTGGTTAGAGAATAGAACTTTTGTAAGAGAACTCTTTTGCAATCTAAGCTTTCCATTGTTCCTCTCTTTGATCTTACTTTGTGCGCGTGTGTGTGTATGTGTGTGCATGTTTGTGTGCTTTCACTCACGCACTTGTGCCTTCACTTGCTCGTGGTCTTCATACCGGTCCTCACGTCTCCGCGGATTGACAAGTAAAGGAGGTGGTGCTTACGCTTGAGCTACACCAAATTTTGGCGCCGTTGCCGGGGAGAGAGCTTCGAGGACGAGCGTTGTGATGGTAAGATCGTAGATTTGCGACGTTGGAAGGTAAAAAAACTGTCATTTCAGTTCATTTTCTGTTTTTTCCTCTTCATCTTCATCATCATCATCATCTCCACCTTCTTCCATCTTCTTCTTCACAGAAATTTCTTGTTTTTAGTGCATTTTCACCATTTTCATACCATTTTTCATGCATTATTGTGTGGGAAGGAGTTAGGAGGTGCAAGGGAGAGCAAGCGCTGCATTTTTTTTATGATTTTCTGCTCATACGGAGCTCGCCATAGCCGGCGCTCAGAAATTTGAATTTCCCGCCAAAAAACGCGATTTTGTGATGAAAATCGCGATTCTGTGAAAATTCAAAATTTTTGAAAAATCACGATTTTCAGTTTTCCCGCCTAAAAGTGGTTGAAAAAAAAATCACAATTCTGTGTTTTTCTCAAAAAAAAAACACGATTCTCTGCTCAAAATCGCGATTCTCAAAAAAAACACGATTCTCTGCTCAAAATCGCGATTCTCACCAATCACGATTTTCAGCAAAAACACGATTTTGTGAAAAAGGCGATTCTGTGAAAACACGATTTTTTGCTCAAAATCGCGATTTTCAAAAACACGATTTTGTGCTCAACATCGCAATTTTCATGTGAAAAATACGATTTTCAAAGAACACGATTCTCTGCTCAAAATCGCGATTCTCACCAATCACGATTTTCAGCAAAAAACACGATTTTGTGAAAAACACGACTTTCTGCTCAAAATCGCGATTCTCACAAATCACGATTTTCAGCCAAAAATACGATTTTGAGAAAAAACACGATTCTGTGGGACAAAATCGCGATTTTCAAGTCAAAAACACGATTTTGAGAAAACACGAATTTTTGCTCAAAATCGCGATTTTCAATTCACGATTTTCTGCTCAAAATCGCGATTTTCATGTCAAAAACACGATTATGAGAAAACACGATTTTCAGTCAAAAACACGATTTTGTGAATCACGATTCTCTGAGTCAAAATCGCGATTTTCAAAAACACGATTTTGTGATCAACATCGCGTTTCTCTGAAACACGATTTTGTGATCAACATCGCGATTCTCTGAAACACGATTTTGTGATCAACATCGCGATTCTCTGAAACACGATTTTGTGATCAACATCGCGATTCTCTGAAACACGATTTTGTGATCAACATCGCGATTTTCAGAAACACGATTTTGTGATCAACATCGCGATTCTCTGAAACACGATTTTGCGATCAACATCGCGATTCTCTGAAACACGATTTTGCGATCAACATCGCGATTCTCTGAAACACGATTTTGTGATCAACATCGCGATTTTCAAATCACGATTTTCTGCTCAAAATCGCGATTTTCAAAAACACGATTTTGTGCTCAACATCGCGATTTTTTTGACTTCACAGCATCGCGATTTTCAGAAAGTTCACAAAATCGCGATTTTCTCCAAAGGTCCTGTTTGCCTGTTTTGACCCCCAGGAGCCTGATTTGACATAACTTTCTCATCCAAAGTCCATTTTTTGAGCTCTATAGCTTGTTGGAAAGCTCGTTTCAAATCCTACACGATCTCAACTGTTTTTTTCAAGAATAATGCGTTGATTTTGAGATAGGATAATTTGAAGTTGACCCTCAGGTGGGACAAGGGAACCAAGGGGGCTCTAAAGAATTGTGAACCATACCAAAGGGAAAATTTGGACTCTTGACTAAAGCTTATGAACCTGAGATCTGGTAGACACTTAGGCAAGGATAAACAAAGCATTAGATCTTCTGAGGCTAGTGTCAACCATACATCCAAGTCTTGGGCACAACAACTAAGTGGTCATCTTTTACTCAGATCAGACACAAGTGATTCAGAAATGTCTTTTAGTATGGGAAAACCTGCAGGTGGCTCAGGGACTACCCATCTACAAACACCGGAAGGTCCCTATAAGACACAGTTGGAATATATTCGGACCAACCAATTAGGTGCTCGCATCTATGAGGATGGTCTGAGGCGATCAGTGGTCCAACTCAAAAATCCAGATCAATCCTTTGGACTTGAACACCCGGTGGTCAAGTTCGAAGAGGGTTCATACATTGATAAGGAAGGAACCATGTATGTGGTTACCAACCAACCAGATAGGACCGATGAGTTTGGAAATATCATTCATGAGAATGAGATAGGAGACCTAGAACAAGGAAACGTAGGACAAGGACCCCAGACTCCTAGAGGTAAGTCAGTTTTGACCCGAGTGATCACTCCGGACTGGATCCCTCAAGACAACAAAAGCATAGAACTATTTTTGAATAGAGAAACAGAGGAAGCCTTTTGGAGGTTCAAGCCAGATCAACCTAGCCAATTGGGCATAGTTATCATCTATGAATTCAAAGATCCTGAGATACCAGGCAAAGTTGTCTACCTGGATAACACATCAGAGAAAATTTTCTTGGTAACGGAACATGATAGACATGCATATACATGGAAGAATGACATGATTTTCCCCCCACCAAGATCCAATGTTTCCCATGGCCTCCAAGGGGTAGGATCATCCCAGGCTCATGAAGCCCAGAGAGAAAGAACTAGAGAGAGACCTGAGGTAAGTTTTGCACACACCGTGGGCAGGAATAGGTCAGGATTTGAAAATGAAAGACCTGAAAGAGAGAGACATCAAGCACATAGGCAACAAAGAGATGAACAGGATTTTCCATTGCCTAGACCCCGGGAGTACCCAAGAACCCTTAAACCCAGTCACGTGATCAAGGCAATGAAGAACTATTTCGATGGGACAGGGGATCCTTATGATCATGTGGCCGAGTACAAACAAGTACTGAGAGCCGAACAAATTGAGGACTGGTTCACCCAGTACGAGGCATTTGGTTTGACCCTTAAAGGCACTGCCTTAGCGTGGTTTCAACCATTGAGTAGAAGCAGCTATCGCGATATAGGTCAACTGCTAGACGAATTCATTGTAGAATTTTCCAAGAGTGGTATCAGGCATAACACATCGTCTCTGATCCATAGTTTCAAGCAGACACCCCAAGAAACAGTGAGACTAGCAGGTAGAAGGTTCAGACAGTACCTAGAAAGATGCCCTGCTCCAGAGCTACCCACACCAGCCAAACAAGTGGCTTTGTTTTTAGATGGCTTATTGAGCACAAATTTAAGATCCTATGTATACTTGAAAGATCCTAGATCCATAGAAGAGTGTGTGCGGACGTGCATAGACATAGAAGATAACTTGGGTGAGGAGTTAGGATTGGCCAAACTCTACAAAGATTCGGATAGTTCTACTAGTCATACTTCAAAGATCTCCACAGAAATAGAAGAGATAGCTGAGCAAGTTGCCAAGAAGCTGGGAGTCCAAAATAAACAAACACAGGGAGTCACTTCATTGAATCGGTGCTATACTTGCGGAGGTGACCACATGGCTAACGTATGCCCAATGCAAAACCAAAACATTAGAGAAAGGAACGCTCCATATTGCACTATTGAGAGAAAATACACAAACCACACGGCTCAAGATTGTCCCTACAATAGGCAGGTTGTTAGACAAAATTATCAGCAACCTTACCCACAAGGTAGGTATCAGAATCAGTACCAACAGCCATATTATAGGCCACAACAATATCAACCTCAATACCAGCAGCAATATCAGGCACCATATAGGCCACAACCTGTCTTGGGAAACCAACCACCAGCTCCAGCCAACGTGATTCCAGTCAAGTATGCTGTGGGAGAGGAAAATCCAAATAGAGCTTTGGTGCCACTAACCCCATTGATACCAGATAATGACTCTCATGCCCATAGTTCAGACTACTCCCATGACGGTAGTCCACATGCTTATTACACAGAGTCACCTGAACATAGTGAGAACTACTCGTATCAATATGAGGCACCGCCTATGGAGCAAAATTGGGAGCCAGAATACTCCAATGTCATGTACACAAACCCTAACCCTAGGCCCCAGTTGAGACAAATGAGACCACAAGCCCCTAGAGGATCTTGTTTCAGATGTCATGGTGACCATTTCATTCGTGACTGTCCCCACCCACCATCTCCGAGTCAAGGACAGGCTATCACAATACAGGCTTTTTGTCCTGATTGTGGCAAAGACCATCTCCCCAGAGATTGTCCAAGAAACCCCTCTAGTGCACCCAAGATTACACCCATTAATGTGGTAGGCTTAGTGGCAAATCCAAGTTCAAGTAGTAGCAATGTGGCTCCTATACAAGCTGTCACTAGAGCACAAGCCTTAAAACAGGATAAACCAGTAGAACAATCAGAGTCGAGTGAATCGGGAGAGCATAGTAAGAGGAAAACAAGAACATGGAAGGATACCAGAGAGAAGGCCAATCGCAAGTGGAATAAAAAGTTATCGGAACTAGAAGAAAGCTTAAAAGAAGCGAAAACAAAAATAGAAGACATTGCATCTCAAAGCCCCTCACATGCCGAAACTCCATCCACTCCACCTCATCCCACCCCACCACCCATTGTAAATAGACCGCAACCAGGGTCTGTTCTTGCAGATCCAACCCCAGAAGGCTTGGACATGATGTTCAAGGCCTACCAGGCTCGACTTCAAGAAGGGCCTACAGCGGCAAACCTAGACAAGAGTTACCCTAGAGCAGATTTAGAGATTGAACGGATGAAAATGTGCATGAAAATGGTAGAACAAGCTCAAGCCATACTTGAGACTAGTCAAAAGTTCAATCAGACAAACTCTATCAAATCGGATTTGCATTTCCAGGGCTTACTAGAACGATTAGAGCAGTTGGTAAACAAACCACAAGTTTCTCTACCTCCACAGGCTCAACCAGTTATTGAAAGAGGAAGCTCACCACCAAGGGGAGCTTATGTTCCTAATTCCACGGATGCTGGAATACCTCCTTCTATTCAACAGTACTCTCAAGAGTTCTTGCGGGAAATACAAGAGGAGAAATGGGCCAAGGAGAAGGGTAATTCCCCTCCTATTCCTGAGATTGATGATCTTCGTGATCAATTTCCCCAAGACATTCCATCTATTTACGAAGATGAAGCAGAAAAAGAAGACGAAAGATTAGATTTTGAATCTAATACCTTAGAAGAACTTCCTCAATTTCCAGGCCCATGGGAATCTGAATCTCTCCAGATTAGAGCTCCCACAATACTAGTAAGAAATGAAGACTCAGTGGTTCCAAGGAACACGGATGTCGTGAAGAACACTAAGGTTCAGTGTCATCTCACTGTAGAAGAGTTGCTCAAAGCAAAACCTGAGTTATGGAATCATGTGAAGGATCAGGTCCCAGAACTTGAGTCCAATATGCCAAAAGTAGGCTCTAAGCAAAGGGTACCAGAGATACCTCTAGACAAAATAGGGGACATGTGTGAGGGTGAAGAAGGTAATACTTATCTTCCAATCACCTACCAAGGTTACACAACCAAAGCAATCATAGATTCAGGTGCTGGTGTTGCTATTGCGACCACCTCCTTGTGGAAGCAATGGGGCAAGCCCACATTAAGACCAACTAGAATGAAGCTTCAAATGGCTGATGGTCATTTTGAAAGACCTCTAGGATTGCTAGAAGGGATCACTCTAACCACTTGTGGTGTAGAGTTTGAGCACACATTTGCTATATGTGACTTTGAGAAAAATAATGTCTTTGAGATGATCCTAGGAAGACCCTTCCTACGACAATTGCAAATAGTACAGGATTGGGGAACTAACTCCTTGTACTTACAGCACTTAGGGGTCACCACTAAGGTCAATTTGAAGGATTACACCTTCAGAGATGTACCACCCCTACAGTGGAATTCTATCCACAAAGCAAAAGAAGATTCCATCTCTGTGCATTCTGAAAGTTCACCTGATCCATCATGGCTGCATGAAGATACTCATTTGTGGATGTGCAAGGTTGCAAAGGAAGAGGAAAAACGTTTAAAGGCAAGAGAAGAAGGAACTTCGTTAGGAGATAGACCAGTTAGAGACCCAGCCTACACACCGATGATCTTTCCAGATGAGGAGTTTGAGCCTCATGGCTGGCCAGAAATCTTAGCCACCATGGACATTGCTGTCAATGAGGAACAGTGGACACCTCATTGTGATGAGGAGGGTTATGATATCTCAGTGTTCATGTGTCAACCCTTGCTAGAAGAATGTGACCCTAGTGATGTCATAGAAGAAGAAGAGAATGACGATGATCTGGAGTCTATTGTGATGGATAGTTGCTTTAACTCAGAGCAGCACTATCTAGAAGATATAGGAGTGTTCACCCAGAAAGAAGAAGAACCTCTCACAAGTATTAAAACAGTAAACTCAAAGGATGGAAGTGAGAGTAGTCAAAAGAAAAAGAAAAGAAAAGCAGTGAAACAAGAAAAGGAGGAATCATTGTTTGAAGTACCAGAAAACTTCAAGAAATATGAAGTTGACGACCGCAAAATTTTGGTACGAATGCCTAAGAGAGAGGCCATCATAGGAGAATCATATGATAACAAAGAAAAGACCAAGAAGATTGTAGTGACCATTGAAGAGAACGAAGAGAGATGCACATATATAGGAGATGACCTAAGTGCAAGAGAAGAAATGGAGCTCATAGCTCTATTAAGGGAATATAGGGATGTGTTTGCATGGCACTATAGAGACTTGAAAGGGGTAGATCCAAGAATTTGCTCTCATACTATCCCCATGACTGCTGATGCTAAGCCCACCAAACAGAAGCCCTACACATATAATGATACCTATGCAGCCAAAATCAAAGAAGAAATTGATAGGTTGATTGAGGCTGGATTCATCTATGAGATTGAGCATACCGAATGGGTGTCCCCCATTGTTGTGGTACCCAAGAAGAACGGGAAGTTGCGAGTGTGTATTAACCTTAAAAAAGTTAATGCCGCTACGATTAGAGATAGTTATCCACTTCCAATCACAGAACACCTATTGGAGCGTGTTGCAGGCAAGGAAGTTTATAGCTTCCTTGATGGATTTTCAGGTTACAATCAAGTAGCCATTGCCCCAGAAGATCAACACAAAACAGCTTTTGCTACAGAGTGGGGAATCTTTGCATTTCGGGTGATGCCATTTGGGCTCACCAATGCACCTGCAACATTCCAAAGGCTCATGTGTCATGTCTTCAAAGAGTTCTTGCGAAAGAGCTTAGAAGTGTATGTGGATGATTTATGTGCTCATTCCCAAGAAAGAAGGGTTCACATCCCTGAACTCAGACAAATCTTCAACAAGTGTAGAGAATATCGAGTGTGTCTGAACCCAGAAAAGTGTGTGTTCATGGTGCGTCAAGGTAAAATCCTCGGTCATATTGTTTCTAAGAATGGAATCTCAACGGATGAAGATAAGGTACGAGCCATAGCGGAGCTGCCAAGGCCAAGGAATGTTAAAGAGGTACAAGCCTTTATGGGCCATTGTGGATATTACCGTAGGTTTATCCACATGTACGCGATCATAGCTAGACCCCTTTATGCCTTGTTGTCTAATTTTGAGTGGAACGACGAATGCGAGAATTCTTTCAATGAACTGAAGAAACGTTTGTGCACAGCACCAATATTGACCACTCCTGATTGGAATAAGCCATTCCATGTCCATGTGGATGCATCCAATCATGCCATAGGATGTGTGCTAGCACAACCCACAGGTGAAGGGAATTTAGATTTGCCCATAGCATATGCTAGTAGACAACTAAACCCAGCCGAAAGAAATTATACCACAACCGAGCGAGAAGGGTTAGGCATGGTATATGCCGTAAAGAAGTTTAGACACTATTTATTGGCCAACAAGTTCAAGTTTTTCACTGATCATCAAGCTTTGTTATATTTGGTCAATAAACCTTGCAATACTGGACGCTTAGTAAGATGGTTCCTCTTACTAATGGAGTATGACTTTGAAGTTGTTGTCAGGAAAGGTAGAACCCACCTTCGGGCAGATCACCTTTCTCGCATTACTTCAGGAGAGTCACCACAAGGAGTGTCTGATGAACTACCTGATGCTTATCTGTTCAATTTGGAAGTTGTTCCTAAATGGGCAAATAAGTTGGTACCAGTCCTAACCTTTGGCCCTGCAAATAAGAATGTGAAAACATCACAAGAAGAAATTGTAAAATCACAAAAATATCACATATTGGCAGGAAGCATGTACAAACAAGATACTGAGGGTGTATTAGCTTGTTGTGTCGAGGATGATGAACATAGTAGTTAGTTGCAGCAAGCTCATGAGGGATTGCTAGGAAATCACTATTTTAAACAACGAACATTGCAGAATTTGAAACGTTTAGGAGTGTATTGGCCTAGCATGGACAAAGAAATACATGAGTGGATCAAGAATTGTCCAATGTGCAGAGAGAGACCACCAGTGGAGCATGCGACCCTTTATCAAGTATCATTAATTCCAGATTGGAGTGCTCCATTGGTAGAGTTTATGAGATCGGGAAGATTACCCAAAGAGGCCAGTCTAGCAAGAAGACGAAATATGGAGCAAGAGGCTCAAGGCTATGCCTTAGTGGGAGAGAACCTATACCGAAGAGGTAAAGATGGTTACTTAAGACTGTGCGTTCATGAATCAGACTATTTAAGGGTCTTAGAGACTGCACACAGTGGTGTTGCAGGTGGACATTTTGGTCCTGACCGAGTGATTAAGACCATTCTATTCTCAGGACTTTGGTGGCCCACTCTTCATATGGATGCACATACCTATGTGAAGAAATGTGACACATGCCAACGTGCACAATATCCAGTTAGAAAAGACGAGATGCCTTTGAGGCCAATGATGGGAGGGCGTGCATTTTCCAAGTGGGGCATAGACTTCATAGGTCCTATTAATCCCCCTGCTAGAAACTCCCATGCAGAGTATATTATTGTAGCCACAGATTACCTTACCAAGTGGGTAGAAGTGAAAGCCACAACAAAGAATGATGCTCAAACGACGGCTAAGTTCTTATTCGAGAATGTGTTCACGAGATATGGGCTACCAATAGAGTTAGTGAGCGATAGAGGCACACACTTCTTGAATGAAGTCATTGAAAATCTTCTCCAAGAATTCTTGGTGATACATAAGAAATCCGCCCCCTATCATCCACAAGCCAACGGACAAGCCGAGAGTACCAATAAGATCCTCTGTAACGTATTGACAAAACTGGTGAATAATAAACGCTCTGATTGGGACAAACAACTTCATCATGCTGTTTGGGCTTATCGAGTTGCCTACAAAACGGTACTCAACGCCACCCCATTTCAGATGGTCTTCGGACAGAACGCTGTGCTACCATTAGATTTCTTAATCCCTGCCTTAAAAGTAGCACAAGAGTATGAGTGGAATGGGCATGAATTGTCCTCTAGGATCTTTGATCTCGAACGCTTGGGTGAAACGAGGCTACGAGCGGCAGCAGGCATCTACGCTGCAAAGAAGAGGCAAAAGGCATACTTTGATGCACACATCAAGGATAAGGGATTGAAAGAGGGAGATCTAGTGTTGGTATACACACTAAAACAACATGCCCGTAAGTTGGAAAAAAGAGGTTATGGACCCATGATCATTAATAGAATTTCCACTAGTGGTGCAGTTCAGTTGGCCACTCTAGAAGGAGATATCTTGCCAAACTATATTAGTGGCTGTAGAGTCAAGCTATATCAAGAACCTCTTACTGAGGATATGCTAATGAGACTCAACACTGCGAAGAAGCGAAAAGAAGAAGAGTTAAGAGTGAGAGAAGAAGCACAGGAAGAGGCCAGAGAGCGTATTAGGCAAAATAAGTTAAGGCGATTAGGCCTAGATGTCAACTCAAAAGCCCCAAAATATCACATGGATATGTGTCAAAAGTCAGGCATTGCGACTTCTCAGGTCATTGACCGAAGACCCTTTGTGACCATAGAGATAGGACAAGGGAAGGGTGCAAGGACGGTGAAAGCATTGATTGACTCAGGTGCAGCAAGTAGTGCAGTTAAACTTTCCTACTGCCAAGACTTGGGGTTGAACATCAATCCCATAGAAGCTTATCTCATAGGATTGGGAGGTGTGGAAACCCCTTGTTTGGGCGAGGTGGAACTTCCCATCTACCTTCAAGATGTTCCAATGAAAGTCAAAGCGCTAGTATGTCAAGATGAGAACCTTACAGAACCACTTGTCTTGGGTCAAGATTGGATCTATGACCATGCAGTTAACTTAAACCTAAAAAGTCAAATTCTTCAAGTTTGGGTACATGAACAATGCATTACATTAGAATTAGAGAACTGCATGCTCCTAGATCATGGCACCACACACTCTCTTAGTTCTTCCAAGACTAATCATATGAAAGAAGATGTTGTATGTGTCAAAAGCTCTATGATGCAGAAGGAGTCAATCGTGGAAGACCAGGTTCGAAGGCGGGTGGATCTTTCTTCTTCTCCAAAGACTCAAGTAGCCACAGTAGTGAGCCCACCACACAAGCAAACACAACCGTTCACGACAACTCCTACATCAAATAGAAAGACACCATTCGATAAAAAAGCGGTTCCGGGCATGAAGCAGATCTGGGTACGCAAAGGAGAGCAACCACCAGCCTTACCCCCACAAATCCCATCCATGCACACTAACCAAGCCAGGAGACGAAGGAAGCAGCTCAGACAAGCTCCGTCACAAGATATCCAACAAGTTTGGGTGCCTAAGAAGTTAGCTGCAGCTCAACAAGGGCAATTACAGATGTGGGTACCTAAGAAGATCCTACACCCACAACAACCTTTGTTCTCCCACATGCAAAAGGTTTCAACAAAGAGGCCAAAAAGAGAAAAGGGTAAGAACCACGTACAGAGACCAAAGGAAGATCAAATCAGCTCTTCAACATTAGTAGGAAGACATGCAAAAAGGATATGGGTTTTGGAAGCCAAAAGTGCAAGTAGCCTCCACCGAACCAAAGCATCAACCACACTGGATACCACAGTTCAGAAAGCATCCAAAGAGAAAGACGCCTGAAGTGACCTCTACAGTGCCAAATGATGTTCTAAAATGGACTCCAATAAGGAGGATTACATCAGTTCGAGACTCAATGGATACCTCCACTAAGGCCGGCATCAACCTCCACAAATAACATTGAAAGCCTCGAACGAGCAACAACCATGTGCTCCTTGCACAACCCTGTCTTTTGCACCATTTAGGTCATGCATTTCCAAAGTATGCATTAATATAGGGCCACATTACACGGCCGTGCATAGACACACTTGAGAATCCCATGCACAAGAGCACAGTGACATATGTCGAACATTTCTATTGATACTAACTTTTGTGTTCTTGTTTTGTGATATCCTGTTCCTCAAAAAAAAAAAAAAAAAAAAAAAAAAAAAAAGAGAAGTGGGAGAGAGCTTGTTCCCAGTGTGTCTCGGCCAGCAGTGAGATTATTGCTGCCTTATCTGGTAGAGGACAAGCATTTGGCATGAACATGGCATCTACAGCTATGATTTTCTCTTACCATGGTAGGAATGAAGAGCTTGAAGGTCCGCAACTTGCGTGATGCTTAACTACTTCATGTACCAGAGCATCCAAGGAGATATCTGCAAAGGTAGTTCTGGAGGAGAAGACTCCTGCATATGGTGAGCTAAAGAGTATATGTGAAACACAGCTTGGTGTAGTTACCCGATGTTGCTTGCCAAGGAATATAAAGCAATTCAATTCTCAGTATTTCCTGAACCAGTATGGAACAGTAGCACTGGTGAATGGTCTATGTCAATCAGCATGGTAATCTCTTAGAAACCGGCACGTGTCCAATATTCCTCTGAGTGTCAATATAGGGAAGTGAACGTGCATGAGCCCAAGCTCAGAAATGCACATTGTTAGTGACAAATGTTGCTTTGAAAAGAGGAGAGGGGATCCACCACTCAAAAGATCTCATCAGTGGACAATCAACATGGACATTCATCAACAAGGTTCCATCCCAAAGGCCGAGTGTACAACACGAAGAGGCAAACATCCATCAACCTTCGCCATGGTAAGTATCTTTACTCTGGAAACACCATAACCATGATAGTTTAGGAAACCTCTTCGTCAGCATACCCTTGAGCACTTAGCTCAAGACCCGCAATTTTTTCACCATACTTCTTCCAATGCATTTTCCAAGTAAGCATGCGTAGGGCGACATTACAAGGCCGTGCACAAGGCACATACTTTTTTCAACCCATGCACGAACACACTTACCCATCACTCAATATGGGTTAGGAGTACTTGGCTTGACTACTATGAAGATCAACTTTGGAAGATCTAGAAAACATCAACGGAGACTCACAACGACACAGTCATGCTGGAATACAAGGCAGAAGCACATACCAAGAGACTACAACCTGCAAAGACTCACAAGTGATAGATGAAGAACGTCGGACGACTTGTGTTCATACAGAAGGGACACTCCCTCTCAAGGCACTACTTGGAACAATCACTACAACAAGGGTCTGTCAGGGACGACAGACTCGAGAGGGGGGGGAGTGTTGAAGCTCAAGGTCAAGGACAAAGCATGGAAGCACATCAAAGAAGTGGACATAGAAGAAGAGAGAGCAAGTAGGGAGCTCCAAGAAGTGTATGTCAAATTTTCAGAAGAATCCCCTACAAAAATAGTGATTTTCATCACTAGAAACCATTGTAAATACCATTATCTATTTTTAGTAACTCCATTTTGTTCAAGCCGAGGAGTCCTCGAGCTTGAGGAGTATTAGAAGTACCATCGTACCAATTTTCATAATTTTTAGACTTCGTTTGAGCCCTCAAATAAGCCCTGGAACCTAATTTTTAACTAGGCCGGACACTAGGTCTGGACAGGGCCAAAACTAGTCAAAAAACTATAAAAAGAGCTAGAGAGCTCATTTTTGGGGTTAGCTGGTTAGAGAATAGAACTTTTGTAAGAGAACTCTTTTGCAATCTAAGCTTTCCATTGTTCCTCTCTTTGATCTTACTTTGTGCGCGTGTGTGTGTATGTGTGTGCATGTTTGTGTGCTTTCACTCACGCACTTGTGCCTTCACTTGCTCGTGGTCTTCATACCGGTCCTCACGTCTCCGCGGATTGACAAGTAAAGGAGGTGGTGCTTACGCTTGAGCTACAGATGGCTTGTTAGGTACAAGCTCCCAAGTTTAATTCTCCTTCAAGGCTTCCATTTCTTCATCCATTGCATCTCTCCAAGCTTTCTTGCTTTGTGCTTCTTTGAATGTGGTAGATTCTTCATTGGTTGAATCCTTTGCAATGTAGATTGAGTGCTTGTTGACCAAAGAAGTATCATAACCAAACCTCTCTGGTTTCTTCTTCTCCCTTGAAGACCTCCTAAGTGGTTCATGTGAGCTCTCGGGTCCATATGTAGCATCCTGCATCTTTGCTTTACCTTTGTTCTTCCATAGCTTTAGTCATTCCAAGTCTTCTAGGTCAATCTCCAAATCACTTTCTTCAATCTGCTTTGGCTCCTTTGGTTGAAGTGATGGAAAATCTTCATCCAAGTCATAAGGCAGCTTCAATTTCCTCTCATCATCAAACCATGATTTGTTTTCATCAAAAATTACATCTCTACTCACACAAAATCCTTTTTTGGTTGGATTGTACAATCTATATCCTTTTTGGTTTCGGTAATAACCAATGAATACACACTTCTCTGCATTGGGATCCAATTTCCCTCTTACTTGAGAAGGAATGTGAGCATAGGCTAAGCATCCAAAGATTTTACAATGCTCTAGACTAGGCCTTCTTCCATTCCACACTTCATATGGAGTTGTTCCATCTAGTGACTTAGATAGAAGTCTATTTATGAGATATGTGGCTGTAGACACAACCTCTGCCCATAGGTAGTTTGGGAATCCCTTTTCGTTGAGCATGGACCTTGCAACTTCGACAATAGCTCGGTTCCTCCTCTCTGCTACACCATTGAGTTTGGGTGTATACCTTGTAGTGACTTCCCTTTTAATGCCTCTTTCATGCAAGAAGGCATCAAATTCAGAAGAGAAGTATTCTCCTCCACCATCTGATCTGAGTCTTTTCAAAGTCCTACCTGTTTGGTTTTCAACAAGAGCAATATACTTCGTAAAGCAATTAAACACTTCATCCTTGTGCTTCATGAAAAACAGAATGGTCCACCTGCTACAATCATCTATGAAAGACACATAATATCTTGAGCCTGATACAAATGGCTCCCTACTTGGATCCCACACATCCGTGTGCACTAGATCCAAAGGATTTTGATACATATATCCTTTCTTATTGAAAGGTTGTCTATGAGCCTTGCCGAGCTGACAAGCTTCACACTTATAAATCATGTGTTGCCTTGTGATATTAGGCAAACCAAGTACACTTTGGTCCCTGCAAATCTGTTTGAGTGTCCTCTCACCAATGTGAGCAAGCCTTTTGTGCCATATCTCCAACTCTGTAAGAGTTTGAGATCCATAGCTAAACAAAGCTATGTTCTTTGTATCTTCCACTTCAAAAGTGAAAAGCCTTCCTGTCTTTTCTCCTTTGGCAATCCTTCGAAAGCCTTGCCTTGGGTCTTCAACATATGTTCCAAATTGGTTGAATCTAACCTACAATCCTTTTTCAACAATCTATCCAACACTTACTAAATTTTTGGTAATTATAGGGACATACAAGACTTTGCTTAAGAGGTTCATATTCCCATCCAATGTCTTCACATTACCTATCTTCTCCACTGAGTGCTTTGTGTCATCTCTTGTCTGCACTTTATGCTTGTTATGAGGATCTTCCAAATCAGAAAGTAAAGCCACATTTCCTGCTACATGGTTTGAGCATCCTGAATCAATGTAAAATATGTGATCATCATCCTTACCCTTCTTCACTGATAGATTCATAATCAATAATGAATCTTCTTGACTTTGGTCCTCTACATAGTTATTGTAGTCTCTCCTTCCTCTATGGCCACTTTGATAGTTGTTATTGTTGTAATTGTTCTTGTTGCTGTAGCCTCCATTGTATCTGCCTCTATTTGATCCATAGCCACCTCTATTCAATCCTCTTCCTCTTGAGTTCCTCGGGTTCCTGAAACATTCTTCAGTAGTATGGTTAGATAAGCCACATATATTGCAAGGTTGAGATGATTGGAATCTCCCCATGCCTTGCTTTCCACCTCTGCCTCTTCCTCTAGCTCTTCCTCTACCTGCAAAGTTTGCTTGGAAAGAGCTACCTTCATCTTCATTCTTCCTATTCTTTGACTTGTCCTTGACCTTAACTTTATCAGAATATAAGGCAGAAGTTTGATTACCTCTTGAGGACTCACCAGCTTTGCTAATCTTTGCTTCATGAGTGAAGAGTTGGCCCATGAGTGTGTTGAGGTCGGGTACATGCATATCCATGTATAAATCCATGGCTGTTGTGAATGACTCCCACTTGTCGTCTGCTTTGATTCCATTTATGATTTGTCTAATGATTTGCTCCTCTTCAATTACCTCTCCAATGCTTCCAAGTTGGTCAGAAATCTCCTTCACCTTTGTGACATAATCAGTCACATTTTGCTTCGGGCTTTTCTTCATTGTTGTGAACTCCATCCACAATTGGTTCTTGCTTGCTCGAGTGTTGGAAGAGAAGAAAGAAGCAAGTGCATTCCACGTCTCTCTTGATTTCTTGCATCCCTTGACATGAGGTAAAAGAAAATCAGAGATTGAGTTTAGAATATAGGACCTTGCAAGTGCATCCGTCGAACACCAATTTGAAAGTCCTTCCACTTCTTCATGTGATGGTTGCCCTTTGTTCCTCATGGTTGGCATTGCTTCATCTCCGGATATGAATCCATATAGATTCCTCCCTTGAAGGTAAGCCTCCATCCTTAGAGACCATCTCAGGTAGTTGTTTCGATCCAATTTGTCAATTGTTTATGGAAATCCATCTCCCATGTTGCTTGGCTATGCTCTGATACCACTATGAAGAGAGATGGTGGATGCAATCCAAAGATGAGTAGGTGCTGCTACAACCAGCTTCACACCAACCAACCGAGTCTTGAGAGTTGATTAGTAGACTCTTTGAGCTTCCTAAATCCACCAAAATATCAGCCAAGTACTTTAAAATATATATCCCAAAAGTTTAAGTTAAGACACACTAGTTGCGAAATGATTAGCTCCCAAAACTTGTTATTTTTGGACATACACCTGCTGAAAAAAATGAACAGTGCTCTCATCCTGGTAGGAATTAGATAAATTCCTTTTGGGAATAGAAAATAGACTTAGCAAGCTTCCCAATCCAAGTTAAAACACTTCAAATGATGGACTGAGCACTGAGAACAAGATTCATCAATTTCTAGAACATGCCCACCATTATCGGGGCTCTGCAGAGATAGACCAGTGAATAGTAAAATGCAAATTTCTCCAAAACTGTAAATCCAATGACTTTGAAAATTTATATAAGAAAGAAGAAAATAAGAGCTATCCAAGGCACGTTAAAACACTGAAAAATGTTACGTAGAACTCGCGATATGACCTTCTGAAGTTACTACTCTGAGTGAGTATAGCAGAGAACAAAACAGAGAAGTAGATAATGACAAATGTATAGATTCATATATGATTACAACCACATTGGCAATGAATCTTTGCACAATGGGAGTAGAATGATAGAGCTATGGAGTAAGCTCTTCAATCTCTACAAGATGACATGAAGTGGTCATGTACAAGGCTTGCTAATCGCCTCTTTCTTCTTTATCTTTTTATTGCTATTCGTGGAGGGAGTTTTGAATACGATTTCGAATGGCTCCACCTAAAAGTGATCCCCAAAGATATGAGATATTCCCTCAGCTCAAAAATTCGTGGTTTTAGGTATATCGGATTAGCTGTTAGATGTAGTGAGCTTGTGTTGTCACCAAAAATGTGAGGTGTTCAAGAATGAAGTCCAAGATCTGTGTACAAAGACTTTAGCCACATGATTTCTTGAGTTGCATTAGCCAAACCTCTATATTCGGCTTCGGTAGAAGATAATGCCACGGTTGGTTGCTTCTTCGATGACCAAGAAATGATTTTTGAACCTGCAAATGATATATACCTGGATGTGCTTCTTCTATCATCTCTAGATCCAGCCCAATCTGCATCTGAGTAGACCTTTAGCTCAATATCTGAAGTATATGAATAAAACAAACCTTCATTCATAGTCCCCTTTAGGTACTTGAGGACTCTCTTGGCCCATTCCATATGTGGTCTTCTTGGCTTATGCATAAACTCACTCAATATGCTAACACTATAGCATATATCCACCCTTGTGAGTGTTGCATAGTTCAAACTTCCAACCAAGCTTTGATAGCTTGTGATGTCTTCAATTGGCTCTCCTTCATAAGCACTAAGCTTATGATTTTGGTCCATAGGTGTACCTGCACACTTGGTATTTTCCATCTTGAACTTGACGAGCATATCATGGACATACTTCCTTTGTGTGATGTATACACCTGAATCTGTGTAGACCAAGTCCAATCCAAGAAAATAAGTGAGTGGTCCCAGGTCACTTATTTTGAACTCCTCCTTCATTTGAGTCTTTACCTGTTTGATTCCTTCAAGATCATTGCCTGTGATAATAATATCATCAACATACACACATAAATAGATCACTTCAGATCCATTCCTCTTTATGAACAAAGAGGTATCCGCCTTGCTAGCATTGAATCCTTTGTCCTGCAAATAATTCACCAATATGAAATTCCAAGCTCTTGGAGCTTGCTTCAATCCATACAAAGATTTCTTTAGTTTGCATACATAGTTAGGATGATGTGCATCTTCATATCCAGGAGGTTGTGCCATATACACTTCCTCAGAAATCCATCCATTCAAGAAAGCATTCTTTACATCAAGTTGATAGAGATTCCAATTACTAGATGCAGCAAGACTAATGAGAACCCTAATTGTAGGCATTTTTGCAACAGGAGAGAAAGTCTCCTCATAATTATTACCATGGGTTTGAGCAAACCCTTTAGCAACTAACCTTGCTTTGTGTCTATTTATACTTCCATCTGGATTCCTCTTGATTTTGTATATCCATCGAGATCCGATTACCTTCATAGATGGCTTGTTAGGTACAAGCTCCCAAGTGTCATTCTCCTTCAAGGCTTCCATTTCTTCATCCCTTGCATCTCTCCAAGCTTTCTTGCCTTGTGCTTCTTTGAATGTGGTAGGTCCTTCATTGGTTGAATCCTTTGCAATGTAGATTGAATGCTTGTTGACCAAAGAAGTATCATAACCAAACCTCTCTAGTTTCTTCTTCTCCCTTGAAGACCTCCTAAGTGGTTGATGTGAGCTCTCGGGTCCATATGTAGCATCTTGCATCTTTGCTTTACCTTTGTTCTTCCATAGCTTTAGCCTTTCCAAGTCTTCTAGGTCAATCTCCGAATCACTTTCTTCAATCTGCTTTGGCTCCTTTGGTTGAAGTGATGGAAAATCTTCATCCAAGTCATAAGGCACCTTCACTTTCCTGTCATCATCAAACCATGATTTGTTTTCATCAAAAATTACATCTCTAATCACACAAAATCGTTTATTGGTTGGATTGTACAATCTATATCCTTTTTGGTTTTGGTAATAACCAATGAATACACACTTCTCTGCCTTGGGATCCAATTTCCCTCTTACTTGAGAAGGAATGTGAGCATAGGCTAAGCATCCAAAGATTTTACAATGCTCTAGACTATGTCTTCTTCCATTCCACACTTCATATGGAGTTGTTCCATCTAGTGACTTAGATGGAAGTATATTTATGAGATATGTGGCTGTAGACACAACCTCTGCCCATAGGTAGTTTGGCAATCCCTTTTCGTTGAGCATGGACCTTGCAGCTTCGACAATAGCTCGCTTCCTCCTCTCTGCTACACCATTGAGTTCGGGTGTATACCTTGTAGTGACTTCCCTTTTAATGCCTCTTTCATGCAAGAAGGCATCAAATTCAGAAGAGAAGTATTCTCCTCCACCATCTGATCTGAGTCTTTTCAAAGTCCTACCTGTTTGGTTTTCAACAGGAGCAATATACTTTGTAAAGCAATTAAACACTTCATCCTTGTGCTTCATGAAAAACAGAATGGTCCACCTGCTACAATCATCAATGAAAGACACATAATATCTTGAGCCTGATACAAATGGCTCCCTACTTGAACCCCACACATCCGTGTGCACTAGATCCAAAGGATTTTGATACATATATCCTTTCTTATTGAAAGGTTGTCTATGAGCCTTGCCGAGCTAACAAGCTTCACACTTATAAATCATGTGTTGCCTTGTGATATTAGGAAAACCAAGTACACTTTGGTCCCAGCAAATCTATTTGAGTGTCCTCTCACCAATGTGAGCAAGCCTTTTGTGCCATATCTCCAACTCTGTTAGAGTTTGAGATCCATAGCTAAACAAAGCTATGTTCTTTGTATCTTCCACTTCAAAAGTGAAAAGCCTTCCTGTCTTTTCTCCTTTGGCAATCCTTCAAAAGCCTTGCCTTGGGTCTTCAACATATGCTCCAAATCGGCTAAATCTAACCTGCAATCCTTTTTCAACTATCTGTCCAACACTTATAAATTTTTTGTTAATTGTAGGGACATACAAGACTTTGCTTAAGAGGTTCATATTCCCATCTGATGTCTACACATTACCTATCTTCTCCACTGAGTGCTTTGTGTCATCTCCTGTCTGCACTTCATGCTTGTTATGAGGATCTTCCAAATCAGACAGTAAAACCACATTTCCTGCTACATGGTTTGAGCATCCCGAATCAATGTAAAATATGTGATCATCATCCTTACCCTTCTTCACTGATAGATTCATAATCAATAATCAATCTTCTTGACTTTGGTCCTCTGCATAGTTATTGTAGTCTCTCCTTCCTCTATGGCCACTTTGATAGTTGTTATTGTTGTTGTTGTTGTTGTAGCCTCCGTTGTATCTTCCTCTATTTGATCCATAGCCACCTCTATTGAATCCTCTTCCTCTTGAGTTCCTCGGGTTCCTGAAACATTCTTCAGTAGTATGGTTAGATAAGCCACATATATTGCAAGGTTGAGATGATTGGAATCTCCCCCTACCTTGCTTTCCACCTCTGCCTCTTCCTCTAGCTCTTCCTCTACCTGCAAAGTTTGCTTGGAAAGAGCTACCTTCATCTTCATTCTTCCTATTCTTTGACTTGTCCTTGACCTTAGCTTTATCAGAATATAAGGCAGAAGTTTGATTACCTCTTGAGGACTCACCACCTTTGCTAATCTTTGCTTCATGAGTGAAGAGTTGGCCCATGAGTGTGTTGAGGTCGGGTACATGCATATCCATGTATAAATCCATGGCTGTTGTGAATGACTCCCATTTGTCGTCTGCTTTGATTCCATTTATGATTTGTCTAAGATTCATCAATTTTTGGAACATGCCCACCATTCTCGGGGCTCTGCAGAGATAGACCAGTGAGTAGTAAAATGCAAATATCTCCAAAACTGTAAATCCAATGACTTTGAAAATTTATATCAGAAAGTAGACAGTAAGAGCTATCCAAGGCACGTTAAAACACTGAAAAATGTTGCGTAGAACTCGCGATATGACCTTCTAAAGTTACTGCTCTGAGTGAGTATAGCAGAGAACAAAACAAAGAAGTAGATAATCAAATGTATAGATTCACATATGATTACAACCACATTGGCAATGAATCTTTGCACAATGGGAGTAGAATGATAGAGCTATGGAGTAAGCTCTTCAATCTCTACAAAATGACATGAAGTGGTCACGTAAAAGGCTTGTTAATTGCCTCTTCCTTCTTGCTCTTTCTATAGCTATTCTTGGAGTGAGTTTTGAATTCAAATTCAAATGGCTCCACCTAAAAGTGATCCCCAAAGTTAGGAGATATTCCCTCAGCTCAAAAATTTGTGGTTTTAGGTATATCGGATTAGCTGCTAGATGTAGTGAGCTTGTGTTGTCACCAAAAATGTGAGGTGTTGAAGAATGAAGTCCAAGATCTGTGTACAAAGACTTTAGCCACATGATTTCTTGAGTTGCATTAGCCAAACCTCTATATTCGGCTTCGGTAGAAGATAATGCCACGGTTGGTTGCTTCTTCGCTGACCAAGAAATGATTTTTGAACCTGCAAATGATATATACCCGGATGTGCTTCTTCTGTCATCTCTAGATCCGGCCCAATCTGCATCTGAGTAGACCTTTAGCTCAATATCTGAAGTATATGAATAAAGCAAACCTTCATTCATAGTCCCCTTTAGGTACTTGAGGACTCTCTTGGCCGCTTCCATATGTGGTCTTCTCGGCTTATGCATAAACTGACTCAATATGCTAACACTATAGCATATATCCACCCTTGTGAGTGTTGCATAGTTCAAACTTCCAACCAAGCTTGGATAGCTTGTGATGTCTTCAATTGGCTCTCCTTCATATGCACTAAGCTTATGATTTTGGTCCATAGGTGTACCTGCACACTTGGTATTTTCCATCTTGAACTTGACGAGCATGTCATGGACATACTTCCTTTGTGTGATGTATATACCTGAATCTGTGTAGATCAACTCCAATCCAAGAAAATAAGTGAGTGGTCCGAGGTCACTTATTTTGAACTCCTCCTTCATTTGAGTCTTTACCTGTTTGATTCCTTCAAGATCATTGCCTGTGATAATAATATCATCAACATACACACATAAATAGATCACTTCAGATCCATTCCTCTTTATGAACAAAGAGGTATCCGCCTTGCTAGCTTTGAATCCTTGATCCTGCAAAAAATTCACCAATATGAAATTCCAAGCTCTAGGAGCTTGCTTCAATCCATACAAAGCTTTCTTTAGTTTGCATACATAGTTAGGATGATGTGCATCCTCATATCCAGGAGGTTGTGCCATATACACTTCCTCAAAAATCCATCCATTTAAGAAAGCATTCTTTACATCAAGTTGTTTAGATATTCCAATTTCTAGATGCAGCAAGACTAATGAGAACCCTAATTGTAGGCATTTTTGCAACAGGATTCATCAAAAATTACATCTCTACTCACACAAAATCCTTTATTGGTTGGATTGTACAATCTATATCCTTTTTGGTTTTGGTCATAACCAATGAATACACACCTTTGCCTTGGGATCCAATTTCCCTCTTACTTGAGAAGGAATGTGAGCATAGGCTAAGCATCCAAAGATTTTACAATGCTCTAGACTAGGTCTTCTTCCATTCCACACTTCATATGGAGTTGTCCCATCTGATGTCTTCACATTACCTATCTTCTCCACTGAGTGCTTTGTGTCATCTCCTGTCTGCATTTCATGCTTGTTAGGAGGATCTTCCAAATCAGAAAGTAAAGCCACATTTCCTGCGACATGGTTTGAGCATCCCGAATCAATGTAAAATATGTGATCATCATCCTTACCCTTCTTCACTGATAGATTCATAATCAATAATGAATCTTCTTGACTTTGGTCCTCTGCATAGTTATTGTAGTCTCTCCATCCTCTATGCCCACTTTGATAGTTGTTATTATTGTAATTGTTGTTGTTCTTGTAGCCTCCATTGTATCTGCCTCTATTTGATCCATAGCCACCTCTATTGAATCCTCTTCCTCTTGAGTTCCTTGGGTTCCTGAAACATTCTTCAGTAGTATGGTTAGATAAGCCACATATATTGCAAGGTTGAGATGATTGGAATCTCCCCCTGCCTTGCTTTCCACCTCTGCCTCTTCCTCTAGCTCTTCCTCTACTTGCAAAGTTTGCTTGGAAAGAGCTACCTTCATCTTCATTCTTCCTATTCTTTGACTTGTCCTTGACCTTAGCTTTATCAGAATATAAGGCAGAAGTTTGATTACCTCTTGAGGACTCACCACCTTTGCTAATCTTTACTTCATGGGTGAAGAGTTGGCTCATGAGTGTGTTGAGGTCGGGTACATGCATATCCATGTATAAATCCATGGCTGTTGTGAATGACTCCCACTTGTCGTCTGCTTTGATTCCATTTATGATTTTTCTAATGATTTGCTCCTTTTCAATTACCTCTCCAATGCTTCCAAGTTGGTGAGAAATCTCCTTCATCTTTGTGACATAATCAGTCACATTTTGCTTCGGTCTTTTCTTCATTGTTGTGAACTCCATCCACAATTGGTTCTTGCTTGCTCGAGTGTTGGAAGAGAAGAAAGAAGCAAGTGCATTCCAGGTCTCTCTTGATGTCTTGCATCCCTTGACATGAGGTAAAAGAAAATCAGAGATTGAGTTTAGAATATAGGACCTTGCAAGTGCATCCTTCGAACACCAATTTGAAAGTCCTTCCACTTCTTCATGTGATGGTTGCCCTTTGTTCCTCATGGTTTGCATTGCTTCATCTCCGGATATGAATCCATATAGATTCCTCCCTTGAAGGTAGGCCTCCATCCTTAGAGACCATGCCGGGTAGTTGTTTCGATCCAATTTGTCAATTGTTGATGGAAATCCATCTCCCATGTTGCTTGACTATGCTCTGATACCACTATGAAGAGAGATGGTGGATGCAATCCAAAGATGAGTAGGTGCTGCTACAACCAGCTTCACACCATCCAACTGAGTCTTCAGATTTGATTAGTAGACTCTTTGAGCTTCCTAAATCCACCAAAATATCAGCCAAGTACTTTGGAATATGTATCCCAAAAGTTTAAGTCAAGAGACACTAGTTGCGAAATGACTAACTCCCAAAACTTGCTATTTTTGGACATACACCTGCTGGAAAAAATGAACAGTGCTCTCACCCTCGTAGGAATTAGATAAATTCTTTTGGGCATAGAAAATAGACTTAGCAAGCTTCCAAATCCAAGTTAAAGCACTTCAAATGATGGGCTGAGCACTGAGAACAAGATTCATCAATTTCTCGAACATGCCCACCATTCTCGGGGCTCTGCAGAGATAGACCAGTGAGTAGTAAAATACAGATATCTACAAAATTGTATATCCAATGACCTTGAAAATTTATATGCAGAACGTAGATAGTAAGATCTATCCAAGGCACATTAAAAAACTGAAAAAGATTGGGTAGAACGTGAGATATGACCTTCTAAAGTTATTGCTCTGAGTGAGTATAGCAGAGAACAAAACAGAGAAGTAGATAATGACAAATGTATAGATTCACATATGATTACAACCACATTGGCAATGAATCTTTGCACAATGGGAGTAGAATGATAGAGCTATGGAGTAGGATCTTCAATCTCTACAAAATAACATGAAGTGGTCACGTACAAGGCTTGCTAATCGCCTCTTCCTTCTTGCTCTTTTTATAGCTATTCTTGGAGGGAGTTTTGAATTTGAGTTCGAATGGCTCCACCTAAAAGTGATCCCCAAAGTTAGGAGATATTCCCTCAGCTCAAAAATTCGTGGTTTTAGGTAGATAGAGCCATGACTTTGCTTTTACATCATGCATGAGGTAAGCCATCCTTTTCCTTTTTTCTTTTTTCAAATACAAGAGATAAAAATGAACTCTTTTACAAGAGGTGTTCAGATGACTACACATGTGACTTACAAATGAGAATAATATCAAGCATATCAAGCATGTAGGCTTGGGTGAAATGCACCAACACGCTTTGGTCATCTGAATTTTGCTAGTTTGCTATGCTTGCAGAAATCTGAAATGGTGTCCTCTTTGCCCAAACTTGAGGCACCTGGAAAACATGTTTGTGAAGGCTGTATTTTGGGCAAAATGAAGCATTCCTCCTTTCCAAAAGATGGTTCAGTTCGAGCTACAAAGAAATTGCAGCTTGTACATAGTGATGTCTGTGGTCCTATGTAGAGGCCCTCTTTTGGAAATTACCTTTACTTTGTGACTTTCATTGATGATTTTTCCAAGCATGCATGGGTATATCCACTCAAAGTAAAGTCCGAAGTGTTCATGTGCTTTAAACAGTTTTTGGTTTTGGCTGAAAATCTGAGCATGTAAAATGGGCACCCTCCGTTCTGATCGAGGGGGGGAATACATGTCTTCTGATTTTAATGCATTTTTGGTTGAACGTGGGATAAAACACCAGTGTACAATGCCATATACACCTCAACAGAATGGAGTTGCAGAACAAAAAAACAGGTCACTCATGGAGATGGCGAGGTGTATGGTCAAGAGTCAGGCTTTACCACATAGTTTATGGCTTGAGGCTGTCATGTGTGCAGCATATGTACTTAACAGGTATCCCACTAAAGCACTGCAGTCTATCACTCCATATGAGGCTTGGCATGACCGCAAGCCATCTGTTGCTCATCTGCATGTTTTTGGTTGTTTGGCATATGCACTAGTGCCTGAACAACATCGCAGAAAATTGGATGATAAGGTAGTAAAATGTATTTTTGTTGGGTACAGTTCTGAAAGTAAAGGCTATCGTTTGTATCATCCACAGACTAAACGCATTCTGGTTAGCCGTGATGTTGTCTTTGTGGAAGATGCTATTCAACAATTGCTTTCATGTACTAAGGAGACATCTGTTAGCTCTAAAGACATGTATGATACTTTGATGCCTCTTTTTACAGGTGGATAGTCTAGTGCTGGTCCTAATGAGGCAACTTCTCAGCCTTTGCAGGTTTCATATGATGATGCAGATCATTCCATTTTTTATGTAGATTTACATGATGCACTTGTTGATGAGAGAGCTGATATTGAGCAGGGAAAAACTATGCGAAAATGGCTGGTGCAGACTTTGTGTGATAGCAAATTAGATGCACCTTTGTCATATCGTACTCGTTCAGGCTCTCATAGTGCCTCCTTTGCATCAGATTGCTATGCTATGGTTGCGTCTAGTCTCTGTGATGAGAATGAGCTTGTTTCTTTTGATGAAGCACATAATTCAGAAAATTGGATGGCTGCTATGCAATCTGAATATGATGCTATGATGAAGAATGGTACATGGTCTTTATGTGACTTGCCTCCTGGCAAGAAGGCCATTGGCACTAAGTGGGTATACAAGCTGAAGCGTAAACCTGATGGTACAGTTGACAGGTATAAGGCTAGGCTTGTTGCAAAGGGTTATGCGCAGGAAAGAGGCATTGATTTTGATGAGACCTTTGCACCTACATGTCGTATGACTACTGTTCAGAGCATTTGTGCACTTGCAGCCCATCATGGTTGGAATGTACATCAGTTGGACATTAAAACAACATTTTTGAATGGTGACTTGCATGAAGAAGTGTATGTTTTTCAGCCCCATGACTTTGTGCAAAAAGGGCATGAAAACCAGGTGTGCAAGTTAAAGAAGGCATTATATGGTTTAAAGCAAGCACCACGTGCTTGGTATGAGAAGATACATGCCTATCTGGTTGCACATGGTTTTGAGCACAGTCCAATTGAAAGCACCTGATGTGTTAAGCGTGCTAATGATGTGCTTCTGATCATTGTTGTCTATGTTGACGACATGCTGCTCACTGGTCCTATTGAGAAGCATATTGCTGATTTCAAGGCTGATTTGCATGCCTCAATTGAGATGTCTAATTTGGGGCATTTGCATCACTATTGGGGCATTCAGTTTATGCAAGTTGATCGTGGAATGGCTTTGTGTCAAACGAAATATATTGACACATTATTGCAGCGTTTTGGCCTTGAAGACTGTAAGCCTATTGCCACTCCTATGGAGACAGGTTTACGATTGAGTCTTCATGATGCTAGAGATGCATTTGATGATGTTCTCTATCAGCAGGCTGTTGGATGCTTGATTTACTTATGCATTACTCGGCCAGATATTCAGTTTGTTGTCTCACTGATGAGCAGGTTTATGCATTGCCCATGAGTCACACATTGGAAGGTGGTTAAGCGCATCTTTCGCTACTTGAGTGGTACTCGGCTACTTGGGTTGTTTTATCCCAAGGGGGGATCACTACCGCCAGATTTGCATGCTTTTTCTGACTCAGATTGGGCTAGTTGCTATGACACTCGTGTGTCCACCAGTGGTTTTTGCTTCATGCTTGGTAGCTCATGTATATCTTGGTTGAGCAAGAAGCAGCCTACTGTGGCCACTTCCAGTTGTGAGGTATAGGGCAGCTTTCACAGCGACTGTTGAGTGTGTGTGGCTCAGACGCCTTATGGCTGATTTGGGTGTTGGCCAGTCTTCTGCCACCACCATCTTCACTGACAGTCAGAGTGCATTGGTAGTTGCGAGGAACTTGTGTTCCATGCTCGCACTAAGCACATTGAGGTGCATTATCACTGTGTCAGGGAGAGGTTCTCTGCTGGGGAGATTAGCTTGGCATATGTGCCCACGCAGGAGAACATTGTAGACCTTTTCATGAAGGCTCTGCCTAGGGAGAAGTTTGAAGCTTTCCGCAAAGCTTTGGGCTTACTTCCTTTTGTAGAGTGATTTCCACATAGCTTGGCACTTCCTTATACATGAGTGCCAACTCCTTGTTCACCGCATCACTTCCAGGGGGGATTTGTTGATATATTTAGGTAGTGATGTGTGTGAACACACTAGGACCGTTGGGGCACTTTTTTCCCTCTTTAGGAGGTTTTTTTCCCCCGGCTTGTACATACGCCTATTGCCCTAATGGGAACTAATCTTTGTACATTCTCTAGTAATACATTCAGTATTGTGTGTTTGTGCTCCAAGCTTCTTCTTCTTCTTCTTTGTGTTGTTCGCGTTCTTCCGCAGACATCTATCTCCAACAAGTAGTTTTTATGTTACTTCATGAAAATCTTAACTACCATGCATATGACAAATCTATCACCTAGCATTGGAAAATATTTGAAAGTACCATAAGAGCTATGGATTGGGAAGCCACCAAATCATGATAACCTTAAACATAACTTGATCCTAACCCTAGAAAATGCATTTTTCTTAGATATGGTACTAATGGAAAATTTAGATATCACTTATGAGATCTTGAAACATGTTAAATGATAAAAGTAGTGATGTCTTTTCCAATGAGTCTAAGATGAATAAATAATCCATAAAGGAGGTGAAGTTAGAAGAGATGTATTTCTAGATCTCAATCCTATGGCTATTATGCAAAAGAATGTGATAAATAAGCTTTTTCACGAAAATATTCAACAACAATTTGCTAGTGCTTTTGATCAACACCCATTGAGATGATCTTCACGTATCTCTCATTCACCTAGTATGTTTATTGCAAGTTTGAATTTTTTTTATGCTAATAGATGCCATTGAATATTTTTATTACAATGAATCTGCGCAAGTAGATGCTCAAGTCAATTGGAAGCATTCCATGAAGAGTAAACTTGATTTTATCCATAAGAGTGGTACTTAAGATTTGGTAGCTTTACCAAAGGATAAGAAACATTAACCATGTGAATAGGCATATAAGCTTAGATTTCTATCAAAGTATAAAGCATGATTTCTTACAATGGGATTTAAGGAACAACAAGAAGTTAAATTTGAGAAATTCTCTCCCATGGTGAAGATGAATATATTATGCATGTTTCTTAGATTAGTTGCAAAAGAGAATTTAGTGTTCATCCAAATTGATATGAATGTTTTTTTCTTGCATAGAGATATTATAGATGATATCTATATGAAACAACTATCTAGTTCCTAGGTAAGAGAGTCTAGCATTAATCTCAAGAAGAGCTTGTATGAACTCAAAGAGTTGCCTAAATAGCGGTATTAAAGTTTTGATGCATTCATGAAGTGTTAAGGCTAGTCTATATGCAATGACGATCACTATCTCTATACCAAAAGATGTTTAAATGGAAGCTCAAAAATTCCTTAGAAGACTTGTCTCTCTTGAAGAAAAATTTGTTTCACAATTTTGACATGCAAGATCTAGAAGACTCCAAACATATATTTGGTGTGAGGCTTACTCATGAAAGGAGTAGAAGATACATATACTTGTCTCTCAATGAGTATCTATCCAAAGTACTTAATAAGTTCAATATGCATGATCGAATGGAATTGATTACAACTTTGTCATATGTGAAGTTGAGAAAGGATGATTATCCCAAACCTAATGAGGAGAAGGAATTCATGACCAGAATTTCTAATCAATCTACCATTCTTATTGTCATTTATTTTATGGTAGGTACCAAATCATACATTGCATATGTAGCGTAAGTTGTGAGCAAATATATATCTAATTCTTTCAAGAAGCATTGGCAAGCTATCAAAACAATATTTAAATATTTGAATGGCACTAAGGATAAGTGTCCATGCTTTGATAGAGGGGATGCATCCATTGTTGGATACATAGGCTCTGACTATGTTGGTTGTGTAGACAATAGGAAGTCTACTTCATTGTAAAATGTTAATTTCATAGGTGGCGCTATCCCTTGCAGGTTTGATCTTCAACAATGTACATTTTTTTCCACTACAAAAGACAATTATGTTATGAAGATTTATTCTTGCTTTTTAGATTGCCATGTGGCATGGGTATATTTCAACAAGTGCCTCATTTACTTAATGATAATCAGTGTGAAATAGTATTGGCTAAGAATCTAGCCTATGATGCAAAGATCGAGCACATTGATGTGTGATATCACCTTATTCATGATTGCTTAGCCACAGGTGCATTTTACTTGTGAAGTAATTTATTCAAGAAAATGCAATAAATGCTTTGACTAAGGCTCTATCATAAGATAGCTTTCGACATTGTTGTGACCTAATGGGGATCACTTGATTATTGTTTTTTCATAATCCCTTGAATACTATGTAAAATGCCCATCAAGTGGGAGATATAGGTCAGATACCATCATTAAGTTACTCATTGTGGTTATTTATTATTCTCCCCATGAAAGTTGCATAGTGTAAATTCATGTTGTCTAGTATTTTGTGTTTTCTACAAGTCAACATGTATAAGTATGGAGGACATCTAAATCTTCATTCAAAAATATACTCCAACATTGGATCAATTTAGAAGCTCTCCTTCAAAAATTTTCCTTGCATTGTTTCTATATCTAGAATGAGGCTCTCCTTCAAAAATTTTCCTTGCTAGAATGAGGCTCGACCTACTTTGATGAGGATTACATTCCAAGTGTGTAGCTATCTCTTAGTCAGCTATTGAAATCCAAGTCAATGAGATGTTCTTACTATCAATGAACACCAAGTTATATGGTGCATCATTTGAGAAATACAGACATATAGCTTGATGAGCTTACATGTTTAAGGAAGCAGAAAGAAGGACAGTGTCGCTTGATGAGCTTGCAAGTTTAAGAAGTAGAAATGCCTATAAAGGGATTGACATAATAATATTGTAGAAGAGAAAGATAATTAATTGAGGAAGTATTAGATATGCTCAATTTTTGACCCTCATAAGAGCCCACTATGTTGGAGTTTGAGGTCTACGAGAGCACATGAACAACACAAGGAAAAAGAAGCAGCTTGGAGTACAACACGCAATACTAGATGGATTACAAAGTGAATGTAAAAAGATGAGTAACGCATCAGGATTATAGCTGGATAGACAAGTCAAGGGGAAAAAACCTCCTAAAGAGGGAAAAAAGTGCCCCGATGGTCCTAATTAGTTCACACACATCACTACCAAAATATATCAACAAATCCCCCCTAGGGGTGATGCAGTGAACAAGAATCTGACACTCATGTATAAGGAAGTGCCAAGCTATGTGAAAGAGATCAATCCACAAAAGGAAGTAAGGCGAAGCTTTGCAAAAGCTTCAAATTTCTCCCGAGGTAGAGCCTTTGTGAAAAGATCTGCAATGTTATCCTATGTGGGCACATATGCCAAATTGATCTCTTTGGCATAGAACCTCTCCCTAACATAATGATAATGCACCTCAATGTGCTTTGTGCGAGCATGGAACACAAGGTTTCTCGCAACTGCCAATGCACTCTGACTGCCAGTGAAGATGGTGGTGGTAGCAAATTGACCAACACCCAAATTATCCAAAAGGCATATGAACCATATACACTCAACAGTCGCTATGAAAGCTACCCTATACTCAACCTCACAACTAGAAGTAGCCACAATAGGTTGCTTCTTGCTCAACCAAGATATGCATGAACTACCAAGCATGAAGCAAAGACCACTCATAGACACATAAGTGTCATAGCAACCAACCCAGTTAGAGTAAAAAAAAGCATGTAAATTTGGTCATAGTGATTTCCCCTTGGATAAAACAATCCAAGTAGCCGAATACCACTCAAGTAGCAAAAGATGCACTTAAACACTTCCCAATGCTTGACACTTGGGCAATGCTTAAGCCTCCTCATCTATGAGATAGCAAACTGAATATAAGGTCGAGTTATGCATAAGTAAATGAAGCATCCAACAACCTGCTGATAGACAACATCAAACGCATCTCCAACATCTTGAAGACTCAATCGTAAACCTGTTTCCATAGGAGTGGCAATAGTTTTGCAATCCTCAAGGCCAAAACACTGGAATAATGTTTCAGTATATTTTTTTGACATAGAGCTATTATGTAGTGAAATTGCATAAACTAAATGCCGAGATTATGGTGCGAATGCCCCAAAGATATCATCTCAAATGAGGCATGCAACTCTATATGACATGATCATTTCTTTTACAATATTTAAAAAACGATTTCTACTTTTTTTATTTCTTCTCGTCTTTGTCTTCCTTTCTCGACTATGCAAAATTAGCAGATTTTTGCTTACAAGTAGATGAGCTCTATTTATCTTTGCCCTTCTGAGTAGCTAAGAAATCTTGATCTGCTACATGCATAATGGATATGTTCTGCCTAGACTAACCTTTTTGCAAGAAAACAGAGACTAACTACTCAAATCTTGAGGCATTTGGATTACCTTTCATCATCAACCGAAGAGGAGAAGGAAAACTCTGATATAAATCTAGAAGACCATTCAGAAAAGTCTGCACAAGTGACTTGTCTGGCAAGACTTCATCAACAAAAAAAATCAATTGTTCTTTCAAATCTTTAATCTTTGTGAAAAATTTTCCATAGAACCTCCATTAATATGCTCACTCTCCAACTATTTCTAGAGGTAAGCAATAAGCCTTATTTCTTGCCTGGTATAAGATGGTAAGTGTATCCCAAGCATCCTTTGCTATTTTGCAAGAGCGAATATGAGGGATAATGGCATGTTTGACAAAAAAACCTATCAATACATGTGCCTGAGCATCTCTGGCATTCCATCCAAGTTGCTCAATAGTAGGTGCAACAAGAACCACAACGCAAATAGGAATTTGAAGATCGTCATCTTCAATGCCATCTGCATCACCTTCAATAATTGTACTAGGTGTAATAGATTATTTTTCAATACCTTGCATAATATTCCAGTCCTTTTGCGACCAATACACGATGCATCATATATGCCTGCAATCCATAATTGGTACCATCCAACTTGTCCTTAATAGCCAATATACAAAATACATCATTGCTTTCAACCATGACCAGTGACTAAAATACCTTGATGCAAAAAAATGATTGTAGCTCAAAAAGTTGAACAAAACTACCTTGTCGAGCTTCGCTAAACCTATAGTAGACTTTGAGGCACTTGTTCTGACGAACCAAAACCTGTACATATCTTTGATACAAAAGGAAAAAAATTCTTGCATAGGCATTGTGATAGTGCATTCGGAGGCCAAAACTCCTAATTCCCTTGAGTATGTTCACCAATTTTCATGCGATTCTAAGACCATAACCAAAGGGGTGTTGACAATGCCTTAGATGAAGCGACGACCTACTCTGATACCAATTGTTGGAGTTTGAGGTCCATGGGAGCATGCAAACAACACAAGGAAGAAAAAGAAGCGTAGAGCACAACACACAATAATTAATGTATTACCAAATGAATGTACAAAGATAAATAACCCGTTAGGGTTATAGGCATATATACAAACCGAGGGAAAAAACCTCTTGAAGAGGGAACAAAGTGCCCCGACGATCCTAAGTGTGTTCACACATCAATATTGAAATATATCAACACCCTAGTGATCCCTTATGCTCCAGAGTTCTAAGGCTCTCATTATGAGAACAAGCAACATTGTGAGCCCAAACATTTTAGTTGGGTCCTAACTAGATAGTTAGATGAGGCTCTTGTGATCGAATGACAAAAAGATTACTACTTATGGATCTAACAATTGGGTTGAATAGAGTAATTAAGCTGTCAAGTGGTTGATGTATATTCTAAGAAAAGGGAGGTACTAAAGTCCCCTATTTTGGGGATCCATGGCAAATAGGGGTCCAAGGCAACAATGAGTAGCCTTTGTTGGGGGTCCTCAAGGGATCATCAGCTCCTTAGGTCCAAGGTCTGAGGGCAACATCCCTAACATGGTAGTGAAGACTATTTGACTAAGGGTGCCTTCATATTTGCTAGGTTGGTTGAACAAACCTAAGTCAACTAGATGGACCTAAGTTCATACTACCATTCTAAGACAATTAGTGGTTTATCTAGCATTTATTGAGTCTATATATATGTATCCTATTTGTGGCCTTGACCATATATCCCCCACCCAATTCATGCTATTCCAACTAGCTAATCCCTTCACCTACCTTTCGCTTATATCCCCATCTAAGCTCCATAGTTGAAGCATATTGACGGATAAAACGAGATTTCTATTTGTTTTAAGATTAGAATTTCCATTTATCAAAATATTATGTACGTTGTCTCTTGCCCAATTTTTGTTTGTTGCATTCTCTATACTCTCTTATAGGGAGAAGCCATGATATTTATATGAAAAAATGGTAATGAAACCCAATTTCAAGACTAAAGGTGTGGCACAAGGGTTTCGATCAAAGAAACATAAAAGGCCAAAAGATCATATTATAAAGAATAAATCAAATGCAAATAGGGAGATTGAGTGTAAAAGAAAGAGTGTACGCATAACACGACTTCAAATCAAAGGTCATAAACAAAAGTTCCAACATTCAAAATCCTAAAAAAGAACAAAAAAAGATAAATCAAAACACAAAGACTGGAGTTTGTGCTATAGGTGAACTTAGGCAAAATCTTATCAAAAGAGATGCATGACCTAGAAAAGTGGCCAATACACGATGAGTTGAAAAGGAAATGTTCATTAATCGATTAACAAAAATCTCAAGGTGGGATATAGTGCAATAGGTTGCCCCTCGCAACTTATCGATTATCCTACAAGATTCAGCTTGGCACTTGGTCCCTCCTCATTAGATACATGTACATACACAAATACATGCATGCATGCATACATGCATACTATTCATTCATAAATACCTATATATATTCATACATACATACATACATACACATACACATGAGGACCCTCAACAAAGGCTACTATATAATCACACATACATACATACACACACACATACATGCATACATACACACATACATATGTGTGTTCATATGTACGTATCTACATGCGTACATACATACACCCACATACATACATGCATGCATAAGGGCACACATACATATGCACGCACATACATGCACATACTATAAACATGGGTACATACATATTCACATAGACCCATGCATGCATACATATAGAAATACATACATACATACATACATACATACATACATACATGCATGCAACATACATATATACATACATGCATGCATACATATGCATGTATGCACATACACACAAACATACATACACATATACATACACATACATACGTACGTACATACATACATACAAACATAAATACATACATATATGGATGCATACTTGCGTTGATGCAAACGAACTTGTTTCCGTGCATATGATGTTCCAATTCTACTTTATTCTTGTAATACCTTTAGTTCATTTTTCAAGAATCATACAATACGGTGCTATTTGATTTTCTCGGGACTTAATCAAACAATGACATGAGTTCTTAAGATGTTAAATGAATAAATTTCGTCTCTACATAATGAACATAATTGTTTGATTTGCCTTAAACAGTACCTATTGCATGAATGAATGTTTTATTAAGAATAATCTTGATACAATATCCCTATCTTGAGTAGATATGCGAGCATTTTACTTTGATCTTTGAGTTGTGAGTAAGATGCAATAAGGAAATAACTCACATATTACGCTAATAATTGTCTTTATTGGCCCAAAAAATGTGGGTAGTGTTGAATGCAATATAGATGGACTCTTTTTATTAAAATATCTGATTATATATGAAAAATTAGAATATGTTTCCCCATAAACAATGGGGCATATAATCCATAGTGTATAAACCAAAAGAATCATGTATATGCTTTAAAAATATGATAAAATATAATAGGCCATTCCATGGTCCAACATTATAAGAATTATTAATGAGGAATCTCTATGATTTGAGATAAATCTAATTACGACATTTCTAGGGTCTCACAATGCTTTCTACCTATGCATGCAAAGACTCTTTCAAGTGCACCAAAATTTGAGGGGTGTGTGCGTTTTTTTTTTTTTTTTTTTTTTGACCTTATAATCTATGACCCTCACGGCTTCAACCTTCAAATTGCGATTGTTCAAAGTGAAGGCGTAGAACCCATAGGAACTCCCATGTCCCACAAAGTAGGGCAGAACACCTTACGCTACTTTACGGCACAGTACTTGGAATGAGTACAGAGCCTGATAGCTTGTTACGAGAGGAATGGCCTAAGGCTAGACACAGAACTGGTTTGAACTGGAAGTTGCACATCACATCATCTGTACACGTAGGGCCCGTGATTGAACAATTCCGACAGCTCCCGAAAGGTTGGAACCGCTTGGATGGAATCGATTCCAACACCTCACAAAGTACGTAATGCACAAGAACAACCCCGAAAGGCATTGGAAACAAAAACCCTGACGAAGTATTAATGGGATTCAGACTAAGTGGCCGCACTACTCATGCTATATGTGAATTCCAAATGACAAAAAGTGATTGGCAATCGAAACCATTCAAGAGTTCCGGACACACTAAAATTATGGCAGCTTCCCCCCCCCCCCCTCTTCAAACAAAACTTATGGTGTTAGAAGACATAAAATCAATGGTTCTGAAGTATTATTTGCCAAATCCAATGATGAGATTGATTTCACACTTTGTTTTTAGCATCATAACTGTGAAGACACAAATATGGAAGAAAACAGCTACTATGTACGCTCGGAACAGTCTGAATTCTCCCTTAGTGACCATCCATGGGCATCAATTCCAACAAGGAGCCCCGAAGGGCCTAGATATACATTACGCCTGACCAAAGCGGGGGTTGAACCCTCACCCACCCAAGATGAATGGAACAACTCGACCACTCCGTCAAGGCCATGGGATTAAAATTTGAAATTTCGAATGCACGATCATCTGTATTAGATGCGAATCATGCGATTTAAAAAGCTTCATACCTTAATTTGAATATTCAAAATTTCCGCATTTCTTTAGTTAACATTGCTTACGGTACAACAGAAAAGTACTGGCACACAGGAAAATTGTTCAAAAGGCTCCAAACCTGTGTTAAGCGTCATTTCTTATCATTTTACCAGATAATAAAAGCATCTACATATCGGAAGCAACGCAATTTATTCTTCAAACTACGTGACATATATGTTTGCCCCATTTCCCATGCAACCTAATTCAAAATCCTGAAGGCAATATCCTCCAAGTTCTGCCCAAATACGTGCCTAGAGAAGTGTGTTTTTACACGCTCTCTAGCAGATACTCCCATTTTACGAGCCACTTCTAAATCGCCTAATAAGATACTCATTGCAGAAGAGAAACTTTGAGGTATTGGCTCACAAAGAAACCCAGTTGCATTGTGAACTACGCTCTCCTTTGGTCCTCCACTATTGCAAGCAATGACAGGCTTTTGTGCTGCCATAGCCTCCAATGGCACAATTCCAAAATGTTCATCCTGTTCCAAGAATGTTTTGTCATAAATACTAGGCAACATGTTACGAATAATTATTAATACAATATTAAGGAAAGACATTCTCCTATGTAACGTAAAGAATTTGTAGATGTTTCTGATATCGTATGACCATAAAACACTCGCATCAAATCACCATACTAAAAAAGAAACCTTACGATTGATGTAATTGTGTGCATGCTCCAAACTAATTATTAATGGCATACACATACATGCATGCATACATACATATATACAAACATATGTACATACATACAAAGATACATACATACATACCTACCTACATATGTATACGCGTACAGGCAGGTGCACCCGCACACATACATATTTAGTATATACAAATTTTGAAAAAAAATGGACCCTTTATTTATTATGTTCAATGGAACGTACACATCATACACACCCTTAAGGATTCTTTTTTGCTTTATGTGCAAAATGGTGTTTAAGTGCAGTATGTATATGAGAGAGGTTAGAACTTACAGCTGGTGTATAAATCAGACATAAACATTGAGCAAGCAGCTGATTTCTTCTTTCAGTTGAACATGACGGCATGAACACTACTCGCTCAGATATCCCTTTCTCATCAGCAAGATCCTTTAGCTCCCTCAAGTATTCTTGATTTTCTTTCAATCTTTCATCATATCCCCCTGCAAATGATATAAGAAAAATGAAGATTGCCATGGCACACCATAATCACATCAAATAGATTCTTACCTGCGATCACAAGTTTTAGCTGTGTAGAACTCATGTCACCATCTTGATTACTCGATTTAAGGTGGTGCAATAAAAGATCAAACGCTGATATTGCCAAGCCTATGTTTTTCTTTCTTTCAAAGCGATTGATTGACAGGAAAAAGGGCCTGAGATGAAAGGAAACATTCATGATACTTATTTTTGTTATATAAACAATGATTATGCAAACAGATTTGAGGTTATCTATCTTCATTCCAACTATCAATTTAGCATTCTGAGAATAAACAAATATGTCCCAAGATCTTCATATAAAATCTCGGTTGGAAAAATAACTTTCAAGTATTTAAGCAAAACGAACTGCTTCAAATAAAAGATCATGACTCTTAAAAATCTATTTCAGGAATTAATCACAGAATGTAGAGCCAAAACCCATATGCATTTTTCAGTACAAATGGCACCATGAGAAAGAAAGAAAACAAAAAAGAAAGTGTTTTTACGTCTATTAGGAGGCTGAACTCGGAGACAAATCAATGTACATGGGTGGGTCTTCTGTCAATTGGAAAAGATAAAAGTGCTGAAAAACTGGTAAAGCCATTATAAATCTCCGTAGTATGCATGCGGAGATGCCATGAAAGTAGGGGGAGTATGGAGTGCTATATCGGTAGTCTATATGCAAAAGGGTAGTACAAGCACTTCAAATGTGAAGAGCCTACCATTGCAATTGGCAGCTGCTCGCTGACGCACGCTCCTCACCTGCCCCCCCTGTGCCTGTATTTTGCCCCGCACCCCCCTCCCCCCCCTGGTCGCCCTTCCCCTCCCTCCCTGCCCCCCATCACTGCCCCCGCCCTGCCCTCCTGCCTCTTCGCTCCTTCTCCCCTGCCTCAGCCGGCCCCCCTCCTTTGACTGCTGAAGTTTTGAAGAAAGGAAGTTTTTGGGTTTTGAAATCTTGACTAGCAGTTAAGGTTCTCTTCTCTTTGGCCTTCCCGATTCTTTTTTCCTTGAATGCGTCAAACACGGGTGGACACGGAACCCACCCCTCAAAGAGACTCTAGTGAAGCCCCCTTGCCCAACTCCACTCCATCACCCGTCCGACTCTCCCTTACCGATGAGGGTCGAGGGAGCTTGACATCTTAAGTTGAACGACTTCAAGCTTCATCAATGATCTGCAAAATCATTGGACTCCACCCTAGTAGTGGCGAACTCATTGCTTTTTGAGGTTGGGATGCTTGTTAGTATCGGGCCCCTAGGTCGTAGCTTCTATCAGGTGGAGCTGGGGTTGTCGGAGTCATCGGGATGCTCGCACTCTCACCTATTGCGGTTCGGGTGGTCCATGCCTACGTCTAACCCTGAACACATGGCTTTGACCCTTCGGTGACCTCTTCCTCAGCCTTCTTTCCTAGCAAAGTGTGGGGTTTCCTGTGATGGCTTGTTTCCCTGGCCTTCAGCATGAGCATCTCCCCTTGCTGCCACAGATTGATGGGTCTCTTGGCACCTTCTTGGAGGTCCCTAGGTCTGCGGCCTCGATTGTGGCCAAGGCGACTGACATTCCCTCCGTGAGGATTCTCATCTCCAACCCCACGCAACTACCTCAAAAGATTGAGCTTCCTTTACTTTCAGGTGGATGGTTGATTGAGACAATCGCGTACTCGGGCCTCCTGAATTAGTGTTTTGCCTGCCGCAAGGTTGGTCATCTTGCAAAGGCATGCCCATTGCGGGCCATGAGGAGGACCAAGAAGCCCATGGGGCAGGAGGCTCCACATTCTCATGCACAAGCTTCTCCCCCTCCCACCTCTCCCTCGGCCTCCCTTGACTCCTCGCCGGTCAGGGTGGGGTAGATCTTCTCCGCACTCTAGTGCTCCGGCGGCCGCAGCTGTCCCTTCGTCATGGAGCACAAGTTGGCAACAGCCTGGGCGTCGGCGGCAGTTTGGTCGGCAAACCCATCCGGTGGGTCACGAGAGGTTTGTTCCCACCTGGAACTTCAACGCTCTTTAGGAGGACTGTGTTGTGGACCCTGGCGTGGTTCTAATGCCTCCAGCTTGCGGCACTCACCCTATTTTGGCACCCTCTACAGGGCCTTCGACTTCCGTGAAGTTCGGTCCTTGTTCCCCATGTATCCTCTCATGGGCCGTCCACTTCTCCACTACCTTCTCGGCCACTCGGTTCTTCGCCTCGAGGTCCTCGACGGTCCCTCGAGAGTGACTTTCAGGTGAGTCGGGGGGTCCACGAGGGTAGTCTCCCTCGTGCCCCCTCTCTTGCTGGGTACGACGTCTCCCTTGTCCACTATTCTCAGACTACATCCTGTTATATGTACATTCATGAGGAGCTTGGCCAAGAGCAAGCCAAGCAGCACGTGAGTCCACTTGGCTCGGTTTGTGTAGGGTGTTACCGGAGCAATTGGTTGCCTATCAAGGACATTTGGACTCGGATTACTCCCCGCCCAAACCAGCCTCGAAGCTGGCCAAGATCGTTGCGGTTGTCAGGGAATGTTTTTCTAGCTGCTGTTCAAACCAGCCTCGAAGCTTACCCGGGTCACTATTGTTGCAGCATCTTAGTTTGCCCAGTCTCCATGAGGGTTCTCTCATGGAATGTTCAGGGATCGGGCGGGCCTCAATTTTTGCAGTACAAAGCTCCGCTTCGTCAGAAGGGCCGCTAGTGCTTGGTTGGCAGGTGAATTGATGTCCTTATGCTCCAAGAGCACCATTTGTCCTTGGGCCATAAACAGAAGTAGACAACTTTTGCAAAGGCATGGGGAGGTCTTTTGATCTGCTGGATATGGGCGCAATGGCTCATAGGGTGGTGTATACATTTTTATGGGGGAGTCCTAGTAGTCTTCAATTTTGGATAAAGGGGAGATTATCCCAGGCAGGGCCACTTGCGATGTGGAGGCCTGAGGTACGGATTCAAGACCTATACGCCCCAAACCATGAGAATGCTCGTGCCACTTTTAATATCACTGATGTTGTTCCTTGTGCATATGCTTGGTGTGTTGTAGGAGACTTCAACATGATTGACGCCCCTGAGGATTGCCAAGGGGATGGTCACACTACTGTGCATGGCTCTAAGCTTTCGGCATGGGAGTTGCTTTGTATGACCTTGTGACAAGTAGGGGTCATACTGAAAGGAGACAATCTATCCATATCAAGTCCATGGCTATCGAACCAAGCTCTTACCTGAGTCTATCAAGCTCTCTCATATCCTGACTCCGATATCTGTAAAGATGCCTCAAATGCTCCGTGTGTGAGTCTGTTTGTAGGGAGCTCCCTCATCCTCTGAATAAAGCAGATAGTCTCGAACAGTGCATCTACTACCATGGGTGGTGCAACTAGCTTTGTTCCGATGATGTCATGTGTCACATCATACATCATAGCTGGTCTAACAAGTGTGTCAAATAACCACCACTTCATGCGGGGCTCTTGGAAGTGTCCTTAGTGACATCTCCACTCTAACATTGCTAAAGTTGCATACCCTCATGTGAGTTTGTCGGTGGCTGCCTACCTCATGCTCAAGGGGGCAGAGAAGCTTGTGAGTCTATCTTCTGTCATATGTGAATCCTCGTGTGAGTCTGTCTTCCGACATACCCTCGTATGAGTCTGTCTTTCAGCAGCTCTCAATCCTGCTCCATTCCTCACCATGGGGGAGATGTGGAAGATCATAACCTTGGTCTTTCCAAGGTTTATCGTCAAGCCCCTTTGTGTACAAAACTCATCCAAGGCAGCAAGTGGCACTGTAATCCCTCGGGTGACTCTGAAATCAATACAATGTCATCGGCATATAATAAAATGTGGACATGTGTACTTGCAAGGTCTGCACCCTCTCCTCCAGCTCGAAGAACGAAGTCCTCAATCTCGTCGATGTAGAGACCAAATAGAGTGGGGGAGATTGGACAGCCTTGCTTAACACCAATGGTGCTAGCGATGGCCTCAAATAAGCCTCCTAGACATTGTACCTTCCCAATCACCTACTCATAGAGTGCATAGATAGCCCAAATCATCTTTGATGGTACTCCCAAGCTTTGGAGGCATCAGAAGAGCCTCTCTCATGGCACTGTATCAAAAGCTTTGTGGAAGTCCACAAAGCAGCAATATAATCTCCTCTTCCACACCTTTGCCCTGTCAATGAGGCAACGCAAAATGAAGATGTGTTCAATAGTGGAGAAAGCCTATCAAAAACGTGCCTGGCCCCGTGCCCATAGCCCCTCAGTCTCTACATATAAGCTGAGCTCTGCCTCAAATATGGCCCCATATAGTTTGTACATGGTGTGGCTAATCATGATGGTCCTATTGTTCCCTGGATCCAAGGTGTTACCAGATTTGTAGATAGGTATAATGGTGTGCCTAGTCCACACCTCTAGGAAGCCCTCCCTTATAGCCCGGGTGAATATGCAATCAATGCGGCAATACTGGAGATTGCACATATGAGATGCTCGCTTTGCAATCCTATGTGGTCTTCCGAACATCCATGTCGTAGTTGTCCTATGGCCCTCTCAACCATCCTTACTGTGATGAGAGAAGAACTAGTAGGGCAAGGCTTAGGTGGTTGGATAATGGGAGGCTGCCGAGGTGCCTCATATAATCTCTTAGCATAATCATACCATGTGTGTGGATCCCCAATAGGTGTGGTCGGGTGCGGCTCTTGTAGGGTACCCCATGCTACAGCACTGTCCATACTAATAAAGAGACGGCATAGCTCAAGCTCCTATGCCTCCTCAAAGGCTCGCCTCTTTCGACTCATGAGGGTCTTCATCTGTCTCTTGGCCTCTCTCTTTGTGATCTCTCCCAATGCTCGTTGAGCTCGTAGTCGGCAGTAGAGATCTCTGCATTCCTCATCATACCAGCGATGTTGTGGCATACTCCCAAGAGGAGGTATGTGACCAGAGTGGGTGGTGTGTGGGAAGGAGCTGATGGCTGACGTTACACGTATGAAGGACTAAAGCTATCTATGAGCTGAGTAGGGGTAGTGGAGTGTCAGGATGAAGCAAGAGAAGATCCTTCTCGACTTGAGCAGCATATATGTGCACTAGCTCATGTGTGAAGTGGATGGTGGTGTGGGGCGCATGTTGCACGTGTGTGGGGGTGTCTCCCTTGAGGGAGAGTGCGAGGTATGTGTGATTGGCCCCAATGCGCATGGGTGGGATGGTGAATGAGGTGAGTAGGTGAACGACCTCCCTAGATCCCATGACGTAATCTACTCTACTTCCCCGTCTCTGACTGAATGTGGTATGCATGTCAATCCTCCTGGTACGCAGATATGTAGCATCATGCATGGATCATGGTTCTAACTTAAATAGACTTAGAAGACAAACATCATATTGAAAAGTTAAAAACTTAACATTGAAGAATTAATTTCAATTTCATATTGTTAAAGTCAAGCTTCAACACCAAATTCATGGAAAATCAAACATTGACATGTGGATCAAGGTATGCAAGGCTAAAAGAACTAAATTCCATCAAAAGAACTGAACCAAACACTCCTCAAATCATTCCAACTAAGTCCTCCAATTGAGGCAATTTTTTTGGGAAAGCTGGTTCCTAGATTTTAGGGGCCAACTTCTCATCTATAAAAGTAGCTTGTATCACGACTCTTTTAGTGATCTCTTTGGTTTTCTAGTTCATTTAGAGTGTTCAATAAGTGTTGGAGTTATATCAAGCAAGCCCCTTGCTTAAGCTAACCCTTTGCTTGTTTCTTTGTTAGCTTTAAGTAGTCATATCTATGTGTGTATGTGTGTATGTGTGTATGTGTGTATGTGTATGTGTGTATGTGTGTATGTGTGTGTGTATGTGTGTATGTGTGTATGTGTGTATGTGTGTGTGTGTGTAGGAAGTGTTTCAACTCTTTAGCCTTGAATTTTTAGCATTGGTTCTCCCTCATTATTCATCCATTTGATGTAATCTGTGTCCTTGGATAGCCTCCGGAGCATCTCTGAGTATTTTAGGAGAAATCTTGAAATTAGTGAAGTGTGGTGATTGATATCTTTCTTTGTGTGTAGGCTATGTTGGAGCTAGTTTCCTCTGAGTTGTAAGGATTGGTTCTCCTTCTCTATTTATCCATTTGCTATGATTTTGGTGCAAAAGATTGCTACAAAGGAGGAAACCAAAGGAGCTATAATCAAGGTTATTCATACAAAGGCCAAGGTAATTATGCCTCTATAAGCTCGCTGCATGCGCATCCAGGGCCCTCCTCTCTGCATTGCTCCCTCGCTCCCCCCCCCCCCCCCTCCTCGCAGTGCCTCCTCCCACCTTATGGCGCTCCCCTCCCCCCTCCTCCCCTCTCGCTTCCCGCCCTCCCTTCCCTACCCACGCTGCACTCAAGGAGCTCGGCAGGAAAGGGGGGGCACCCCCTTCCCTCCTCCTCCCCTCTCGCTGCCCCACCCCCCCCTTTCTCCCCTCTCGCTCTCCCACTCCTCCCCCCCCCTTTTCCTCCCCTCTTGCTGCCCGTCCCCCCTGCCTCCCTCCCACTCTTTCGCCTCTCTTCACAAGCCCCTTCCCCTCCCTCCTTCACCCTCCCTACCCCCCTTCCCTCCTTCACCCTCCCTACCCTCCCCCCCTCTTCCCTCCTTCGCCCTCCCTAGCCCCCCTCCCTCCTTCCATCATAGACAGGCCTCGCATTGGACCCAAGTTGGTGATCATATTACCGGTGAGTTCTTCGAGGTGGCGAGTCACGCCATACATATGATGGGATCAGGTAGCTTCCCGGGATAGATGGCTCTTGTACTACTGAGCTGAGAGAGATTGCCACTCAGTTTTATCGCACCTTCTTATTTGTAGAGACTCCCTCGAAGACTTGGCAAGAGAGCAAAAGTTGTGTCTTACAGCATGTGAGGCTGTTCTGTGACCGATGAGATGCAAACCTGGGTCTTAGACCCTTTCATTGATAGTGAGCTTCTTGATGTGTTACGTAGCATGGCTAGGAATAGCGGTCCTGGTGATGATGGTCTCTAGCCCAATTTTTTTCTCATGTATTTGGGGATTCTTGGCGATGGGATCAGACTTGTCTTCCAAGAGATCATGGAGGAGCGCCTCCTCCCCCTCTCCCTAGTTCAGGGCTTGATTTTCCTCATCCCCAAGGAAGAGGGGCAGTTGGATGATATCAGGCATTCACGCCTGATCACACTTCTCATCTCAGCCTACAAAATTCTTGCCAAGGCTCTGAGTTTGAGATTGCAGCCTCTGTTGGAGATCTTGATTCATCCGACAGAGACTGGTTTTTTTAAGGGTCGTAGTATCCTTGACAACATCTTCACCTTTTGGGAAGATGTATCCCTTGGCAAGTTACACGATGAGCCGCTTGCAGTTCTTCTTTTCGACTTTGAGAAAGCCTATGATCGAGTTGACTAGGCTTTTCTCGAGAACACTATGCTTTGTATGGGCTTCCTTGCTCACTAGATCAAGGGTGTTGCTTCCCTCTACCTCTCTGCCCATGGCAAAGTTCAGGAGGCGAGGTTTAGCATTTTCACATCGGTTAGGCAAGGTTGCCCCTTGGCTCCTACTTTGTTTCTATTCTTTATTGAGGCCATGAGCACTTTCTTGACTACTCAGGACACTCGACTCCACAGTATCAGACTCTCGGCTCAAGATGAGTTTATGATAGATGCTTAGTTTCTGCTGGATGCTTAGTTTGTTGATGACACTGCCATATACTTGCAAGGTGAGGAGGCCAATCTAATCAGATTTCAAGATGCTCTGGATCGATTTTATGATGCATTTGGTGCCAATATCAATTGGCACAAGTCTTGTGGTTTTTGGATTGGCTTAATGGCTTCCTTGTGAGCAGTTTCAATGGATCCCCCTCGCCCGACGATAGGATACCTTGGGTGCCATATTGGTCTTCATCTTTCTCCTAAGGAGCGAATCTCTCCTCTCCTCTTGACCATCAGGAGGAAGTTGTTGCACTACAGCATTGCCCGTTTATCCTTGGCTAGGTGGGTTGTGGTGGCTAACCAAGTTCTCTTGGCTATGATGTGGCACGTCACCTATCGTTGGATCTTCTCGAGTTCTTGTATCAACTAGATTCAACGGCTAATAAGGAAATTTTTATGGTACGGCTAGGATGGAAGCTTTGCATGAGCTAAGGTTGCATGTCATGTCATCACCCTTCCCCTGAAGCGCGTTGGCCTTGGGATCATTGACCCTGCTTGTCAGAGCAGAGCCCTCCTGGGATGCATGATGTGCCCTTAATGATCAGGGATGTTGAGGATGCGATCCCACGGGCCTAGGGGATGCAAGCTGACCCTATGCCTCACACGGCTTGGCCGAGGGCTTTCACTCGGACCAAGGTCTTGATTGATGCTCGGGGCATTACTCAAGATGGGACTCTTCTCTTTGAGATTGGCGAGGAGGGATGGATGATCAACTCGATGGTGGAGTCTGAGCTCATCGTGGATGGCACCTTTCAGCGGATACACGCGGTTGGCACTCATGGTCAAGAGTGCACATTGATCCTAACCCTTCGGATATTCGAACTCTTCTTGATTGGTGCCTTTGGGTCTAGGAGGCTCGGCCCATTTCTCGCCTTCTTTGGGACCTGGGGGAGTGGCAATGGCGTGATTCTTTTGCCCCGCCCAGGGCTCGCATGACTCCGTTCTTTCAGTGCTCTCTACGCGGCTGGGCGGTGGATCATTCTGACACATCATCCGGTCACTCCTACTACGACTGAGTCTTAGCATCACGGAAGAGTTCCTCTTATCCTTTGGTGACAGATCTCGGGCTGAGCAGTCTCATCGTGTTGTCCTCTTTCAATGGCTAGTTGCCCATAGGAGCATTGTTGTTTGCACCTAGCTCAGCTTTGGGGGCCGACCTCGGGCTGCACGGGTTGTGGCTATCACTTGGAGTCCCAGCAACAGTGCCTTTGGGACTGTTGGCTTGCACAATAGATTTGGCGGCGGATTTTGAGATTTCTTACCTTGCAGGTGAGACATCATACCATCACTTGGGGTGCGGCGAATTGGGGATCTCTTATTGGCCCGGCCCCCAATTACAAGCATGAAGCTGAAAGCACGATTATCTTGATACAAGATGGGCAGATCTTACACCACCTACAATCTTAGTAGTAGCCCTTGGAGCGGTGTGGATGACCCTTACTCGGAGCTGATCAACAACCTTGCCATGTGGTTGGTCTAGAGAGCTAGATGCCGGCACATCTTCGAGAGGACTACGATTCCCTGCACCAAGATTGTTCAGGATTTCTAACTTGAGCTCATCCACACTTTCGGACCGATTTCAGGGTGACTCTATTGGCACGAGTCCTCGGCGGCATGCCTTTCTCCAACTTTGGAAGAAAGGCCCCTTCTTCACCGTTCATGGTGACACTATCCGTTGGAGCTATCGGCTGCATGCTTGGCTTTTTTCCCCTCCCCACATTTCCTCCTCTAGGAGCTAGTTTTGTAGCAATGTTGGGTGGGTGTGTGGGGTGTTTTGTCCAGCTTGTATACATTTCATGACTCGCAGTTCAGATTGTGGCCCTCTAGCATTTTTTCTTGACTAATGAAACAATCTTTTTTCGGCGTAATCATGCTTCTACAAGTTCAAAAAATGATAATCTCTTGATGTTGCATATGAATAGGTGCAATGCTTCTATTTACTAATCGATAGTGAATATAGAAACCATATGAGTTGCAATGCTTCTTTGTTTACTAATCTACATGCTCCCAAAGATAAAAGGACATGTAGAAATAGGTGATTATACAACCCATGAGATCCTCCATGTTGGAGATGTAGCTTTGGATGACAGAGAGGAGAGGATGATGTCTCAAGGATACCTTGCATGTACCTACCAATTACATAGAACTTGGTGTCCACAAGGCAAATGGTTGAAAAGGGGGCATCAAGTAAGGTTCAACAAAGGTGGATGCTTTGTGAAGAACCCTAAGCAACGTTACAAGGTCATAGCAAGAGGAAGGAAGCAAGGGAGACTCTTCACTTTGGAGGTAAAGTCTCATTCCACTCAACATGTCTACTTCACATATGGAGACAAGCGAATTTCAGAGTTGGACTTGTGGCACAAGAGGATAGGTCACACCAATATACAAAGAATGAAGGAAATCAAGAGGTTCGTTGAAAGGCTTCCAAACTTTAAGGACAAGGTATGAAGCATTTATGTGAATCTTTTCAATTAGGGAAGCACACAAGACTTCCATTCAAGAAAAGTGGCTACATAAGCCAACACCCATTGGAGTTGATACATACAGGTGTGTGAGGGCCAACCAAAAACCAATCCATTGGAGGTAACAAGTACTTTGTCACTTTTATAGATGATTGCACAAGGATGATTTGGGTTTATTTCATCAATCAGAAATCAGATGTATTTACATGTTTCAACGCATTCAAGGCAATGGTAAAGAAGGAGATAGGTACATACATCAAGAAGCTATAAGGTCCGATGAAAGGGGAGAATATTTCTCCAATGAATTTTTTTGATTTTGATGGGATCAAGGCATCAAGAGGCAAGTAGCATGCAAGTACACAACCCAAAAAAATGGGGTAGTAGAGAGAGAGAGAATAGATACATTGTGAAGATTGCTAGAGCAACGTTTAATGAGATGAATGTACCTAACATGTTTAGAGATATCAAGAATGCTTTTCTCAATGGAGACTTGGAAGAAGAGGTATACATGGAGGCTAGAGCAACCACTAGGTTTTATTTCTCATCATGCTTGTAGGTTGAAGAAGGCACTTTATAGCCTAAAGCAAGCTCCAAGGGCTTGGAACCAGAGATTAGTGGAGTATGTGATAAAGTGTGGTTACAATCAATGCAAGGTGCATCCATCTCTCTTCATCAAACAAAAAGGAGAACTTGTGGTCTATATGTGTGTGTATGTAGATGATCTTACCATTACATACAAACAGCATTGAGGAGATCAAGGCAAAGCTTGGAAAGGAGTTTAGGATCTCTAATCTTGGAAATCTTAGGTATTTTCTTGGCATTGAAGTTGTGTACAAAGAAGAGGAGTGCTTCCTCAAACACATACTCATATTGAGGTAATTAATACGTATAAATGACTCATGGATCCGGGACTACGAGTCATGCAAGTATTTTAATGCTATAAAAAAAAAGTGCCCTTACAACCTTGGTCCAACCTCCTACATTTTACTCATTTGATTTGTGGTTATATTATTCCATATACCTGATTTAAGTTTATTGGAGTTTACTACTGGAAATCGTGGCTTTTGATGTGTGCTTGATTGGTTCATGTAACTTTTGAATTATATGCTCCAAGTGACTAAGGTAGAAGCTCGCCTTTCAACACTCCTCAAACTTCAACCTTTCATCCAATTTCCTTTATATCTATGCATTATTTGAACCTATTGAGCTTGTGCCAATGTGAAGATTTGATGAGGATATATGCACATTGAACCTACATATATATGTAAATCACCTACACCACCTTGAATAGAAGTTTCTCCTACACAAAGTAATAGTGTTAACTTCAATGTCTTTTGTCTCCGCATGACACATTGGATTTGATCATAGATATATGCTACTTCCTTTGTCACAACATATTGAAAAGGTTCGGACCTACAAATTCAAGCCTTAAAACAATTTTTTGAGCCACAATAACTTACAAGTTGAGCTCGAACCTAGTACTTTATATTCAGCCTCAATAGATGACAATACAACTATGGATTGTTCTTTGAACTCCACGATACAATCATTGATCCACGCATGATGTGCTAGCCACTTTTGTGTCTCTTATCTTCGTTTGAACCTGTCCATTCAGCATCATAGAATGCTCTCCCATCAGATTCTCTTCAAATGGATAGAATAAGCCTTCATTTACAGTCCTCTTCAAGTACCTAAGCATCCTTTTAATTACAGATGTGGAGTTCTTAGTTCAAGCATAAATTAAAAAACTCCCATTTCATATGAGATATTACCCAGTTATAGTGGTATGGATCAAAGAACCAACTAATGACCTGCATAAAGACACATCCTCTATTTCGTCTCCTTCCAAAGAGCTAAGCCTATTGTTTACCTCCATAGGATTTGATATAGACTTGCATCTTGCCATGCCAAAGTTCTCCAAAACATCCAACAACAACTTTCCTTTCATCAACCATATACCATCTGATTTGTATACTACTTCAATGCCTAGAAGTACTTGAGCTCACCTGCACAGCAGATTTTAAACTCCTTTTCAAGCCTTCTCTTTATGTCCTTTAAGCCATCTTCATCATTCCCTATAATAATCACATGTATGCAGACATATACTCCCATGTTACCTTTGCTTCACAGCATCACTTTGTTTGTAACCACATTGTGTTAAAGAGACAACTGGAAGGCACAATCAGAGCCTTCAAGGATCAGAATAGTTGGTGTCCTAAACACTCATTATAATTGGGACCCCAACCCTAGTGCTATATACATAGTGCATTTAAATCGCGAATTTTTCGCTGAAAAAAAAAACCCGTTTAGGTCGTTCGCAAATTAAATCGCAAGGCACGATTTTTTTCACATTTTCAACGATTTTTTTTTAAGTCTTTACAACTTGCAACGAACGATTTCGGAGGTTATTTCGAATTATGTGCCGCTTGCGAAATCAGTCTGCTGAAGTTGTGAGCTTAGAGAGAGAGAAAGAAAGAAAGAAAGAAGTCATATTAACGTCTTCTGGAGGCCAAACTTGGCCTATGAGACAAAAACCATGTACAAGTGTAGTAACCCTGTGTAGAAGATAAAATGAAATAAAAAGTATATCGCTACACAAAGCTATATAGGGCTGGAAAAGGCTGGGGAGACGTGGCTCTGACTCTGCAGATAGTGGCCACCTAATACATGGGGGATCCAAAATGTGAGTAAAACGCCCTAGCTACTGGTGATGGGTGGAGGTGGGTGTAGTATGTGGTACATCGGTGGTGGTCTGAATGCCTGCTCAAGGAAGACAACCCAGGGGGTGATGGTACGCCTATGCTCCATCATGTGGTCGTAGGCAATCCTGATGCGTGAGATATCTTCCTGATATAGTCGTGGTCGACGATATCCGCCCATTCGTGGTCGGCGCCGTGCTCTCTGTGCTGCTGCCTCGTGGAGCGTGAGCCCTATAGATGGACCTCTCTGATGTAGCTCAACTCGCTGAAAGAACTGGGTAATGGTCTGCTGGGTACTCACCCGTGGCTGATGTATGGGCTGTAGTGACCGCTCTCGCCTCTCGTATGCTTCTATGAGAAAGCGTCCCAAGCGTCTCTGGTCTCCCATAGTCATGCACAGTTGGAATGACTCCTCGATCTGGAACTGTGCTCGTAGGTCTAAGTATGCTGGACATCTGATAACAAAATGCTCCTCACTCTCTACCTCTGTCTGGCATACTGGGCACCACCTCTCCTCACGGGGGACTCCCCTGGACCGACCCCTCTCAATCTCGAGCTGATGTGATGAAACCCGGAGCTGCCCAATGACGACTCGTAGGTGGTGGGGAAGGTAGGTTTGCATGTATCTCGGAATCTCGATGAAGTCCGTGCCCGATATATGTAGAAAATGCTCGCGATAGTAGAGCATTTTCAGTGGCAATGTACCCCTAGGGCTCACCCATGTCCTCTGTATGTATGTATGCCATATCTCCTGACGAATGATCCTATTCCTCTCTTGATGAGAGCGAGTAGGTGGGTGCATGAGAGTCGTAATCAGCGTATAAAAGAATATGGACAGTGGCCCCGTGTACCTCAATGCCATCTCCCCCCTGCTGCTGTATGAAGTCCACTATCTCATCAATGTAAAGACCAAAGAGGGTGGGTGAGAGAGGGCATCCTTGCTTCACCCCGATAGTGCTAGCAAGTGGATCAGATAAGCCCCCTGGACATCTGACTCTACCAGATACTCTCTCGTATAAGGCGTAGATCCCCCATATCATCTCCTCCGGAGCTCCGATGTCAACTAGTCGTCTGAAGAGTCTATCCCTGGGAACAGTGTCAAATGCTTTGCGGAAGTCCACAAAGCAACAATATAATCTCCTCTTCCTCACCCTGGCCTGGTCGATCAGGCATCTCAGAGTGAAGATGTGGTCAATGGTAGAGTAATCTCGTCTGAAACCTGCCTGTCCTGGAGCCCTGATGCCCTTCCTCTCAGCGAGAGTACTCAACTGTGTCTCTAGTACCGCCCCATATAACTTGGCCAATATAGAGCCAATCATGATTGTCCGGTATGTAGCTGGATCCATAGTATCACCTGACTTATGAATGGGCACTATGGTGTGCTCAGTCCATGAGTCTGGGAACCCTTCAACCAATGCACGGTTGAAGAGATGGGCAATGAGCGGTGCGAGAGTCGTGCCTCCATAGATGAGGTGCTCTGCCTGTAAACCGAAATGATCATGGGCCCTGCCATGCTGCAGCCGAGCAATAGTGCGTCCCACCATAGTGGGTGTGAAGAAGTCAGAGGTAGTAGGACGTGAGCTCTGCGGTCTGGGAATGGGAGGCTGGTATGGGATCTCGTATAGGCTCCGTGCATAGCTATGCCAAGTGCTCAGGTCTCGGATAGGTGTCTGCTGTCTCCTCTCTCTCAAATGTCGCCATGCCACTACACTGTCTCGACTCATGAGCAAATGGTAAATATCCCAATACTGTCTCTCCTCTCGCCGTTTGCGGCGAGTAAGGCTCTGCATGCGACGCTTTGCCTGTGTGTATGTAATATCTCCTCTATGCTCTAAAATCCGTAGGTGTTTACGCAGCTCACAACAATCTGCATCATACCAACGGTTCTGGGGCATGGATCCTGTGCGTGGAGGGTGCATATGTGTGCGGTGTGGGAAGCTTCGGAGAGCTGAGTCCTGTAGGATGGAGGTGATATGTGATGTAAGTGTGTCCAAAGGTGAGAATGGATCGAGGGAGAGTAGGCGGGTGTGTAAATGGTGTGCATAAACGTGTGAGAGCTCGTGTGTGAAGTGTATCGTGGTATGTATCTCAGTGGGTGAGGGAGGGTCTAATGGAATCGGAGATGAGAGTGTGAATGTGATAAATGTGTGGTCAGCACCGAGTGGGCGTCGTCCAATACTAAGTGAAGGGATGAGTGAAGCTCCAGAGGTAGTACCCAAAATGTAGTCGACTGTGCTCTCACCTCCCCCGTGGAGGAAGCAAGTAAGTCCGCCTGAACCTGGCCAACGATTCATCCCGTTATATATAACGAGATGATGTCGGCTGCCTAGCTCGAGTAGATGTCTGCTATAGCCGGTGGTGTCCTGACCCGTATCTGCCGATACTTTGCTGGTGCTAATCTCAACCGGGTCTCTGGCCCTCATGAGATGTGGGTGATCCATGTTGTATGCCTCGCACTGATGTGACTGAGCCATTGAAGTCCCCCATAAGGAAGACTTCACCTAGTGTGATGTAATGTAGTATCTCATCTGAAAGCGCTGTGTATGGTGAGTCTCTATCTCGGATCGGTCCCCCCAGATCGTGTCCTGCGTATCGAGATCCGCCTGGTGGGAAGTAGCATATAGCAATGTAAATCGAGCTTCCCTGTGCTATCTCCATGCGAACCCACATGTATCGTGCCTCCTCATCTCTACCTATAATATGGATCCGGCTCTGTATCTCCTGTCGAAATACGATGGCCACTCCTCCCGATCCTCGTGCTGTACTCTGTCTCGTCGTGGTCCTGAATGCAGATTCCCAATGAAAACCTGCAATGCGTGGTAGACCTCTCTCTCTGGGCTCTCGTGTGTCTCTGTGATGCACGCAAAGTCATGTGATGCGAGGATCTCCTCGACTCTGTCTGGTCGCATCCAGAGTGACCCGTTGCAGTTCCACACTGCTCCTCTGAGTGGTATCTCCTGGTGTAGTGATGTCTCATAGGCCGCATGGCCCTATTTGATAGGGCGTCCATCTATGAAGACCTTACCATCGCTTCTTATAGTGCCAAGGCCCCAGTCGTAGTATTCCCGATTTCAGAGAGCTTCCTGTTTTTGGAGATTCATTAAGAGAGCCAAACTTCAAAGAGAGAGAGAGAGAGAGAGAGAGAGAGAGAGAGAGAAGAGTCTAGCCTTGTAACTTGTTGAGAGCCCTTTGCCTTGAGTGGTTGAAAGCCTAGGCCCCTATTACTATAACTATGGGTCGTACTCCTGCTGAAATCCGATCCCATATTAAGGTGACTCGAGCTAACACTTGGGAATGCAAATATTGCAAGGGTATCTATACAAGTAGTGCATCGCGTATCAAAGCACACCTTCTTGGTTTGCGAGGTGGTGGCATTGGAAAATGTCACTCTGTGCCTCAACAAATCATGGAGGACTTGACCGCGAAATTGCAATTGAGTCAAGGTGTTGGGAGTATGAAAGTGGATGAAGATTCTCTTGAAACCCTTGAGATGCATCCTAATGTTGGAGAGTCCTCTACTCCACCTATGAAAAGGGCTCACACTGATAGTGTGAGCTCTAGTGGTGCATCGGCCGATGTTCTTGCTACTCCATCTTCACGAGCACGGCCACCCGCTAACAGTGGTCCCATACCTAGGAACTTGCCAGAAAGCAATGTCTTCATGAGGGGTAGCATGAAAGCATCAATGCAAAAACAAGCCATGGAGCAAGCCAAGAAAGAGATCGGTAAGCTATTTATTTTATGTGGCATCCCCTTCGATGTAGCCAACACTAGTGCATGGAAGAGAGCAATGAGAGCTGTCAGTCGCATAGGCACCCCTTGGGAAGGACCATCCGGGAGAGTTCTACGTACCAGTGAGCTTACTACACAAAAACTTGCAGTAGAGACTGAGATGTTATCATTACGTGCTACATGGGAAAAATATGGATGTTCCATTTTATGTGATGGATGGTCTGATATGCGCAAGAGGAACGTGTATAACATTATGGTTTCCTTTTGCAAAGGAACTATGTTTCTACGTGCCATTCCAACACATGCACCTTGACTGTTGTCACAGGTGAATTCATATTCTCCCATGTGAAAAAAGCCATAGAGGATGTAGGGTCACATAATGTCATTCAAGTGGTCACAGACAATGGATCCAATTGTGTGGCTATGGGTCGTATGTTAGAGCAAGAATACCCGAAAATCACATGGACCCCTTGTGCGAGTCATAGTTTAGACCTCCTGATGGAAGATATAGGGAGCTTGCCATGGGTTGAGAACATTCTTAGTAAAGCTAAATTCATAGTGAAGTTTGTGACTAGCAGACCCAAAGTCCAAAATATATTTCATTCTCATAGTGATTTGGAGCTTCAGAAGCCAGCCTTCACACGATTTTGTTATATATTCATTGTATTGGACAGAGTATTGAGAGTGAGGAAAGGTCTCCTACGTACAATTGTGGCAGAGGAGTGGTATCAGATACCTGAGGCTAGAGATGGAGATCCTTTATTTATGCGATTTTCATCACTTGTCATGGGAGAGGATTCCTTCTGGTCGAAGGCAGAGGTTCTCATTGCTGCCCTTCAGCCAGTATATTCCGTGCTTCGTATCACAGACATGGAGGGAAGCACACTTGGACTTGTATACGAGTATGTCAGTCGTATACAAGGATGCATTGCTGATGTATCGGGTCTTCCAGATACAGAGTAAGTGATCTATTTCATGAAACGTTATTCATATATGATATTATACTTTATATCATTGGGATTTGTGTTTTTTTTTTAATTTGTTAAAACATTTGCAGACGTCATGATTTGTGTGAAGATGTGCGTGCGAGATGGGATTGGTTTCACAAACCAATCCATGCAGTTGCTCACATACTTCATCCTTTATGGAGATATGAGGCCCAGGATACAGATGTCACTTTAGAGGATAGTTGGATAGAGTACTTGGGAAGATGGACTGCAGGAGATATGGCATTGTATTCACAGTTGCAGAAAGAACGTCTACAATTTCGGTCCATGGAGAGGTATTTTGGACAGCCCATTGCGCGATTGAGAGAGAATCAGCTTTCCCCTATCACTTGGTGGGAAATATATGGTGTTGGTACTCCTCTATTGGTACGTTTCTCTAAAAATATGATTTCTTTTCTATTATTATTATGATGGAATCATTATACACTATATTTATCTATATGAATTGTCATGACTCGTATTCCTCTTCATAGAGGAAATTAGCACTACAGATTTTATCTCAAGATTGTAGTACCGGGCCAGCAGAAAGGAACTGGAGCACGTGGGCATTGTTTCACACAAAAAAGAGAAAAAGATTGAGCCCACAACAACTTGAGAAACTAGTGTACACACACTGTAATCTCAAGTTGTTGGAGAGCAAAGGAACCCACATTGCACCACTACAGGTATTTGTGATTTGTTGCAATTTGTTGGCTTAAATTCTTGACCATTGATAAAATAAAATATTTTATTGGATTTTTAGGTAAATGTGGATTCCATTGATATTTCCAAAGTGAAAGATATCCCTCAAATCCCCGCAGAAGAGAAGGATATCTTTTCCATGCTATTTAGAGAGTCTCAATTGTTTGTGAGACAAACACGAAGAAGAGCAAGAGGAAACACAATTAGTATATTCTAAATTCTAATAGGTCTTAAGGTTTAAGTTTCAATGTTAATTTTTAAGAATGAACTTTATACTTATAATTATAATTTGTTGCATGTTCAATAGATCATGATGCACCATCTACTAGTCGAAGACCTAGAAAGATGGCTTCCCGTCGAGGTGGGAGAGTACGTGGGAGAAGAGGAGGCCGCGTGGGTGGCACCATCCGTCCAGATCCAGCCATTAGTCTACCAGAGGATTTGGAGAAGAGATCAACAGCATCTAGCGGTGATGATGATGACGATTCACTTGCAGACATAGAGAGAGTCATGGATCTTCATAGTGATAAGGGATCTACCTCCTCATGGGCTAGTTCATTTGATGAGGATGTTGAGATTGATGATATTGTAGATGAAGAGTCCGAGCCTTGACTTCTGATGCTCGACTCTTTACCTTTTATTGTTGTGGTTCATGACTCATGATGTATACAGTATTCGGATTCCACTTTCGACATTCCATATTATTCTTGACTCTTTATGCTATGTCTGTAGTACAGTGTACTTACAGTTTTATTAGTTCATGGATCATGTATGAATCATGATGTTTGTTGTCACTTGTAACTTGTAAGTTGTAGTAACTTGTAAGTTGTAACTTTGTAAGTTGTGGTAACTTGTAAGTTGTAACTTGTAACTTGTAAGTTTGTAACTAGTATACTTAAATGTTTCTTGACGGACATCTTCACATTCCTATGAATTCTGCTGAAATGATGAATATTTTATATTTGATTCACTAAGCTTCATATGTTTCTATACAGACTACAGTATATGTATACTTTCTATAAAAAAATAAAAATCTCTTTGAGTGGATAAAAACCTCGATTTTTATTTTCAGTCCGAACAATCTAAACGATTTAAACGATTAAATCTCGATTTAAATCTTACGATTTAAATCTCTCGGTCACACTATGGCTATATAGGGGATGAGCCTTTGGATTTGGGAGAGAACTCCATTCACAAGTTTGGGTTAGGAACGAAGTGAATGGCAGTGCCTAGCCCCCCTATTTACTGAGTGAAAATCCTTTGTAGAGCTGGGAGAAAGTCCATTCACAAACCAGGATAAAAACCAAGCTAACGACAGTGTCTAGATCCCTATTTAGCGGGTAAAAAGCCTTGTGAACTTCTTCATACATATAAACATAGATTGTCAAATAGATTCAGATGGCTCAAATGCAAACTCAACATAGAGGGTACTTGAAATATTTACTTTATAATACTTCTTGGAGTTTTACTAGCAGAGGGTACGGCCATATTATATGCCTCAGACAGGGACTTTCTATGTGGCTTGCTTCTTGCTCATGGGTGACAGTTAGCATGTGGAGCATTGTTAGGGGATGCAGAGCACTCTACCTGTTGGCATCATTTGTAGTTGCAGAGACATTGCCTTTGGAAATATTCAGCTTGCCCAATAAATTTGGCTTGGAGCCCCTGACCAGCCCAACAGTGAATTAAGAGCATGACATGGGCGATACACAGAGATATATCACTTTCAGCAGTCCACAGCAGATCCTTGAGGTCTACTCACTGTGTCTCATAGTGATTGAGATGATAGGCAGCTAAGGTGGCAGATTATTGAGAGCCCCACAGGCTGGCACATATGAGATGCATGATGTAAACTTGCAATCAGAGGAAGCCATACTAACCCAGCAAGGACTATCCAGGAAGTTTGCAGTATGCTGATTCACGCCCTCATAGATGGTTCTCTTATCGGCTGGTGTGCAGGATGACTTGCCATCAGAGCATGCAATACTTATCCAGATCCTCAAAGGATGGTTTTTTCATGATTAGGGAAATTAAGTGTAGGCAGGCTTTCTTTAACTGAAATCATTAGCACATTCGATGGAGGCATGAGATGAGCTATTGTCTACCAGCCTGGCTTCCACCCACCCAAAAATCCACCAGACATCAGTTAGAGGAGGGGTACAGATGCTGTTGTTACCAACTTCCGTTGACCCTCCTTTTAATGGCCTTCAGCCATGTGGAGCCTCCAGGAAGTTCCCTTGATAACCAACAAAAAGGATCTTTTTTTTGCAATTTTCTTTTCAGGTCATCATTTCATAATTTAGGAACTGCTTCACAATGTAATCATATACACTCCCAAGTATAAAATAATACATCCCAAGATTAGGGATCAACAAAAAGATGTGGATCAAATCCAAACAGGAGATTTGACCATAAATATAACACTAACAACAAAGATAATAATGTTATTACCATCCATCAACTTGTGGCTGAACGGGTCTGAAATCGAATTGGTCAATGTTGACAGAAGGGTATAAAACTTGAGGCTTGATTCCCTTTGCATCCAAGGACTTGAATGTCGAGGCAAATGTAGAAGCTGTGAACTTGCTATTCACCAGCACACAATCAGCCATTCCTGCAAAGAAAGATGTTCATTAGGAAAGTTGTTACTCCTTGAAGACTGGAATCAAGAAAACATGGATGGGGAACTTATAGCATGACAAAATACACACAAATCAGAGAATTGGGGCTTCAAAACCCTTGTATGAAGGCAAATAATGATAAATTGATAAGAAGCAATGAAAATATATTTTCTCTTCATTTCCTATTCCCTCCCTTCCCAAAACCCTAAAGCAACCTCCTTCCATCCCCTAGATTTTGATGCTCAATGCTAAAGAGAAGCTCCTCTTTAGGTGTGAGGAATTTACATGAATCCTTGTTAAAAATCATTTTATAACCATCCAATAAGAAAGTAGAGATGGACAACAAATTCTTCTTCATTTTTGGAACATAGAGAACATTAGGAATTGTAAAATTACCACCTTCCCTTGATTTTAGGGTAACTTCTCCAACACCAATGACATCCACGTCATGACCATGTGCTGTGGTCACCCTTCTACCTATAAAGCTGGTAAGGGGGAAAAATACCTTGCGACCTGTCATGTGCTTAGTAGCTCCAAAATCAAAAATCCAAGGATTTTCAAAAATCACATTTAATGTTTCTTGGTCAAAAGCTATTTCTTCAATACTAACACATGTATAAGGTTCTTCACTTGAAGACTTGGTAGTTGAAGTAGACTTCTCTTTGCATGTGAAAGAAGTAGTTGAAGTAGAATTGGAAGAAGATGTAGAAGATGACTTTGTAGGAGATCACTTTTCCCTTTTTACTTTGTTGAATCTTCTTTTGCTTCTTTGTAGTCTCCTTCTTCTTCTTTCCTTTAGATGATGATACCATTCTCTTCCATACTCTTATGTTTTTCTTCGTTTTGAAGTAAGACAAATTGCAACTTTTCGAATGATAATTATCCATCTCTTAGAGAGAGAAAGAGAAGTAACAAAAGAACGATAAGTAGATGGAAGGGAATTGATAAGAGTGTTCACCATCTCTCAATCAGATATGCTAACTCCTGTTGGAAACAATGTCAGAATAGCTTTGGTCACAGAAGGTCAAAAATTTTTATTAGCCCATTAAATAGTACTTGAGGAGAGCTTTCATTTGGTATATAACATTCAATCATCAAAGAAACCTAACCCTAATTTCTGTTAAAATTAGGTTTTTACCTCATTTTGTTCCTCATGTAGATTAAGGAAAGCATACTCATTAGTCGATCTAATATGTATATTAAGAGATCGCTGCTCAAATCAGCAAGAAAAGCAAGATTTGCGATAAGAATACAAATTGTTAATTTTTGGAAAATAGCACTCCAAATTTAGCGTTAGCTTTTTAATTGTGCATGCTTTTGAGTTTCGCATCGTCCATCAGCTACAAAGCTATAAAAGAAGGCATAAAGGTCATCGTTCAAGGATCAACTCAAGAGTGCTCAAGCTAGGAGGCATCTTCTACACTTAGGAGGTGTACTCTACCTTTGGTGCAGCATTGGAGAAGATTTTGCCAACCAACCATCAGCATCTTGCTGAGTATTGTGAGTAGCAAGTCTAATTTCCAAAGTCACATGGGAACGCGTCCCCCAGCCCTAGGGATGCTGGGACACCTTCCCCAAACACCTAGGAGGAGGGACAGGCAGCCGAGACGGCAGTCGTCCCCCCCTCAATTCCCATCACAGCATATCGTCCCTCTAACATGTCCCGGGGATGTTTTTATTGGGACAAACCCGAATGGGGACAGCGTGTGGATGGACTGCCGAAAGGAAGGATTTTTTTTTGAGAAATTTAAGTTCCAAAAATCGAATTTTCGCACCCAGCTTTTGGCACCCAATTTTCAGAGCTTCTAGAACCTCCTTGAGCCCCCCTTACAAACATAAAAAGGCTTCATTTCAGCTCATCCAGCCACAAGTATTTAGAACTTTCATTGCAAGTACCTCTTGTGTGTGAAAGCTTGAGATATCTTCCCCCTTGCATATTCAAGGGCTGCTCTTTATCCTCTCAGCCCTCTCTTCACCATTCTCCTCCTTTCTCCTCTCCTCATAGTGTTCTCTTCTCTTATGGCTTCTTCATCATGAACAAGTGCATCGAACAACAAGAGGCGGCATCCTACAAGCAAATGGACATGGTGGGAAGCGGTGGACTCTCCCGTATCTACAGGAGGAGGTGGTGCAACTTGCAAGGCCATGGAGTTGCAAGCTATGTGGCTAAAAAGAACGGGCAGAGCAAACAAGATGCATGCACACTTACTTCATGAACGTGAACATGAAGTAAGATTTTGTTCTGCAATCACTTCGGAGAGGAAGCAAGAATTGCTCAAGAAACTTGCTATTAGTGATGCCCAAGTTCATGCTCGTCGTGCCTCACAAGCTCCCATTGATCTGACATCTTTTGTGAAGTCTTCTATGCCATCGACTTCAAGAGCATCATCTTCATCGGCTCTCCAATTCGTGCTCCTCCTACTCCTACTCCTACTCCATCTTCCACACCATCAAGAATGCCCTATGTATGTCAATCACGTCAACAAACACTCCATGAAAAATGGAACCCCATATTAAAGGAGGAGGTGGACACAGCGGTGGCACGTTTCTTTTGCCATGCCCACGTAGCTTTCAATGCGACAAGCTAAATATTGAATCTTGGTTCTATCATTTTGTTTCAATCTTGATTATTTATTATTAATTTATTTTGCATAAATCATAAATGCTAATCCATGTAGCATGGACCATTACGTATGAATGTTATTTGTTTTATGATTTATCCTTCTTCCACATATCACCATACTTCAAAGACATTGTAAAAAAAAATAGGTGAATATGGACCACACTATATGCCTCCATCCTCAGAGAACTTGCACACCACTTTATTGGAGAAAGAGAAAAAGCTTGTTGAAGCCACATGCGAGAGTATAAAAAAATCATGGGAAAGAAATGGAGTTTTGTTACTAGTGGATGGATGGAGTGATATTCATCGATGCTCTATCCATGGAGTGGTGGCTTATTCTCGTTGGGAGATGTTCTTCATCTCATCACACAATGCATCAAAGACAGGGAAGTCAGTAGATGTACTTGCGGCAGAGTGGGCAAGTGCCATAGAGATTTTGGGGCCATCAAATGTTCTTTGCATTGTTGCTGATGGAGAGCGAGCAAATAGAGCAGTAGATGCACTTATTAAAAATCTATACCCTCACATCATTGTATGCTTTTGCATGGCCCATTATTTAAATAATATTCTCAAAGATATTGAGAATTTGGATTGGATTTTGCTTCAAATTTATGAGGCAAATTCCCTAGTTAGTTTCATCAACGACCACACAGGTGTGAAGAATGAGTTTAGCAAGAGGTCAACTCTTGCTTTGCTCAAGTATTCAGACACAAGATTTGCATACAATTTCACTATTTTACACCGAGTAGTGAAACATAGTGGCGTCCTCCGAGGGCTCTTATTGAGCGATGAATTCGCGAGGATTCCAAAGTCTTCTACTTCGACAAGAAAGCACTTTAGAAGATTGGCAGATGATGCAATATGGTGGGAGAATATTTCTCATATTGTGGATATTGTGCATCCACTTGTGCACTTACTGAAAGTTGTGGATTCCATGGAGTCATGCATAGGTAAAGTGTATGAAGCTATGGATCGCACAATTGAGTCACTAAAAACATTGGTGAAGGGCAATGACAGGTATGAAGAAATTACAGCTATTTGTGTTAGTAGGTGGAACTCATAATACTCCCCACTTCATGCAGCAACGTACATGTTAGATCCAGAATTCCAAGATAAAAAGCAATATGCAGATCCAGAGGTAGCTAATGGATGGAGGATCATATTGGAGAGCCTTATCCTACATAGTGCAACAAGAAGACTTATTAGAGATCACTTATCCAAATACAGGACCGGGATAGATGCTTCATATGCATGTGCATATGCCAAGGAGGATGGATTACATGTTGGCGCTTCCTTGTGGTGGGAGCACTTTGATTTTGATGGTCCAGATCTTCACCAATTGGCCATCCGTATGCTTAGTCAGGCTCGCACCACGAGTTGTCTTGAGCAACTATGGAGTGTGTACAGATATGTATCCTCTAAAAAGGAAAACATACTTAGTGTGCAGTGTGCTAGAGATCTTGTGTTTGTCAGTGCTAATTTGAGGATGCTTCGCAGGAATCGATGCATGGAAGGAGATCCTTTCAGAGAATGGGAGGTAGAGCATGGTCAGACCAAGTGGCAAATGAAGAACATGAAGAAGTAGGAGCCACTGATTCTGTTGGAGAAAATGAGACTCCCCACTTGGATTCTCTATAGTCATTACGTTTATCATTTATGTTGTAGTCTCTACATTTGTCATTTATGTTCTAGTCAGCTGCCATATGTAGTCTTTTTATCGATCGATGGTATGTACTATGATCATTTGACATTGATGTAATATCTTTTTGTTCTCAAGATGTAACATCTTTTTGTTCTCATGATGTAACATCTTTTTGGCATGATTATGAGGATGTATCCACACTATTTGACATGATAGAATACATATGACTTGTCACTTGTCAATTTTGACTCTTGAATAACTTTGAAATTTGAATGTTGAACCTTCAACCTGCTTCGTAAATGTGTACTGTTTATGCTTAAAAAACATATTTTTTTAATGCTTTTCTTGTTATTGGTCATTTAATATGCAGTAAATTCATTCTACATGACTTTCATATGATTATTTTAAAAAAATCAACATTATTTTAGTGTCAGCCCAGGGACATGTCCCCAGGGCACCCTAGGCGCCATCCACGTCTCGGGGACACCACCGTCCCCAGGACCCATCCCCGTCCCCTAGTGACTTTGCTAATTTCAAGTTCTACCTTACTAGTTCATCAATTTCTGATTTAGGGTTTCTGAAACCCTAATTTCAGAATTAGGGTTTGCCGTACAACAGTTCTAAACTGTTCATATTCACTCCATTCTCACACACACACTTTCTTCATACCTCTTAGGCACTTTACACATAAACTCTTGTATCTAGTTCCCAAAATTCTTCCTAGATTCAGATTTTGTAACTAAATTCAGCCCATAATCAGTTTTGTAATCATCTATACATTTTGTAATTTGACATTCATGACAGATAGTGTAGGTAAGCATTCTAGCTTACCATTCCACTTGGAAAATCTTTTCTATTCTCTCTATCTCTCACTCATCTCCTTTTGAGTCTTAAGGTGTGTATGCTAAGGTTCATTTGTTAGAAGATCATGTAAACATGTGATTATTGTTATCAAGGCCAACCCCACTTCCAACAACTCCAACATCAAGAAGTTGATCATGAGTATGTTTAAGCTTCATAATATGAGATTGAACTAACTCACCAACTTTCATCCTTGCATTGGTTAATTGTCGTCAGAGATGAGCCTTCATAGCATGATTTCTACTTTGATGGAGATTCTCTAACTCAAACCAAACTTGATGAGAGGATTTGCATGACTTGATTTGAGGAACAATATGCATCTTGACTCCTACATCAATAAATGAAAGTGCTTGTGCATCTCTAGTATCCCATCTGGGCCGCACTTCTGTAGGAAGTAACTTGATAGTTTCTCTAACTTTGAATGATGAGAGGACCTCTTTCTCTTCTTCCTCTTCAATCTCCTGCTCAACAATTGCAACAGCTAGTTGTTGGGATGAAGAAGCAACATCCTCTATAGCTTGTCTTTATCTAAGGTACTTGGCATTGACAATATCCCATAAGTCCTTTGAAACTAAAACATTCATCATCATAAAACTCCACGTTGGATAATTAGTCATTCAATCAAGCTTGTCTTCTTGTTCCAATATTTACATGACGTTCATGCTCCTCTAAATCTTTGGAGAATATCAAGATATCATCTAGGGATATTACCACAAAATCATCTAAATGTTCTTGAAATATATCATTCATCATGCGTTTAAAGAGCACTTGAGCGTTTGTGAGGCAAAATGGCATTACTATATATTCGAAATGCCCATACCTTGTTCGAACATTGTCTTCCATTTGTCTCCTACTCTAATTCTTACAAGATTATAAGCTCTTCAAAGGTCAATCTTCGTGAAGAACTTTGCTTTTCCAAGGCATTCCAAGAGCTCTCACATAAGTGGTAGAGGATATCTATTTCTTATATCGACTTTATTAAGTCTACAGTAGTCTACGCACATTCGCAGTCCACATTCGGAGAGTCCCATTCTTCTTCTTTACAAATAGAATAGGGACTCCTCCATGAGACTTTGCGTGTCTAATAAACCACTTGGCTAGACTCTCATCAATATTCTTGCGTAATTTTGTAAGCTCCTTTGGACATAGTCTGTAGATTGATCCAAAGGGTGCTTGCACTTCCTTTTGAAGTTCTATGGCGCAATAATAAGTATAGTGCTCTAGGAGAATATCTGTTGTCTTCTTTTTAAAAACATCTTGAAAATGTTGGTATTGGTTGGGTAGCTTCACTAGATCATCTTTCTTGAAAGTAACCTACTCCACCAATTTCTGCTCACCAAGAGGTTGTTGAAGAAGGAAGGGAAAGGAACGCTCCCAAAAGCTCCTCCGAATCTGCATATACTCCTGCAAGAGTCTTCTTGGTTCAAAACCCTAGAACTCGTAAGCTTGTTTTCATGAAGTCTTGGAGTTAGACGTCTTCAGAAGCACACGAACATCACAAAGAAGAAGAAGCAACTTGGAGTGCAACACACAATACTCAATGTATTACCACTAGAATGTACAAAGATAAGTAGCCCGTTAGGGCTATAGGCCTATATACAAGCCGGGAGAAAAAAAAACCTCCTAAAGAGGGAAAAAAGTGCCCTGGCGAACCTAGAGTGTTCACACACATCACCACCTAAATATATCAACAAATCCCCCCTAGGAGTGATCCGGTGAACAAGGAGCTCGCACTCATGTATAAGGAAGTGCCAAGCTATGTGGAATCAATCCACAAAAGGAAGTAAGCCCAAAGCTTTGCGGAAAGCTTCAAACTTCTCCCTAGGCAGAGCCTTCATGAAAAGGTATGCAAGGTTCTCCTGCGTGGGCACATATGCCAAGAAGATCTCTCCAACAGAGAACAACTCCTAACATAACGATAATGCACCTCAATGTGCTTAGTGCGAGCATGGAACACACGGTTCCTCGCACCTTCCAATGCGCTCTAACTGTCAGTGAAGATGGTGGTGGCAGAAGACTGATCAACACCCAAATCAGCCATAAGGCGTCTGAGCCACATACACTCAACAGTCGCTGTGAAAGCTTCCTTATACTCAACCTCACAACTCAAAGTGGCCACAATAGGTTGCATCTTGCTCAACCAAGATATACATGAGCTACCAAGCATGAAGCAAAAGCCACTAGTGGACACACGAGTGCCATAGCAACCAGCCCACTCATTGTCAGAAAAAGCATGCAAATCTGGCGGTAGTGAACCCCGCTTGGGATAAAACAATCCAAGTAGTCACGTACTACTCAAGTAGCGAAATATGCGCTTAACTGCCTCGCAATGCTTGACACCTGTGCAGTGCATAAACCTGCTCACATGTGAGACAGAAAACTGAATATCTCGCCGAGTTATACATAAGTAAATCAAGCATCCACCATCCTATTGATAGAGAACGGCATCAAATGCATCTCAAGCATCATGAAGACTCAATCGTAAACCTGTCTCCATAGGAGTGGCAATAGGTTTACAGTCTTCAAGTCCAAAACGCTCCAATAATGTGTCAATATATTTCATTTGACACAAAGCCATTCCACCATCAACTTGCATAAACTGAATGCCCAAATAATGATGCAAATGCCCCAAATCAGACATCTCAAATGAGGCATGCAAATCAGCCTTAAAATCAGCAATATGCTTGTCATGAGGACCAGTGTGGAGCATGTCATCAACATACACAGCAATGATCAGAAGCACATGATTTGCACGCTTAACATATAAGGTGCTTTCAATTGGACTATTCTCAAAACCATGTGCAATCAGATAGGCATGTATCTTTTCATACCAAGGAGGTCGTGCTTGCTTTAAACCATATAATGCCTTCTTTAAACTGCACACCTCGTTTTCATGCCCTTTCTGCACAAAGCCATGGGGCTGAAAAACATACACTTTTTCATGCAAGTCACCATTCATAAATGTTGTTTTAATGTCTAACTGACGTACATTCCAACCATGATGAGATGCAAGTGCAGAGATGCTACGAACAGTAGTCATTCGGCATGTAGATGCAAAGGTCTCATCAAAATCAATGCCTTTTTCCTATGCATAACCCTTTGCAACAAGCCTAGCCTTATACGTGTCAACTGTATACCTACTTAGTGCCAATGGCCTTCTTGCCAGGAGGAAAGTCACATAAGGACCAGGTACCATTCTTCATTATAGCATCATATTCAGATTGCATAGCACCCATCCAATTTTCAGAATTTTGCGCTTCATCAAACAAAACAGGCTCATTCTCATCACAGAGACTAGAGGCAGCCATAGCATGGCAATCTGATGCAAAAGAGGCAGTAACCATATGTAAGAGGTGCATCTAATTTGCTTTCACGCAAAGTCTACACCAGCCATTCTGTTAAGGTGTATACGGCACTGTACATTGATGTTTTATCCCACGTTCAGCCAGAAATGCATTAAAGTCAGAAGACATATATTCCCCCCCTCAATGAGAACGGAGGGTACCCATTTTACATGCTGACAAATTTTTAGCCAAAACCAAAAACTGTTTGAAGCACATAAACACTTCGGACTTTGCTTTCAGTGGATATACCCATGCGTGCCTGGAAAAATTATCAATGTGAGTCACGAAGTAAGATAATTTCCAAAAGAGGATATCTGCATAGGACCATAGGCGTCACTGTGAACAAGCTGCAAGTTTTGAGTAGCTCAAACCGAACCATCTTTTGGAAAGGAGGAACGCTGCATTTTGCCCAAACTACAGCCTTCACAGACATGTTTCCCGAGCGCCTCAAGTTTGGGCAAAGAGGGCACCATTTCAGATTTCTGCAGGCATAGCAAACTAGCAAAATTCAGATGACCAAAGTGTGCATGCCAAAGCTTTACATCTGACATAGCCTGAGAATTATGTACTGCACATGCTGAATCATTCATAAATCTTTCATAGTCTATGAGCTTATACAACTCACGACATAAAATGTCAAAAGCAATAACGACGTTGCCATTCGACAGATCATGAATTGTACATCTGTCATCAACAAATTTCACATCCAAGCCAATCTTTATTAAAGCCGAAACTGACAACAAATTCTTCTTGATCCCTGGCATAAATAAAGCATCTGACAAAGTGAAAGAACTACCATCAGTAGTAGTCGGAATGCCAACTCCCATGACAGGATAAGAGGAGTTGTTGGTGCATGTGACAGTATTCCATGTAGGGGAAGGCTCAAGTGAAGTGAAGAAACTGTGCTGCAAGGTAACATGTTCGGTTGCCCCACTATCAAAATACCAAACTCTACTACAGACATACATTGCTCATGAGAAGATGGGTCAAAATTGCAAACAGTAGTAAATGCCCATTCTTCATTCTGCACAAGATTAGCAGACTCTGTTTTCGGTATAGAGACCTCTCCAACAACCATTCCGGCCTCTTTCTTCTTTGCCTCTTTAGCATCAAGTTTTGGACATCTCTTAATGACATGATCAATTGCTTTACAGTATTTGCAAAACAATTTCTTCTTTTCTGATTTCTTCTCATCTTTGTCTTCCTGCATCGAATGTGCAGCATTTACAGATTTCTGCTTACTAGTAGATGAGCTCCATTTACCTTTGCCCTTCTCACTAGCCAGGAAAGCTAGATCTGCAACACGCATAATAGACATGTTCTGCCTAGATTGATCATCTTGCAGAAGAACAGAAACTAACTCTTCAAATGTTAAGGCATTTGGATTTCCTTTCATCATCAAACAAAGAGTAGAAGCAAAACTTTGATGTGAGTTGGGAAGACCATTCAGAATAATCTGCACAAGTGAACTGTCAGGGAGGACTTCATCAGCAAAAATCAATTGTTCCTTCAAATCCTTGATCTTTGTCAGAAAACTATCCATAGAATCGCCTTCATTCATATGCTCACTCTCCAACTGTTTTCGGAGGTAAGCAACACGAGCCTCATTCCTAGCCTGGTACAATGTAGTAAGTGTGCTCCAAGCATCCTTAGCTTTTCTACAAGAGCCAATGTGAGGAATAATGGCACGTTTGACAGACAAGGCTATCAATGTATGTGCCTGAGCATCTTTGCCATCCGCACGAGTTTGCTCTGCAATAGGTGCAACATGAACCGCAGCACGAACAGGAATCTGCAGAATATCACCATCTTCGACGTCATCCGCATCAGCTTCGGTACTTGTATTTGCAGGTGTAATAGGACGTTTTTCAACACCCTGCACAATATTCCAGAGTCCTTTTACAACCAATACATGACGCATCATATAAGCCCATAATGAGTAATTCGTACCATCCAATTTCTTCTCAAGAGCCAACATACGGAATACATCACCGTTTTCAGCCATGGCCACAGACTAAGATACCCTGATGCAGAAAATTGACTCTAGCTCAAAAAGTTGAAATAAGCTACCCTGTCAAGTTCTGCTGACATGTAGCAGGCTTCGATACGCTTATATTGGCGAACCAAAACCTGTATATATCTTTGGCACAAAAAGACGAAATAGCCTGCATAAGCGTTACGATAATGCTTTCGGAGGCCGAAACGAACTCAGATAGTGATTTCGGCACCACAAAGCCAAACTGTTTTGATCTCCTACTCAACTTGAGTATGCTCACCAAATTTCGTGCGATTCTGAGACTACGACCGGAGGGGTGTCGTCGATGCCCTAGATGAAGCGAATACCTTCTCTGATACCAATTGTTGGAGTTAGACGTTTGCGGAAGCACACGAAAAGCACAAGGAAGAAGAAGAAGCTTGGACCACAACACACAATACTGAATGTATTACCACTAGAATGTACAAAGATAAGTAATCCATTAGGGGTATAGGCGTATATACAAGCCGGGGAAAAAAAACCTAATAAAAAGGGAAAAAAGTGCACCGACGGTCCTAAAGTGTTTACACACATCACTACCTAAATATATCAACATGAAGATTGATTATACAATGAGATCATGAAGTCCTCCTTGTATAGCCTTGCTAACACCACGAAAAAACTCTCAAAAAGCTGGATTTTTCGTTTTTTCATCTAAATTTTCGCTAGGGCCACGATTATGCTTTTTTGGGATGCATATAAGCTTTTTAGTATAACTTTATGATCAACTAATCTCAGCCATCTGATTTGAGTGCTCTTTGACCAAAATTTGACTAAGTACCAAAATTAGGGTTGCTAGAATTTTGGTTTCTTTGGGACATTCTGACATGGTTCTCCAACACATGCATCATGCATCATGCAACAATGTACTACATACTATATAAAAGGTAGACACAAAGTTCAAATGGGCCACGACACATGGCAAAAATCAAATGCATATCTTAAAATTGGAACTTGAAATTTCAGCTATACATACCTGTCACTGCAAGTCGAGATTATCATGCATCAATGCCATGAAGGAACATAGTACCTTTGCAACAATGCACTAGTATGTTATATACATTCCTCTATCTGATATACATAGTACCTTTGTTTTGTCTCTTACTCTTAGCACTAGAGGAAGAGAAAAATTCATTTGAAGAAGTTAAGAGTGCTTGCTACTTCAAGATGAAGAAAGCAAAAGGTATGGAAGAGAAGTTTGAAGATGTTGATATCATTGTGTGGAAGAAAGATGCAAAAAAAAAAGGTCCAACAATTCCAAAGGGAAAGTAAGACTTCTTTCTTTTCTCTTATATTTTCCATATACTTTTCCTACTTTTATCCTCTACATCCAAAGACAAGTCGACGAGAACATCTTGTGTGAAAAAGATAGTTTAAAGAAGAAACAGTTTCTTGTTTTGCATTATACTTGGTCATGTTTTAGTAGGTTTTGACAAAGAATTGCATTGAGAGAAAGAAAAGCAGTAGATATCGACAGCTTATATGTTTTGACTCATATGTGTATGAGTTATGTTTTAGTTGAAGCTTTTGAGCAGGCAACTTATATGTTCCCTCAAAGAATTCTTGGAGTGTCGATTCAAAACTACTTGGTATATGACAAGTTGTAGAAAAGTATTTTTCTTCTTTACCTAACTCTTGAGGTAAAAGAGTATTTGTAGCAGATGTTGGAGACTTGGAGTGAGGTTTTCTGTTTGGAAAAGTTACCTTATATTCAGTATACTCAAAAAAATTCAGGTTTTTTAGGAAGAAAATTCAGAAAATTCAGTATTTTCAGAAAAATTCAGAAAAATTCAAAAAATTTCAGATTTTTTGATGTACCAGTCAGATGGAGAATCTACTTTCTATGTTTATCTTGACTTTTGTATACATGCTTGTATTCAAAAAGGTGTTCCATCATATCCTATCACTTGATTGAGAAGTGGAGTTTGCCAAAAGAAAGTTAGGAGATACTATCACATTTCACCTGGGAAGAATATGAAGATATGAAGTATCGACTTGCAGCTTTTGGAGTCCTCAAGGTGAGAGTTTGTCCACTTGTGTTCTAGTAGAAGTTGAAGATTCTTGGGAAGGATTTAGTTGAAGAAAAGTTTTACAAATTTATATAAGAAGCATGGACACTTAGAGTCATTCGGGTAGCAAATCAAACATTCAGTCATGAAGGTTTGATGAGAGCAGATTCTACACAGGTATTTTGTTGGAGAGATCATAGATCTTGAGTATTTTTGAGTCAGATGTCTATCCTTTGTTCGTAAAAGTTCTTAGCATTGGAAGAAGTAAGTCAAAGATCCAGATTCTATTAGATTAGTGTTGCAGAGAAATAGAAGAAGATACTTGTCATGTTGCAGAAGATTATGAATCCTAAAGTGCTTTCAACAAAATTTTTTGTTATGATGTAATAGGATGAGCTAACCTTATTCTAGATTATGGGAAGTTGAGGAGTGGCAGTGAAAGCTATTAGCATCTGCAGTGCTAGTAAAAAAGGGTTCATAATATTTTGTTTCAGACACAAGTATTGATGATAAGGAAGCAATACTAAATCACTGAAGATCAGATTTATTGAAAAGAAGGAAGACATTCCAGATTTCATAAAGTCTGATATTCTTTGAAGAAGTTTGGATATTGGTTTTAAATCATCCAAGCCGGTAAAGAAACATGAAGACTTATTTTCAGCCATATGTGAAGGAATGCAGAATCATACCTACAGGTATTCCTATATTTCCTTTGTCAGTTTCTCTTTATGTTCTAGCTTTTGAAGAAGAAGGAAGAAGGAGAATGTTTGGAGAAAGTTCCTATTGGGTGTTCCTGTTTGGGAGAAAGTTCCAGAGTTCTATTGTAGAGAAACTTGATATTTCAGAGAGGTCTGTTACTCATGAGGTGCGGACATATATGATTATACCAGACTTTGAAGGAAAGAGGTATGAAGGACTTACCGATAGAACAAGGATAAAGACAAGATGACAATGTAGATATGAAACTTTGTTGAGATTCATGAGAGTTTAGTACAGTCAGAGATGAACCAACTAGTGTTCATAATACACTAAGTTATGAGTTGTCCGTCACAAGTCCCAAGATTCAGTTCCTGATTCTATTTAGTGTATTTACATGACATAGAAGAAGCACGTTGAGAAACCTTTCTTAAGGTAAATGCAAATATGTGGATCCTAGTGTATTCTTACAGGTTTGAGAAGATTTATTTCACGAGATAGCAGATTCAGAGTCAATTCATGCTACATATGTTGTCAAGCACTGACTGTTTGATGTATGCTAACACTATTGGATATCTAGCTTGCATATTTTCTCAGATATTATGATTCATATCCAGCAAATTCAGATTTTTGAAGTTTAAAGAAGTTCAAATTCAGTTTTGAAGAACAATCTTGAAGATAAAGTTTGAAGGACACGTTTGAAGCTTATGTCAGTTTGCAGATGAATGAAGTTGCATATCCAGTTCAGTTTGTACCAATATAACATTGAGGGGGATTGTTGGAAATCAATGTCACATTAGTCCAAATCCCTATTAGAGCAGAAACCCTAATCTTGGTACTTAGTCATTTTTGGCACAAAATTTAGGTAAAACTTTTATGATCCTATCTTGTAGAGCTTGATGAGAGCTTTCTAATGGTATAGGGCATTCAGTCATCAGAGATCAGAGGTGGGAGAAAACCCTAATCTAAGTTGATCAAACTTAGTAATTTTGAAAAGCTTGTGAAAAGCTATTTTTAGTAATAAAAAGGGCCAACGATAAAATAAAGCAAATTTTTGCGATAGATTTTTTATCAAAACAGCGATCCAGCTTTTCAGGCAATGATTGTGCTTTTTATTGATGGATTTTTTCGCATGAGACTTGAAGGGCTATATAAGAAGGCTTATTGGTCACTTGTTGGACATCAACACCATCGTTTGATTGATCTTGGAGGTGGTTGTGCTGATGCACACATGGGGCAGCCATGGTGCACATATGGGCAGCTATGGAGTAGCTTTTGAAGCACATAAGGAACAACCTTGGAGTTCTTCTTGGAGAAGAGTGTGCTCACACTCTTGTTTATGGAGAAGAATTACTTATCAGCAGATTGGTGGTGTGGATCATCCATCCACATGATGTATTTGGAGATTGTCTTCTACATGAAGATTATGGAGTACTTCAAAGACATTGGATGGAGCTTAACATAAGATTGCATCTTATGTTAACTATTCAGGTACATATTCTCTTTATGCACACAGGTACAACTTGGAACTTATGGAGGCGGTGGCATCCATATTTTGAGGAGTCCTATTCGGCATACATGGAGGCAGTGGCATCCATAAAGGAGAATCAGTACATGCATGCTACATGCATCAGATGAGGTGTTAGAGAAGATGTTTCCACATGAGTATGAGGATTTCTATCAGCAACATGTTAGCATTCTATGCTAATTCTGTAAGTATGTGATCTATCACACACATCTGGTTTAGGGTCTTCCATAGCCTAAATTCAGATTAGGGTTTGCTGAATATCAGTTCCAAACCGATCTTTCCTCTTTTAGTCACTCATATTTACTCTTCTACAACCTATCAGGTCATACATCTCATACATACACTCTTCCATCTATTTCTGTTCACATAGAGTGGTTGAGATTTTGACTCCCACATTGTAAATTGGCATTTGTATATATGATGGTGAGTAAGCAATGGCTTACGTAACACTTTGTACACGTTGTCTAATCTCTCTCTATCTTTGTCTCATCCTTGTATGATTAAGTGATGTATGTTCATGTCTGTCAATATTGGAAGATCTTGGAATCTGTGTTTATAGATCCTAGAATCAGTTGGCCTACCTAATTTCCAACAAAAAAGTAATCAGAAACCTTATGCAAATAGGCATTTTTGCAGATCTAGTCTTTGTTGAGTATCCAATGTCTAGTCAGAGACATTGGAGTATCCAATGTCTAGTCTTTGTTGAGTATCCAATGTCTAGTCTTTGTTGAGTATCCAATGTCTCTTCAAACTTTCATATCTCGGCCAATATGAGGTCTTTTTGAGCGTTTCAACTTAGAGGTGTTTCCTTCTCTTATACTTTCATTGTATATCAGAATTTGTCATTATTTTTGGAATTTTCCATCTGTTGTTCTTCAATTTTCAAGTCCGGAAGTTATGCATATGTTGTTGTAGCATGTCTTGACAAGGTTTTGATACCTTGATTTCAAACTACTAGTTTTTTGCGGAAAGCTTGATCTTTGAAGTTTGGCAACATTTGTTTGATCTTGGGAGTCTGATCACTTCTAGTTGATTACTTTGATGTTTAGGAGTTCGTAAATGTCACATTATGATATCAAAGCTATTTTTCTATCAGATCTTTCATTAAGCTTATTGGATTATCTTCTTTGTTTACAACAATTCAACATGGTAGATTTGAGTGCATCTATTGAAAAGTTATCGGATGGGAGAAATTATCCCATGTGAAAATTTTGAATGGAGTCTTATTTCATGTTTAAAGGTCTTTGGGGATTAATTACAGTCCAAAAGTGAAGCCAGTATTATCAGAAGTTCCTACACAAGCGGATCGAGTAAGAGAGCAAGAATGGATCAAAAGAGACAAAAGAGTTATGTTTCTTATATCACAAATAGTTTCTAATACTATGCTTGGACATATAAAAGGTTTGAATACCAGTAGAGAAGCTTGGGAGTCTTTAGAAAGCTTATTTGCAACTACCAACATAGCAAGGCAAACACAACTTATTGGTGAGCGACAAGAGTCAAACAAAAGCCACAACAATCCGTCAATGATTATATTCTTGAGGTAAAATCTCTTATTGAAGCATTAGCCTCTATTAATGCATCTCCTAGTGAGGATATAAAGTTTAAAAGCATGTTAAATGGCTTGAGAAAAGATAAAAGATGGAAGTCTTTTATTACATCTATCATGACTCGAGATAATCTACCATCCTTTGAAGATTTACAAACGTGCATGATGACTGAAGAAATCAATATAGAAGGTGAAAATTCTTATCATTCTCAAAGAGCTAGTCAAGGACAAGCTCTTTATACTTCATCTAATAGAGCAGGAGGTAGAGGTGATTGGAGAGGAGGAAGATTCAACAACAATGCAAAAGGAAGAGGAAGCTTTAATGCTAATGGAGGAGGACGAACAATCCAACAAGATCAACAAAATCAACCAAATCAGCAAGGTAACTTACTTGTAATTATTGTTGCTAAAGTTGTTCATTATGTCAAGGATTGCTTCTCCTACCCAAATAGAAGAGGTGGTTTTAGAGAACGACAAAGAGGAAGAGGCCAAGATCACATGCATCAAAATAACAACGTAGTGCAAGAGGAGGCTCAAACACAAAAGTAAAACATTCTTATGCCTATGCATACAAAAACACACAACAGGAAGGTAAACAACAAAACTTGGTATGTAGATAGTGGTTACACAAACCACATGAGTCATAATATGAATTTGTTTGTGAACTTACACAAACCAGAGTCAAGAGTCACAATTGCAATACTAGATAGTACTCAGCATTAAGTAGTATATATTGGTGATTGCTCACTTAATGAGCATATGGTGGAGTAACTTAGAAGCCTTCAACACCCCAACAACACATACACATGAAAACATAAGAAAAATGATACTCTTAAAAGAGAAATAATAATGTATTACCAAGAGACCCACAAACAAAGACCATCCCAAAAATTAGCAATGGCAAAATTCATAAATAACATATGCAAGTACTTGAACACAAGATGTGGGTTTTTGTGCAAAGTTTATGTGGATAATCAAGACGCCATGTTTACCTGTTGTTTTTTCTTCAAGCCAATCAATTGGTCTCCTATAAAGCCTTTGAGCCATAGTAACATGTCTAGCAAGAAGAAGATCTGGGAAATGACAATAGAATATCACCTGTAATAGTAATATCCATCTCTCTCTCTCTCTCTCTCTCTCTCTCTCTCTCTCTCTCTCTCTCTCTCTCTCTCTCTCTCTCTCTCTCTCTCTCTCTCTCTCTCTCTCTCTCTCTCTCTCTCCATCAAAGGTAAGATTGAGGTTATTTGAAAGTGAAACAACCAATGTTTCCTATGAATCATGTAAGGTCATCAACAAGAAGATGACCTTAAGCTTATCATCAAATGCAGGTAATCCGGAGTCATACAATTGCAAAAGAGTATTTGCAAAAGAAGATAAGTGCTCAGCCTCACTTTTTGACTCATCAAGCTGCATACACACTAGTTTACGCATAAGATGCACTTGATTTACAGGCATGATATTTTCAGAGGTGGCCTTAAGCTTCTCCCATATCTCAGAAGCACTTGTAAGGCCCTTCAAGTCCACTAACATTTCATATGATACAGCCATCTTGATATAAGTGATGGCCTTCTTGTTTAGGTTCGTCCATGCTGCATGTATCATATCTTCAAGCTTGACTTCCTCAAGAGCCCCTTTGCAATCTTAAGAAAGAGTATGCCCAACATTCTCTCTTTCCACAAACCAAAACCGCTACCTTGAAATCTCTTGGTCTCAAACAAGTTTTTGACATCAAAGGAGGTAGAAGCCATGTTTGCACACTAACAGCTTCAAAATTTCACCAAAAAAAGATAAAGTTAATCTCATGTCTTGTACGCAATCACCTGACGAGACTATAGCTTAGAAATTAAGCCCAAAAACTGTTCAAAACTAGCAAAAATCAATTTCTGAAATTTTCTACACAAAATTTCAAAAAAAATTATCAAACTGTAATTGCATCAAAAACAACAAATTTGTTCTTTTTCAACCACAAAAGACATACAGAGTCAATGGGTGCTTGTTTTCACAAAAGCTCCACTTTTTAGGGCAATATGACCTATAAGATCAGAGAAATGACCTACTGTAATAAGTTTCAAGCAAATATGCATTTCCACAATCCTTATACATGTACTCCCAATTGAAATGAAAGAGACTTTCTCCAACAAAAGGATCTATAAATGAAAAACCAGCCATGTGGAAGCTGAAAATAACATGTGAGAATACAAGAAGAACAATAGAAGAGGTTCTCCTTGATAAAACTCTCTGATAAACTCAAAATTTGCTTCAACTTTGCTATGAGATGAAGAATCCTCTAAAAATAGCACTTCTACTGTAAAAAATAAAGGTTTTTTGCGATGAAATTCTCCCAAATGCAAGAAAAAGCCTTCGGCTTAGCATAGGCCGAAGTAGAAAAGCATTTGGAGCAACTTTGTCGCGATGGAACCACTCAAACCTCTGAGACCACGTAAAAGAGGCCGCTGAGAGCTACGTGATAGTGTGCTCCGTTGCTCCAAATGCCAAGGGAGTGGGCTGTTGTGTGAGGAGAGAGAAAGTAGAGAGAGAAGCCTCCATAGGAATTTGGAGAAGATAGAAAAGCTGAAGTTGAAGAAGTCCCAATCAAGTTATGAGAGATTTGGGACCAAGTCTTATTGTTAAGTGACTTTTAAGTCATTTGGGCATGTTCACACATGGTCAATGACCAAAAGTCATAAAAATAATGTAAATGCCTATAACTCCCCAATTTGGGGTCCAAAAAGTATAACAAAAATATGTATGGAAAGCTCTCCAAGAGAGCTTTCACATAGAAGGGTCAAAATGTACAAAAGGAGAGTCCTTTGGGCCTTTTATTCCCATCATGTATGCATGTATGTATGTATGTATGTATGTAGGTAGGTAGGTAGGTAGGTACGTACGTACGTACGTATATATGTATGTATATATGTACATATGTATGTATGCACATACGTATGTACATACGTACGTATGTATGTACGTACGTAGATATGTACGTATATACATGCATATTCAAAGAGAGCATTCCAACCATATACAACACTTTTCCATCCAACCACTTTATCACCCTCAATAAGCGAACCCTGATTTGAGTTCCTACACTTAGAATGCACATGCTTTTAATGCCACATGTCAACATCCTATTAAACCTTAATAAAGCAGATGTAACTATCATTATTGATGATACACATACAAGAAATAATAATGTGCAGCCATATTCTACCAAAAATAAAGCTAGGCCAAAAAAAAGAACTTACACCCAAATTAGTTTTATCACATGCTTTTTCTTGAGAAGCTATCGTGGGCAGATTTCTATATAAACACAAGTTTATACACGCTTTGAGATACATCTTCTTCTCACACATCTAGTGTGTGTTGTTGCATACTGTTGCTGGTTGCACTCTCTTGGAGGGTGTGTTGTTTTTGTTGTGTGATGCTGCTGACATACTCTTGGAGGAGAGAGGTTCAACTCATCTACACACACATGGTAATGGAGGTGTTAGAGTTTGCTGATGAAGGCGTTCTTCAACTCTTGGAAGTGCTTTAGGAGTGTATGCTCTTACACTTGAAGGTCTCTTTACTCTTGTGACAAATGTTGAATTTTGGAGATCTTATTTAAGCCTCTTCATGTTTGTTCGTTAACCTCGCTTGTTCTCTTTGGTATTGATGGTTGTGAGTATTTCATATTACCTTGTATATGTATTTTGGAGCGTATCATCATCTTTCTTGAATTTAAAGTTACTCTTACTATTCTTGCCTTTATCTCTTCCTTTTGGTCTCATAGCTAGGGCTATATTGACCCCCTTTTCCTCTCTCCTCCTCACCATGGGTTGCTTCATGCCCTTGTCCCTTTCCTCTTGAGTAGGTAGATGGTTTGTACATGGCAGCCACCCTATGGTTGTGGAGAGCTTACCGAACAATCGGCATAACTAGTTGAGAACATAGGTAATGGAGCACCTACATGGTTCTCAACCATCAACTAGCATGTTCTCCCCTTGCTTCTTCCTCCCGCTCGAAGCATCCCGTACCACCTCCAACAAGAGGTTGAAAGGCCTATCAATTTGAGCCATCCCGTCTCCATGAGCTCTGACGGTTTTGCGCACTTTCCATGCCCTCTTCCTCCTTGTGGGACAAGGCTATGATACAATGTTAGATCCCTCTAGAATCAGCACTACAATACAAGACATGACACAAACCATATTCACACACAGAGGGAATGAGACAGGAGACTCACCTCTCAGCCATAGGGTCCACAATGACCCACCCCTAAGCCTATGAGCCTGCAGTCATACACGAAAGCCACCACCACAAGGGCATGGTGTCCCATACAACAATTCCCACACTGTGCAGGTGTGTGGATGGCTCTCACCAAAAGCCACGAGTCTAGAGCTGCAACTCATGAGAATGTCCCAAATGAGGTCCAAGCATCCTATTTATAGGACTCCTGCCCAACTATTCGTGCAACTCACATGAATGCCTCAAAAGAGGCCCAAGAATCCTATTTAAAATATTTGCTCAACTGTCCAAGTTCACACTAGGCAAACACGCTCATAAATGACTACAAGCATCTATCTCAATGTACGATGAGGATCAAAACATAACACCAGCCATGCATTGCTTGAAGAAAGGGAGACCTCGATGTAAATGCAAGACACAATTAGAAGATGCTTGCGTGCACACTAGTATCAAATGAGAGATGTCTATCAAAGTGACAAGAGATGGAGCTGGAGAGATGAAGTGTTTTGTGTAGTCTTGAAGTCCACTACATGCCTTGGCCACTGATATGTGACATGTCACGTGATAGCTGATGGCATATGAATTCAAAGCTCCTTGAGAGTCTATGTCATTCAGCTTCGTCTCTCACGGATGTGTATGTGTACTGAATCCTTGCATGATATGAGTTTAGACAGTCGTTAGTTCCAATGATGCACGAAGGGAGTTGCAGGCCTTGCAATTCCCCATGATGGTATGAGAGAAGCGACTCCCCTTGCTTCCTCCTCTTGCTGGAAGCATCCCATACCATCTCTAACAACAAGTTAATTAAGCCTGTCAAGATGAGCCATCCCAGCTCCATGAGTTCTAATGGTTTTGTGCAGTTGATACGTCTCATTCCTCCTTGTAGGGTAAGGCTCTCATACAATGTAATATCCCTCCAGAATCAGCCCTACAACATAAGACATGAAACAAACCTTATTCACACATGGAGAGATTGGACATCAGACTCACCTCTCAGCCATAAGATCCACAGCAACCCATCCTTGGGTGCGTGCTCCTTAACCATAGGGTCCACAGCGACCCAACCCCTCAGCCATATACGATGGCCACCACCACAAGAGCATGGTGTCCCATACCACCATGCCCACACCATACATGTGTGTGGGTGGCTCTGCCCAAGAGCCATGGGTCCAGACCTACAATTCACGTGAATATCTCAAAATGAGGAACGAGAGTCCTATTTATAAGATTCTTGCCCAACTAACCCTGCATTTCACACGAATGCCCAAAATGAGGCCCACGAGTCTTGTTTATAAGACTTGCCCAATTGTCTAAGTTCACACTGAGTGGACACATGCTCATAAATAACTATAGACGCACAGCACGATATCCCACGAGGCTCAAGACGCAACACTAGCCATGCACTTCTTGAAGAAAGGGGGACTTGGATGTAAATGCAGGACAGAATTAGCGGATGCACGTGCACACACTAGTGATAATGAGAGATGTCATTCAGAGTGACAAGAGATGAGGCTCGAGAGATGAAGCCTTTTATGTAGCCTTGTCATCCACTACATGTCTTGGCCACCACTTTGTATCGTGATGGCCGATGGTTGATGGCTTCAAAGCTCCTTGAGAATCTATGTTCTTCATCTTTGTGTCAGACAGACGGGGTGTTGAGTATTGAATTCTTTCACTTCCATGCTATGAGTCTAGACCTTCGCTAGTTCCCATGATGTGCAGCTGGAGTTGCAGACCTTGCAATTCTTCATGATGGTCTCTATCTCTCACGTATCTTGGTCATGTGTGAATAAACCAAAAGAAGGGACTTCAACAACAACCCCATAAAAAAAACATTTTGTGGGCATGTATAACTTCGCTTTCTCTGCCCGGAACTCGAGACTCATGTGCCAAAGGACATTCCAGTATCTCTGAGGCAACCATTGAGCTACCTGTCATTATGCTCCATCTAGGAGGGAACATACAGATTATCGGCACCAGCAATAGCTTGTGTATTATGTTACCTCCAATGTAGTTTGATAAATTTTGAAAATGTTGTAATTCCTTATCTTTCATATAGCACACATCCTATAGTCCCACAAGAAGAAGAGAAATTCTTATACTGAAAGAGGGTCATGTTATCAAAGTTAAGAAGGCCATAAATTGATTGCATGAGTCCTTATCGATTGAGAAGGAAAAGATACATATCTAGCTATGAAATTGCAATAGATTACTACAGCTACAGGCTACAGCAATAAAGGATAAAGTTTTCATTAGTAGTAATATCTTTGAAGACATGAAGAGATGAAAGAGGTGGCTATTCATGGAGTTATATAGGTAGGTGCTGATTTATGGTGTGAGCATATGTCAAAGTATGAAGCTCAAGAAGTCTGGTCAAGTAAAATTCACAGCAAAGAGTTGAAAATGATGGCTACAGACCTCAATGAATCTAAATACTCATCCAAATGGGATTCATGCCGAATGCATGGATGATCTATATATAGCAGTTTGTAACTTGCCACCCAAAGGATTACACTTGTCCAAATGGGCTTCAATCCGAATGCATGGATGATATATATAGCAGTTTGTGACTACCCACCCAAAGGATTACACCTCCAAGACCATACGGTGTGATGATGAACTGAGAGTTGAGACACCATAGAGTCTCCACAACATCACTTTGAGACAAAATAAAACATTTTAAGAATGCCAAATACGGTCAGAATTGTGAGTTACTTGACATGGAAGAGCATGAGACCACATTAGCACTTGACTGAACAAAGATGGGATTATACATTGATTATAAGAACATCAGCATGACAGTATGAGCTCCTTAATATGGATAAATATAAAACTATGCTGATACCTGCCCCAAATGACATGGGAATTTGTCATAAGACATGGGCATTCCTCATAAATGCACTGGCCACCATCACTTCATTTTGCATCACACCTAGATTTACCATTACCAGCCAAATTGTGGCACAAACTCTGCTTCACATAAATATTAAGTAGAGCAGTTATCAGTCCACTAGCAGCCAAACTTTGGCACAAACTCTGCTTCAGACAAATATCAAATAGAGCAGCTATCAGGGCATGGGACAATAGTTACAAAATGATATATGTCTTTCAAATTAACATGAAGTAACAATATTTTCAAAACAAGTATTAGAAAGTTGAACTCTGATGAATAACATACGTTCAGCTGACTAATGTATAATACATGTCTCGCATACCTTTGACACTGTGCACTTGAACAGAGGCACCACTGCTGAAACCTGATCTACTAAAACAATATCAAATGAAGACCATAAGCATATCATACACACAGCTACATATAAGCAGCGTAGATAAGCAAAGACAGCATGAAGCCTGCAGAAGATATGGCGAGGCAGAAAATCTCCATAAACTGTGATTAAAAAGTTTCCTGCATAGCAGTACAAGAGTTAAAAATTTCAAACAAACGCAAGACATAAAATTGACAAAAGCTTTCAAAGTAGATGTATCCAAAACATTAAGCCTGTAAAATAAATTAAGGTTAAAGGGAACTCTTAACTTGGTAACTGTGTGTGAAAAAAAAACTTCAGTACCTTGCTTTGTTTCATCAAAGCATCTATTGGGATCATAATGAGCTGTGAATATGTGCACATGATGACCTCTTGTAGCAAGTTCCTCAGCAGCATCAACTATAAGCCTCTCTGCTCCACCTGTATTGGATGAGATTCCCGCACAATGATGATATTAAAAATGAAATCAAAAATCAAAAAGAATGTACTAACAGCAGACACAATATACGGTTAATCACTTCATGATACACAATTAAAGATTCAGCTCTGAAGGCTGCAGATTGGCCATGTCAACAGGACAAGCCGCAGAATCATGTAAAAAGCATACAGTTTGAGCATTAGATTTGTGTGTGTCAAGAGGAAATGTTGAAGAAATTTTATTTTAGACCAATTAAGAGTTCCTAAAATCAGAGTTCAAAAATTATGATTTTCCAAAATTAAGGCGTTTGTAATGAAAGTCTGAAATCTGACTCGAACAAGTTGAAGCGTAAAGGTCTACCAAAGAAAATTATTCAAACTTTTTATCAGAAGTACACACATACTGTGAAGATCTAGTTTTCTTGTACATATACTGTGAAGATCTAGACCATTTTACGCATGAAAAACAATTTTATGCTTTAAAACTCGAAATTATTTTACAAATTGGAAGATAGCTTGTTCTCGTCGGTTTCGCCACTGTTCAGCTTCATTTTATCATAAGTTAACTTTTGGAGTTGTTTGCTTTTCAGCTTTGTTTTATCAAAACTTATCTTTTAAAGTTAAAAACTGCTTTTAGCATACCTTTGAGTTTTTTCACGTGAAGTTTTTAGGCTCCCATAACCCCTATAAAGAATAGATTACCTTCTTTTGTAACCTATGATCAACAGGCTCGAGAAAGGACTTCCAATCTTTTCGTTACTTCTTACATTTGTGTGTGTAATCATGGGCTTTATTTGAAGTAAGGTAGGCCCAATATAAATCACAAGTATTCCCAGGATCTTTCGAACACTTGGAACCTTAAGCGCACACTCACTTTGAACCAAATAAAATAGATGAATGATTACAAGACATTGACAAGAGAAAAGAGAAGTGAAATGAGTATCAAGAAGCTACTCTAAAATAATAACTACTTGATGAAATAGTAACTGTACAATGTGTCTAATATATAGAATATGAATATAGGCTGAATTTAGAAAGGTTCTAGGTACAAATGTAAGAGGGATGTGTGCCTAAGAGTTATAGAAAAGTGATAGTGTGCTCGAAATAGAAGAAAATAGGACTGTTTGTAAGAGAAACAGCTGATGTGCTAGAATTAGGACAAAATTCTGCAACCCTAATAAAATTTAGGGTTTCTCCTATGAAATAAAAAGCTACAAGACTTCTCCTCTTCAAGTGATAGAATATATAAATTGGTACAGCAGCAAGACTTGAAGAAATGCAGAAAATATGCAGTCACTTACAATATTCAACATGCACACACTTTGATGGTGTGTGAAAAATAAGAGGACAACAGCTCCTAGGGCAGCTCCTTGACCTAGAATCACTTGAGTATGCTCAAGTGATGATGTGAGGATAATCAAAGTGACCCAAGGGTCTCTATTTATAGATATTGAGCCCCCACGACCTGCTTTAGTGAAAAGCATAGGCAAACACTGCTATAGCTATTCATATGTGCTTTTTCGAGTAAGTTTGTATGAAATTGTTTTATTTTCGCCTTTGAAACCGATGAAAGTCTGAAACACACCTACTAAATGGCATAATCGAACAATATATGTATGCTCTCCTTACTCAAGGTGACGAAACACTTCAAAATGGCAATATTCACTTTTCGAAAAAGACAAATCAGCAAATTAGGATTTTCTGTTTGAAGGCCTTTTAAGTCAAGTATATGCAAAGATAGCCCTCGATGAGAACTATATGCAAGTATATGCAAGTATTTTCTCTGATTATCAAGTATATGCAAAGATAGCCCTCGATGAGAACTATAAGAATTTGTAAAAAAAAAAATTACCATTTAACGCATACGGGTACAGAAGTATGATAAAAATATAGAATTTTTTCAAAAATATCATACGTGATAGATAGATATCATACGCATAGGCGAACACTGCTATAGCTATTCATATGTGCTTTTTCGAGTAAGTTTGTATGAAATTGTTTTATTTTCGCCTTTGAAACCGATGAAAGTCTGAAACACACCTACTAAATGGCATAATCGAACAATATATGTATGCTCTCCTTACTCAAGGTGACGAAACACTTCAAAATGGCATATTCACTTTTCGAAAAAGACAAATCAGCAAATTAGGATTTTCTGTTTGAAGGCCTTTTAAGTCAAGTATATGCAAAGAGAGCCCTCGATGAGAACTATATGCAAGTATATGCAAGTATTTTCTCTGATTATCAAGTATATGCAAAGATAGCCCTCGATGAGAACTATAAGAATTTGTAAAAAAAAAAAATTACCATTTAACGCATACGGGTACAGAAGTATGAAAAAAATATAGAATTTTTTCAAAAATATCATACGTGATAGATATCATATGTCTAGCACAAAAAGTACAGAAAATTTGAAATATCGTATATACAATAGTACAATATTAAAGATTAGAATTTTGTTACTATAGCTTAGGGTGTACTATGTAGTATATATGTACGGGTAAAATGGAAAAGAATATCTAAGAGTGAATTTGCATAAAAACAATATGAAATCGCTATGGATTTTTCCTCAACCGGAATCAATGAGAGAAGAGAAAAAATCACATATAAGAAAAATTCCATACTCTAAGCATATGCATACATTTTCATATGTATGACATTTTTTCCATACGCATCCAAAAATAACTATGATTCCAACAATCCCCCCCTCAATGTCATATTGGCATTAGATTTGCTAATCTCCATAACTTTTAATGTTTATCCCTTAATGTTTTCATAAAAGTATCTTCCACATTCTCATTTGTGGGAACATAGATAACTTCAATGTGCTTCTTAGATATCTGCTCACAAATATAGTGATAATGAACTTCAATATGCTTTGTCCTTGCATGATGAGCAAGATTTTGTAAGAATAGTAACCTTCCACAAGAGAAGAGTTGCATATTTCAAAAAGTTCAGATTTCAGAAAAATCAATACATGGTCAAAGTTGGTCGAAGAGATGATCAAAAATTGTCAAATTTAGAAGGTGAGATTATTAGAGATTTGGATAGTACTCTTCAAGAACTACACAATGGTATATAACACTTTGCATTTGGACAAAGATTGGTGGGTGAAAACCCAAACCCTAATTCTAGTCAAAGGTTAAACAAGAGTCAATAAATCATATAGTGACAAGTCTAGAGTCAATAGTCTATGCTATGTATGTCTTATACTACAATTTATGGTATATTTAATCATATCCCACCTTATATATGTCAAAATATCCAAAATAACAGAAAAAATATATATACAAATTTCGAAAAATAAATAACTTTAGCGCAACGCTTAGCTCCAAATGTTGCCCATTGCTAACCCGTTGCTAATGTGTTGCCTTTGCCGTTGCCGTTTATAAAAAGTTGCTTTCCACTATGGTGATGCCCAAGTTCATGCTCGTCGTGCCTCACAAGCCCCCATTGATCCGGCACCATTTGTGAAGTCTTCTATGCCATCGACTTCAAGAGCATCATCTTCATCGGCTCCGATTCGTGCTCCTACTCCTACTCACACTCCTACTCACACTCCTACCCCTCCTACTCCATCTTCCATACCATCAAGAATGCCTTATGTACGTCAATCACGTCAACAAACACTCCATGAAAATTGGAACCCCAAACACTCCATGAAAATTGGACACGATGGTGGCACGTTTCTTTTACCATGACCACATAGTTTTCAATGCAGCAAGCTAAATATTGAATCTTGTTCTATTGTTTTATTTCAATCTTGATTCTTTATTATTAATTCATTTGGTATAAACCATAAATACTAATCCATGTGGCATGGACCCTTACTTATGAATGTTATTTGTTTTATGATTTATCCTTCTTCCACATATTACCATACTTCAAAGACATGGTAAAAAAGATAGGTGAATATGGACCACACTATGTGCCTCCATCCTCAGAGAACTTGCACACCACTTTATTGGAGAAAGAGAGAAAGCTTGTTGAAGCCGCATGGGAGAGTATTAAAAAATCATGGGAAAGAAATGGAGTTTCGTTACTTGTAGATGGATGAAGTGATATTCAACAATGCTCTATCCATGGAGCGATGGCTTATTCTCGTCGGGAGATGTACTTCATCTCCTCACACGATGCATCAGAGACATGGAAGTAAGCACATTTACTAACTGCAGAGTGGGCAAGTGCTATAGAGATTGCGGGGCCATCAAATGTTGTTTGCATTGTCACAGATGGAGAGCCAGCAAACAGAGCTGCAGTTGCAATTATTGAAAATGCATACCCTGATATCATTGTATGTTTATGCATGGCCCATTGTTTAAATAATATTCTCAAAGATATTGGGAATTTGGATTGGATTTTACCTCCAATTAACGAGGCAAATTCATTGGTTAGTTTCATCAGCAACCACATACGTGTGAAGAATGAGTTTAGCAAGAGGTCTACTCTTGCTTTGCTCAAGTATTCAGACACAAGAATTGCATACAATTTCACTATGTTACACCGAGTAGTGAAATGTTGTGATGTCTTGCGAGGCTCTTATTGAGCGATGAATCGTGAGGATGCCAGAGGCTTGTGGTTCGACAGGAAAGCACTTTAGAAAATTGGCATATGATGCAACATGGTGGGAAAAGATTTCTCACATTGTTGTTACACCGAGTAGTGAAATGTCGTGATGTCTTGCGAGGCTCTTATTGAGCGATGAATCGCGAGGATGCCAGAGGCTTGTGGTTCGACAGGAAAGCACTTTAGAAGATTGGCAGATGATGCAACATGGTGGGAAAAGATTTCTCACATTGTGGATATTGTGCATCCACTTGTTCACTACTGAAAGTTGTGGATTCCATGGAGCCATGCATAGGTAAAGTGTATGAAGCTATGGATCGCACAATTGAGTCACTAAAAACATTGGTGAAGGATAATGCTAGGTATGAAGAAATTGCAGCTATTTGTGTTAGTGGAATGCGTACTACTCCCCACTTCATGCAGCAACGTACATGTTAGATCCAAAATTCCAAGATAAAAAGCAATATGCGGATCCAAAGGTAGCCAATGGATGGAGGATCATATTGGAGAGGCTTATCCCAAATAGTGCAACAAGAAGACTTATTAGAGATGAGTTATCCAAATACAGGACTGGGATAGATGCTTCATATGCATGTGCAGATGCCCAGGAAGATAGATTACGTATTGGTGATGCCCTATGGTGGAAGGACTTTGGTTTTGATGGTCAAGATCTTCAACAGCTGTCCATTCGTATACTTAGTCAAGCTTGCATCACGAGTTACCTTGAGCAACTATGGAGTGTGTATGGACATGTATCCTTTAAAAAGAGAAGCAGACTTGGTGTGCAACGTGCTAGTGATCTTGTGTTTGTCAGTGCTAATTTGAGGATGCTTCACAGGACTCAATGTGTGAACAGAGATCCTTTCCGAGAATGGGAGGTAGGGCAGGTTAGACCAAGTGGCAATGAAGAACATGAAGAAGTAGAACCCACTGATTGTGTTGCAGAAAATGAGACTCCCCGCTTGGATTCTCCATAGTCATTACATTTATCATTTATGTTGTAGTCTCTACATTTGTCATTTATGTTCTAGTCAGCTGCCATATGTAGTCTTTTTGTCGATCGATGGTATGTACTATGATCATTTGACATTGATGTAACATCTTTTTGTTCTCATGATGTTACATCTTTTTGGTATGATTATGATGATGTATCCACACTATTCAACATGATAGAACACACATGAATTGTCATTTGTCACTTGTCACTTTTGACTCTTGAGTAACTCTGAAATTCGAACGTTCAATCATCAATGTGCTTCATACACATGTACTCTTTATACTTAAAAAACATTTTTTTTTTTAATGGTTTTCTTGTTATTGGTCATTTAATATGTTAGCAAATTCATTCTACATGACTTTCATATGATTATTTTGAAAAAATCAGCATTATTTTAGTGTCGTCCCGAGAACGCATCCCGGGAACACCCTAGGCACCGTCCCCATCTCAGGGACACCACCATCCCCTGGACCCATCCCCTAGTAACTTTGATATAAAGTCACATAAAATCTAAGGTTCAAGATGGCTTCCTTTTTGTCCATGACATTACCTCCCCCATATCAAAGTCACATAAAATCTAAGGTTCAAGATGGCTTCCTTTTTGTCCATGACATCACCTCCCCCTCAAGCGATGAGTTCCATGAGGAGCATCCATCTTCTCTAGCTTGGGCTTCATTAGATTCTTCTTGTAAAACTCATAAGCCTTGCTTGGTGCTCTTAAGGTCTTCTGGAACTTGAATTTTCATAGCTTATAGTATTTGTGTAATTCCAAATATGTGGTATTAGAACACGATGATGTTGGATATTCATGATGAAACTAGAAAGGGTGTTGAGATATAGAAAACTCCCATAAATGATAAAATCTAAGATGAACTCGAGATGATTTCTTGAGTGTCCATGGCATCACCTTCCCCTCAAGTGATGAGTTCCATAAGGAGAAATTATCTTTTCTAGCTTGATCTTCATTAGGTTCTTCACAAGATAGATCCTTCGAGCTTGTAGTGGTACGTTGTGGTATTCCCAAGATCTTTGGTGGAGAAACTTGAGTAAGTGGTACTTCTTGATTGAACTTGAACTTCTTGTCCTTTACCTTCTTGTTATCTTCGTAATGTATATGCTCCATTCATTTGTAATGATTTTTTGGGCTTCAAAGATTGATGATTTGAATGCTTGAGGAAGAGTGTCTTGATATTATTCAACACTTCTAGCTCTTGGACTTGACTTTCTTTGAATTATTGATCCTCACATTGAACTAACTTTCATGGACAAAGGAAACCATCCTAAACCTCAGATTCCATGTAGCTTTCTATATCTTAGGATTTATTCAGAATTTGGAGAAACTAATGCTTCCATTGCGTCCGAATCATGCGAAACCCTAAGACTGACTATCTACTTGCTTGATTCTAACATCCGGAGGTCCTATTTTGGATTGCTTACATCATCGATGACACCCAACTCGTAACCGCCTTGATGACCTCTTTTGATAACCACCCTTGAACACCTATATAAGGAGGGCTTGGCCACATACATCCTCAGTCTTTCCAATGCCAGTCTTGGGAGCTCAAGGAGTCGTGATCTCCAAGTAAGTACTTTCCAAGTTCCAGTTCGAGTTCTAATCTTGTCCTTTGCTCTCGTCTTGTTTAGTCTAGTATCCTAGATATCTTGTCTTGTCCTATCTGTTCCAGTTATTCCTTGTATCTAGTTCATATCCCCGAAGGGAGTTCAGGTAATTCAAATATCTTGCTTTATACCTACATCCTGGGTTGTGGGATCTCATGTATCATCTCTAGCCGAGTTATCCATACCTATTAGTCCCGAGTTGTGGGACTTCTTGTATCGATTACATATTCTTGTATTATTTTCCCTACGTGGGTGATCTTGTAATCAAAAGTATAATTCCGAAATCTTGTCTCCTCTAGTCAGAGGGCACAATCTAGTGCTCCCCTTACATTTTGGCTCGACTAGATTCTATCCAAGACTAGACATGATGGAAAACACACTTGAACAGATTGTGGCTTCGCTTCAGAGTCTCCGACAACGAGTCGAGGACCTAACTCATCGACAGACACAAGTCAAGATGGGACATATAGTGCATGTACGCACACTCCTCCAAGAATTACAAGAACGAATCGCGAATCTTCAAGCGAATCAAGGAAGCATTCAAGTGAATCAACAGCCTAGTTCATCCTTCATGCAGGAACCCAAGATTTGCATGCCAAAAAAGTTCGATGATGATCGCATGAAGTTTTGTGGATTTCTCCTCCAAGTTAAATTGTACATCCGTATGCAACCTGATAGGTATCATGACGAGTTATCCAAGGTTGGTTTTATTGGAACCTTGCTCTATGGTTTATCATGGTTTATCCCAATCTTGAAGAGCCTATATCTAAACCTTTGCAGATAGACGCAACTAGGTTCCAACTTTTAACCCCACAAGAGAAACAGAGGAGAGAGAACAAGTTATGCCTCTATTGTGGGAACCCTGGCCATATTGCAATTAATTGTCCCAACAAAAGAACAAACTCTAGAGTCGCAATCACCCTTGTAGAGTAGGGAAACGAGGAAGTCAAGTTGTAAAGGAGACCATACAATCGAACCATGATATAAAAAAGGGTCTCATAATCCAAGCAACAGTTAAGAAACATAGGATTCTAGTACTTCAGAAGAAAAAACCAATAGTAACTAAAATAGTAGATCGACGATCTCTAGCATCTCGAAACCAGGAATATTACCATGGAAACGACACCATTAAGAGTAGTACACCTTGGTGATCATAATTCCCATATATACTTCAACGTAATATCAAGTCCTTTAAATCATGTTATCATTGGAATGCCCTGGCTAAAGAAACATAATCCAGACATTGATTGGGAAAAGAATAAAATCACTCGTCGAGATATCCAGAGGAACCCAACATATGTAGGAGCCAACGCCTTCATACATGCAGTAAGGAACCGACATATATGATCTATGTCGTACCAACTCTAGAGTCCAAGAAAGATGATCCAGTGAAGCTACCAAAACAGCACCAAGATTTTAAAGATGTTTTTTAAAAGAAGAAGGTAGATATCCTCCCAAAGGACCGACCTTATGATTATGCCATAGAACTTCAAGAGGCAGCACAACCACCCTTTGGACCAATCTACAGACTATCCCTAGAGAAGTTTACAAAATTATGTAAGAACATTGATGAGAATCTAGCCAAGGGGTTTATCAGACACTCAAAATCTAAGTAGGAGTCCCTATTCTATCTGTAAAGAAGTATGGAACTTTCCAAATGTGTGTAGACTATCGTGGACTAAATAAAGTCACTAAAAAAAAAAAGATATCCTCTACCATTTATATCAAAACTCTTGGAACGCCTTGGAAAAGCAAAGTTCTTCACAAAGATTGACTTTCGAGGAGCTTATAATCTTGTCGGGATCAGAGAAGGAGACGAGTGAAAGACAACATTTCAAACAAGGCATGGGCATTTTAAATATGTGGTTATGCCATTCGGCCTTACAAATGCTCCGCCATCTTTCAACATATGATGAATGATATCTTTCGAGAATATTTAGATGATTTTGTGGTAATATACCTCGATGATATCTTGGCATTCTCCAAAAATCTAGAGAATCCCGAATGTCATGTAAAGATAGTTCTAGAGAAGTTAAGAGAGAAAGGTTTATATGCTAAATTGGAGAAGTGCTCTTTCCATGAGACAGAAGTGGAGTTTTAAGGGTACATTGTCTCATAGACAAGAATCTTTATAGACCCTAAGAAGATCGAGACAATCCTTGATTAGGAACCACCTTCATGTGTTCGAGATGTTTAATGTTTCCTATGGTTTGCCAATTTTTATAGGATACTCATTAGAGATTACTCCAAGATAGTGACACCTCTTACAAAGCTTACAAGAAATGCAAAAATTCTCATGGATCGAAGAAGCAAAAAAAAGCCTTTCAGCCCTTGAAATCAGCATTCACCATTGCCCCAATTCTAGTTCATCCTAATTCTACCAAGACTTTCTTCCTAGAGACAGATGCATTAGACTTCGCCTTAGGGGCCATTCTATCCCAACATGGAAATGATGGACACATACATCCACTTGCATATCATTCAAGGAAATTCTCCCCTCCAGAGATAAATTATGAAATCCATGATAAAGAGCTTCTTGCAATAGTGGATGTGTTGATACCTGGCATCACCATCTAGAAGGAGTGGCTCATAAAGTTATTGTGTATACAGATCATAAGAATTTAGAGTATTTTATGATCACCTACATCCTCAATAGTCTCGATGGAGTAACTTTTTATCTAGGTTCGACTTTGTCATCACATACCATCCAAGACTCCAACAATGTCAATCAGATGCCTTATCAAAAAGATCTTACCTTACACCAAAGAAAGGCAAAGAGGCCTTTGATCAACAAGAGAGTGTATTACTTAAGCCTGTACATCTCCAGTTAGCCATTATCTCTTCAAGATATCATGAAGTTTTAGCTTGACTCATTTGATTCGTGAGACTCTACCACACGATGAATTGTTTTGTAACGTCCAATAGAAAATTCAAGAAGGAAAAGTTCAAGAAGTAAATGAGTTCTAGGAAAAGGATGGATTGTTGTTCTATAAGAA